>OY728145.1:2087264534-2088526284 GCA_963277665.1 Viscum album
TGTGAATTGTATAAAATGGAATGGGTGGAAATGGTATACCTATTATCTATTTTTAAGATAATATGAACGAGAATGCCCTTGGTTATAATTGCGCTTGATAAATATAAATCATGAGAGATAATTACTCATTAATATTATTATTATAAATATTATTATGCCTTAATATAGGATACATAATGATGGTAAGGGTTTAGTTGATCATTAAGGTATCCTTCTCCCTTACATTGGATGTTAAGCAAGACGTCTCATACCATTGACACTATTTGGATAGTGGGAATGACGTTCCACATCCCTTGTTTTGAGTGTTGACATGATGGAACACTCACCATCTCGAGTGATGAAAATGATTTCTCCCACTCATTATGATATATAGGTAATATAACCTTTGTTTGAGCTTATAGGATCATTTAGACTGGTTATAGATGTCTGAGTTATTCCCAAATCTAGCCAGCACCTAGTATTCCAGGTATATGGTCACTTACATCTGCACGTACTTGGTCCATATAGGTGGATGAAATATATAACTATACTACACACACACACACAAATATATATATATATGATATTACTATATATATAGATAGTTACTGATTAGAAATTCATTTTTTCCATGAGTCGAAGTAGGTAGATTCACCCAAGTTTCTTATTAGAACCTAAGCCAAACAATATTTATATATTCAGTTTTGTTTATTTATCTATTTTTCCAACATGCTGCTTTACTATATATAAATATATATATACATAGAATATATTTAGCTATATACACCATTGGTGGTGGCATACCGAGATTTTATATCACACCCTTCTTAGGCCTCCATAACACTAGGGAACACGAGCATATCTCATGTTCGTAAGACCGTGGATTATTGTTTGCACTTCCATGCTTGTACTTGGGAGTTAGGAGAAAAAGGCTGAGCTGAAGCTCAGGATGATCTTGAAGTTCACATTGGGATTTTTATTCTTTTCTTATGCATGTACTACACTATATTTTGTTTCTTGTAGTATGTATTGTATTTCAGTTTATGTATCATCATCTAGACATGCATGCATTATTGTATATGGGTGTTATCCATCACTTATTTAGTTTATATTATTCTTTCGCTACAATATATTTCATTGATTACTGCTTCCAATATTGTATTATATTTATTGTCTAATATGAAATTGTTATACCATGATCATGAGGGTATAGTCTCCCCACTATCACCTCTCTAGACCCTTCCGGCTAGTCCACAGCCTCTGGCATATGGGGTAACACACTTGAGTCCATGTGATCCACCAGCCTGGTTACTATTTTAGTGGTTAATCGGGTCAGGGAGTTACAACCTTGGTCTCATAATTGTGTTTCTTGAGGTCATTATGACACTTCACACTCTATTAGGGATTTGGAAGAAATATTTACATTAGTATAGGGAGTTACCCCTTGAGATTGGTGGGTGTCACTTTATTTAAAATCTTTTTTACTCAAGATGATCGGGTTTGATGTCAAACTTGGTATGGATTGACTAGTATTTTATTAATACTATGTTGATGGATATCACTAGAGGGAGAATTTCACATCACTAGAGGGCATAGTTTATACTCACTAGTGTGAATGGGATATCCATGTGAACCGATATGGACCAAAGCATCATGGTCTAGGAGGAATGGAATCCTACATTTCTAGTTTGTGTATGGATAATCAGGGAGTGCATTAGGTGGACTTCCCTCTAGTGGTTTATCATTATAGAGATTTATTCTTGGATTAATTCTCTAAATTACCTTCTAAAAGAGAGGCATTGTTTCTTATAGAGCTAGTTTCAGGCGCTGCACTGATATGTATTCCTCCTTACAGGATGGATACAATAGTGTTGTATGATCTCAATAGGTAGCAAGAGGAAGTGGAGGCAACTGGGTTTATTCAACCAAGTACTTATCCATGGGTTTTCTTGGTCCTTTTTATGAAAAATTAAAATGGTACCCTTAGGTTATGTTTAAATTATCGAAAATTGAATCAGTTTATGGTTAAGAACTGGTATCCATTGCCATGGATAGATGATTTGTGTGATCATATTCAAGGAGCTCAGGTGATCTTGAAAATTGATTCAAGATCTGGATACCATCAGGTGTATATTTGGACTAAAGAAAAATCTCATACAACCTTTTCTAGAATTTATGGTCTATACGAGTATTTGGTTATGCTGTTCAGTCTCCGGAACATGCCAACACTTTTTATGGAGTTGATGAACAATGTATTACATCCCTATATGGATTTGTTTTTGGTGGTTTTGTGGATGATATCTTGGTGTATTCTCACAATCAAAATGACCATGACAGACATCATAAGATTGTTTTGGATACACTAAGAGAGATTCATTTATATATATTAATATCACAAAGTGCCACTTCTAGATGGATATAATTCACTTACTGTGTCATAGTATCTCATAGATAAGAGTATTAGTAGACGCATAGAAGGTGAGAGATGTACTTTCATGGGAGTTTCCCAAGAACATATTTTGCATATATAGTTTATTGGGGATATCTAGATATTATATGTATTTCATATAGGGCTTATCATGATTATTAGTTATACTTAACATCTTGAGTATGAAGGGTGTGAAGTTTGTATGGATAGATACATGTGAGAAAGTCTTTCAAGAGCTAAAAGGGAGATTGAATTTAGCACCAGTCCAGATTCTTCTAGTGTAGGACAAAAGATACACTATGTATTGTGACACATCAGGTATCGATACAAGAGCAATGATAAGGTAATGAGATATAGTCGTGGTGTATGGGTATCGCTAGCTAAGGCCACACAAGAGGAATTACCTGACACGTTATCTCTAATTTGCTTCAGCTATTAATGATTTGTGTTGTTGGAGACATTACATACTAGGAGAGCATTTTTTGGTATACACGAACCAAAAAATCCTCAAGTACATTTTTACACAGTGTGATATGAATTTGAAATAGTTAAGGTGGGTTGAGTACCTAGAGTCTTTCAACTTTATGATTTTCTATATGCCTTGGAAGGGTAATGTAGTGGTCGATGCATTGAGCATGAGGAATCAAATACAGACATTTTAGTAGGCTAGTGGTGAGTGGAATATTATGGATTTATTATATGAGATGCACTTGGAGGTGTAGGAAAGTCAAGGTAGGACCTTTCTTTCATCTCTTGGTGTGACCTCTACTATTATGGATAGACTGAGAATGAGGTAGCTATCAAATTCTAAGGGAATAGTTTTATGGGATTGTGTGGTAGGTGAGGAAAGAACTCTTGGTTAGACTATGGGAGAGGATGAGATAACGTGTTTCCATGAATATATATGGGTTCCAGTGGACATACACACGAAGTTGATGCTGGAGTTTCATGCCTTAGTTTGGGTAGTTCTTCCCAGCATTACCAAGATGTATCATGACTTAGTCTGTCAATATTGGTGGTATAGGATGAAATATGATGTATCTAGTTTTATTATGAGGTGTTCCACCTATCAGCTGGTGAAGGAGTAACATCAATGAATAAACATACTTTTATATCATTTACTTATTCCGGAGTAGAAATGGTATGATGATATAATGGATTTCATGACTGATTTTCTAAGGTATCCTCAAGGTAGCGATGCATATTGGTTTGTTATTGATAGGCTCATAAAGGTTTCTAATTTATTGTGGATTAAGGAGACCTTTAATGTGGATTATCTTAGGAGGTTTCATATCTATGAGATAGTATGACATCACAAGGTCCCACGATCTATCATTTCCGATAGGGATGTACAGTTTACATCTCATTTTAGAATAGGTTTTTAGAGGGAAATGGGTACACAGGTACTTCTGAGAACAATATACCACCCTCATACCGATGACCTGTTAGATCATACGATAAAGGTTCTTGAGTAAAAGATGAAAACATGTGTTGGGGATTTTGGGGGCTGTTGGGTGAGACATATACCCTTGGATAAGTTCACTTATAACAATGGATATTAAGTGATGATAGAAATGTTACCTTTTGAGGATTTTTATGGTAGGCCATGCGGATCGCCTGTGTGCTATATAGAGGCAGATAAGACATCTTTACTAGGAATACATCTCATGTAAGAGACTTATGAGTTGGTCCATCTGATCATAATGTAGATAGACATGGAATATTATAAATAGAAATCTTATGCCAATCTTTGCATATGAACTCTAAATTTTGAGGTCATGGATCATGTATTTTTACACATCTCACTGAGGTTTGGACATAGATAGATTTGGAGACAATGTGAGATTTCACTATGATATGTCAGGACATTGGAGATTCTGGATAGATTCATACTGGTAGACTATTATTTGAAGTTACCTCAGAGGTACTAGACCATACACAATGTCTTCCATGTATCTTAGTTTCACTATTATCAATCAGACCCATCTCATGTTCTGCAGCCTTAGGAGGTGGAGTTACAGGAATATTCAACCATTGAGGATTATCTTATTTGTGTTGTTGATAGAGGAACAAGGTTATCTAAGGCTGATTTGTTCCTTTAGTATGTGTGCTATAATAGTATGACCATTTATAGGACAAGAATTAGGAGTAGGAGCCCAACATACATGCTCTGTGACCAGAGTTATTCTCAGAAAAATCTGGACAACACTTGATAGGTAAATTTGGGGATGAATTTCTTTAAAGAGGGAAGATCGTAAGATCCTTTGTTTTTATATAAGGCACATATCCCTTTATTTTCAATTTTAATTCTTCTTTACGACCTAATGTGAATACCCTTTGAGGTTATTGGGTATCAGTGGTGTCCATAGCTTGTTTAGATCTCAAAACCCATATTTTTGGGAGAATAAGTTAGGTATCACAATTAGTAGAAACCATGCGGGATAGACCACACAATTAATAGTAACCATGTGAGGCTAGACAATGGGTTGGAAGAGCTTTCACTGTTTGATAAAACCGAGTGAACGGAGGTGCATTCTTGTGTGGGGTACCTAGAATTTTAGTAGATCCAAAATGCATGGTTTTCATACGGTTTGTCTAACCATGCATAGTGACCGTCTAGGTTCCCCCTTAACATAACCAAGGTGCACAATTGGTGCACAATTTGTCCAACCATGAGGCCAAACCATGTGTCCTAGTTAAAAAGTAGGAAATGATACTACAAATATTCCTTTAATAGCGCTAGAATAAGAATTTTTCAATGTTAAAAAAGTGATGACAATCTAAGTGTGGTTAAAAGCCCAAAAATATTACAAGCACTATTAAAGGCCCCCTTTAATAGTGCTAAAAACCACTGTTAAAAGGGTCCTTCAAGAGTGGGTTTTTAGAGCTGATAAAGTAATTGTTGTTAAAGGGGGTAAAATTATATTTTTTTAGAGACCTATGAGATCGACATCCTTTATCAGTGCTTCCACAACCCCTTTAATAGAGCTCCACCCTTATCGGCTCTTTTCAGACCACCACCTTTTATCAGTGCTTTGTGAATTTCCAGCATTATGCGCGTCTTCCTGGATTTGAACCCTGCACCTCTCCTTCAAAGATGGAACACCTTTACCACTACACCATGTTGTTTTGCTGTCTGTGTGATGATATTCTTGTTTATTCATATATATTTATACATACATATATATAGATAATTATTTTAAAATACATTTATACAATATATATGTTTGTGTGATATATATATACGTATATTTATTTAAATTTATTATATATTATAGTCATTTATATATACTAGAATATAATATAAATATATTTATCTTTATTAATACAGGAATATGTATATGTATATACAATATAAAAAATGGTCAGATATTTCTTTAAATACATTTTTATAATGTGTATTTATTTACATATATTATAATATACATTTTTATATAAATATGTTGATATATGTATTTTTATGAGTGATTTATTATAATTAAATATAAGGAAATATGCTTATATTTAATTATAAATAAAATTAAATTTTATAAAATGATAAAATTCCAAAACCATAATATCAATATGAATGTAAGACCTGGGAATAAATTAATTCTCCACAAAAAAGCAATAATACCCCCCCTTAAATGAGGTTGAAAATCCATTGAATGTTAAAAAATCAGGGTACATTAACTAAAAACACAATTTTGGACGACCCTTGGGAATTTTTGGTCTTGAAAAAAGTGAAATCGGTTTACCTCTATACCTAAGGGTGTACATATTTTTTCAGGCTTCAATTTGATATCTGGTAGAGCTCAAACGGACACCTGGTACAAAAGTTATGGTCGTTTGAAGTTTAAGTTACGTATTCAACTTATTTTAGATCTTTTAGTAATTTTTTATTTTTTTATCTTAAAATTGATATTAAAATACTATTACTCAGTAATAATAATCATATTATTAATTAAAAATATGCGTTTAATTATTTTATAATCAATTTTCACAAAATATCTTATATATTAATTGTAACTGCCTATTTACCTTATCTAAAACATATTTTAAAAAATATATATTATATTTATATTAATATAAATATATTTATACATTAATATGTTATTCTTAATGAAATATTTTTTTTGAAGTAGACCTTTATCAGCACTACTAAAAAAGTTCTCGTAAGGGGGGGGGGTCTTTATCAGTGCTTCTAAAAAATTACTGACAAAGACCCCCTGTAGCAACTCTTTTTTAGAAGCACTGTTAAATGACCTTGTTTATTAGTGCTTTTAAAAAAGAACTGATCAAGGTCCCCCTTTAATAAGTAGTTTTTAGCACTAACAAAGGGGGTCCTTAACAGCATTTTTAGCTAGCGCTTCTGAAGACCTAATGTTGGATAAACCCAGTTTTGTGGTAGTGTAACTAATTTTCTCATTAATTATATTTAAAACCTAATTTTTATTTTCATTCTCCTCTATTGGATAGTAGTAAGGCATGGGAGTACTCTTTGAAGCTATTTCATATTTCTTATCCCATTCTTCCATCCAAACTCTAAATATAGTGTCGTCGGTCTCGTTGGATCTAAACCGATGAGTACTAATTTTTTTCATTCTTCGTTTTTCTTGGTATCATTTGTGCTATTTAGGTGAAAACCAATATTCCATAATTTTAGGGTTTTCATCTATTTTATTTCTTGTTATCTAATCCAAATCAGAAGCTTATACTATACAAGCACTCAACTACAGACTTACATTAGGTGGCCTATACTTTTCCTAATTCATTTGGTGATTTATAGAGGTAGTTATTACTGTACCACCTGCTAGAATTTAGGGTGTGTCCCAAAAAATGAGTTGAACAATTTAATTTAATTTAATGTAACCTATTAGGGATGTTCACTGGTTCCATGAGACTTATTAGAGGTTGTTTCCCCAACCAAGGTCACCCGTGGGGTGTGCCTTTGGGATTTTACCCTTTTTATACCAATCATGGGGTGTGTGTTATTCATACCTAGTTAGTGGAAGCTCATAATGAATTGAATTGAATTGATTGTTAGAAGATAGATATTTTTGAGTTTTCATGTTGATGCTTTTGACTGAATGGTTTATATGGATTTTTATATGAGTGGGAACACTCATGGAACTTGAATGCTTTTGAATTGACAAATGGATTGATATGTGAATTGAAATGGTAGTGGATGACTTGGTTGGTATAACACGGATATTAATTCCCATTATATGACATGGAATTTTTACCCATGGATCTTGTTTTATGGTAGAAGATACCTAGGACCTGTATTCTCCTTGGATCTTGATTTCATAGGATGTCAAGGGAATTTCCACCCCTTGGATCCATCTTCCTAAACTCACAATGTAACCGATCTATTGAATTAATCCTTGGACTCCACCAGTACCATTTCTGAGTTTCGATCGAGATTCTTCTAGGACTTGATGAGAATTCCTTGGTCTTATATACCTTGGATCTATCCTATTGGGGTATAAAAATTCTTATTAGATAGGACAACCATGGTAAATGAGGGATGTTTGATTATACATCTCAACCATGGTTGATATGAGATACAAGTTATGCAGTGTGGTTGTGGGGGATATGATATATTTTGAGTATGACATGGACATGGTATTTACTTATGTTTACATTAATTTTTCCTGGTGATAGTACCTTGACACTTGTTTTGCATGGATCCTTGTATGGTTGTACATGATCACATATATGTTTAATTTTTTCCATGGGCACTTTTATTTTAGTACTATCATACCTATTATATTATGTAATCTGCTTTATCTTATATTGCACAACTAGGATTTTTTAGAGACACTTTGGGTGGTGAAATACTGGTATTGTATCTCACACCATATTCGGGTTATTGTTGGGTACCCAAAAATACTATATGGATGTGGGTAGGGACCAGGGTAAGTGCCCAAATTTCAATTCTTGGGATTGTGCCATGCTTAGGAGCAGGGGAGCATGAGACTGATTTGAGGCCCGTGATTCTATCTGGAGATAATAATTTTTTATCATTTTGGTATTTTGATACATGTATTGTACCATTTATTTTATAACCGTTTTGACTTCTTTTTAGGAACATGAAATTATCATCATTATATATTATATTACTTCTAGATCTATTTATATATTTCTATTTAGTTTATATCTTCTTTATGCTATAATGGATTACTGGTCAGTGTCTGCTCATTCATTTCATTCTTTTGGATGTTTTTCTATTGGATGATTGATTTAATTATTTCATTATTGATATGTATGATTAATAATACCGTGTTACACTCTAGTAAGAGGGCTCAGTCTCCCCACATATACACTGTAGGCCCTTGCTTCTAGTTTGCAGCCTCTAGCATTTGGGGAGATGCGATTGAGGCTATGTGTCCAATCAGGCTCGGGGCACTATTCGGTGGCATCTTAGTATGAGATGTTATATAATGGGATTTAAGATATTGGTCTTATGGGTCATGACAAGTCCCCCCCCCTCAACCCATAAAAATGGGATTATCCAAAATAAATAAAAACCTCAAAGGCCTTCGGGCCGTGTTGACCATATATATATATATATATCAATATAAATATATAAAATTATAAATATAATAAATATATATACTATTTAAATATATTTAATATTATTGTATAATTATTTAAATATATATAATTTTATTTATAATTATAATTAAAAAAATATATTTAAAAAGTATTTATATATAATTATAAATATAATAAATATATTTATTATAACTTATAATTATTTAAATATGTATTTATCAATTTATAATTACAATTAAAAATAAATATATTTAAAATGTATTTATATATAATTATTAATATATTTATTTAAATATGTGTCATGGATAGGTGTTGTGGTCAGATATCATTTCTTTCTTGGTCTTTAGAGCGATTCTTCAGTTTCTCACAGTCGAATTTCGACAAACAGTGCCTTGGCCTTTATTAAAGAAAATCCTAGGTTCTCAGAGGAGTATATTTCAACTTGTAATCACTCCATTATTGCATGACCTACATCACAATTTAAGAATTATGGTTGGAAACTTGAAGATCTGAGGAAAAGACTGCTATATGTATGAATATTTGATAGTTGGTACATGGTGTTGATTGGTATAGGATATTTACAATTAAAATTCTCTAATAAAGATATTAAATTGAGGATGTGGAGCTGTATATTTGTCAATTTGAAACTAGGGGTTCTTAGGTTTCAAGATTAGGACCCTTGGTTTAATCTGTTTTAGGCCAAGAATTTGATTGCACAATATTGGATTCGGGTTAAAGGCCTGAATTGGTTTTTTTGGCATCCCATTATTCTTTGGGATGTTTCCTTAGCTGTTGGAACCCTGATCAAGTTTGATAAGGTGACCGAGTTGTACAGGTATTGGTATTATGCACAAATTTTAGTTGAATTTGATCTTAGTTCAACTAATCTTGAAATGATGCATGTGGTTACTGGTGATTTTAGGCTTGAGCTTGCAATTGAGTGTTAACATGTTTCTAACTTTTGTTTAAATTTATTATGAATTGGAAATGTAAGGGATTATTTTTATAGGAGTTTGATATGTTATAACTATAAGAAATATGGACACCATGTTGATAGTTGTAAGTTCAAGGTATCCATTGATAATGGGAAGAAATCGGTAGTTGGCAGTCAGATATTGCCCAAGAATGGGAAGTTCGACGTCCATGATAAAGTCTAGGGAAAGTATAATGATTCTCCTCAGCCCCCTAAAAATGTCATAAGGTCTTGCAGTCCTGTGAGTGGGATTAGAGCTCTTCCAGTTCAATCTTTGGTTATGTTTGCTAATGTGGTCGCTGGTAACAATTGTACTGGTGTTATTTAAATTTCTTCTTATGTTAATGTTTTCCTCTTAATGGTGTCGATATTGAGGACCATGATAATGGATCCTATCTAGACTTGAGTAGTTCTATTTTCATGTTGAAGTTGGATGCTTCTAACACCCAAATGTTGAGTGATACTGATATGGGGACTAGTGGCTAGATACCTCAGGCCTCACATCAAGTGAATGTGTCATTTGATTCTGAGGATGAGATAGAATTCACTGATTCTATTGGGGATGAATTCTTGAATGTTGTAAATAGAAAGTGGAAGGATGTATTAAAGATTAGATCTTAGATGACTCATAAGGTGCATAAAAACTCTCATATTATGTTGAATTCTATTATTTTGAGCACTAGGTGGATGTCTTGCTCCCCTCATGCTGTCATGCCTCTTCAAAGCCAGGAGATCAATGACATTGTAAAATATGGGATGGAAATTGATCAGGATTTAAGGCCAATAGATCCATTTGATGAATCCAAAGTGGCAGTTCTGTATCCTAATGAGGTAGTTAGGCCTTGTTGGAAGGACTATACATCTGCAACTATTGGTCTACGAACTTTACTTGTGGATAATAAAATATAAAAGGATGGAATATATGACCTTGTCAAGGAAGTGGTCACTTTACCCAATGGTTAAACCTCATTTGGAAAATTTAATTTCTGTTTGATGCTTGATCTGATAAATAATGTATAATTTGATAAACTTTATCTTGATAGATCAGAGAGTTCTGGTGTGTGTAATAAATGGGCTTCTGTAGGATGTTTTATTGCATCCAAATCCATTGTGGTTGTGCAGGGGGTGTGTGATATTGATCATAGCTTTCATATTGAATAGGTTCTTCCCTCTAATATAGTTTATATCACTTTACAAGGCCCTAGATAGGAGCATACAGGTGGGGCCAAATATTAACTTATTCAAGAGTGAAGTGGCACTGAACTTGAGGTGCGACTTCAAGCTCCACAAGAGGTGGTGGACAAGTCTGTATCATAGGAGCATATTTTGGCCTTTGGGTTTGTATATTCTGTCAATATAGTTTATTTAGGTAAGTATCAGTCCTCCGACTTGAAAGCAGGCGTGGACTAAGAGGCAACATGGTCTAAGGATGGAGCCATCAAAAGTCTGGATGATCGAGGTGGCCCTTGGGTTACTCCAAAATGGAATAGGGGATTTCATTCTTGATACCTTGGTGCATGGAATGTTGGTAATAGAATTGAAGCATGTTTTTCCTTTTGGATATTGTATGGTAGGACTTTTCCTCAGAGTTTTTGGCACACTTGTTTATGATTTTTTTGCACCCAAATGTCTTGTAATTTACTTTTTCTTAATATAGTTTTCGAGGCCATGGGTTTTTAACCCTTGGTTTGCATTGTCTTGGAATATATAATTATAAATATAATAAATATATTTATTATAATATTATAGTTTTTAAATATATACATATTTATAATTTCATAAATACATTTTTAAAAAAATTATATTTATTTATAATTTTATAATTAAATATTTATATTACAGAATTATTTAAAAAATCATTCAAATACATTAATTATATAAATTTTAAAAATATTTTAAATGTTAAAACTTAATAAATATAAATGAATAAATATTATTCATATAAATAAGTCTTGATGGATAGGTTATCCCCTTAGGGGGGGCTATGGCATGCCTTTCTAGTCTGTGTGTGACATGTGTGTGTTTTTAATTATAATTGTACCCCTAAGAACCTAAATATATAAATATGTATACATACACATCTACACACACATACACGTAAACATACACAAATTTATATACACACATGTATATACAAATAGGTATACACATGCATATACATACATGATGTTATACATGTACATGTATTTTAAATTATTAAATATAAATATAAATATAAATATATAAATAAATATATTCATTTTTATATTAAATAATTATTTAAATAAAATATTAATATATTTATTTGTTTTAATTATGGAAACATTTTGTAATTAATGTATATAAATAAAATATTATACATCTTAACTAATATAAATTGGATAATTTTTTATATATAAAATTATGAAAATAAGATTCATTTTTTTAAAAGTCATATAAATCATATTTATATATTAGTTTAAATATATATATATACCTAATGTAATATAAATCTAATTTAAATATATATTTATATATATATAATTACAGTTATAAATAAATATATTTATATATATATGTATATAATTATAAATTTATTTCTATAATTATATATATTAATTAATATATAAGTATATATAATTATAAATATAATAAATATATTTTTTATTTAAACAAATATACTATTTTTTACAATTATTTATATATATATATTTATAATTCTAATTATAAATAAATATATTTATTATAAGTTTTTAATTATTTAAATATATATTAATTTATTTATAATTTTGTGTTGACGCTCCTTTTATCACAGAATCTAAAGATCGGAAAAGGGAATATCTGAGCTCAAAGTGATTCATCCTTTGAAGAAACATCAAAAATCGACAAAGGGATGAACACGGAGAACATTTCCCATAGGTCGCGCAAGTTACCTCCTGGTCGCGCAAGTACACTTGCGCGCCGCCTAGTGGTCGTGCAAGTACTTGCGCGAAGCCTTATGGTCGTACAGGTGACTTGCGCGACCTAATTGGTAACCGCCCGGTAACCGCCCTGGGTCTTCTTTTGCCTATAAATAGACCCTGTGGGCCCCCCATTGGAGAGGATCTTTTTCCAGAAACTCGGATTGAAGCTCCCGACGCCCAAGTCTCTTCTCAAAACTTCCGGAACACTTCTAAGGTAATTTCTTACCTAGAACGGAAGATCTAAAGAGAAGAAGGAAGGCCTAAGTGTTGAAACTTATCAAACACTTGCGCGCCGACTTATTTCCTTCAATATAACTTGTGAGTCCCTTTTCTGGAAGAACCTCGAGAACATTTTAAAGGGTTTAAAAAAGATTCGCTCAAGTATTTCATTGCTGGTTGAAAATCGCGCAAGTACACTATGTGTCGCGCAGGTATACCTGCGCGACCAACACTTGCGCGCCCACGGAAGACTTGCGCACCTTGCAAGACTTGCGCGCCCCTATCTTTTTGGGTTCCCATCTTGCCCATTTTTACCCCTCTTAAGCCATATCACCTTTCCTTTTCAAGATTCAGTCTTCAAGACACTCTTCAAAGTCATTTATGGCATGATTTCTTGATTTGACTTTCTTATCTGAAAGGAATTATGTGGAATCTCTCTCAAAGTCTAGTGATTTAAATATCCTTATGTCACTAAAATACGGAGAGTTCATTCATTCAACCTCATCCTTTAAGATGAGAGAATCTTAAACAGGGTCTCCTTTTCAGGAATAATCCCCAGTGATAAAACTTTTAATCTAGGCATCCTCCTCAGGAGTAAGCCCCAAATTCTTAAAGTTCCCAATCTTGGGCATCCTCCTCAGGAGTAAGCCCCAATCAAGTCCTTTAATCTTGGGCATCTTTCTTAATAATAAGCCCCAACCTCAAATATGGGCATCCTCCTCAGGAGTAAGCCCCAAACCTTAATCCCTAACCTGGGTCTCCTTTTTCAGGAATAAGACTCAGTCATAATCTTGGGCTTCCTTTTCAGGAGTAAGCCCCAAGTCCCTTAACCTGGGTCTCCTTTTAAGGAATAAAGACTCAGTCATAACCTTGGGCTTCCTTTTCAGAAGTAAGCCCCAAGTCCCCTTAAATTTCTCTTAACTAGTCATAATTTACCTTTGATTTGGGTTTCCTTTTCAGGAGTAAAACCCAATCATAAGTCCCCTCCTAACTTGGGCATCCTCCTTAGGAGTAAGCCCCAAGAGTAGAGTATTCAAATCTCCATGAAGCACATATAATTTTATGGACCCTGTTCATGGATTTTCTCCCTAAAAGTAAATCCTAAACCTTCATCTATCTGGGCAGTCATCCATACATAAGCCCCAAACAAATTCTTATGATTGCATCTTTCATGGCACAATTGTCTAAATTTTTACCAATAGCTCTTGTTTCTCACACCGAGCATGACTCACGTGAGCTTAGAGTGTAAAAGTAATTATGACATTCATCTTTGAGCCATCAATCATAAACATCATACTCCATAACTCAAACTACGTGGGTTCTGATTCCTTTTCCAAAACAAAGGATACGTAGGTAGCCCATTTATGGGTTCGATCCCAACTTTGAAATAATCTATGTCCTTCTAAATGACGATAAACTTCAAGTGCCCCACTGAGTGGCTTTAAAACCAGCCTGGCCATCATAATGACCAAGAGAATTTTATATAAATGTTTTGAAGGATACCATTGACCAAGAATCTCTAAACAGATATAGATGATTCTCTATTGATGAAGAACCTCGAATACATATAAAAGATTCTCTAAATGTCTTGCATATTTAATCATTGATTGTTAAAACTAAATGAAAGCTCATTTTATACTTGGTAATATAATAAGGATTCACGAACATAACTTAAATCTATAAAGACAGTCCCGGAGTAGACAATAATTCCCCTCAAAAAGGTGTGATGAGTCTGACCTCCCATCCTCTCAACCAATGCAAATTCCTAAGCCTCATTAGTCCACAAGATAATGAGCGCCTGCCTTTGGAAAGTAGGTCCAAACTGATGTGGAATCATTGGATGTTTCCGGTTATACGAACAAACCCGTTAGAAACCGATCGGAACGTTTGAATCTCCCGTCCAGGAGGTCATCCCCGGATTCCGTGCGAAACAAAAATGGTGAACCCGACGTGAATCCTTAACCAAGTTAAAGTGATGTTCTTCTTATTTGTTAGGCCCCTTGGGCCAACAAAGCAATCATTGACATGTGCTCATCCAAAAGATGCAGTGGCCGGATTCATCTTGATTATGTCTGTTACATGGAACAGGCACTCTTTTCTCAAGATCTTCTGCAAAATGGCTTTCCTTAAATTCACCTCTGTGAATACTACTGCTGTGAACACCTCTACTGTGAGGTCTGCTGCTGTGAAAACCAATGCTGCTACTCCTGCTGGAATGTCATCCGCTCTGAGGATGACATCACCAACTCAGCGTCTTCAACGCTGGGTTTCTAATGCACTGGTTAAGGAGTACCGTCGCAACGGTACTATCCCAACTCTGGAGGCCGCTCGTCAAGCCCTCCAAGTTAACAACTCTACCTGGTCGTCCGGAAAACGGCGACCAGCAATCAAGAAGCAGGCGGTGCTGACTACCGTCTCCAACCGTTTCAGGTCGTTATCCCCGGAACGCAATTTCCATTCACTCCCTTACTCTGAGGAAGTGAATGAGCAGGTCCCGCAGGACCTTAATTCAAAAAGACAGGAGTCCTTCTCAAGGGCTCCCATCAACAATCGCCGCCAGACTCGTGCGGTAGTGCGCCCTCAACATGATGAGGGTACCGACTCCAGGCATTCATCTCAGGTTCCTCGAACCCGAGCAGGCAAGATGAACCGCCAGAGACGGAATCCGGTTAATAATAAGCAGGTTTTCATCCCTTCCATCTCCAGAGAAGTCCACCAACCTAACTTGGTGGCAAACAACGAGCAGGCATACACACCTGTTCGTTTTAATTCCGCTGTCTAGCAGACTCGTCTGACAGCATCAAGCCTATCCCGCCAGGCAATTCCGGCGGAGTACCATAGGCAGGAACATACACCTGCTTATACATCACCAGTTAGTCAGTAGGCTCGTCTGACTACATAAGATGGATCTCGTCAACCGCGTTTGGCGAAGTGTAATCAGCAGGCACATACACCTGCTAATACTAATCAGGCCTACCAACAGTCTCGCTTGGTAGCGCCCGGAGAAGTCAGTCGGAAAGTCCCGACGACAAACAGGAGGCAGACTCAACTCTCTGCCTCCACACTTGAGTACTGTCAGGATTCACTGACAGGAAAAGGAGGACAGGAGCAGGCACATACACCTACTCCAAGCCCGGAATGGACGTATATCCCCGTTCCGGCGGCTGAAGTCACCAAACATATTTTGTCAATGGTGAAAGAGCAGAAGCAAATTCCTGCTCATATTCTGGATGCTTGCCAGGATATCATAACAGGTTCAGCATCATCTGAGGGACAGACACATAAATCTATCCCTAGCAATGGAGTGACACATCAACGATTCACTCCGGAACAAACACACACATCTGTTCCAGTCCATGAGGGTTATGGGGAATACTCCCCCATATCATACGGACAACCAAGTCAGGCACATACACCCGATTTGAGTGGAGATCGTCAGCCTAACCTGACCATATTTCCTGATCAGGCACATACACCTGCTCAGAGCAATCACTTTCGTCATCAAGTGGTTTCTAAAGCGAGTAAGAAGGCATCTAAGAAAAAGATCCACCCAGCACATTCAGGAGATCAAAGGCCAATCTGCAACAAGGCCTTGCTCGATGCTGGAGTTCTTGAAGCCCTCAGACATTTATCTGTCGGAATTCAAGATTCTACTCCCTCAGTTCCCAATAACGGGAACATTAATTCTGAAGGTCTTCAACAGACACTTCCTCATGAAGACTTGCTTCATGAAAATTCGGTCAATCTGGAAGTTTATTCTTCAGATGAGAGCCACAGGAACCCTCTGTGTGGTCAGAAGGCCAAGGAGCAAGAGATCTCATCTTTTGCTGTAACCCATCATGATGGTCCTCCTCATGGTGATGAACTTTGCTGCGAAAGTCCTCTCCGCATTAGTGATTCACGTTGTCTCGAAAATTCTTCAGAAGGAAATATAGTGATGAGAAAGCCCTCCTATCTCGAGGCACTTGAAAACGTAAAACCAGTCATGTCTGATGCTTTACTATCGGAAGGTGAAACTCTTTCTCCATCAGAAGATAGCCTGGGGTTCAGGTTATTCTCCGAACCATCCCTGGGTCATTCATCTTCCATCATGAATAGTGATTTCTCTACCAATCTCGTTGAATCTGATGAAGCAACAAGGAAACACCAACTCTGGTCCAAACAGGTAGAAGAATCTTCATTTAATGATAAAGAGGAAATGCTGAACATGAGGAAAAAAATGGCAAAAGGTGAAGTACCAGTCATGTTTTGGCCTTTGGCTGACTCCCAGTACGACATTCCAAAGATGTTGACGGATGATGAAATCCATGATATTCGTCTCAACATATGGAAAACTCTATGTCAATTAAAGAAGAATGTATTATCTTATGATGAATATGAAAATCATCTTAAGATAATAGAAGGGTTACAACGCCAGATTGATTTGGCATCTCTATCAGCCTCTCGGTATCCGAAGGCTGAAAAGCAACAGAGAACCCTTCAACATTCATGCCTTGGCGCACTAAGAAGATTGCGTCAGTTAATTGCCAATGCTCCATCTGATGTTCATATCATAGGATGGGGTGTTCAGGGAACACTACATTTCACTGTGCTTTCCGGTCAGCAAAGCCCGCCGAAAATGGTCTCATGCAATGTTATTTCCCATGGCCGGCCACAGTCAATGGGCTTTGTTCATAATCAAAAGATTGCTCAAGAACAAGCTTCAACTAGTTCCTCTCAAAATCAAGTATATAGAGAACAGGTTGTTGAATTGCTCCTACATCAAGCAGGCGAGAATATTGCACAAGCCTCTCGTCTGGAGCAAACACATCATCAAATGACAGAAGTTTCGGAAATCATCCAACGGTCTGTTGAACCAGGTGATAAAAGTGGATACAGGTTAATGCATCCAGCTAATTTCCGAACCAAGATTCGCAAGATCAAGAAAGATTTTAAGAAGATCTCAGACATAGAATGTCAAGAGACACCCCAGCTTTCCAGACTGGGGACTTCTCTAACCCAACCCTCAGAGTCAACGAATGGGATTCGAGGAGTTGAGCGGAAGCAGTAGGAACATCCCCAGTCCACCGGACTTGGGACTTTTTCAAATCCTCAATCCCTCCCTCAGAGAAAGTCAGTATTCTCTCGATTAGGGAATAAGCCTCAAGAGGAACGAAGAGCCAAGCTGTCAGGAGATTCTCTCCAAGTGACGGTTCTCCAAGAAATTCCGGAGGGATCAAGTCAACGGAATTCCATGTCTCATCATGGACATAGAAGGAGACAATATCACAAAAATGCTGATAGAAAGGATTCCATACAATATGCATCCATTAATGTCATCAATGTCGTTGCTACTGATTCACCAGATGAGGCTCAATCAGAGGGATCAGACGAAGAGGTTCCTGCTCAAGAAGTTGCGCACATAGACCTAAATGAAGAAGGTGTGCGCACACGTAATCAAAGGCTTACCCAAAATCTGGGTATTCCTTCAAGTAACCCACTTCCCCCTCTCCGAAAAGGATCCAATAAGGGGAAAGGAAAGAATCAGGTTACTTCTCACCCTTCCTCTGAAGGAGGTCAATCGCTCTCATTAGTGAAAAGGTTTGCACAATAGGAGGAAGAAATGAAAGAATTAAAAAGGTTGAATGCAGAACTACTCCAGAGTAGTCTTCTTCTTAAGAATGCTGAAGTCCGACAGCCGAAGGAATTTGTTGTAACTACTGAGATGGATCAAGAATATCCTTCTTTATCAGTACACCCACAGAGGTCTAATCCTACAGGTCAAACGCAACAACGGTTGGCAGCACTACCATCAGTTGCAGCACCAACCACCACGTCTGTCCAAGCTCCATTCATTGCACCTACCCAAAACCAAGTTCAACCTGACGTTTCTCAAAAGTTAATAACTACTATTGAGTCATTAACAGCTCGGTTAGAAACTATGGAAGGGAAACGGGCGTAAGTTCAACCTGAAAAGAATGTTTACCCTGAATGGGTAGATTCAATTTCTCCTCCATCCAGTTTTGGAAACCCTATTTTTCCTACCTTCAATGGATCAAGCGACCCTGAACAACATTTGACGCATTACGTGTCTTGTTGTGATCCTATGATGGGAACTCCAGAGCAGCAAGAAGCAGTGAAACTCAGATGCTTCGTGCGAACCTTGCAAGGACCATCTTTTGTCTGGTATACAAGCTTGCAATCCCGGTCAGTCATCGGATGGGAGGATCTTCGTCAAAAATTCCTTCTTCAGTTTAGCTCAACTTTGCCAAAAACGACAGTTTTCGATCTTACAAACTGCAAGCAAAGGGAGAATGAAAGAGTCTCTGATTTCATTGCTCGTTGGAAGGGATTAACGTATTCCTTGAGTTTAGCACTCCCTCAGGAGGAATTATTGCCAATCTGTGTGGAAAATTTGCGTGACGAATTACGCACGCCATTGATCCCTGTGAAATACACAGAAGGGTTTCGAGACCTTACTTCAATCGCTCAACAAATTGAAGATTCCCTTATACAGGCTAACGTTAAATCTCGTGTAATTCCATCAGCTCCAGGAAGAAGAATGGGTAAAGCAGAAACTGCTACAGTTATGCTTAAACAGGCACCTGTACCTATTTCTACTTCAAAACCTTCATCTTCTCGAAGGGCTCCACCTCCTGAACGCCAACAACAAAGACTGTTTCGTCCAAATGATCAAAACGATCAACGACGAAAACAATTTGAGGATATGAAGAGTAAAACATACTCTTTCCAAAGTGAGCAAGTTCCTGGTTACTTCATTTCAGCCCTGGAAAATAATTTGGTTCAATTACCAGTGCCGAAGAGGCCAAACAAGGAAGGAAGTGAAGATCGTCCCAATTATTGTCCCTTTCATCAAATGTTGGGGCATCCCATCCAGGAGTGTTTTGTCTTTAAAGACCTCCTGCAAAAGATGGTCGACTTGGGACAAGTCAAATTGAAGGGTTCTTCAGCTCATGTAGCGTGTATTACCGCTACAGATCCAGAAGAAGGAGGCGAGTGGCAGGAAGTCAAAAGAAAAACTGCGAAAAAATATGATGATTGGATGGTCAGAAAGACAATCAATCGGACCCATTCCATTTTGCGAAAACAATTGAAGAAGCCAATTGTGTCTCCTAAAAAAGCTGCAGTAAAGCCTCCATCAAAAGACAAATCCTCAAAAGGTCAGCGCAATTCAAAGAAGAAAGAGGAATCAGGAGAAGATGAGTATGTATCAAAGCCTAAATTGTCTTTGACTCTGGCAGATTTCATGCCATCTACTTCAAAGCCAAGGGCACCGTCCCACCAAACGGCACAGCCTAAACAGGCTAACCAGGCAGAGTCTTTATCAGACGAAGAGTTAGTCTTTGGTTCTGTCTGATCTCAATGGATGGAGAACTCATCACGACTCCAACTAATGCCAGATTTCTGAAGAAGTATTTTGTATAAACACAAAATATTGTTCCCAGATCCAAAATAATCACATTGGTTCATATTATGTCCGAGATGACATTAAACTATATTTTGTCCTAGCAACATGACATTAAACTGTGTGGCACTTTCATCGTCCAGCATGACGTTAAACTGTGTTAGTTCCCTTATCGTCCAACATGACGTTAAACTGTCACATTGGTTACTATTATGTCCGAGATGACATTAAACTATATATTGTCCAACATGACATTAAACTGTTATAATGTCCAGCAAGACGTTAAACTGTGATGTCCTATCTACATGACATTAAACTGTACAGAAGATCCTATATTTTGCCTGGGATGACATTAAACTATATTGTGTCCTAGCAACATGACATTAAACTGTGTGGCACTTTCAACGTCCAGCATGACGATAAACTGTAAAGAGTCCCCAGAACTGATATCCTCATATTGCTTCACCTTAGTCCTTGCTATATGACGTTAAACTATATAGCAATGGTCCAGTATGACCTTAAACTGCAACTTCATCCAACATGACGTTAAACTGTGTCACCTTCAATGTCCGAGATGACATTAAACTATATTTTGTCCTGGAAACATGACATTAAACTGTGTGGCACTTTCATCGTCCAGCATGACGTTAAACTGTGTTAGTTCCCTTATCGTCCAACATGACGTTAAACTGTCACATTGGTTACTATTATGTCCGAGATGACATTAAACTATATATTCTCCAACATGACATTAAACTGTTATAATGTCCAGCAAGACGTTAAACTGTGATGTCCTATCTACATGACATTAAACTGTACAGAAGATCCTATATTTTGTCCGAGATGACATTAAACTATATTGTGTCCTAGCAACATGACATTAAACTGTGTGGCACTTCCAACGTCCAGCATGACGATAAACTGTAAAAAGTCCCCAAAACTGATATCCTCATATTGGTTCACCTTAGTCCTAGCTACATGACTTTAAACTGTACAGCACCAGTTCGTCCTTGCTATATGACGTTAAACTATACAGCAATGGTCCAGTATGACCTTAAACTGCAACTTCGTCCAACATGACGTTAAACTGTGTCACCTTCAATGTCTGAGATGACATTAAACTATAAATTGTCCTACATGACATTAAACAGTTATTATGTCCTATCTACATGACATTAAACTGTACAGAAGATCCTATATTTTGTCTGAGATGAAATTAAACTATATTGTGTCCTAGCAACATGACATTAAACTGTGTGGCACTTCCAACGTCCAGCATGACAATAAACTGTAAAAAGTCCCCAGAACTGATATCCTCATATTGGTTCACCTTAGTCCTAGCTACATGACTTTAAACTGTACAGCACCAGTTCGTCCTTTCTATATGACGTTAAACTATACAGCAATGGTCCAGTATGACTTTAAACTACAACTTCGTCCCACACGACATTAAACTGTGAAAAGGTCCCTAAACCGTCCAGCATGACCTTAAACTGCATCATCCCTGGTCCATGTATATGACCATAAACTATTTGCAAATCCCTTATGTCCAGCAAGACGTTAAACTGTGACGTCCTAAATTACATGACGCTAAACTGTATAAAAGTCCCTCACGTCCAGAAAGACGTTAAACTATATAATCTCAAAAGTCCAGTATGACATTAAACTGCACCATTCACGGTCCATTCATATGACCTTAAACTATTCTCACTTTCGTCCGACATGACGTTAAAATGGTACACTCTTTTGTCCTTACTGCATGACATTAAACTGTACAGAAAGTCCTTGATATGTCCTACATGACATTAAACTGTTATTTTGTCCCTGCTACATGACACTAAACTGTGCAGCACCAATAGTCCTAACTGCAAGACTTTAAACTGCATAGTCCCTTTTTTTTATGTCCTACATGACATTAAACTGTGCATCGTTAAGGTTGTTATTACCTCTTGTTTCTCACACCGAGTATGACTCAGGTGAGCTTAGAGCGAACATCAACCATAACACTCCCTTTGGGCCACTAACCATGTATAAGTCCCAACAACATTTTTTATTTAGATCGTTGTCCACAAGAACAACTTGATCATTAATTCATTCTTTAATTGAACTACACGGACTTTGATCCTCGCCCTCCAGGCTGGGTATGTAGGCAACCTCCTAGGGTTCAAGCCCAAAAAAAAACAATCTCTTCACATCGGTTCACCACCACCTCATATGATGTTGATTTGTGAAACCGCCCCTGGAATCAATATCTTTACATTGATTCACTTTCGTCCTTGTTATATGACGTTAAACTATAAAACACTTTTTTCCGGTACGACAATAAACTACAATATTCTTTGATTTCCTCATTTGAGAAGGAACTATTATTTACATTGATTTTTCAATCATGGTTTTCATTTTCAAAAGACTACGTGCATACATGGTAATGCCTAAACTTTTTATCGCAGGTTAAACCATCATTGCACTAAAGTCCCCTTTCACCCTTCACATGTACGAACCAAATTTGTACAAAGGGTAGTTCTAGAACTACGTGGACTTGATTCCCATCCTTATGGGATATGTAGGAACATTCGAGTGTCCCTCGAATCCAGTCCCAAGTCTTTTGGGCATAACCCCAAATTTCACTTTCAGTCCCTTGGCTGAAAAGTCCTCATGAAAACACACACTGTGTATTCATTATTATGGTCCGAATTCTATGACCCTAAACTAAGATCACTCATACTTTCGTCCTGCACGACGTTAAACTGCATTTCAAGAACTACGTAAGGCTTGATTCTCATTCTTATGAGATACGTAGTGAAGTCCAAGTTTCAATTCAGGACCCAGCCACAACATGATTATGGTTTTCATTGACCTATGTATCTCTATATACATTGGACAATACCCATCTTTATGTGTTATAATCCTAACCTTAAATATTTTCAGATCTTCATAACCCTTTTCATGACTTCTAATCACAAAAATGTCAAACTTATGAGAATTCTTTTGCCTGACTATGCAGCACGTGCCCATAGGTGGCCTTGCATAAGCAGTCCACATAACAGACTTGTCAGCCAAAAGATGCTATTCATTTGACCATGCAGCCAATGCCCATAGGTGGCCCTACATATTTCAACCCCCTAACGGGTTTTGTTAAATAATAGTAACTTCATTCTTGGGAAGAATGCCTCTTTTGTCCTTATTTGTGTTTAACGACAATATGTAGGGATCCGCAAAAAATAGCCATCCTTAACATATTTGTCCCATATCCTTTTTCATGATCTGAAAGTATTCAAGTCTATGGTTTATTCTTCTTCCCTACGTTTGGGTCAGACCTTCGTAGGAGTGATATTCATCCAGTTCTTCGATGTTCTTGTTCGGAAATATCTTCTCTATATTCAAGTACCTCTTTCCATACAACAAACTCTATGCATTAGAAAATTTGAATCTCCATAAACTTTCACTGGCTTTTAGCACTATGAAAGTAAATTTCTGGGAGTTCTTTTGCCTGACTATGCAGCACGTGCCCATAGGTGGCCTTGCATAAACAGTCCACATAACAGACTTGTCAGCCAAAAGATGCTATTTTATTTGACCATGCAGCCAATGCCCATAGGTGGCCCTGCATATTTCAACCCCCTAACGGGTTTTGTTAAATAATAGTAACTTCATTCTTGGAAACTACTTCTTCTAATGCCTTTTAGCTCTTTTTCATATCATTCCTCAGATTCAAATATTCTTAAGCCATAGTTTACATTTTTTCCCTCATACTTGAGTATGGTAATATGTTTTCAGATAAATTGTCAAGGAATTGAATCCATCTTTAATCCATTTTGGTCAAAGCTATTTCGACCTTAAACATTAGCCCCTTTATGTCCGGTGTGCATGACCTTAAACTGCCCACACAAAAGACAAAGGAACTCTGAATAAAAGTCAAGTTCCAGCACACTTGCGCGCTGCCCTCTGTGCCCTGCAGACTTGCGCGCCTCCCTTTTCCTTTGGAGGGATTTGATTTCCTCAGAGTCAAATCCTCGTTTCTCTCCGGATCCAACTCTGAGGGGGGACTTTTGTTGACGCTCCTTTTGTCACAGAATCTAAAGATCAGAAAAGGGAATATCTGAGCTCAAAGTGATTCATCCTTTGAAGAAACATCAAAAATCGACAAAGGGATGAACAAGGAGAACATTGCCCATAGGTCACGCAAGTTCCCTCCTGGTCGCGCAAGTACACTTGCGCGCCGCCTAGTGGTCGTGCAAGTACTTGCGCGACGCCTTATGGTCGTACAGGTGACTTGCGCGACCTAATTGGTAACCGCCCGGTAACCGCCCGGGGTCTTCTTTTGCCTATAAATAGACCATGTGGGCCCCCCATTGGAGACGATCTTTTTCCAGAAACTCGGATTGAAGCTCCCGACGCCCAAGTCTCTTCTCAAAACTTCCGGAACACTTCTAAGGTAATTTCTTACCTAGAACGGAAGATCTAAAGAGAAGAAGGAAGGCCTTAGTGTTGAAACTTATCAAACACTTGCGCGCCGACTTATTTCCTTCAATATAACTTGCGCGTCCCTTTTCTGGAAGAACCTGGAGAATATTTTAAAGGGTTTAAAAAAGAGTCGCTCAAGTATTTCATTGCTGGTTGAAAATCGCGCAAGTACACTATGTGTCGCGCAGGTATACCTGCGCGACCAACACTTGCGCGCCCACGGAAGACTTGCACGCCTTGAAAGACTTGCGTGCCCCTATCTTTTTGGGTGCCCATCTTGCCCATTTTTACCCCTCTTAAGCCATTTCACCTTTCCTTTTCAAGATTCAGTCTTCAAGACACTCTTCAAAGTCATTTATGGCATGATTTCTTGATTTGACTTTCTTATCCGAAAGGAATTCTGTGGAATATCTCTCAAAGTCTAGTGATTTAAATATCCTTATGTCACTAAAATACGGAGAGTTCATTAATTCAACCTCATCCTTTAAGATGAGAGAATCTTAACCTGGGTCTCCTTTTTAGGAATAATCCCCAGTGATAAAACTTTTAATCTGGGCATCCTCCTCAGGAGTAAGCCCCAAATTCTTAAAGTTCCCAATCTTGGGCATCCTCCTCAGGAGTAAGCCCCAATCAAGTCCTTTAATCTTGGGAATCTTTCTTAAGAATAAGCCCCAACCTCAAATATGGGCATCCTCCTCAGGAGTAAGCCCCAAACCTTAATCCCTAACCTGGGTCTCCTTTTTCAGGAATAAGACTCAGTCATAATCTTGGGCTTCCTTTTCAGGAGTAAGCCCCAAGTACCTTAACCTGGGTCTCCTTTTAAGGAATAAAGACTCAGTCATAACCTTGGTCTTCCTTTTCAGGAGTAAGCCCCAAGTCCCCTTAAATTTCTCTTAACCAGTCATAATTTACCTTTGATTTGGGTTTCCTTTTCAGGAGTAAAACCCAATCATAAGTCCCCTCCTAACTTGGGAATCCTCCTTAGGAGTAAGCCCCAAGATTAGAGTATTCAAATCTCCATGAAGCACATATAACTGTATGGACCCTGTTCATGGATTTTCTCCCTAAAAGTAAATCCTAAACCTTCATCTATCTGGGCAGTCATCCATACATAAGCCCCAAACAAATTCTTATGATTGCATCTTTCATGGCACAATTGTCTAAATTTTTACCAATACCTCTTGTTTCTCACACCGAGCATGACTCACGTGAGCTTAGAGTGTAAAAGTAATTATGACATTCATCTTTGAGCCATCAATCATAAAAATCATACTCCATAACTCGAACTACGTGGGTTCTGATTCCTTTTCCAAAACAAAGGATACGTAGGTAGCCCATTTATGGGTTCGATCCCAACTTTGAAATAATATCTGTCCTTCTGAATGACGATAAACTTCAAGTGCCCCACTGAGTGGCTTTAAAACTAGCCTGGCCATCATAATGACCAAGAGACTTTTATATAAATGTTTTGAAGGATACCATTGACCAAGAATCTCTAAACAGATATAGATGATTCTCTATTGATGAAGAACCTCGAATACATATAAAAGATTCTCTAAATGTAATGCATATTTAATCATTGATTGTTAAAACTAAAGGAAAGCTCATTTTATACTTGGTAATATAATAAGGATTCACGAACATAACTTAAATCTATAAAGAGAGTCCCGGAGTAGACAATAATTCCCCTCAAAAAGGTGTGATGAGTCCGACCTCCCATCCTCTCGACCAATGAAAATTCCTAAGCCTCATTAGTCCACAAGCTAATGAGCGCCTGCCTTTGGAAAGTAGGTCCAAACAAATGTGGAATCATTGGATGTTTCCGGTTCTACGAACAAACCCGTTAGAAACCGATCGGAACGTTTGAATCTCCCGTTGAGGAGGTCATCCCTGGATTCTGTGCGAAACATTTTGTAAATACTTTTTTTATAACAACATGTATATATTTGAATTATTAAAAAATATATATTAATATATCATATTTATATTAATTGTATATGTAACACCCCAATATTTTGTGACTTTTTTCCAATTAATTTAATCTTTTTGATATTTTTCAACACAGAAAATAGCTTTTGTTATACAAAAACACTAAATTTGTCTTGTGTTATATGAAACACCAACTTAATATTGTACTAAACGAAACACTATGATTAGCACATGGGACACACAACACTTTGTTTGGCTTGTGTTACACACAATACTGAGTCTTTTCAATAGTTTAATGCCCCGACCCTAGTTACCCAGAGTCGGTGCATTATTACAAAACATTGGAATTATCACAAGAGATCAAGACTTGAATGACCGATTAGTTTAGTAGCCTTTGAAGTACTAGATACATACCTAAGTTTTACATTACATTATTAAATAAAAAACAACAACATTGTGTCCCATTTGAACACACTCATATCAGTTACCTTATCCCTATAGGTCAATCATAATATACTTCTTCACATCCTAGGGAAAAGAAAATATATGAAATGGGTGAGCTTAGATGGTCAGTAAGGATAACAATATAGCGTAAACTATCATAAATAAGAATAAACATTTCATAAAATTTATAAGACTAAAACACAACACTTTTAAACATAAAATTTAGCATAATATGGAAAATATAAATGAAATAATTCCATTTACATATTCACATGGATATTTTACTAGTCGAATAATCACATGTAATATCAATAGCTAATTTCACAAGGATAGAATGCATAATGTCGGACATCATAACCACATAGTCAAGGCCTCGTGCCATTACTACAAATAAGATTTTTTAAAGTCCTTGTGCCAAGACACTAGTTTGTCTCATGAGACCTAAAGATGCATCGTGGAGCTATAGCGGGCTCTGCCAGACACTTACTAAGTCCAATGAATTCCTCATATGAAAAGGTTGAAATGTAACAAAAACATTCATAATAAAACTATCATAAAAAAATGTTAATACTTTAACAATAATCCCTGAATAATATAAAAATAACACATCCACAATCAAACATATTACAAAACCTTCAATATAATATGGAATATTGTATCATAATAAATTAACTTCAAACAAGTGTAAAATCCATCGAAGGATGTTGACATATATGATATCAAAAATACTTGAGAGAAATATCTATTTCTATTTTGAAATAATTTAAAATACACATAAGAATAAAAGAAAACATTTATTTTGAAAATATTCTTATAATTTTTTAAGGGAATATTTTAAGGTGTATAACAGCGGAAAATAGCCACATTCGCTATTTAAGTTAACAAATAATTTACCTTAATTTCTCGAAAAGGCCTTAAAGTACCTTGTTTGGAAAACAACAGCAAGACACCTTTCAAAACATTTTATAAAAATTAAAAAAGGGTATAAATTAATTTAACTCATATTCTAGTAAATATTAAAAACATTTCTAAATACATTTTTAAGAAACACAGATGTGGATGATAAATAAGTCACAATAGATACTCACATATAAACAACCTCATATAATAAAGAGAGTGTAAAATTGACCCTTACCTTGTACTTTTCATTAGTTGAGGGTACTTTAACCTAATGTATAATAGTTAAATAATTTTTATTAAATTATAAAAGAACCAAATACTATGATATCATATATGATCTTCTAATATTTCTTTGTTAATAATATTTCAGTTGTATCATTGTTTCAGGTGTTAATAGATTTCTTTTTTGTTATATGTTTTGTTACAAAAGTCGTGTTTGTTATTGATAGGATGTATTTGATTCATTTAAAGAATGATATTAAGTTATTAAACATTATTTTTAATCATAAAATGAAAATTATCCTTGAATAGTTATGATGGGGAATGAATCTCATCACGTTCGTGGAGACGGCAATCCATACGTACGCATGAGAAAAAATATCATTCTATTAATGGTGAAATAGTATGTAATTGGATGGTATGTTATATATACAGAATAATGAACATGTGATATTTATTAGTTACATCAATTATACTCATTATTATACCCATCCAAAAAATGAAGTGTTGAATAACAAACTTCACCACGACGTGGAGACGGTAAGCTGTACGTACGCATGTATGGTTTCTTTGTCATTCATAGGATGGATAGAATAATGAATATGGTTGTAACATATTTATAATAAAATCACAGTAGTTATAAGGTACTGGAGTTATTATTTTTTAATGACAAAAATAAAGAAATAGAAAGTGGAAGAAGAAAAGAACTTTGAAAGAGGTGATGAAATAATTACCTCTTCTTCTGGTTCTTCCTTTTGATTTGATCAAAAGGGCTACCTAGATTGGCTTACTGATCATGTTAATGCATATAGGTTTACATAAGAGTAGTTGGGAGGATATTTGAGAAGGTTTTGAATGAGTTAAATGGATTTGGAGGTATGTTTTTTAGAGAAGGGGCAATATCCTTTTATAAGAGAGGTGAGAGTCACTTTAAGAAAAGATTGAAATATTATTTTATTATAAAATACTATTTGGTTTATAATGGATCCAAATGGATTTATTTCTAGGATAATGTGGGTATGAGTATAAATCATCTCAACCAATAGGTTATTGACATGTTTATGTCACCATATAAACCTTATCTTTTAGATTTAATTCATAGTAAAATAGTTTAACTTTTACCATGTCTTCTTGTATTTTTATATTACATGGTTAACAAACTTACTATAAAATTCCAAATGAACCTAAAATGGTTAATTAATAAAATATATATCATTATATAAGTCTTTTGGCTAAAACATATATTTTTAGGATTATTATATCATTTAATAATATTTTTTTTTAAATGCTCATTTATGTCAATTTTGACACTATTTAGTATTTGGTTTTTGTGAAAGATAAAAAATTTAATTACATCAAAAAATAAATTAAATAGACTCTAAAATTTTATATTAACCTATAAAATTAGTGTAATTAATCAAAAGTCCTAATTTACATTTATTTTTATATTTATAATATCAATTATTTTAATCCTTCATTAATATGGTAATTACTACATTATCATTGTATCATAAATAAATTTAATTATTTAATGTCTAAAAATTATAAATAAAATACCAAAATGTATAAAATAGTTTTAGCTTTGTAATGAATATTTATAGTAGAATTTATTTTATATATAGCCATATATTAAAAATGGTTTAGTTGTTAAACTTTGAATTTAATACTTTTAACTCTTCTTTAAATAAAATAATAATAAATGACCTAATGCAATTCAAGGGGATCAAAATGATTATATTTTGTTACTAAGGTAGATTTTTGTCGAAATAAACTTGTCCAATAGAATTAGAACATGTTCTAGGGTAATTATAATATCATTTTTACCTTTAATTACCCTATTTACTTTTAATCGTGGTAACTAAAATTCAAAAGTTACTATTCAACAAAAAGTATTTTCATCCTATAGCACAAAATTTTACTTAATGATGTCAACTGTGTCACTCATATTTTTTAAATTAAATTCACATATGCAGTAAAATTACATTTTATAGAAATTTGCAAATGTGGCTAGAAGGTGGGTAAGATATGATAAAAAAATAAATAAAATTTTATATATCTGATCTTATTATAAAATGACTCCAACGAATTAAATTGGATTAATATAGGTACTATGTATATATTATTACTTTAAAATAAATTTAAATTTAAAAATAATTATTTAAAAAAATCCGTTTTAAATAATAACATGGTGTTTTCACTTTTCATCAAAAACTGAAAGTTTTCAGAAAAATACCAAAAATTCACCATAAGCTAATTTTGATATTACGAATCCAAAAATGAAGTCCATTTTGAAAAATAAAATTTATAAAATTTAAAAACGTGGGTATTACTATTCATAATGGCTAGTTTGATTGGTCGTGAAGTGTTAGAACCCGATTTTGCGTACAACACAAGCTATTGCATTATTCAAAGAGAAGTGTATCATAGATTCTTGGAGTGTTACATTCTTCCCTCATTTAAATAATTTTTCCTCAAAATTTCTAAAATATTAATGCATAAAAATATTTGGTTGGTTCTTCCTCACATGTTATTAAGGTTCCCATGTTTCCTCTTCTGTTTTATGGTTTCTCCATAGAAATTTTACCAGATAAGTCTCTCGGTTTCTCAACACTTGTTCTTTAGTATCAAGAATCTTGACAAGATCTTAACAATAAGATAGACCAGGTTCCAGTTCTATTTCTTCATAGGTGACTACATGTGTTGTGTATGGCATGTTTTTTCTCAATAATGATATGTGGAACACATCATGAACATTGGAGAGACTTGGCGGCATTTCCAAACGGTAAGCTACAACTCCAATTTGTTTTAGAATTTTGAAAGGTATGATGTACCTAGGAGTTAATTTACCCTTCTTACAGAATCGTATAACACCCTTCCATGGAGATACCTTCAAGAAAACCTGATCACCTATTTTAAATTCAAAATCCTTCCTTCATTTATTGACATAGAATTGTTTCCTACTTTGAGCTTCTTTAATGTGGGTTTGGATAATCTTAACCATTTCCATAACAAGTTTTGGGCCTACTAGTTTTCTTTAACCAACATCATCCCAACAAGTTGGTGTGTGACATCTCTTTCCATATAACACTTCATATGGTTCCATCTGAATACTTGAATGGAAGCTATTTTTATAAAAAAAATTATACCAGAGGTAAATACTAATCCCAAATACATTGAAAGTGAAGTGGGAGAGATCCTTACATGTCTTCTAAGGTTTGAATAGTCTATTCTTATTGTCCATTAGTTTGAGGGTGGTAGGAAGTGCTCAAACAAAGTTCAGTATCAAGGGATTTCTGATGACTTTTCCAGAATCTTGATGTGAAACGGGGATCCTGATCAGAAACAATCAATAGGGGTACTCCATGAAGTCTTAAAAATTCATTAATATATAGTCTTGTTAAACATTTAAGCGGTAAATCTTCTCTTATAGTAATAGAATGTGCTGAATTGGTAAGACGATAAACAATGACCCATATTTCATCATTACCTCTAAGAGTCTTTGGTATCCCCATGAAAAAGTCCATCATAATATCATCCCATTTCCACTCAGGTATGGGAAGAGGTTGCATGAATCCTCTAGGATGTTTTCATCTAGCCTTCAACTATTGACAAACCAAATATCTTGATACATAACCATCTATCTCCCCCCATATGTTGTCCCACCAAAAATGTTCCCTAAAATATAAATACATCTTAGTTCCACTAGGGTGTATAGAAAAATTGGATCCATGAGCATTATCAAAAATTTCCCTTTTTAGATCAGATATGTTAGGAACACAAAGTCTCTTCCCAAATTTTAAAATTCCATATTCATATACGAAGTCTATCAATCTCCCATCATTCATAACTTTAATTTTCTTTTGAAACTCCTCCACATCGGCCTGATAACTTTTTATCATTTCTAGTAAATATGGTTTCACATCCATTTGAAAAAGTATTGATTTTTCACCTTCCATTACTATTCCCATATCCATATTTACTATATCCATGAATATATGATCCCTTTCAACTCACATCTTGTTCAGAACTCCACGATACTTTCTTCTCAAAGCATGAGTCACCTTATTTTCCTTCCCTGAGTGGTAGTGTATAGCACAATCATAATCTTTGAGTAGTTCAAGCCATCTCCTTTTCCTCATGTTGATTTCTTTTTGTGAGAAAATATACTTCAAACTCTTGTGATCAGTATAAATCTCACATTTTTCACCATAGAGATAGTGTCTCCATATCTTCATAGTAAAGATTACAGTTTATAACTCAATATCATGAGTGGGATAGTTTTGTTCATGAATTTTTAGCTATCATGATTCATAGGCAGTAACCCTATCATTATGTATAAGGACACAACCTAGTCCTTTCTTTGAAGAATCATAATAAATAACAATCCCATCATTCCTCGATGGTATAATCAATATAGGATCATTGAATAGTATTTTATTCAATTATTTAGAACATTATTCAAACTCTTTTTTTTCAAACAAATTTAAACCCTTTACATGTGAGCTTGGTTAACAGGTTATCCAATCGGGAAAAATTCTGGGCGAAACACTAATGATAACATGTTAAACCAATAAAACTGTGCACCTCAGTTATACTCATCGGTGTGTGCCAATATTGGATTGCATTTGTCTTTGAAGGACCAATAGAGATTCCATCCTTAGAGACAATATGGCCAATAAAATAAATCTCTTGAAACCAAAATTCACACTTACTAAACTTCCCATATAATTCATTTCTTCTAAGAGTTTTTCGAATAGTGCGCAAGTTATTTTCATGTTCTTCATAACTTTTTGAGTATACCAAGATATCATTAATAAATACCACTAAAAATTCATCATGTTGTTCCTTGAAAAATCTATTCATTAGATCCATGAAAATAGAGGGTGCATTAGTCAGTCCCAAAGTCATTACTGTAAACTCGTAATGCCTATTCCTAGTACGAAATACTATCTTTAGAATTTCTTCCTTCTTCACGAACAACTGATGATATCTAGATCGAAGTTTATTCTTTGAAAAATATTGATCTCCATGAAGTTGATTAAATAAATCATCAATGTGAGGTAGGGGATACTTGTTATTTATTGTTAATGCATTGATCTCCCTATAGTTAATGCACAACATCATAGATCCATATTTATTATTAAAAAAAAGAACAGGGGATCCCTATGGAGAAACACTATAAATTATTCTAGTTTTTTCTTTAGTTACACTAATTCCATAGTGGATATTATATAAAGGGGTCATCGATATGGGCCTTGAACCAGGAATTAAATTGATAGAAAACTCAATTTATTATTCTGGAGGATGTCCAGGTAAATCCTATGGAAACACATCAACATATTCTTACACAATAGGTACATCCTCTATTTGAACATTATTTTCCTCACCCATAGTTATTTAACTCTCTTCCTCCCCAATAATTGAATTTAGTAGAGCTACTCGGGGTGGATCTAGATGAGAATCAGATGGTGATGTTTCTTCTCTAAGGATAAGGGATTCTTTATCATCATCAAAAATGGTAACCTCTTTCTTTTAACAATAAATTTTCGTATCATGGTCCGAAAGACAACCCATAATTATGTTTATATCAAATTAAATCATAGGTATGACATTAATATCATCAAATAAAAAGTGTTTATATGCCATAATGGTAACTTATTGACAAAAAATTGATGCAGTGATACTTTCCTTAAGAGTTTTTAGTAACAACACCCTTTTTAAGTCAAATAGGAAATATCGAATTTTCATGGAAAACTCAGAATATATCAAAGAATATGATGATTCGGAATCAAATAAAGTATTGGATAATTTTGAGGAAATGATTAAAGTACCTGCCACAATGTCATTCGGAGCTTCAACCTCATCATTAGTGATCAAATAAGCTTGGCCTTTCTCCCTTGTCCTTTTCTGGGGTAAGTTTCCTTGGATCTTAGGACATTTATTTGAATAATGGTCCATTTCTCTATAATTTTAGCATTCAACATTGAAAACCTATTTCTTTCCCTTGCAATCATGTGTTTGGTGGCCATTTTCGACATACTTGTAAAAAACTCTCATTCCCTTCAGGAAAGTACTAGGGTGTTTCTTTCCACATTTACTGAAAGATAGAAATTCAAATTTTCCCTTATTCCCCTTGTTTCTATTTCCAAAGTGTTTAACAAATATCTTCTTCTTATGCTTTTATTTAAAGTCTCAAGACAAAGAGAATTCTTTTTCTATATTGACAAAAGATGAGACGATATCTTCGTATGATGAGAAATATTGTGATACTAATGCTCAACATAGAAATGGTTTTAACCCATCAAATAATTGATCAATCTTACTCCCTGGGTTATTTATATAATCTGTATCATGCCTTGATAACCTTGTAAAGTTTTCCTCATACTTTGGGACATTCTAATCCTCCTTTGGCCTTAGACTTAGAAATTTACTTTTCATATCCTCTCATTGTTCATGAAGAAAGTATTTTTCTAAGAAAATATCTTTTAACTCCCTCCATTCAATATTTTATAATTCTTCATCCTCCTTTTTGTTTTTAATTAATGACCATCATTGATCTGCATATCCTTTGAGGTGATAAACTTCCATGACAACTTTTTCCCTTTCGCTAATCCCCAAAGCATGAAATATTTTCTCTAAGGAACTTATCCATTGTTCATATACAAATGGATTTGTATTCCCATTAAATGTTGGTGGTTTTTTCCTCCTAAAGCGGCCAAACATTTAACCTCTGCATTGTGGATCAGGGTGCTCCATACTGGTAAGGTTATTATTCATAATCTGATTAACTTTTCCCAGTATGGTTATAATTTGTTCAGTACCAGTTGTATTACTAGCTCCATTATAATTATCTTGATTTGGAGGGAAATCCCTACATGGATTACGTGCATTGATACAATTTCCATTCCTTTTACTAGGAACTATTTCTAAACAATGGAATATAATAGGTTAATTTATTAATCACAATGAATAATTCCAAACATGTAAAATACCTAACACAAATTGAACTGTTTATGTATATAATCTATAATAAAAAAATGTTTTTCTTTGAGAAATTATTTACTCCTAAATCCTTAAAAATGGATTTTAAAGAAAATGTGAATTATCTTAAGCATATCCCCTCGGAGTGTCGTAACCAAGAGTGCAGTAAGGTCCATTGTCATGCACCAGTTCTAGTTCAAGTCTAGATAAAAGTAGTATTTTTGGGTTTTACCCCTAGATACATATGTGTTAGAGCCCCCTCTACCTGCTCGTATCCATATTGGGAAGGATTACTTGTAAAATTCAAAAAATCCCTACATTACCAAAATTCTAGTAAGTTCTACTATACTAATCCTCAAATTCTATCTGAGGGTAATTTTCTATAATCATAGTTTTTCAAAATATAGTTTCCAAGGTTTGTACTAAACTTCCTCTAATACCAACTGTAATGCCCTGACCATAGTTACCCAGTGTCAGTGCATTATTACATAACATTGGCATGAGCACAAGAGATCATGTTTCGAAATACCTAATAGTAAAAATGTATTGAAATACCTTTTTAAGAAACACATATGTAGATGATAAATAAGTCCCAGTAGATAATCAGGTATAAACAACCTTGGATAATAAAGAGATTGTAAAATTTACCCTTACCTTGTACTTTTCCTTAGTCGAGGGTACTTTAACCTCCTATATAATAGTTAAATAATTATTATTAAATTATACAATAATCAAATACATAAATATGATATCATATATGATATTCTAAAAATTTCGTTGTTAATAATATTTCAGTAGTATAATTGTTTCATGTGTTAACTGATTCATTTTCATTTATATGTATTGTTACGTAAGTCAAGTTCTTTATGGAAATTATTTATTTGATTCATTTATATGATGATATTAATGTAAAAAAAATTATTTTTAATCATAAAAGGAAAATTATTCTTGGATAGTTATGATGGATAATGAATCGCATCTCGTTCGTGGAGACGGTAATCCGTACGTACGCACGATTGACAATATCATTCTATTGATAGTGAAATTGTATATAATTGGATGGTATATTACATATAAATAATAATTAACTTGTTATATTTTTATTTAAACCAATTATACTCATTATTATACCCATAAAAATAATGAATTGTTGAATAACAAACTTCACCACGACGTGGAGACGGTAAGTCGTACGTACGCACATATGGTGACTTTGTCATTAATATGATGGATATAATCATGAATATGATTATACCATGTTTATAATAAAATTAAATTAATTAGATGATACTGGATTTTATATTTTGGTATGGAAACAACAAAGAAAGTGGAATTGGAAGAAGAAAAGAACTTTGAAAGAGATGATGAAATAATTACCTCTTCTTAAGCTGCTTCTTTTTTATTTGATCAAAATGGATCCTTAGGTTGGATTTCTGATCAATTTAAGGACTCTAGGTTACATTTAGGGTATTTTCGAGGATATTTGAGTAGGGTTTGGCCCATCCAAATGGAATTGGAGGGGTGATTTTGAGAGAAGGGGAACTACCCTTTTATAAGAGAGGTGAGAGTCACTTTAGGAAAAGCTTGAAATATTATTTTATTATAAAATCATATTTAATTTATAATGGATCCAAATAAATTTATTTCGATTATAAGGTGGGTATAGGTCTAAATACTCTCAACCAATATGTTTTATAAAAGTTTAGGTTACCATATTAATCTTAACTTTTAGATTTAATTCTTATTTAAATAGTTGAACTTTTACCATGTCTTCGTGTATTTTTATATTGCATGGTTAATAAAATTACTATAAAAGTCCAAGAGAACCTAAAATGGTTCATTAATGACATATATTTAATTATATAAGTCCTTTGCCCAATCCTTATATTTTTAGGAATATTATATCATTTAATAATATAGTTTTTTTTAAATACTCATTTATGTCAATTTTGACGCTATTCAGAATTTTGTTTTTTTGAATGTCAACAAAACATTATTAGTTCAAAAAAAAATTAATTCAACCATAGCATGTCATATTTACCTAGAAAATTCTTGTAATTCATAAAAAGTCCCAATTTACATTTATTTTGATATTTACAATATCAATTATTTTAATCTTTCATTATAAATGTAATTACTGCATCTTCTTTATAACATAAATAAATTTAATTATTTAAAATCTAAAAATTATAAATAAAATACCATGATGTTGAAAATAATTTAATATTTATAATGAATATTTATAGTCGAATTTATCTTATGTATAACAAGATATTAAAAATGGTTTAGTTATTAATATTTTAATTTAACACTTTTAACTCTTCTTTAAATAATATAATAATAAATGTCCTAATCTAATCCAAGTGGATAAAAAGGATCTTATTTTATTCCAAAGGTTTATTTTTGTCGAAATAAACATATCCAATATAATTAGTACTTGTGTTAGGGTAATTATAATATCATTTTTACCTTTAATTACCCTATTTACTTTTAACTGTGGTATATAAAATTAAAAAGATTGTATTCATCAAAAATTATTTTCATCCTACTGAACCAAATTTTACTTAATTATTTAAATCGTTTCTCTCAGATTTTTGAAATTCAATTCACAGAAGCGGTAAAATTACGTTTTAGGAATATTTGCAAATGTGCCTAGAAGGTGGGTAAAAGACTTTAAAAAATTCAATAAAATTTTATATATCTAATCTTATTATAAAATGACACTAATGAATTACATTGGATTAATATAGGTATTATATATCTATTTTGACTTTTAATTGAATTTAAATTTAAAAATAATTATTTAAATTAAAATTCAGTTTTATAAAATAACATATTGTTTTTAACTATTCATCAAAAATTGAATTTTTTTTGAAAAATAAAAAAAATTCCCTCTATGATAATTTTGATATAAAAATCCAAAAATGAAGTCCATTTTGAAAAACAAAATTTATAAAATTTAAAAAAGTGGGTATTACTATTCATAATTGCTAGTTTGATTGGTCGTGGTGTGCTAGAACTCAAAGATGCGTACAACGAAAGCTATTGCATTATTAAAAGAGAAGCGTTCCATGAAATCTTGGGGTGTGACAAATATTTTGTATTACATGCAAGGCAAAGTTATAAAAAACTAAAATATACTATTAATATTGTTATTAAAATATTATTATAGATACCACCAAACTGTTGGAATGGAAGTTATGAATAAGATTAACTTAATTGTGAAAATATGATTTACACATATATATAAAATGAATATTTTGATTATAAATTAGTTATAAATGAATGTAAGAACTATTTGAAAATTACAAAATAACTTTTTTAAGAAAAATATTTTTCTATCTACAGACACAATTTTATCTCAATAAATTATACAAACCACTTTTGAAGAATTTCTTCAAAAACAATTTATATATTATATGATAAATAAATATTTTTGATACTCATCCAATATATTTTTTATGTATAAGATAAGAACAAATACCATTTGATGAATAAAAATATATATTTTTCTAAAAGGTAATTTTACCACCTTTTAATGGAGAATCCATTTTAAATATAAATTTTTAAACTTTTATAATTTTTATTTTAAAAAATAAACTTTATTATTGAAATTGGTATATAGAAATTTACTTTGAGATATTTTTTGGTATTTTTTTGAGACGTTTTATTTTTTGATGAATAGTGAAAAATACTGAATATTAATTCAAAACAGTTTTTTTTCATATCATTTATTTATATAGTTAAATTAAATATTTATTCATTTTTAAAGTAAACTTAGATCAATTATACATAAATTAATCCAATTTATGTCATTGTTATAAACTTTAAATTGAAATTGTATATAAAAACATTTTAAACTTTTAGACCTTTTCGCTTTAAAACCCAACGTTCATGACACGTCTAGAGGAATAATTTTAAATTAATTTCTTCTAATTATGTGTTTAGAATTTGGAAAAAATATATTCTATATTTGGAATCAAAATAATTTATAATATCTAGTAAGGTAAACTTAGTTTTTACCAAAAATATTTGTGAAAGTAATTAAAATTCATTACAGAGATTAAGGTAAAAATGACTTTACTTAGTGGTTAAACATTAAATTAAGGGTACAAGTCCAAAATCTATTGTAGGGAAATATTTATACAATATCTTAAATTTTATAAAAAGTGGACAATTATTGGAGGCACATGATGTATGGGAGACCTCCCAATAGTGTTTACCTTTTTATATTTACAAGAATGTCACTCCTCCCCCACTATAAATGGGAACTCATCCCCCTCACTTACTCACACCTGTAAAGAAAATTTGTTTCATAAAACACCTATAAACATAATCTCCCAAATTACCTCATCATCACCTATAACTCTCACTTTGTCGAGAAATAAAACCATGGAAAGGCCTTTGGTGGAAACATAACAAGTTACCCAAAAAAGAAGTAACGCTCTTCAACGTACATTTTTGTTTTATTTTTTTCTCCAAAAATATAGTTATTATTATAACATGATTATATAATAAAATAATTATATTAAATATACCAAAAAAATTATGATAAGGGTTCTAACATCACCTATACAGACTTCTATCAAATGGGTAATGAATTTACCATTCGTGTTTACAGCAGACTACATCATCGCGAAACAATGTCGTTCGTTTTTCTTTACCACTTCTCATGGTTGTGAATTGTGATTAAAATAATATTTTTATATTTTATATATGGTATTTATGATTTATTTATTCTTATTTAATTATTACATAAAATATACCTTCATGTTTTCAATTTTGTGTAAATATGATAACTTCATTTGTGGATGTGTGGACTACCGCATCCTCAAAGCGATGTGATTCGTTCACACAATACATGGAATGTATTAAGTATGGGTTTAGTAAAACTATATGATATATATAAAATAATAATTATAATTTAATGATAATATATATATATACACATATATGCAATTTAATTTCCTTATTTCAATATGACAATAAAACTAAAACAACGTTCATGTGTGCATTCGACCTACCATCTCTTTGAACGGTGTATTCCATTTCATAGTTCAATATTATATATATTATTATAACTATTTATATAATGAATATATATGATATTTAAATAATTTTTTATATTCTATAAATAAGTAAAAAATGATTTATGTAAGAGAATCAAGAATAACAAGTCAAAACATATACAAAAAATAGAAGATATTAGGAAACACAATGTTAACATGAAATTATTAATAAAAGGGGTAATAAAAAGTCATAATAAAATAATATATGGTATGATATATAATAATATGGTTATTTGGTATATTTATAATAAACTTATATTTATTATACAATATGTTTGAACACATACAAAGAAAGTCAAGACTTATAAGGGTTTTCTCGTCTCACTTTTATTACTATAAGATTTATGCCTTACTCACCCCTTGTTTTTTATATGGTGTATATAATACCCATAAATATATTATATTATTCTTATACATAAATTTATGGGTATTTAAATATCCATTTTTTATCTCTCATTCACGGGGTTTATGGTTCAAAAGTTAACAAATCGGTAAAGTAATATTGTCTCGATTTACTTTCTTAGAGACACATGCCATGTTAGCCACCTATATTCTTATAAATGGTGTATACACTTCCCTTTTACATGTTATATCATGAATTTAATTCTTTTCCAGATATTTTAATCTTCATGTAATGTTATTATTTCATGGGTATTATGATTCAATGTTACCAAAGTGGTAACATCTTATTGTTGTAATATAATCATTTATCAAGATGGTTTATAATTATGCCTAAATTGATGAAACCTTATGATCCATATCTCAAGAAATATCATGAATTTTCTTATCCTATATTTATTCATGATATATTTATGTAATGGTACATTTTTTAGTATTTTTTACTTAAGATAATTTGGAAAGTGTTTTTAAGAAAATCTAACATTATCTCTCTCTTCGGTTGTAAATATGTGTTATTTCAAAAACAAGTTTTAAAAATATGTTTTCAAAAAAATTCTACTTTTATAATATGATATTTTAAATTCATTTTTACCCATGTTTTACCTTTTAAACAAAATGGTGTTTAAAAAATAATATTCTTAACATTTTTCGATAAAGACACTTTTCTAAAATTTTTACGGTGAAAAAGGAATGTTCGACATGTATTGATTTATCTGATATCATGATCTTCATTTCATTAAAGCTTACTTTTAAAGATTAAAAGATTTTTTTTTTCAACAAAAATGTTTTTAATAACCTTCTGGATATTCATTTTTTTTAATGTTATTTTCAAATAAAATGGTTTTCAAAAATGTTTTATGTCCGTGAAGTGTTTTAAATTATTTTCAAAGCTTATTTTAATTGTTTTCAAATATATTTTTAAAATTAAAAGAAATTCAAATAAATTTTATGTTTACAAAGTGTTTTAAATTTTTTCAAACTACCTTTATATGTTTTCAAGAAAAATATTTTTCATAATTTTTTATGTTTTAAAAATTATTTTTCAATGCTGAAAGGATATTTTCCTCAAGAAATGTTTTAAATGATTTTTAAATATTACTTTATAATTTTTAAATATGTTTTCAAACAAAAATATTTTTAAAATGTTTTATGTTTTAAAAATTTATTTTCAAATAAAGGTTATTTTCCTTAAAAAATTATCCAAGTGATCTTTCAAAATCCCTCTTCATGTAAGATGAAATACTTTAATATAGTTCATTATTTATTGGGGATATGATCCAAGAAAACCATTAGTATTATTTCTTTAAATGGTTTATGTTGTGATTATATGTTGATTATGAAACCAATTTCTATTCCTTGGGTTATACCATGATAAAATTCTTATGAAACTCACTTTTTTTCAAGGGTTATTCTATGATTAAATTATTATTAAACACTTCCATTTTTCATAGGTTATGATATAATAAAGGGTTTATAATACCCATTTAATTTAATGGTCTATGATATTATGAATTTTTATGATCTTTTTTAATATATATATATATATATATATATGATTTCATTATGTAACGGGTGGGACATATATCTCCCTCCAATATATTGTGTAGCAATAAATGTTTTCTGATCTCAAAGGATACACGTGAGGGTATCTCAATCCCAAAAAAATAGGGTACACGGGAGGGAATCCCAAGACCAAAACAAGAGGGAACACATGGGGGCATCCTAAGGCCAAAAAAATTGGGTACACGGGAGCGAATCCAAAGCCCGAAACAAGAGGTTACTTGGGAGGTAATCCTAATCCTGAAACAATTGGGTTCATGGGATGGAATCTCAAGCATGAAATAAGATTTTACACGAGAGGGCCTCCCAAACCAGAAACATGAGTGTACATAGGATGGAATCCCAATCCTAGAATAAGATGGTTCGTAGGAGGTATCCCAATCCTGAAACAAGAGGGTACATGGGAGGGAATTCCCAGACCAAAACAAGAGGGTACACGGGAAGGAATTTCAAGCCTGAAATAAGAGGGTACATGGGAGGGAATCACATGCCCAAAAGATTAGGGTAAATGGGAGTTCATACCAATACTAAAGTAGGTACATAGATTATTATCCCAAGCCTCACATGTTATTAAGTTCTTGGTAGGTATTCTTTACATAGGATTTTATATGCCTATGTGTATGTCACAATTCCATGTCTTATTTCTCTGTTATGGTCTCATGGATTATGCTCTTGATTCCCTTATGAACGACTAATATTTGTGCCATGAATATTGATTATGATCTTTGATATACATGGTATGATATTCTAATGTTATGATCATGTTCTCATAACATTATTCTCTTATAATGTTTATATATCTCGCCTGTTTACCGTTATTGAGCATCTGATCTCACCCCTTTTTTATGTTTCCTTTTCACTGTTTATAAAGAAAGGTTTTATGTAAGAGTACTAATGGGGAATATCTTTAAGGTGGATGCGGAAGATATTCACCAGGATAAAAGATTATGTTTACAAGTTTCAAAATATCCTAAACCATGATAGTCCTCCGGAATGTATTTTTTTAATGTGCTAAATATTCATCTATAATGGTGTAATATCCATAGATGTTATGTTAGGGTTGCTATAGTTGGTATCTAAGGAAAGGTTTAGTCAAAATTTTGAAACTATCATGAGAAACATTTATTAAAAAACATAGTTATATTTCAAAGGATATTTATAGGAATGTCTCTAAGGATAAGACTAAGGTATCATAGATTTAAAATTAGGTGTCATGATTTATGAATCCTATAATTAATATTTCAAGATTATGTGGTTTTCTTCTATAATAAGGGTTTCTCACCCTATTCTATCTGGTTTTTATCAATAGATGGAAATAGATAAAACTGGGTTAACATTGATTGTTTCAGATGTGGAAATTATGATAATTATGAAAATCAATTTCCTATGTTGAAATCTCATAAAGAGAATCAGGAAGGTTGTACGAGCATTGGTTATACTGCTGAATATAAAGAGGTTGAGAACTACATGTGAAATGTATGGGATGTTATAAGAATATTTTTATATTAAACATAATAATAAATATTAGATTGAGGTTTAGGACCCTTAATACATGATTAATATTTCATATTCTAGGAAAGGGGTATTAAGGAATAAGATGACGAATCCTGAGTATTGGTATACTAATAAAGTTGGATGATTGAAGTGTATATTTTTTGGAATTCAATGATTATGTTCTAAAAATCATGAAATATATAATTATTTTATGTATAAGGTTTTCATTAAGGACTGCAAAGGATATATTGAATGGTGCTAAAGATATAGAAAAGAGAATTAATTGAAATGTGATATTTTTTTAAGGTAAGGTAACCATTAACCTGTTCTTGATGTTGAAAAAATTGTGTTTTTCTTTGATAAATAGATGATCGATATGGATAAATTAAATTAGAAAGTAGTAATTACCAGGGAACTGACTATTGATTTGTTTAAAAAGTGAAATATGTTATCTTGGATGAAGTTTACGATTTTTTTTGGATTTAAGTTATATATCAAGAAATATTTGGAATAATAAATCATGCATATTTTAAAAAAGGTTTTATGGTAATTTAGGTTATTACCATGTTTCAAGAGATAACATGATAATGGTATTAAAAATTTTGGAATGTGAAAACCAAGAGATAATTTATGATATATGGGGGATCAATGATAAATTATTTTTAGAAATTTAGTGAACTTCTTTCTAAAGTATTGGATTTTCGTCTTTTAGAAGAGTTATAGGGTTAACCATTTATTGAATTGTTTATGTTAAACATAAGTTTTAGTTTTTAGGATTAAAGTATTATAATTACATATGAATATTTATGCATATTATATAACTTTTAAAAACGTGTTATTGTGATAAAGACATATGGATTGAACAACCATTCTATTTAGGGATCTCGTGATTTTCTAATGCTTTAGGAATGAAAAATTTACGTTCATTTCTTGGAATAAGAGATGAAGTGAAAATTTATTAAGGCACAAAGAATGGTGATGTATTAATAAAATTATATAAGTATATATTATCATGAAAATTCTTCAACTTTTATAAAAATGGTCTTCAAATAAAATGTTGTCTTATTATCAACATTTTTTATGATATCAATAACCTCTTTCATGCTTCTTCATTTTGTGGTTTTATGATTCTTATCTTTCTTTGGATCACCCACTTTTTTATGATTAGTAATCTCTATCAATATTTATGATTATTTACACTTTTCTTCAATGTCCACATTTTTACTTTCCACCCATGTTCTCCTATATGGAAACCAATTTTTTTGTTACATTAGGTAACCGTTATGATTCCGAATTTACTTTTTAAATTAAGTTTTCGTATTCATTTTTACGATGTAGGTTTCTATGAAAGGAAATTTAAAGTATTAAAACATTGATAACCCAGATTAATTTTGAGGGATACATTCATTTTAAGGGGGGGTATAATGTAACACCCTAAGATTTTGTGAATTTTGTTCAAGTTAATTTAATCTTTTCGATATTTTTAAACACAGAATATAGCTTTTTTATACAAAAGTTCTAAGTTTAGATTAAGTAATATAAAACATCAAGTAAATATTACAATACAAAAAACACTTAGATTATATTTAGGTACACACAACACATTGTTTTTCTTGTGTTACACAAAATAATGAGTCTCTCCGATAGTTTGTGTTACAAGAAGGACAAAGTTTTACCAAACTACAATATACTATTAATATTGTTATCAAAATATTATTATGGTTACCACCAAGACATTGGAATGGAAGTTATGAATAAGATTAACTATATAGAAAAAAATATAATTTACACATGTATATAAAATTAATCATTAGGTTATCAATTAGTTATAAATTAATGTAATAACTTTTTGAAGATAAGTCGATTACTTTTCTACGAAAAATTATTTTCCTGTGTACAAACACAATTTTATCGCAATAGATAAAACAAACTGATTTTGATGAAATTTTTTAATAAAATTTATATATTATATATTAAATAAATATTTTTTATACTCATCCAACAGATTTCATAGGTATAAGATAAGAATCAATCCATTTTTATGGATAAAAAGATGCATTTTTCTAAAAGGTAATTTTACCTCCTTTTAATGGATAACAAATTTTAAATTTTTTTTTGAGACTTTTATAATTTTTATTTGAAAAAATAAACTTCATTATTGAAATTGGAATATCAAAATTTACTTTGGTTTAATTTTTGGTATTTTTCTAAAAGGTTTTATTTTTTGATGAATAATGAAAAATACGGAATTTTAATTCAAAACTTATTCTTCTTCTAATTTATTTATATATTAAAATTTTATATTAATTTGTTTTTAAAGTATAATTAGAAAAATTATAAATAAATTGATAAAATTTAGGTCATTATAATAAATTTCACATTGAGGTTGGATATAAAAACATTTCAAACTTTTGGACTTCTTCGTTTAAAACCCTACTTTCATGACACATCTATAAAATGAATTTTCACGGAATTTCATCCAATTTTTTGTTTATAATTCAGTAAAATTGATTTAATATTTCGAATTAGAATAATTTATAATATCTAGTAAGGTAAACTTAGTTTTTTACCAAAATATATCAGTGAATGTAATTAAAATTATTAATAGAGATTAAGGTAAAAATGAGTTTACTTAGTGGTTAAAATTAAAATTAAGGGGAAAAATACACTAAAAACATGTAAAAAAACATTTTTTGGAAATATTTAGACCATATAATCCTTTTTATAGAAAATTGAAAATTATTTGAGGCACATGATGTAAGGTATACCTCTCAATAGTGTTTTCCATTTTTATGTTTACAAAATTGCCACTCCTCCTCCACTATAAAAGGGAACTCACAACCTCAATTCATTACACATAAAAATACACTTTTTCTTATCCAAAAACTATCCAAATAGGTTAAAAAATTACCTCCTCGCAACCTAGATTCCTTACCATTTCCAAAAATCAAATTAAGAAAGCCCTTTGGTGCAAACCAAAGGGAGTTACTCGAAAAAGAGGTAACATTATTCTATGTGCATTTCTATTTTATTTCTCTGTACACTCATTTAGTTATTATTATTAAATTATTATTTAATTGAATAATTATCCTAAATATACTAAGATATTTTTATTATAATGGTTCTACCTACACTTAAAAACACTTTTATCAAATGGGTAACAAACTTATTGTTCGAGTGTATGACAGACTACTGGCTCACGAAATGATGTCATTCATTTTTCCTTTACCACATATCATGTTTTTAATTGGGATTTAAATAATATTTTGATGATATTTATTATATTTATGATTTTTGTATTCTTCATTAATTATTATATAAAACATACCTTCATTCTTTTCATTTTGTGTAAATATGATAACTTTGTTTATAGACGTGTGGATTACCGTCTCCTCAAAGCGATGTGATTCATTCACATTTTACATGGAATGTATTAAGGATGAGTTTAATAAAATTATTTGATATATATGAAATAATATTTATAATTTAATTTTAATATATATATTTATACATATATTTTATTTACTTTATTTATTTGAATATGACAATAAAATGGAAACAACGTTCAAGCGTACGTACGACCTACTGTCTCCATAAACGGTGTATTCTATTTCATATTTTTATATTTTATAAATTTTTATAAATTTTTATATAATGAATATATATGATATTTAAATAATATTTTACATTATTTAAATAAGTAAATAATTATATAATTGAGAGGATTAAGAATAAAAAGACAAAACATATACAAAAAACAAAGAGAATATTACCTGAAATGTAACATTAACCTGAAATTGTTAATAAAAGGGGTAATAAAAAGTCATAATAAAATAATATATGAAAATATATATATGAATATGTTTATTTTTTATATTTATAGTAAAATTATATTTATTATAATTGAATTTTTAACTCGTACAAAGGAATTCAAGACTTAAGGTAAGAATTTTCTCATCTCACTTTTATTCCTTTGAGATATATACTTTATTCACCCCACAATTTTTTTGTGTGGTGTATATAATACCCATAAATATATTGTATTATTATTATAATTAAATTTATGTGTATTTACAAATCCATTTGATGAACTCTCTTTCATGGGGTTTATGGTTCAAAAGTTACAGAATTACTAAAGTAATTTTGTCTCAATTTACCTTCTTTGAGACACATGCCTCGTTATGAACCAATATTCTTCTAAAGAGGTGTATATACTACCCTTAGACATGATATATAATTAATTAACATATTTTAATGATATTTTACGCTTTATGTAGTCTTATTTTTTTACATGGATTATGATTCAATGTTACCAAAGTGGTAACAATTTATTGTTGCAATCTCATCGTTTATCAAGCTTTTTTATGATTATAAATCCATTGATGAAACCTTATGATCTATATCCTAAGAAATATGATTAATTTTATTCAACTATAGTTATTAATGATATATTCGTGTAATGACACCATTTATCTACTCTTTTTTACTTAATATAATTAAGAAAGTGTTTTTATGAAAATCCAACTTTATCTCTCTCTTCGGTCGGAAATCTGTGTTCTATCAAAATGATGTTTTATAAAAATATTTTAAAAAATGTTCTAATATTATCGAATTATCATTAATATAAATTTGATTCATTTTTTTACCTTTTAAACAAAACAGGTTTTAAAGAAGTAATCTTCTTGTTATTTTCTAATCGAGTCACTTGTATAAGCTGTTTACGACGCAAAAGGAATGTTCTGCATGTATGGATTTGTCCACCGTCATGGCCATAATTTATTTAAAGCTTCCTTTTAAAATTTAAAAAAAAATTAAGAGAAAAGTTTTTTTCTAACATTATGTACATTCATTTTTTTAAAATTAGTTTTCAAAGTAAAAGATTTTCAAAAAAAATTATGTTCAAGAAGTGTTTTAAATGATTTCAAAGATCCATTTAAATGTTTTCAAATATATTTTAAAAGAAAAAGGTTTTCAAAAACGTTTTATGTTTAAAATGAGTTTTAAAAATATTCAATCTTACTTTATATGTTTTTAAAGAAAATTATTTTTAAAAAAATTATGTTTTAAAATCATTTTTCAAATAGGAAATGATATTTTACTCAATAAATGTTTTAAATGATTTTTAATGAATAATTAATAAGTTTTTAATGTGGTTTTCAAAGTAAAGGATGTGAAAAACGTTTTATGTTTTAAAATTTTATTTTTAAATAAGGTTATTTCCTTTAATAAATTCCCCAAGTTATATTAAAAAATACTCATTCATGTAAGATGAAATACTTTGATATAGTTTATGATTTACTGGGGATATGATCCAAAGACACCACTCTTATTATTTTTTTGAATGGTTTATGTTTATGATGAAAAATTTCTTATTCATCTCATTTCTCTTCTATAGTTTATTCCATGATAAAATACTTATGAAACTATCTTATTTTCATAGGTTATTCTATGATTAAATTCTTATGAAGCTTGTCACTTTTTCCTAGGTCATGATAGAATAAAATGTTTATAATACCTATTTAATTTCATGGGTAATGATATTATGAATGTTTAATGTCTTTTGGAAAACATATATATGATTTCACTTTGTGATGGGTGGGACCTATATATCTCTCCAATGTACTGAGTAATGATAAATGTTTTATGAGATCAAAGGGTACACGGGAGGGCATCCCAAGGCCTAATTAAGAGGGTACACAAGAGGGCATCGAAATAAAAAAACAAGAGGGTAAATAAGAGATCACCCTAATCCCAAAACAATATGGTACATTAAAGGGCATCCCAAGCCTGTAAAAATTGGGTAAATGGAAGGGAATCCTAAGTTCAATACCAGGGGTACATGGGAGGTCATCCTAAGCCCAAAATAAGAGGGTACCAAGGTGGGAATACCAAGACAAAAAAAAGAGGATACATGGGAGGGAATATAAAGCCCAAAACAAGAGGGTACAGAGGAGAGATTTTTTATACAAGAAATTAGGGTATATGGGAGGGAATCCTAAGCCCGAAACAAGAGGGTACAAAAGAGGGAATACCATTCCCAAAACAAGAGTGTGTATGGGAGGGAATCACAAGCCTAAAACAAGAGGGTACATGGGAGGTAATAAAAAGCCTAAAAAAGAGGGAACATGAGAGGGAATCCAAATCCCAAAACAAGAGGGTACATGGGAGGGTATCCCAAGCCTAAAATAAGAGGGTACATGGGAGGGAATCCCTAACCCAAAAAAATAGGGTACACTGGAGGGAATCCCAATCCCGAAACAAGAAGATACATGAGAGGGTATCCCTATAACGAAATAAGAGAATACCCAGGAGGGAATCCAAATCCTAAAGCAGGTACATAGGTGATTATACCAAGCCCCTCTTTTTATGAAGGTCTTGGTAGGTATACTTGACATAATATTTTCTATGGTTATGTGTATACAATAATTACATGTAGTATTCCTTTGTTATGGTCTCATGGATTATTCCATTTATTACCTTATAATTCATATCTTATGAACTACCAATATTCATTCCATGACTCTTGACTATGATATTTGATTTGTGGGGTATGGTATTATAATGTTATGATCTTGTTCTCATACACTTATGCTCATGTTGTGCTTACATATCTCCCTTGTTTACCCTTACTAAGAATATGAGTTCACCCATTTCTTATGTTTCATTTACCTATGTTATATAGAAGGGTTTTATGTAGGAGTACTAATAGTAAAGATATATAAGGGAGATGTTGAAGATATTTCACCAGGATTAAAGATTATGTTTCCATGTTTCCAAAGACACTAAACTATTACGGTCCATGGAAATGTATTTTTATAATGTGATGAATATTCATATATAATGATGTAATATCCATGTATGTTTAACCAAGGTCTCCATAATATGCACTCACTTTTTAATTAATGTATATAAATAGAAATTATTTTTTGAATATAAATATGATAATTTTATATATGTTAATAATATTTTTTATTAAAAGTTTTTATCTTCAGTAAGAATAGAACTTATAAAGATCCAACTTTATCAGTTCTGGTAAAAGTTAACTTTATCTATGCTTTTATCTAAAACTGATAAAGGTAACTATTTTATCAATTCTTTATGTTTACTGTTGATAAAAACAGGTGCTGAGTAAGGTGTGGTATGTGGTAGTGTAATAATTATAATGAATGGATTATTATTTAATATCACTAATTAGTTTATAATAATTAGTAAATGATAATTATTAACTAATATACAATTAATGAAGTAATCATTAAGAACTTATAACTAACTAATAATTAATTATATAATAATTATTAATTTGATGATGATTAAATATTATATTAACTAATTATTAACTAATTATTAATTAATAATTAACTATCAAATAACTATTTAATAACAAATTACTAATGAATGATTACGGAATGATTAAATAATGTTTAACTAATGATTAACTAATTATTGAATAATGATTAACTGATGAATAATTAATTATTAACTAATTATCAACTAATTATTAACTAATAATTAACTAAGGATTAAATTTGGATTAAATAATGATTAATTAAGGATTAAATTATGGTTTAATAATGATTAACTAGGGATCAAATAATGATTAACTATTGATTTACTAATTATGAACTAATGATTAATTAATTATTAAACTATAATTATAAAATGATTAACTATGAATCAGTGAATTATTATCTAATGATTGACTAAAGATTAACTTAGGATGAAAAAATGATTAAATAATGATAAACTATGGATTAACATAGGAATAAATAATGATAAAATAATAATTAACTAATGATAAAATAATAAATAACTAATAATTAACCATTACACAACTATTTATTAATAAATTATTAACAAATGATTAAATAACAATTAAATAATGATTAATTAATAATTAAATAATAATTAATTATTAACAAACTACTAAATAACTAATGATTAAGAATTCATTAACTAATGATTAATTAAAAATTAAATAATAATTAACTAACGATTAACTATTAAATAACTATTAATTGGTTATTACTAACATAATTAATATAAATTAGTGAAAACTATAAACTTTCTAACAATTATGAGGAAATATTTACTAACTTCATTAACAAGAAATGATTTCACACTGCTTTCACTATCAACCCTTCACAATTATTCCTCAAAAGGAATATTATCTATTAATTAATTAATAAATTAAATATTATTTAATTATTTGAGATATCAAATTATTGTTTGGGTACTATAGGTGTATGTAGGCTCTGACATATTTATACCTAGGGGAAATAAACACGAAAAGGGTGGATTGGGTATTAACATAATCATCAACTAGTGCTTGATAAAGAGGCATATCTGCATACCTAGTTTGACACTCCTAGGGGATCCTCTTTAGATGATATACATTATCTTTAATTAATATCTTTATATACCATTAAGAATATTATAATTTGTACTATGAAACATTATTTAAATAATTGTGGATATAAGAAAACTTTCTAAAATTTCAGTAAAGTAAAGATTGTGTGGATATCTGATAAATAAAATCTCTATCTGGATACTACAAGTAGATGTAGGCTCTAGAATAGTTGTACCTAGGGGTAATAACCCCAAAAGGGTGAATTTTTTATTAAAACAACCATCACATGGTGAAAAATAAAGAAAACTAATTACATACGAAGTTTCACACTCTTAGTGGATATGTTTGAGATGATTCACATTCTATTTAATTAATATATTTAAATATATTTAAGAATATTAAAATTAGGACTATAAAACATTATTGAAATCATTGGGTATATAAGAAAAGATTCTAAAATTTTGGAAAATTAAAGATCGTGTGGTTTCTGAGAAATGAAATCCCTATCTGGATGCTACAAGTGGATGTAATCCCTAAACCTGTTATTTCTAAGGGTAATAACCCCAAAAGGGATGGATTTGGAATTACCTCAATTATAACCCAATGCATGAAAAAGAGCCTAAATTGCACACATCATTTGACACTACTGGGGGATCTTCTTTATTTGATTCATATTATCTTTAATTAATGTCATTATATGTATTATTAATATTAATATTTGGACTACAAAACATTGGTGAAATCATTGGGGAAATAAGAAAACAATATAAAATTTTAGTAAAGTAAATATTGTGTGGTTATCTAATCCATGAAATCTCTTTCTAGATACTATAAGTGGATGAAGGATCTGGAATGGTTTTACATAAGGGTAATAACCTAGAAAAGGGTGGATTGGGTATTAACTCAATTTCACCAGGTGCATGACAAAGTGACTTAATTGTGCACCCATTTTGAAACTCTTGGGGATATTCTTTAAATGATACATAATATCTTTATAAACTATTAAAATTTTAATTATATCCTTTTATAGTGAAATAAGTTTACACAATTATTTCATAATAAAACCTACATGACTATTCATTGTTTTGAATTTTATTTTCACTATTGGAATCATTATCAAAAACCACATTCTATATAGAAAATCATGTCTACCTATGTCTAAATCTACATGAAAGTTATTCAAACTAGTTAAGAAGATTCATATAGTACACAACCAACATGAATGGTTAGGATAACTGATTATGTTTCCTAAAGATAACTTTAGGAAAGAATTCATGTTTGGTTAGATCTGAGACGTGATCAGGTTATCCAGTCTATTAGTTATAGAAATTTATAATTACAATATAGTATATATAATATAGATTATCCATTGGATGATGATTAGGACTGGTAATAAGAAAGAATATTATTTTACCAGTGGAATGACAATGGTTTGATGGATTTATATGTAGAAGTTTCTAAAGTAAAGCATCAGTCTTCCATTGTATGATTACAAAGGTATAAAATATTCATCAAAGAAGATACATCCCAAGAATATGTCACTCTTTCTTATCATGAAGATAATACAACCATAATAATAAACTAGATATGATGAAAAATTATTTTGAGGATAATTAAATGTCAAATAATGGAACAGAATGAGAATGATTGATGATGAGGAGGAATCTATATATGTTGTGGAAGATGTTACTAGAAATGAAATAGTTTTTATTCATCCTTGACACATGATAAATCATATACCACTCTTTGCATCTTGGTCGGAATCTATGGTATGTTTTCCTAAATCCAACTAGAATATTATCACACCTGCAACTGGGTTTCATAGAGTTGAGGAGGATATATTTGGTTAAATGGAAAAACATTATACATTGGAAGAAATTTTATTACAAAATATGCAATTAAAAATATACTAAAATGATTTTATATTGAGAGACATTATATATATTTAGTTTAGGAGTCAAACCAGACAAAATTCATCAGACGGTGTGAAAAATATGGTGACGATTGCAGATCTTTCTCAAGGTAGATTCCGTACATTGCTTTTGGATGGTGGATAATTTCTAAGATTAAGGAATATCATACTTTAATGAAACCTAAAATGAAAATTACTCAATCAACTCCAGTGATTTTTCAATTCTAATAAACATGTTTATTCCAAATCTTCTAGTTATTGTTCAAGATATTAGAATTTTTATAAAACTAAATATATAAGTAAACATGTGAAATATTTAAATGGAATCATGATTAAGATCAATATAAAATGATTAAACTCAGTTTTATAGAATAATGAATATGTAATTATGTACAATAAACTCTATGATGAAAAAATATAAATAAATTTTATCAACTAATGTAAGAGAAATGTGTTTTGACATAAATTTTATATCTTATATTTTACCAATTATAAAATTTTACAAACCATAAAATTATATTTAAATTTTAGACATAATTTGTAGTTATTTCTTTTTTATACCTAAAGATGGAGGATATTAATCTACTCACTGAGAATTAGAGGAGTGTTTTACATGAGGTGCTAGTGGATTGTGAGGTTCGATGTGTTAGGGTGTATAGGGCACACCATTATTGTAACACCCTGAGATTTTGTGAAAAAAATTCAAATAAATGTAATATTTTCAATATTTTCTATTACATGTAACACTGAGATTATCTTTTGTTACATGTGAAACTGAGTTTAGCTTACATTAAATGCAATATTGATTTTAGAAAAAACATGACATAATATTAAAATATTATTCACCTTCGTGAATGGAATAAGAAGTTCAATCCTTTTGAAGTGTAAAACTCTAAAAATCAAGTTTGGGTTAGAGTTTATGGCTTAAATTGGATTTTTTGGCATCCCAAAATTTTATATGATATTTAAATGTCTATTGTAATTCCAATTAAAATAGACAATGAAACTAAAGTTTCTCACTTTAGACATTTTTCTAGATTCTTGGTTGAAGTTGAATTGGGTTCTACTCTAGTGGACAAGGTAATTATTTCCACAGAGGATGAAATCATTGAGTTGAAGATCATTTATGAAAAAATGCCAAAAAATTTCATGTATTTTATGGTTATTGGTCATGATCAATCTACATGTAGGTGCTCTATTGTTTGTACCTTCTGTGCTCTATAGTGGCATGATGCAAATAATTATTTTAAGAAATACAAAACCACACAGGCTCAAAAGGCTACTGATAACAACAAATGGTTGGAAGGAGTGAATGATTCTATACCTAAGGAATTGAATAAATCTATAGGTGATGAGAAGGGGGAAGCTCATGTAAGAAATCTCAGGCTGAAAACTTTTCCATAGAGACGGATGCTTGAAACGACAAAATTATATTAAGAAGTGCTGATGATTTGATGGATAAGAAAATGGTTAAATATAATATTCACAGAGAGATTGATCATAGAATTTCATAGGAAAGGATTGTAACTTTAGGTAACCAAAAGTGAAATAAAATTTTGGATTCTGAATCTCTTTTCATTTCTAGAAATTTACATGCATCCCCAAAAAAAAATTTAGATAAAGATGGATTTTATCTTGTTTCCTATAAAAAGACAAAGGCTTTGGTTGTTCCCCCAATGATGGTTGAGTAGGTTACTACAAGTAATATTCCTTCCCTATCTAAAAAAAATTTCAATGGTTTCGATAAGTCACAGGTCTCTATCTTGGGAAAAATGAAAGAGTTGATGCAAAAAAAAGATTATTTCCATATCTGAAGTAATTGAAGATAAAGATGAGATGAATCTAGTGGCACATGGAGTCTCTCCTAAGCATAGTAAAGAAGCCAGCTCTGATGATAACACTGATGCTGAAACATTACTAGAAAGGATTCATCCTCTAACCTCAAATAGAGGGAGAGAAAAAGTTCAGGGGTGTGATCGAGGGAGAGTGGTATGGCTTGTTCTTCAAGAGGAGGGAAGAAAACTCACTGAAAGATTGATGAAAAAGATAGGCAGGAAACAATTTGTTGTGGAATTTGTTTATTTTTATTCCTAAAATCTCTTGGAAATTTCATTTACTTGTTTTTAATAAATTAGTTGCACCCTCTATCCTTTTCAAAAAAAAATTATAAATGAAAATAAAAACTATTTGAAAAATAAAAGAAATCTATTTATGAAAAACTAATTTTTTTGAAAAAAATGTGTTCTACCTTAATAAATTAAACAAACCAATTTTGGTGATTTTTTAATTAAATATATATAGTATATATTAAATAAAATATTTATAAATCATCTTATGTGTTTTATAAATAATATATAAGAATAAATCCCATTTTACGCTTAACAAATGTATTTTCCTAAAATGTAATTTTATCACATTTTTTAAAACTTATTTTAAATTTTTTTTTTGAAAATTTTATAATTTTTATTGAAAAAATAATGTTCATTTTTGAAATAATCATTTCATATTTATCATAGGGGTTATTTTTTTTTAGATTAATTTTTTGATGAAAAATGAAAAATACAGAATTTTAATTGAAAACTGCCCTTTTGCTTAAATTATTTATAAGGTTAAATTATATTTTAAATTGTTTTTAAATTAAAATGATTTAAAAAATATATATATTAATCCAATTTAGGTCTTTGTAATAAATTTCATTTTTAATTTTGATATAAAAACCTTGTAAACTTTTGAGCATCTTTGCTTTGAAAACCCGTTTTCCCAATGCTTATGTGAGATTAATTATAAATTAATATTTTCCACTTCTATGAATCTAATTAAAAAAATGGATTCCATATTTGGAATCATAATAATTTATATTATCTAATAAGGTCAAATTTGTTTTTGACAATAGTGACTATTGAAGAAAATAATTTTTATTACCACAATTAAGGTAAAAATTGATTTACCGAGGGGAGAGGGGGTAAACTAAAAATATAAGGGTTAAAATGAACTAAAAACTTATATGAAATATATTTTATGGATATATTTCAACAATATAATGTATAATATCCATAATTATTCATTTTGGACCCTTTTTTCATGTTAAAAACGTGGGCACACCTTTTTGTTTTCAGAAATTACAAGTGTACCACTCACCACACTTATAGAAGGTCACCCACTCTCCTATATTATTCACACCATAAAACCTTTTTTTATCAAACCATATATACCCAAATATCTCCCCAAAATACCTACTCTAATTCTATTAGACTTATTTTTTGAATAAATGCAACCTAGGAAGGATTTTGGTGTAAACCAAAAGAGGTTACCTGAAGAAGAGGTAACGTTCTTCAATGAGTGTTTTTATTTTATTTCTTCCTCCACCACCTTAAACTAGTATTAAAGCACAATTATATAATAACAAAATTATATTAAATATACTAATATGTTTTTATCTTAATTAAATGACATTAAAATATAACCACTTCCATCAAATGAGTTATGAAATCATCATTCGTGTGTACGGTGGACTATCGACTCGTGAACAAATGTCATTCATTTTTTCATTGCCAGGTCTCATGGTAGGGTATAAAGATGGATATAAATAATATATTATATATTTATAATATAACTATACCTATTTATTCATTATATCATATATACCTTTTTAATTTCCACTCATTATCTTGTATGATAATGGTGCTCATGTGTACACCGGACTACCGTCGCACGAAGTGTTGTGGTTCATTTTTCAAAAATGATTTTTATGGAAGATAATATGGATATATTTAATGAATAAATGAGATATAAATGACAAAATTATGTTATTAATGAAATATTTATCATTATTAAAAGATAATATATCATTTTATATCTTACCTTTTCACTCACTGAAAGATGATAACATCGTTCATGTATGTGTACACTACCCCCTTCACGAATCGATGTGACTCTATATTTGCATCTCCAAAGCACATGGATGATATGTATAATTATATTTAGATAAATAATATGATATTATGATCATTATAGAAAGATAAAATATTACTTACCTCATTTATATAATTATCATTAAAAAATGGAAATGTTACTTGTGCGTACATATGGTCTACAGTCTCCATGATCATAACGTACTTAATTTCTAAAAACCATGTTTAATGATTAGTATTAAAATTATAATTGATGTATAAATATGATAATTATTTCATGATTATTTTTCTGGAGATGATGGAACCATGATCAAAGTAGGGGGACCAAAAATAAAAAACAAAACAGTTATTACCTAAAACATGATTTTAACAAATTATTGGTAATATATAGGTAATAAATTTTCATAAGTAAATCATATATGGTATAATATATATAATTATTGTTAAATACTAGATTTATAATAATATTTTATTTATTAAACAGTAGGTTAAAACATGTATAAAGGAATTCAATATTTAAGGTATGAGATTTCTGATTCACACTAGTACAAAAACCTTTTTTTTCATCGGTTTTTTTGCTTTTTAACATCTATTTTTAGGCGACGTTATTACGAGTGACGTTAAAAATATGATTTTTTTACATTGGTTATTTAATAACCAATGAAAAAATGGGGTTTTATGGATTTTATTGTTTTTTTTAAAAAGACGTGAAAGACCTTCTAGAAATGGCATTAAGAAGCCATTTTTATGTCGGTTTTTGAAAACACTGATGTTAAAAGTCATTTTTTACCACCGTTTTTTAATAACCAACGATGAAAGTCATTTTAAACGTCAGTTTTTCAACCACCGACATACATTTTTTTTACCACCTAGTAGATAATTTCCTTATATTTATTTTTACAAGTCACAGAGCTCAAACAGAGTTATAAATCAAAAGTTATGACTATTAGAAGTTTGATATTTTTTTCGAGGAAATATTGAATGAGCGAACCGTTGCTTCATCTTAGAATAAATTTTTTAATCTTTTAGAGGATTTATAGTTTTACCATGATATAAAAAATTATCCATCATTATAATAAATTAATAATCATTAAATGGTATTTCAATTAAGAAAACTACTCATAAAAAATATTAATCATGTGAAAATAATTACAAATACCTTGAAGAGATCACGGAAATAAGAAATCGTGGATTCACCTGGAAGATCTAATAAGTTGAGTCGGTGGAATGATTATGGTTGAATTAAATGATCATAAAATTGTATATCAATTAAGAAAACAAATCATAAAAACCTTAAATTGTTGATAAATGATAAAATATACCTTGACGAGATCGCAGAAAGAAGAAATAATTGATTCACATTGAAGATCAAATGAGTTGAGTTGGGGGAACGATAACGGTTGAAATAAATAATCTTTAAATTAGGATATGTGTATAATGGAAACATATAATTGAGATGATAATAGAAAACATGTTATTAAAAATTTTAGGTGGAAATTTGAAATTTCGATGTCGTGATGTAAAAAATTTGATATTTCACGTTTGCGGGATATTAAAATTATCTTTCATGTTTGTTTTATGATAACTGACCAGAAAAGATATTAAAATTTTCAATTATTTTTCATTTTAGTTATTATAAAACTAACGTGGAAAATCATTCTTCATCACCTTTTCATGTTGGTTATTAAATAACCGATGTGAAAAAGTAATTTTTATGACTTTTTCAAGCCGGTTATTTAATAACTGACGTAAAAAGCTATTTTTTCATATCATTTATTAAATAACCAACATGAAAAATGCTTACAAAAATTTATTCCATTTTCAAAGATTTAATTTTACAGGTCATAGAGCTCAAACTGAGTTACAGATTAAAAGTTATGGCCTTCAGAAGTTGGCATTCCCTAAGACATTGTTTAGATATGATCAACTTATGAAGGCCATAACTTTTAATACATAACTCCATTTGAGCTCTGTGACCTGTAAAATTAAATCTTGTGAAATTAACTACATGTTTATGAACTTCTTTCAGGTCGTTTATTAAATAACCGATGCGAAAAATACCTTTTAACATCGGTTATTAAATAACCGACATGAAAAAGTCATGAAAATCGATTTTTCACAACGGTTTTATAATAACCGACATGAAAAATAAGTGACGTCTTTGATATCTTTTCATGGAAATAGATTTTTCATGTTGGTTATTTAATATCCAATGTGGAAAAGTGATGTACATTTTTTCACGTCAGCTATATAATAACCGATCTGAAATAATAGATATAATGGATTTTTCACGTTGGTTTTTATATAACCGACGTGAAAAATCTGCCAAAATGTATTTTGACATCAGTTATATAATAACCGACATGAAAAATAAATTTTTAGAGATTTTCACGTCAGTTCTAAAAACCGACATGAAGAAATGTTAAGTTAAAAATAGTTTTTGTACTAGTGTCACTTTTTACTTCTATGAGACAAATTCCATATTCCGAAAATATTAAATTTTTATAGTGTATATATTAACCATGAATTTATTTTATTATTATTATAATAAATTTTTTTTGGTATTTAAATATCCATCTTAGGATCTCTATTTCATGGGGTTTAGAGATTAAAAGTAACCAAAGCGGTAAGGTAATTTTATATCAAATAGCCTTCTTTGAAACATAGGTTATGTTATGAAACTATATTATTTTATGGGGTGTATATAGAGTTTTATTTACATGTAATATCATTTATTTATTTATTTTCATGATATTTTAAGTTTCATGTACAGTTATTATTTAATTGGGGCTTACAATTCAATGTTACCAAAGTGGTAAGTGTTTAGTGTTACAATCTCATTGTTTATCAAAAAAATTTATGATTATGATTCCAACGATAAAATAATATGATGTATATCTTAAAAAATTTACTAATTTTATTATCCTTTGGTTATGTCTCTATAATACAATTTTTTAATTCATTTCCCTCTCTTTTTGTACTCAAGAGTTCAATTTTTCTTTCAGAAAAATTATCTTTATTTCTATCTTCGGTCAAAAACCCATTTTTCTTACAAAACCATGTTTTATAATTTTTATTTACAAAAACATGTTTTTAAAATTATCAAAATAAACTATTATATAAATTTTTACCCATGTTTTAATTTTTTAAAAATGTTTTTAAAGGAATCATCATGTCATTTTCCCAAACAATACTTATTTGGCTTTTTATAGAACATATGAATGGAATATTTTTTTAACATGTATTTCTTGAATAGAATTTCCCACCATCATGAACATTATTTTATTTTTCTCTTACATTATAAATTTTAAAGTTTATTTTTAAATAAAATCATTTTCAAAATTTTTTACATTTTAAAAATATATTTTCGAAGAAAAATTATTTTAATCAAGAAATGTTCCAAGTGATCTTTAAAAAAAATTCTTCATTTATGATGACATCATTTGATGTAACATATTTTTTATATCTGATATGAAGAAAATATAAGATTTTTATTGTTTCTCTAGATGACTTATAATGATCATATTTTTATGAAATCTATTTCTCTTCAATGGGTTATACTACGATAAAATTATTATGAAACTCACTTCATTTTCCATTGGTCATGCTATGATGAAATGACAAAATGATTAAAAAACCTTTCTCTTTTACATAGGTTATGATATGATGAAATGTTTATAAAATACGTTTAATTTAATGGTTTATGATATGGTAAATTGTTTTATGATCTTATTTTATATATACATATGATTTTCATTATGTGATAGGTGGGACCTATATTTATCCCTCCAATGCATTGGGTAAAATGGATAAATAATGAGTAAATATGTTATGCATAAACCTGATTACATGTTCACAATGTTATGAGTGAACCTGATTACATGTGCACAATTTTATGCATGAACCTGATTACATGTTCACAATTTTATTCATGGACCTATAATTTATATCCACAATGGTATGCATGGACCTATTTGCATATCAATAATTTCATGCGAGGGATTGATTTTATATCCTTAACTTAATGATTGAACCTATCTCTATTTATAATTTCTTACAATGTTATAATATAATGTGTATTCTATAAATATATGTATTATTCCAATGTTATGCTCTTAGGGATCATGTTAATTGATCCCCTTATAATTTATGTCTTATGAACTACCAATATATATGTATTTCCATATTTACCCTTACTGATCATCTGATCTCACATTTTATTATGTTTCCCTTCCCCAGGATATGAAGAAAGGTTTTAAGTATAGTATGTTTGTGAAGATTACTTAAATGGAAGATCTTTATGGGTGATGTTGAAGATATTTCGCCAAATTTGAATATTGTGCACCTAGTCTCCAAATACACTAAGCTATTATGGTCCGTAGGAGTGTTTTGGTGTAATTTATTGAATATTTGTCTAAAAATAATTAATGTCTATGCATGAGAATCTTGGGTCGCTATAGTTGGTATCATAGGAAAGGTTTAGTTAACCTTTGGAAAATAGGATGAGAAATTTTATTGAGATCCTTAGGGATATTTCTCAGGATAGGTCTAAGCATGTCTCTAAGAATTATTCTAAGGATGATTAAAAGTATAGGAAAATGTCCTAGAATCTTTGTAAAGGATACAACAAATGGTTTCCAAGAAATTACATCCAAATCTAGATACTACAAGTGTACAAGTCTCTAGCATATAGGAACATAATGGTATTAACTTATAAAAGGGTGCATTTATATTGATTAATTGATCACATAGTGCTTGAAAACAGGCATTGCTACACACCATCTTTGACACTCCCTAGCGATAGGATTTAGAAATACACAATCTCTTTATGATCCATTATGAAGAATTTAATTATATGATTATCATGTATGAACTAGTCACTACTGAAAAAACGGCCTATACCCACGGTTCAAAACCGTGGGTATAGCCCCCAAAACCGTGGGTATAGCCTATACCCACGGTTTCGGGAACCGTGGGCTGGAACGCCGTCGGTATAGGTCCCCAGCCTATACCCACGGTTTTGGAAAACCGTGGGTATAGGTGTCCTGCCACCGTGTCACCGAAACATAGACAATTTCCACGGTGTCAACAGCCTACACCCACGGTTTCAAAACCGTGGGTATAGGTCCTAAAAAAAATGCAGGCGCCGAGTTTCGATCTCGCAACCTCTTCGCTGTAAACACCGCGTCTAACCACTACCCTAACTTCACATATATGTATATATATATATATATTTAGTTAAATATAGTTATAAAAACCGTGGGTACAGAGGGAAGAACCGTGGGTATAGGGTTCCCGCCAAAAAAAAATTCCTTCCCGCGGAAAAAAAAATTTCCCGCGCACACAAAATTGACCTATACCCACGGTTTTTCATAACCGTGGGTATAGGTATTTTCTCCCAGACCTATCCCCACGGTTTCCCCCAAAACCGTGGGGATAGACCCCCCCTATACCCACGGTTTTGGGAAACCGTGGGTATAGGTGACTTTTCAGGACCTATCCCCACAGTTTTCCAAAACCGTGGGGATAGAGCCCCCTATACCCACGGTTTTGGAAAACCGTGGGTATAGGGGGGGTCTATCCCCACGGTTTTGGTGAAAACCGTGGGGATAGGTACATTTTCCAGTAGTGAGTTAATACCTAAGTGTCGCATATTTAAACTATTTTGTCAAGATTGAGACACCATATAAGTTATTTTCATGATTATGTGGTTTTCCACTATGATTATTATTGATCACACTATGATGTTGGGTTTTATTCAATGGGTGTAACCTAAAGGAACCATCTTAATTCTGAATGCAAAAAACTATGAAATTATTTTCCTCTCAAGAAATGTAATATTATGGGAGATGAAATGAAAAACCTCATTTACATGCTTACACTAATATCTCAAGCTATTACTCATGCTGAAATTCTAAACAAGAAAAGGGGGGAAATATAACCCATTGTTTTTTTATATGTTTTATTGAAAAGGTTATTTGAGGAGGAATTAATTTACACTTTTTTGGAAATGTGATTGAAGGTGCTGGTAACCATTAGGGTTTATCTTATATTTTTTGAGGTAATTATGGGTTGAATTTTATCACCTTACGAAGTTATCACACTTCGTTGCTACTTGAAAATAATTATCTTTGGATCCTATTACTGTAATATACATTAAGTAAGTGGTGAGGTTGAATGGGGTACCAAATTCAATTATATCTAATCAAAACATGAAGTTTACCTAGGTGTTTTGGAGAATTTTTCAGCAATACCTTGATATAGAGTTGAGTTTCAACACTATGTGTCATCCTCAAAAAGATGATCAGACTGAAAGAACATATCAAACCCTAGAGGATATTATAATATCTTGTTATATAAAATTAAAATGTGGTTAGGACTAACAAATTATTCATGTTGAGTTTTCTTGTAATAATAGAATTCAATCAAGCATTCAAATGGATACTTATGAGAACCTTTATAGAAAGAAGTGTAGAAATCCAATGTACTAATTGACTGAATGGCCCGAAGGCCTAAATTTTTTATTTATTTTTGGATAAAACCCCTTTTAAGGGTAAAGGGGAATACCTCACATGACTTCCGAGACATATACATTAACAAAAACTGAACATTAAAGTGTCAAAATCATCCCAGAATAAAACTACGCAGGAATGCCTCCCCCAACATCAATGTCATTATGGAATGCCTCCAACATTGCATGACTTCTCAGCAAGTTGTCCCGTGTAAAAATACATGGGTCTGGTACTGATGGTTGTGCCATACCCTCTCAATCATCCCAATCTGAGTATCCACGCATGGTGAAGGCAACCTTCTCTAAAACCACTTTTAAAGAAATCATTGTAGAATGTCTAGGACAAGCAAACACCATACAAAAAACAAACCAACTGAGACATTACTACATTCTGGATACACCAAGGTCTTGTTCAACAAACCAACAAAATCCTGTGATGAGAAAGATAAAGACAGACATTATGCACTAGAACAACAACATGAATAATTCCATATAGCTGCCATTCTAGTTAAACTATGCTAAAAAATGTAGATTCGTGTAGCTGAATCAGGTGGGACAACTTGATCCAACCAGGAAACCAGAATTAGAACCAAATCACAAACAGAATAATGAGTACCAAATCCTCACACCTACTCCACCAAGAAATCATTCCATGAATACCAGAATCAAATACCAGATCTGCATATGCATTCAAAACTAGCAGCGGATCAACTAAAATATATCACGACCAAAAACCAACACACAAGGAAAGACCAAAATAAAAAAACAGGGCGTGAATCACAGTTAAATTAACCTTCACCCAAAGTCGTCCACCTGAAACCCAAGCTCACCAGACCCCATCGCAAATCAGAACCCATAACCCATCACCGCCATCCCTACACACAGAGACCACATCAGACCACCTAACACATACCCTGAGATGAGGAAACAACTCTCATAAGTAGAAGCAAGATCTCGACTTATAAATCATTGCATCGCCATTGGAATCCCTATCCAACAAAGGTGGAGTGAGGCGCAAAGCAGGCCAGCAACGATGAGATGTTGAGACGAACGATGCCATCACTAAAGGATAAGACACTACCACAAAATCACCAATCAAGTGTAGAGGAGGGGATCCAGATCGACTCGAGATAGAAGAAGGTGGCGGCGAGGAACCCTAGCGGAGTAGGGCCCCTTATGGGATCATTGACATCCCTGGACCTCATAATCACTCCAAATAGGACTCCAACGTACTGGAATGAAGTTATTGAAAGAAAGATATTGAGACCTGATCAAGCTAATGAAATTTAATTGAAGGTTATATTCATTTCGATACATATACGAGAAAAGTTGAGAGAAATTTTATTTATATAATTATTGATGTGATCTAGAATTTGAATTTTGTAATAAGGACTTTCTAGTAATTTAACTATGGAGTAAAGAAGGTAAAATTAGCCTTAGGTATATTGGCCCCTTTAAAATTCTTGATCATATTGGGATTGTAGCTTATCGCTTGGATATTAAACCAAAACTCTATTAGGTTCATGATGTGTTCCATTCATCTCTCTTGAGAAAGTACATACCTAATCCATCATATGTACTGAACTCTAATATCATACTATTTGAGAATGATCTTTCTTATAATGAACAATCGGTTGATATTTTTATATCGAACAGAGAAAGTTCTAAGAAACAATTTCACTCACCTAGTTAATGTTTTGGGTGAAACCAATATCTTGCGAAACCTACATTAGAATCTAGGAATTTAGTGGGGTATAATTTTCCTCAGTTATCGGTACCAAAGTGATGAATTTCTAGGGAAAAAATTATTTTAAGGAGGGTAAAATGCAACACCCTATTATTTTATGAATTTTATTCCTAATAAATTTAATCTTTTTGATATTTTTCATTACAGAAAACAACAATTTTGGCCTTTATTACAATAAAAATTGATTTTATCTTACGTTACACATAACACTGAGTTTAATCAAAACATGACATACTATTAAAATATTATTATTTAAAATGATTGTTATCTCCTAGCTGTTTGGATAATATGTATGAATATGATTAATTAAATTATGAAAATATACAGTTTACCCATTTATATAAAAATAATTCTTTTTAAACTAATTACTTATATATTAAAATAAAAACTATTTGAAAATAAAGGAAACCTTTTTCTCAAAGACTTTTTTTGAAAAAAACGTGTTTCACCTCAATAAATTAATGAAAACACTTTTTGTGAATTATTTTAATGAAATTTATATAGTATATATTAAATAAACTTTTTAACATTAATATTATGTGTTTTTTATAAAATATATAAGAATAAATCAAATTTTATGCCTAAAAACTATATTACCCTAAAAATCAGTTTTGTTGCCTTTTTACGCACTTACTTTAAACCTATTTTACACAATTTTAGAAAATTTATTTGAAAACATTTTGAAATTATATTTTCAAAATTATCTTATTGTGAATTTTTTATAATTTTCTGAAAAGATTAATTATTTGATGAATAGTGAAAATACTGAATTTTAATAAAAAACTACCTTTTCACTTCAATTATTTATATTGTTAAATTATATTTTAAATTAATTTAATTTAAAATTAGTTCAATAATATATATATATTAATCTAATTTAGTTTATTGGAATCATTTTCATATTGAATTTTTATATAAAAACCTTGTAAAATTGTAAGCATTTTCTCTTTTAAAACTCGCGTTCTCGTCGCGTCGGTAAGATTAATTTTAAATTAAAATTTTCCACTTATGTGAATTTAATTTAGAAAAATGGATTAAATATTTTTAATAAATATTAATTATATTATATAATATGTGTATCTTAATTTTTTACTATAATTAATAGTAAAAACTGTAAAACTTATTTACCGCGATTAAGGTAAAAATGGGATTACAAGGGGTAAACTAAAAAGATAATCTTTCAAATGGAACAAACACATTTATAAAATATTTTTTATGGAAATATTTATAACATATAATGTCTAATTGTCTATAAAAATCTATTTTTTACCCTTTTTTATGTCAAAAATATGGCTACACCTTTTTCCTTTCAAAAAATACTAGTATGTCACTCACCTCACTTATAAAATTCCATCCCTCTCCTCCCTTATTAAAACATTATATTTTTTTTTGTAAAATCCATACCAAAATTACTTTTAAAATTCACTATTATCATCCTATAAGAATTATTTTTGGAAAAAATCTAACTTAGACAGGCTTTTGGTGAAAACCTTAGGAGGTTTACCCAAAGAAGAAGTAAATTTATTCAAGGAAAATTTTCATTTTATTTCTTCCCAAACCCCATTAAATTATTATTAAACTGTGATTATACAATAAAACAAGTATATTTCATATAATGATATGTTTTTATATTAATTTGATGACCTAAAACCGTCCCTACTTTCATCAAATGGGTTACAAAATCATCATTTGTGTGTACAAAAGATTACCATCTCACAAATTGTTGACATTCGTTTTTCAATTAATGCCTATCATGGTTGGGTATGATGGTTTTTTCCAATGCTTCCACTGGGGCACACGCGTCTGTCTCGTTCGGGGATGAGAGGTGTTGTTTTTGTTGCCCTGCATTACCGCTTTCCAAAGGCGGGCGACATCCACTCCTTATTCAGGGATGTTTGCTCCTTGATCAAAACGAGATGATGGAATGTTGGTTCTTCCTTCCTTAGATTCCACCTTGGAACTCATCACCTAGTCCGGGTCTCCCTCATAGACTTAAGACGTTGTTCGTGAAACTCTTCTTGGCACCATATCTTCATGGAAACTAGTCAATTACACTGCTTCTGTCAGGACATTCCAAGGGGTCCGGTCAGGGAAGCAACCTTTGGTTAGGGGAGTAGTCACATTGGGCATCACTGGCGTGTCTAGACACTAGGGGATTGGCGTGTCTATCTTCTATCTATTATTATAGGGCTTCTCGAGGGCACATTTTCCGGATGCATCCCACATCGAATGTGGGGAATCTTATGTCATGGGGATGTATTTGAGGTTTTCCTTAGCTTCCCATGTTTAACACAGGGTATGCCACAAGTTTAACATCCAGCGGAGATGAATCGGGATGATTAGGACACTAACTAGAGTGTATTTGATGGAAGAACCCCTTGGAGGGAACACTGATACTGGGGCCATCGTGTGGGTGGCATCTCGAATGTTGTTAATTGGAACGAGGAATGGGGTGGCAGGATCCCACCGGGATGTGGAGGCCTGGGTAAGAATCGGGATGGATGATGGAAGGTTTCGTGAGGGGGGTGGTGAATGGGATGGAACCATCATGAGGATGACTATGGTTTGGGGCTTAAGCATCGAAGGGGCTTCATACATATCCTCCGGGTAGGGAATCAAAGTCCACATAGTTCTTCTGATAGAATCTTTCCACTGAACGGGGTCACAACGGCTTATCGTTGGATGGAGTCACAACGACTTACCACTTGATGGGGTCACAACGGATTATCACTGGATAGGGTCACAACGTCATACCACTGGATGGGGTCACAACGGCTTACCGCTGAATGGGGTCACAATGGATTACCACTGGATGGGGTCACAACGGCTCATTTCTGGATGGGGTCCACAGTTTATCGTCATGTAGGACAAGGATGAACTGACATAAAGGGGGTCGGAACGACCAATGGGTTATGGGATAGAACCTAAGGGGGGATTCCTACGTACCATGCCTTGGAAAGGATCAAATACCACTTAGTTCAGGTGGGGAAGGAGTCAGTGAACTTATGTGAATAAGGACCTAGGTTCCAGGTTGATGGTGGGCTTGAACCTTAAGGAGGCTTCCTACATACCTTGCCTTCGCAAAGATCAAAGTTCTCGTAGTTCAGATGGTTGGGAACCGATGCGAAGGTGGACCTGGTGTCTAATGGTTATTGGGCATGAACCTCGTGGAGGCTTGATATGTACCCTGCCTTGGAAAGGATCAAATACCTCGTAATTCATGTATGGGTGTGGGGATTACACTATAGGTTACCCAGGGTGTTGGTGAACTGACGTGAAGGGGGTCAGAGCGACCAATGGATGATGGTCTTGAACCTCAGGGAGGATTCCTACGTACCTTGACTTGAAAAGGATCAAATTCCTTGTAGTTCTAGTGGGGTTGGTGAACCGAAGTGAAGATGGTCAGAACGACCAATGGGTGTTGGGCTTGAACCTCAGAGAGGCTTACTACATACCTTGCCTTGGCAAGGATCAAAGGCATCGTAGTTCAGGTACGGGGCATGGGTCTTAAACTCTAGGCCACCCAGGGTGTAGGTGAACCGACATGATGATGGTTGGAAAGACTAATGGGTGATGGGCTTGAACCTTAGGGAGGCTTCCTACATACCCTTCCTTGGCAAGGATCAAAGACCTCGTAGTTCAGGTGGTGTTGGCGAACCGACGTGAAGATGGTCAGAACGACTGATGGGTGATGGGCTTGAACCTCAGGGAGGATTCCTACGTACCCTACCTTAGAAAGGATCAAAGACCTCGTAGTTCATGTGGGGGGAATGTGGCTTACACTCTAGGCTACCTAGGGTGTTGGTGAACCGATGTGAAGATGGTCAGAACGACCAATGGGTGTTGGGCTTGAACCTCAGGAAAACTTCCTACATACCTAGCCTTGGCACGGATCAAAGACATTGTAGTTCAGGTATGGGGCATGGGTATTACACTCTAGGATGACCAAGGTGTATGTTAGGGTAGGTGCGTACTTTAATCTCACGTGATTCATGCTCGATGTGAGAAACAAGAGGCAGTAGAGACCTGACGATAACGTCGCGAAAGTTGTGTCTGTGGGAAGTGGGGTGGGGCTTACATGTGATCACAGCCCAAAGAGGAAACAAGGGCTTATGATTGGTAAGCATCCCAAAGAGGTTGGAACTTACTCCAGGATGGTGGCCCGTGGGAGACAAAGCACGGTATGAGAGGGATCTGGGACCAAAGAAAGGAGAATCATTGTTCCCCATCACGCCCTTTGCTGGCCCTGGGGACCAAAGAATAAAGGAGGAGTAGGGATTTTTCCTCCTAAAAGAAAACTACGGGCTTACACCAAGATGGTTTCCCTTTCGCCATGGACAAATTCCACACTCATAAAGAGGATATCACCCACTATGTAGACTATTGGGCATGGAAAATGTCCAAGGTGGGAGTACCCCGCGTGTGAGGCATGGGGCGAGGTCACAGTTTGACATCATGTGTTGAGGACGAAGGTTCTTGGTAGTTTAACATCTTGCATCTTGGATGAGGTGGGTTTTCTCCGCACCCATAAGACTTACATTACCAGTACCCTCTGCTCCTTGGTGTAGAGAGGGGACAGGCAAAGTCGTGGCAAGGGGGTGTTATAGAGAGAACCATAAGAGGGTCCACATTAGTGTGGCAATGCAAAGAAGCAATAGCCATTTGTGTGCCTATGCGATGAAGCATGAGGCAAACCAATGCAACAGGCAGTATTTTCCAAGGGACATTGAAATCACATTGTAAAAACCTGGAGGGTCACATGGGAAAATGAATTACAAAGAAGAGGGTTTCATAGGCAGGGGCCTTGTCAAGCTCTGTTGCTCCGCATGGTGGAGGGCACTTGCGAAGGGGTGTGCTTCGTGAAGTGGGGTTCCTCAGCCAAAGCATAGGTAAGAGGTGCATATGGGAGGTGCTTCATGATGTGGAAATACATTTTTGGAGCACTTCCTTGTAGAGAAAAGGTGCCTCGCGAAGCATGGAATCGTGAAGAAATGTGCTTCGTGAATTACAGTGACCCTACCTTAGCATGTGGATCATGTGTACATGAAGGGTGTTTCGCAGAGCATAAATGATCTGTGACAACTTGGGTCTCCTTGGGGATCCCCTTACATTGTGGAGGCCCTTAGGCTCTGAAAAAGGAATCCCTCTTGGACAAGGGGATCAAAACGAGAGAAAGGGGAGGCACTTTGAAGAGCAGAAGTACCTCGTACAGCTCATGGTTCGCAGAGCAGAAGGGTGCTTCATGATTCAGGTTCTAGGAAGCCGAAAGGTCGTATTGTCCATCCCTTGAACATGGGGGGGAGGCTGGTATTTATAGAGGATAGGCGCTGCAAAGCAGCGCTTGCTCGGTGCGAAGAGGAAGCCATCTACTCCGTGGTGCGTCGTGAATGTCAAATGCGGTCGCAAAGTGTTACAGCCTCCTTGCTTCGCGGAGGGTCGCGAACATCAAGAGTAGTCACAGAGCGTTACTTCCTCCTTAAATTGCGGTAGGTCATGAACGTCAAGGGCACTCACAGAGCGTTACCGCCTCCTTGCATCGCGGAGGGTCACGAACGTCAAGGGTGGTCGCGGAGCATTACCGCCTCCTTGCTTCGTGGTGGGTCAAGAACTTCAATAGTGGTAGCGGAGCGTTACCGCCTCCTTGCTTTGCGGCGACACAGTATGATTGGTTCTCCATGGATGGGATTCACGAGGTAGCCATCAATACAGTGTCTTCTTCTCCTCCCCACATTTTGGCATCAACAAATGCCCCCCCTCAGACTTGGAGCCATGGAGAAGTCAAGGGTCGAAGTCTGATGGTCAATCCCCAAAATCCACAGTCATTCACGAAGATAACTCACGAAGAGGGCTTGACAAGCGGGAAAGTGAAGCTCTGGCTAGATGCCCCACGAATAAGGCTTCATTCGGGGAGCACCCTGAAGCTTTGAGAGTCCCCACCTATAAATAGGGGACTTGAACACTCTTTTTTCTCTTTTAATCTCCGTGATTTTGGACTTTAGCGCTCTCGATTCGTGAAGCTCCGTGTACTACTCGATTTCCCTCTATGAATCGTTACTTCACTTCACGGCTCACTACGAGTTTTTGACTCTGATATAGTGCTTCGCAATCTTGCGCTTGAAGGCGTGGGAAGGACTTCGCGTATGGGCTTCGTAAACCCTCTCCGCGAACCGGCTTCATGAACGCTCTCTGCGGATGAGCTTCACGAACCAACCCAAAAATCATCCAAGTTCTAAAACTGAATGGATCCCCAAGAAGCTTCTGAGGGGGTTATTTCAGATGCCGGCCAAAGGGATGATATGGCGAATAGTCTGGGTCCGGGGGAGTTAGTCTGTAGCCACTCGAACAATAGTTCATTGGTGGAGCTGCTATCAGAGGGACAGAATAACTACCCACTGTGTAAGAGGTTTCCCTTGTATGGATTCGGGTTGAGGGATGAATTCTTCATCCCTGAAGCAAGTAGGGATGAACCATATTACTGGTTTAGGAGAACGTCGTGCCAACGATGATGGTTTAGGGCGGCTGATCACCATGACTGGGAGGATTTCACACCCGTCAATGCTGATTGGTTATACAACCACCTGAATAACGTCGATGGGAAGGTTTTGCAGCCGGAGATGTATCCCCCTCTATATCGCATGATACATAAGGAATATTTTAGGAACCCGAAGAAGGGGTGGTCCGAGGAATGGGACCTACACCAAGGTGGAAACTTCACAGACGATTGGGTCTGGGCATACTAGGTAGGCACCTCGTGTGAGGAGTTTGGGGATAATATGTGGACAATGGGTTTTTATGAGGAGGCCTGGGCCTCTCAATTCCACATATATAAACCGAAATAGGTGATGCCGGATCTGTTGAGAAGATGGTCATCAAGGACCAATACCTTCCACTTACACCATGGGGAGGGCGGTATCAGCTTGTGGGATGTCCACTAAATCTCTGGGGTCCCAATATTGGGGGAGATGTACGAAAAATTCCTCCTCTTCATGAGTCCGTGGGAGAATCAAAGCAAATTCCAAGGATAGTGATGGAACTGATGGAGCTTGTGCTCAGGGAGGACAAGGAGGAAGTAAGGTATGTCCACTTCATGCGGTGGTTCAAACAATTTTTGAACATCCTGGAAATCAGGCAGTTTTCGACGAGGCCTTGGACTTGTCCAATGGGGGCTCAAGGGGGCAAGGAATACTCATACTGGTGGATTTTAAAGAAATCTAGTGGAATACATGGGGACTCAGTGTTAGCACTGAGAAGAAACTAATAGTTAGGCTAGAGGTGTTCATCACAGCTCTGATCTGTGGTTGGATCCTGCCAGTGTGGGATACCAACATGGGAGTGTGCCCAAGCACATTCATCATGGCATCCACATGGGTGACAGGAGGGTGGGTCAACCTAGGAATCCCAATGCTCGCCATGCTATATAATGTGTTGTGGAATATCAACGATGGAAAAAGTCCACAGAGGGTATGTGGGCCATTCCACCACCTATATGGGTGGATAACAGCACACATCAGGGGGGTTTACGAATACTCAAACCCTATATCTCCTATAGGCTCAAACTTTCTCCCATCAATCCATAATGTTGTCGGGAGCTTTCTAGCCAAGCTAACCACACTGTCGGTTCTGTACCAGGTGTGGAGTCTGGAGGAATTCAATTTCCACCCATTTACATTCCCGATGGGGGTATTTACTGATAAAGGTAGGGGGATAGAATAGCATCGGGCCTATATCCTGGCTTTTCTAGGTGGATTCCTGGTGGAGAGGGTGGACTGTGAGCCCCTCTGCGAGCCATATACCTCACACTGGTTTGCAAGGTAATTCCCGTGTATGTAGCGACTAACCCCACAAGTCTACCTGGAGGTGAGCTATGAAGAACACCTATGCGTGATGAGGCATATGTGGCTCATGTTCACATGGGAAGATTGGAAAATGCAGAAAGCGTTGCCTCCCCCAACCGCTGTCCTCGGGCAGGTAAAGGAATATGCCTTGAGCTGGGAGGCGGCTTATCCAGGGGAGATGCTAAAGCAACCAACCATTTGGGATGGTGATGGGGAGCTTTCACGACCTCGGGGTTAGGTCCGGAAGGCAGCCGGGGTATCCCACAGTGGTGGGGTTGTCGTGGTGGCAACGACCGTACCAGTTGAGGGTGAGGCAGTAGCCATAGATTTTGCAGGGGTAGCGGACCCGATGGTTCCAACATAACAGAGCCATCCATAGGGGAGTCCGCTAAGAGGATTTCGTAGGATACCTACCCAGGCTGCGAGGAAGCGGCTACGCCATATCAACATGCTGAGGTTGTTGTCTTCTCAGAGTCCTGGGACATCTGGGAAGTCAACAGAAAATTCCTCATCCCCGCCGAGATGTGGAAGCACCTGAACCATCTCAGGATGGATTTACCGGGGATAGGCCCTATCCGAGCCGGCTTTTCGGTGCCCATGGCGGAGGCAGAGTGGTACCTGGCAGAGCTGGAGGACTTTGTGCATTCCCGGGGTGCCCCTCGTCCAATGACAGATCAAGCTAAAGTGCGGATTGATCACACTACTCCCCTGCAGTTGTCGGCTGCTGATTTGAGAGAACGATTCCCTCTGCCTGACGAATCAAAGGAGTCATCATGGGAAGACAAGGCCAAGAGAGGGAGCCTGTTGGATGAGAGCAAAGTTGGAGGTCAATACTCGGATCTTGAAGAGTTTTCAGAGGCCCTTGAGGTAAAAATCCTAAACCCTCTGCTTCTACACTTTCTTTTAGGTCGTTATTTACTCCTTGTTAACATATGAACCATGCAGGAGGGTCTTGTATACAGAACTCATTCTCATCCCTCAGTGGATGTAGTTGCGGGACCTTCAGGATCCATGCCTGCCGCCGCATCTATTGTTGTGTCTAGTGGGGCTAGGACACCTGAGGTGACCCCTTCATAGTTTTCAGACCTTTCAACCATATACGGGGGGGCCACACTTTGGGGTCCCGATGACATCAAACCAAGAGTAAGACCAGGGATTCGATCTCTGTAAGTCCCCTCTACCGATTTCATGACTGTCATCCCCTAACCATGTTTACTGACATCCATGTCCTTTTTTTGGTGCGTACAGTTGTTCAAATGGTGTGGTTCGCCTTAGCGAGGTTGTTCGAGGCTTCTGGAGGCGTCCTTCTCAGGGGAATGCTGGTGTTCATGGAGGCGGGGGTCCAAACCTACCTAGCGGTGGTGCTCCTGATCACTGGTGGGACCTTCAGCGGAGCTGGACCCAAGATCGTTGAGGTAGGATCCGATGATGAGGATCTATCAGATAATCCAGACCCCGCCATGCCCGATCAAACACCATATGTGGACTCGGCTAAAGATTTCCTGGGGACGTTCCCCACGTATGAGCCTTCCAATCGTGCCGACTGGGATGAGACGACCTATGGATAAGAGGATAACAAGATAGTCTATCACCGATCATGGAAGCTGATCACGCGCTTCATCAATGACACCCCCAAGCACTATGGTTGGATGAGATGGACAGAATTCACTCATGACTACGCGAACTGTGTGCTGGGGGAGTGGATGCCCAGCGTACTCACATGCTTGTCCGAGATCTTTTGGTGGAAAAGATTTGGTACTATGACCGTGGCCTCGGTGTGGGATAGAAGTGGAGGAAGGCGATAAACATTAAGAGGCTCTAATAGGCTGATGATGAGGTCCAACAGATGCAGAATCAGGTGAACATGCACTTGACCTCCCTCAACGTGCAATCTGATCTAATATTGCGATTGAAGGCCCATCTGGAAGAAGCCGAAGAGGGCATGAAGTGAGCCTCTGAAGAGATGACCACTATCTGGACCGATGTGGAGCAGGCCCAGATTGTGGCCAATGAATTGTACCCTCTCACTACCGAGGAGTAGTGGGAGATGAACAGGCGACAGCAAATCCTGGATGCCACCATCCAGAGGGTGGCGGAGCTGCTATGATCTTTTGACAAGGTCAACCCATCCATGGGGGGAGTCGAACCTCAGTTACATTAATGATTAAAAACCTTCAAACATACTTTCATGATTTGATTGTTTAATTCCATAGCATGCATGAGTTTCGTTGTTTACATTGGTTTATTACATCATTGTGATGTTTGCGTAGCATCCAATGGTCATTCCCTAAGCTCACGTGGGTCGGTGCCGATGTGAGAAACAAGGGATGACCATCTTATCACCCCATCCAAACGTAAGAGGGAAAACCAAGATTCTGGCATCTGGTGTTTGAAAAACCGGTCTAGAATTTTGGGAGGAAATGGGAGAGACCTGAATGGAGGGTGAGGCCCTCAAAATAGCTGAATTACCATTTTTCCAGTGTGCTCTTGTGCATGAACGAGGTAATACTAGGGGAATTGGAATCTATCTAAACATATGGGATTGGAAGGTGTGAATCATGATACCCAGGATTCAGAACATTTTGGGGGTGGTGTGACAATAAAGGATAACTGTTGACCATATTTGAAACACAGTATCCTTATTTTGTTAGCCTAGAGTGGGCATAGAAAATGAGGGTCGACCGCTGGCCATGTTCGAAACATGGGGCCTGACTCAAAATTCCATCTGTTAGTCTTTCAGAACGTTCGACTAAGACAATAGGTGGGCCATAGGCCGAGCATCCATACTGTTAGGGGGTTCCCTTAGACATGAAATAAGATGAGGGTCTGAATAAGGGGTACTCAAAGCATGGAATGTGGAGTGATGGTTTGTTCGAACAGAATCCAACACTTGAAATTATGCCACCGTGGTGGGAGAACATTAGATGGGAGCATTGGTTTGATCATAGATCATTCATTATTTTAGACAGGACCACTCTGGTGAGGGAGTTGTCACTTCCCAATGTCTTCGTGGGGCATCCCGAACATGTTCAGGGAAAAGCTTCAGTTACATGGTTCCCCACAAGGGGTCAGGCCCGGGGGCCGGAAATGAGGAGGAATAGGATTTATGATTTCTGGGGCTAGACCCAAGGTGAAATGTCTGGGTGTCTCCACATATACCATTTGGATGGGAATCAAGCCATATGTAGTTCTAGAAGATTTAGTGAAGTTTAACATCTTTTGGAAAGGACACAAAGTGGTCTTAGTCTATGGTCATAGAGCTCGAACCATGGATAGTAGGAAACATGGGAGGAACATGGTTGGGTAGTTATAAAACCCAATGTGAATGGGAACCTGGGGTTCTGACCACCACATGTTCCCTAGGAAGGTTTTAGGTCAAGGGACGAGAAAAGAGAGTTAAGCTGGGCCCAAGGCAAGGTGCATGAATGTTCCTACGTACCACATGAGGATGGGTATCAAGCTGCACATAGTTCTAGAGGTGCCATGGCAAGGTACCAGTTCCAGGGATAATAGGGGTGTTCGGGCGTGGCCCTCACACCAAAATAAGCAGTATTTGATAAATCTTGTTTTTCTCTTAAGGTGAATGGTTTTTTATGAAGAGACAAGCCTAGGGTAGAAAATCCCGGCATCACCAAAAGAATTAATCCACATATAGGTGTTGAAAAATGGTATGGCATGTGACCAATACCAAACATGGTGTCCCCTTGAGTGAGGACATCATGATGCAGTTCCATTTTTCATCGTGCCGCCAGGATAATAAGGTCACAGTTTAGGGTCATGTGATAGGACCGGGCATGAATTTTAATGTCATGTGGCATAGACATAACACCATACATGATTCCGTGAAATAAACCTCGGGCCAAGGGGCCAAAATAGAGTTTAAAGGGTAAGGGTTAGGAGAAAATAGCTCTCAATTGAGCAGAACCCGAAGACGAGATGTCCGGGCAGTCCTATGTATCCCCTTAGGATCGGAATCAAGCCATACATAGTTCTAAAAGGGATATTAGTTTATGGTCTTAGAGCTCGGACCATGGAGAAGAGGGATTATCCCAAGTAAAGGAGTACCTCAACCCAATCCCTAAGCCTACGTGAGTTGAACTCGATGTAGGAAACAAGGGACGATAAGGTATTTTCAATACGTGAGATACATGCAAAGGGGAAATCGGTGGAGCCCCGAATGTCTGCCTCATCACCCGTATTTTTTTTCCTAACGTGTGGATGCGCATTGAGGAATTGTACCAAGAGTTTCAGAAGTTCTACTCGGACATGATGAGGTGGAGAAGGATCTGAATCATGTAATTGACATTTTGGGCTTAATGGGGTTGGCGTGACGATAGAGGATGACTGTTGACCGTGTTCGAAACACAGCATCCATATCACGTTAGCCTGAAATGGGGATAAACAAATGAGGCTCAGCCGCTGACCATATTCGCAATGTGGGAATTGTATTGATTTGTTTTCTAATACCCTCGAGGATGTTATCCCATACTGGTAGGAGAGCCCTTAGGCCTAGCATTCAGGCCATTTGGGGGACCCTTTGGGTGTGAAAGGTGGTGGAATTCCTAATGAGGGAGAACATGAAGCCTGAAAAATTGATGAAAGCATGTCCGAGTAGAGTCCAACATTCCAGGTATTGAACCAGAGTACCCATAGGCACATTGGTGAATCGCCGAAGAAGATCGATGGGCTCATCTTGAGAGTGGCTGATTTAAAAAGACGAGGATAACACAAGAGGATGGAAACCTCTCAGGAGGAGGAGGTAAATGGAATGGTTGTTAGAACACCCGATGTGAGTGAGGGCATCATCCCAGTGCACACTATATACTCCTCTCTAGGGGAATGCGAACCAAGGTGCCAAGATGGGGCTAGACCCAAAGATGAGATGTTTGGGCGGTCCTATGTATCCCATTAGGATGGGAATCATGCCATATGTAGTTCGAGAATCACACATAGGGGTAGGATACCTTAATGAGGGGGGTGTATGACATGGTGAGTAACCTGACGTGAATAAGGACATAATCCCATAACACACCGTACAACCCTAAATAGAAACTTGGGCTGGGGGCCCGAAAATGCCAAGGGGCCTAAGGCTGGGCCTCGGTCGGAAAGGACCGACCAGTTTTTAGTTTAACATCTTGTAGTGAGGATGAGGAGGCGAGTAAGATTCCACACACAAGGGAGGTGTACGACATGGTGAATAACCCGACGTGAATGAGGACATAATCCCACCCCACACCGTACACTCCAGGTAAGAACTTGGGTTGGGGCTCGAGAAGGCAAAGGGGCCTGAGTCTGGGCCTCGGTCGGAAAGTCCCAACTAGTTTTCAGTTTAACCTCTTGAAGTGTGGATGAAGAGAGGAGTAAGATACCCCTACACAAGGGAGGTGTACGGCATTGAAAATAACCCGATGTGAATGATGACATAATCCCACACCACACCGTACACTTCGAGTAAGAACTGGGGCCAGGGCCCGAGAAGGCCACGGGGCTTGAGGATGGGGCTCGGTTGGAAAGGCCCAACCATTTTGGAGTATAACATCTTGTAGTGAGGATGAATATAGGATAAGGTATCTCATCCGGGGATGTGTACGGCACGGCGAGTAACCCGACGTGAATGAGGACATAATCCCATACCACACCATACACTCCAAAATAGGAAACTTTGTCTGGGGGCCCAAAAAGGATAAGGGGCTAAGGCTATGCCATGTATGGGAAGGCCATACGTACTCTTGTACGGTTACCACCTCATCACAGCTCCTAAGCCCACGTGAGCAGTGCTCGGTGTGGGAAACAAGGAGTCGGTCTAAGCTCCCCCTGTCATATGGGGGTCAAAAAGCTATCATTCCCCAAGGGAGTTCATCGCTTGGAGATACAACAGGGTAGAATGAACAACAACACTCAATGTTTGGGACATATTGGGGTGGTTCCAATGACACAGGACAACTATTGACCATGTTCGAAACACAAAATCCCAATAGTGACCATGAAAATGGGAACAATAAATAAGCATCAACCACTGACCATATTCGCAACGCGGGACTTGTATCGGCTTGTTTCTCAACATCTATGAGGGATTTGGACCGAAGTGGTAAGAGATCCATTAGTCCTAGAATCCATACCATTTGGGGGCCCTTCTAGATGGGGAAGATTATGGAGTCCCAATAAAAGGAGTGGGTGAAGCATAGTTGTAACCATCTATGAAAGAGGTGAACGTCTCTAGGGAGCGGGACCTATGGCCGGTTCGAGATTAGCATGACGTGAATTTGGGTAAAACTCTTCACCCCATCATATGTCTTGACCCGAGGGGAAGATATGGCATTTGGGCTGGGCCAACAGATGAAATGTCTGGGCGTTCCTACGTATCCCATAAGGATGGGAATCAAGCCATACATAGTTCTTGAAGTCCATGAAATTTAATGTCATGCGGTGAGGATGTGGTAGGATAGAAGACCGGTGAGTGGGCACATGGTGTGACCATTATAATCCTGATATGAGTAGGGGTAATGAATCCTACACCATATCAAGAAAAGATCCCCTAAGAGAACTATACCCAGGGGGAAATAGTCAAAGAGAAGAATTTAGGGGCTGGGCTCAAGACGAAATGCTTGAGCGTTCCTACGTATCCCATGAGGATGGGAATCAAGTCATACGTAGTTCTAAAGATTCAGTTTAATGTCATGCTGGACGATGCATAGTTTAAAGTCATGAAGGACCATATAGTTTATGTAATGACCCAAAGTTTCATTAATGGAAAATCCCTCTTGATTCGGTTAAATGTATCTTTAGGAAAAATGTTTTTATAAGATGTCAACTTCTTTGGTTTTATGGTAATAATTGTGACCATTTTTAATATAACTGTTGAATAGTGATCACATGATTAGTATAAATATAGTACCTTAACCAATCAAATTTACTCAGACAAAAGAAGAGATGCCCTCATCCAGTAGAATTTTCCCATATGAAGCCCATTTTTCGGAGCTCGGAAAAGAGGCGGCATCCTTGGGCTTCGCCCTTGACCAAGCCCAAGCTGAGCTTCACCATGTCAAGCTTAAACGGGACCGTCTATGGGAATAGTGGAAGTTGATAGAGATTACCACTCGAGCGATGTTATCTGAGCCACCCTAAGAGTCTGTCACCATCACACACCTTACCCTTAGGTCTTATGCGGCTGTTTTAAGGGGTTATGTAACAAATAATTAGTACTATGTTCATGTACATTATTTTTGTATATAATAATGAATATAATTTCTAGTCATTTTTGATACATTGTAAATAGTTTTTAAAGTACAAATGGTGTTTTTAGTTATTATTTAATTAAGAAATCTATTTTATTAAATTAAGGGATTTTTGAAATAAATAATATTTTAATAAAATAATAATAATATTATTAAATTAATTTTTATTAAATATAAATGATCTTATATTTTATGAATGCAATTAAAATTTTATATTAAGGTTTGAAATCTATTTCTGTCAAAACCCGTGAATTTTCGATAAATGATGGTTTTTATTTTAAAAGTAAAAATTAACATATTTAGAAAATTTTTTAGATAAAATAAATGTCATTTCTGGAATCAGGACGTCGAAATTATCCAACAGTGAATTTTTCATAATTTTCTGAGATATTCAAATATTTGGGTAAAAATTTAATACCGTTTAAATATATGATGTGTTTTATGACATCATAATGACCCAATGGTGATGTAATAAAATACCATAATACTTATGATCGGCCAATAAATGTTTTATCATTAAAATAATGTGATTTTGGGTTTGTTTGACTTACTTATCAAATCATTAATGGACCCCTCAAGACATATTCAACACTTTGCCTTTTTAAATTAATTTCCATGGGAGTGTGAGTCACCTCCACATAAGCAATCTTATTATTTTAAGAATTTCGGACTTGGGCCTTATAAAATATTTTTTTCCTCTTCCCTTTTCCAAAAACCATGGGAAAAAATTATGGGATGGTTTGTGGTTTGGATTAATTTATTGTAAGGGGACCCAAACCTAAATAATAAATAATTCTCTCACCTTTCCTATATAAACCCACCCAAGCTCCCACTTCCTCCTCACTAAAATCCCGTGGAGTTCGTCCAACCTCTGACCTACTCACTCTAGAATCCTCCCAAGGTTCCCCAAGCTCCCAAGAAGCCTCTCACAAGCCTCTCTCTAGCCTTTGGAAGCAGACTTCCAAGTAAGGGTTTTTTCTTCCTTTCTCATTTTTGTCAATTTTCTTTAAGTTGTTTTTCCATTTTAATTTCAATTATGAATGTTGGGGTATGGTTTCACACCTCCCCCATACTGACATATTATTGTTTGAATTATGGGAGACCCCTTTCTCTCTCATTAAATTCCTCCCATGTACACCCATTACTATGCCGAAATTCCGAATGGAACTTCTCTCTCTTCTTTTACATTCAAGAAAATAATTTTGAATCATGAATCTAAATCCCCTTAAAATTTTTGGGACAAGTATCTATAGGACCTCCTTACTGTCCATTAAATGTAAATATGATGAGGAACCCCTTTCTCTCTCATCAACCCTTTTTATGAATTCTTATGTCACGCCGTTACGCTACCGAAATCGCACTGATTTTCTAAGACAATGTCATTATGTAGTGAATACCATGCCCATTTCTCCATCAAGGGTATTCACCTTTATGCACATTTACTTATTGATTATAAAGTTTCATGTATGAATTCCACATTCCTTTATCGTGGAATAAATGATTAGGTTTTTTGAATCCATGTTTTATGATCCATGTGGCACACTTATGCATGAAATGAAATGTTTAAGAAGGGTTCACCCTTATAGCGCTCCAATGCATTGGGTAAAGTATAGTATCATGATACGTCATGTTCAATGAGTGTTGACTCATGCTAATTAAAGTGCAATGAGGGTTTACTCGTGCTTTATGTGCAATGAGGATTTACTCAAGCTCTATGTGCAATGAGCCTTGGCTCATGCTAATTCCATGTTAAGTGTTGTTGCCACATTTCCATGTTATGATTATCATGATTTATCATGCCTTTATGTTCATGTTTATCTTATTCTCTATTGATATGCCTATTGTATAACATGTATTGTACTCCTCATGTTATTCCATGTGTACCCCCTTACTAGGCTTTATAGCTCACCCTTTTCTTATGCATGTCCTCAGGTTATCCCATGCAATGCTAAGTACGAGGGAATGTAGTGGTCATGTAAATGAAGTTTTCAATAAAGATGTTGTATTTCATGTTTTAAGTTTTTATGTAATGATCCTAAGCCCCAAAGACACTAAACCTATCGATCTTCTTTGTTGTATAAAGTGAAGTTTTATGTAATAAATCATGTTTAAGTTGTAATAAAAATAAGGGTTGTCATAGTTTGTATCAAAGGATAGGTTTAGTTATTTTTGGGATTAGGAAACCATAGTAAAGCCTTAGATACAAGACTAAGTATAATAAAAACATCCCTAAGTTTTGTTAAATACTAAGTAAGTGGTTTATCAAAAAAAATACATCCCTGACTGAATACGAGCAGGTAGAGGCGGCTCTGGCACAGATGTATCCTAGGGGTAAAACCCGATAACACCGCTTTGAGTTAGACTCGAACGGGAACTGGTGCATGAAAACGAGCTTTGCTTCACTCTTGGTTACGACACTCTCAGGGGATATGTTTTGATAAATTCTCAATCATAGTATGAACCCTTATTAAGGGAAAAATTCCCCTAAGAATATATATTAGAAATTAGATCATGAAAATCCTAGATTGAAGCCTATAGACTCGTGAGTTAAGGAAATAAAAGTTTATTTATGAGTCATCAAATTTTGTCTTTGGATTACCCTTTATGTGTTACCCCTATCTTTCCTTTTATTCCAGCCAATGGCCGGTAATAGGAGGACTCGGTCTGACAACTGTTGTGAAGATCAGTGTGATGACTGTACTAATGAGATGCCAAATCCAATGGGAGAGGGAATCGCGAACTTTGTCACGCTTCTCTCTCAGCTAACACAAGTTTTGAATAGAAACACGGGTCAAGAGGAATGTTCGACCTCCCATAAGATGGAACAAGTCTCTATCGAGAGCTTCATGAGACAAAGGCCTCCTACTTTTATTGGATCATCTTATCCCATGATCGTTGAACAATGGATCAACTCCATTGAAAAGATCTTCTCCATCCTCCAATGTTCTTAACAAGAGAAGGTTCTCCTTGCTGCTTATCATATGGAGGGTGAAGCTAATCAATGGTGGACGTTGATCAAAAATACTAAGGTTGAGGAGGAGATCGAGGCTTTGGAATGGAAGGATTTTCAGAAGATGTTTTTCAATAAATATTTTCCGCGCACCCTCCGGCTTAAGATGGAAAGGGACTTCCTTTCCCTCAAGCAAGAAGATGAAGAATCTATTGGAGCGTACGAGGCAAACTTCACAAGGCTTGCACGATACGCTTCCGGATTTGTCGTTACCCTCGAATGCAAGGTTGACCGCTTCTTTGGTGGGCGGAAGCCTAGCTTGCGGAAAGAATTAGTGATCCGTGGCTTCGACATCTATGAGGAAATTGTCCGATGTGCCCTCAAGGTCGAAATGGAGATCTGGGAATCACAGGGGTATCATGGGGACAAGAAGTGTAAGGTGGACTTCAATTCTGGTGGTCTGATGGATAAATCCAACGGTGCTAAGAAGATCTAGCACCCCACTTACCAAAAGTGCGGAGAGAAGCACCTTGGAAATTACCTTAAGGGGACGAGAAAATGCTTCAGGTGTGGAAGAGAAGGGCACCTAGCTGTTAATTGTTGTCAAGAAGGACCCGCGGCTGCGACAGAGGAGAGGAACGCTCCATTCGAACATCAACGCATTGTTCAATGCTACAAATGCAAAGAACCGGGCCATTTTTCAAATCAGTGCCCTAATCCAAGGGTTATCAGAGGCAACCAACAACCTCCAAGACAACAAGAAAGAGCTTTTTCCATCACTTCTGCCGAAGTGAACCCTGACAACGAAGTGGTGACAGGTACGCTAGTTATTCATTCAAGAATAGTGAACATACTTTTTGATTCAGGTTCTACGCATTCTTTTATATCTCGAAAGTTCAGTAGAACAATCCCAGCACCACCAAAAATCATGTAAGTAAAGATGTCGGTGAGTACGGAAAATGGGGAAATCATTACATCACATGAGTATAAGTCCTCCCCAGTTATAATCTGTGGATTTAATTTCCCAGCGAACCTCATCATACTCCCTCTGGTGTAATTTGATGCAATTATTGGCATGGATTGGCTTTTCTTATATAGAGCCAACATAAATTGTCGGGAGAGGGAGATCACACTCCAGGTGGAGAATCGACCCCTGATTCTTTACAAGTGTTAGGAGGAAGATGAATCATCTTTAGCTCCATCATCTCAAGCATGGATATTACTGCCTTATGAGCATGCATATCTGGCTCCGATGATTGAGTCCAAGGAAGAAACCATCCTTGAATAAATGCCTATTGTGAGGGAATTAGCTGAAGTGTTTCCCAAGGAACTGCCTAGTCTTCCTCCAAGAAGAGATGTTGAGTTCTCAATTGAACTTATACCTGTGGAGCTACCAATATCCAAGAATCCATATAGAGTGGCTGTTGTAGAGCTTGAAGAGCTGAAGAAACAACTATAGGAGAATCTCGATAGAGGGTTTATACGCCCAAGTGCTTCACCATGGGGTGCACCAGTCCTCTTCGTCAAGAAGAAGTATGGGTCAATGCGGCTTTGCATCGATTATCGTGAACTTAACAAAATCAAAATCATGATAAAGAACAAGTATCATATCCCAAGAATCGATGAATTTTTTGATCAGCTGTGTGGAGCACAATACTTCTCCAAGTTGGACTTGCGGTCGGGATATTATCAAGTAAGGGTGAAGAAGGAAGATGTCCCCAAGACTGCTTTTCGTACATGATACGTGCACTATGAATTCATAATAATGCCTTTCAGACTCACCAATGCTCCAGCAATATTCATGGACTTGATGAATATAATCTTTAGAGATTACCTTGACAAATTTGTGGTAGTCTTTATAGATGATATTCTAAAATACACCAAAACCAAGGAGGATCATGAGGAGCATTTAAAAATTGTACTATAGACTTTGCGCAATGAGAAGCTCTATGCAAAGTATAGCAAGTGTGAGTTCTGGTTGAAGGAGTTCTCATTATTGGGCCATATCATCACAAACAATGGAATATCTGTGGACCCCTCTAAAATAGATGAAATTGAGGGATGGCTGAGGCCAACATCGGTAACGAATATCCGTAGCTTCTTGGGGTTAGCTGGATATTATCGATGATTTGTGAGAAATTTCTCACGATTTTCCAACCCTCTTACCAAGATAACTCGAAAGGGAGTAAAGTTTTCTTGGATTTATGAATGCGAAGAAATCTTCAAGAAGTTGAAAAGGAGGCTTATCACTGCACTCGTGCTCACTTTTCCCACAAGTGGGTAATGTTTTGTGGTATTCAGTGATGATTCAAAGAAGGTCTTAGGATGCGTGCTGATGCAGAATGATAATGTGATATCCTATTCCTCAAGGCAGTTGAAAATCCATGAGCGAAACTATCCAACACATGATCTAGAGTTGGCGGCTGTGATCTTTGCCTTGAAAATTTGGCGACATTATCTCTATGGAGAGAAATGTGAGATATATACTGACCACAAGAGTCTTAAATATATATTCACATAGAATGAGCTTAATATGCGCCAGAGAAGATGGATATAGCTCATCAAGGATTCTTATTGTTCAATACATTACCACCCTGGGAAAGAGAACAAGGTGGCCGATTCCCTAAGTAGAAAGGATCCAACAATTCTATCAATGATGAGAATTGAGAAGGATCCAATCTTCTTAGACATGATGAAGATGGATGTGGGAATCATAAAGAATGGAACATCATCAATACTTTCACAAATAATTGCTCAACCATCTCTTTTAGAAAGGTTAAAGGATGCTCAAAAGGATGATGTGTGAATTCAAGAAAAAGTGGAAGCTATCAAAAAGGGGAAATACTCAGATTTTAATGTTAATGAAGAAGGAATTGTGCAGTTTTGGAAAAGACTATGTGTTCCATCAAGTCTGGAGCTGAAGAAGGAACTTTTGGATGATGCACATAGTTCAAATTTCTTTATTCACCCAGGGAGCACAAAGATGTATCGAGATCTCCGAGAAAACTTTTGGTGGGATAATATGAAGAAGGAGATCGCTGAATATACATCAATGTGCCTGGTGTGTCAGCAAGTGAAGGTAGAGAGGCAGAAGTCTAAGGAGATGATGCAACCATTTCCCATACCAGAATGGAAATGGGAAAACATCACCATGGACTTTTTCACCGTACTTCCAAGGACATCAAAAGGCAACAATGAAATCTGGGTTTTTGTGGATCGTCTTACAAGGACTTCACACTTCATTGCTATTCGGGAGGATTTCTCATTGGATCAACTGGAATTGATATATATCAGGGAAGTGGTAAGGTTGCATGGAGTACCACTATCTACTATGTCTGACCGAGATCCAAGATTCACCTCTAAGTTTTGGAAGAGTCTTCAACATGCTTTGAATACTGAACTGAACTTTAGTACGACCTATCATCCTCAAACTGATGGCCAATCTGAGCGGACTATCCAAACACTTGAGGATATGTTGAGAGACTGCTCAATGGACTTTAAAAGATGATGGGATCAACATCTTCCTCTTGTTGAGTTCTCTTATAATAACAGTTTCCAATCGAGCATCTAAATGGTACCATATGAAGCCCTGTATGGAAAAAGGTGCATAACACCGACATGTTGGGATGAAGTCGGTTAATGTAAGATGCTTGGACCAAAAATGGTTGAGGAAATGGTGGAGAAGGTGAAAACCATTCAGCAACATATCAAGGCAGCTCAGAGTCGACCGAAGAGTTATCCAGATAACCGTCAATGAGACCTTGAGTTTAAAGTTGGAGACATGGTTTTTCTACTCATATCTCTATGGAAGAATTTCATGAGGTTTAGAAAGAAAGGGAAGTTAAGTGCAAGGTACATCAGCCACTACGAGATTCTTGATCATGTCGGGGTTGTGGCCTATCGACTAGCACTTCCACCTACTATGGACAAAGTACATGATGTCTTTCATGTATCCCTCTTAAGGAAGTACAAACCGGACCCTTCACATGTACTCTCTTCTGAGGTGGTACAATTGGAAGATGATCTTTCTTATGAGGAGCAACCAGTGAATATCTTAGATCGTAGAGAAAAAGTTCTACGAAATAAGACAATGCCCCTCGTCAAGGTGTTGTGGAGAGAACACATGTTTGAAGAAGCAACTTGTGAATCGGAGGATATGTTGAAGCTGAGTTACCCACATCTGTTTTAGTGTGGGAAAAGGAAAATTTTGAGGGTGAAATTTCTTAAGGGGGAATATTGTAACGACCCAAAGTTTCATTAAAGGAAAATCCCTCTTGATCCAGTTAAATGTCTCTTTATGAAAAATGGTTTTATAACATGTCAACTTCTTTGGTTTTATGTTAAGAATTGTGATCGTTGTTAATATAGCCATTGAACAGTGATAAAATGATTAGTATAAATATAGGACCTTAACAAATCCAATTTACTCAGACAAAAGAAGCGATGACCTCATCTAGTAGAATTTCCCCATACGAAGCCCATTTTTTGGAGCTCGAAAACGAGGTGGCATCCTTGGGATTTTCCCTTGACCAAGCCCAAGCTGAGCTTCACCATGTCAAGATAGAACGGGACCGTCTACGAGAAAAGTGGAAGTTGATAGAGATTACCACTCGAGCGATGTTATCCGAGCCACCCCAAGAGTCTTTCACCATCGCACACCATACCCTTAGGTCTTATGCGGCTGTTTTAAGGGGTTATGTAACAAATAAGTAGTACTATGTTCATGTACATTATTTTTGTATATAATAATGAATATAATTTCTAGTCATTTTTGATACATTGTAAATAGTTTTTAAAGTTCAAATGGTATTTTTAGTTATTATTTAATTAAGAAATCTATTTTATTAAATTAAGGGATTTTTGAATTAAATAATATTTTATTAAAATAATTATATTATTTTTAAATTTATTTTTATTAAATCTAATTGATCTTATAATTTTATGAATGCAATTAAAATGATATATTAATGTTTGAAAGCCATTTCTGTCAAAACCTGTGAATTTTCGATAAATGTTGGTTTTTATTTTAAAAGTGAAAATTAACATATTTAGAAATTTTTCAGATAAAATAAATGTCATTTATGGAATCAGGATGTCAAAATTATCCAACAGTGAATTTTTCATAATTTTCTGAGACAATCAAATTTTTGGGAAAAAATTAAATATCGTTTAAATATATAATGTGTTTTATGACATCATAATGACCCAATGGTGATGTAATAAAATACCATAATCCTTATGTTCGGCCAATATATGTTTTATCATTAAAATAATGTGATTTTGGGTTTGTTTGACTTACTTTTCAAAGCATTAATGGACCCCTCAAGACATATTCAACACTTGGCCTTTTTAAATTAATTTCCATGGGAGTGTGACTCACCTCCACATAAGTAACCTTAATATTTTAAGAAGTTTGGACTTGGTCCTATAAAATATTTTCTTCCTCTTCCCTTTTCCAAAAACCATGGGAAAAAACCATGGGATGGTTTTTGGTAGGATTAATTTAATGTAAGGGGACCCAAACCTAAATAATAAAGAATTCTATCACCTTTCCTATATAAACCCACCCAAGCTCCCACTTCCTCCTCACTAAAATCCCTTCTCGTTCATCCAACCTCTTCCTTATTCTCTCTATAATCCTACCAAGGTTCCCCAAGCTCCCAAGAAGCCTCTCACAAGCCTCTCTCTAGCCTTTGGAAGCACACTTCCAAGAAAGGTTTTTTTCTTCCTTTCTCATTTTTGTCAATTTTCTTTAAGTTGTTTTGCCCTTTTAATTTCAATTATGAATGTTGGGTTATGGTTTATCACCTCCCCCATACCTCCCTCTTATTGTTTGAGTGATGGTATACCCCTTTCTCTCTCATTAAATGCCTCCCATGTACACCCGTTACTATGCCGAAATTCTGAAAGGAACTTCTCTCTCTTCTTTTACATTCAAGAAAATAATTTTCTATCATGAATCTAAATTACATTAAAATTGTTGGGACATGTATCTATATGACCTAATTACTGTCCATTACATGTAAATATTATGAGGAACCCCTTCCTCTCTAATCAACCCTTTTTATGAATTCTTATGTTACGTCGTTACACTGCCGAAATCGCACCGATTTTCTAAGCCAATGTCATTGTGTAGTGAATACCATGCCCATTTCTCCATCAAGGGTATTCACCTTTATGTACATTTACTTATTGATTATAAAGTTCCATGTATGATTTCCACATTACTTTATCGTGGAATAAATTATTATGTTTTATGAATCCATGTTTTATGATCCATGTGGCACACTTATGCATGAAATGAACTGTTTAAGAAGGGTGCGCCCTTATAGCACTCCAATGCATTGGGTAAAGTATAGTATCATGATACGTCATGTGCAATGATTGTTGACTCATGCTAATTTAAGTGCAATGATGGTTTACTCTTGCTTTATGTGCAATGAGGATTTACTCATGCTCCATGTGTAATGAGCCTTGGCTCATGATAATTCCATGTTAAGTGTTGTTCCAACATTTCCATGTTATGATTATCATGCTTTATCATGCCTTTATGTTCATTTTCTCTTATGATCTATTGATATGCCTATTGTCTAACATGTATTTTACTCCTCATGTTATTCCATGTGTACCCCCTTACTGGGATTTATAGATCACCCTTTTCTTATGCATGTCCTCAGGTTATCCCATGCAATGCTAAGTACGAGGGAATGTAGTGGTCATGTTAAAGAAGTTTTCAATAAAGATGTTGTATTTCATGTTTTATGTTTTTATTTAATGATCCTAAGACCCAAATAAACTAAATCTCTCAATCTTCTTTGTTGTATCAAGTGAAGTTTTGTGTAATAAATCATGTTTAAGTTGTAATAAAAAGTAGGGTTGTCATAGTTTAAGGTCATGCTGGACCGACGTGAAGTTTAGGGTCATGCGGGACCATCCAATTTAAGGTCATGCAGGACCATCTAGTTTAAGGTCGTGTAGGACTATCCAGTTTAAGGTCGTGCAGGACCAGTAGGCTCAAGAAATGTATTTCTTGAGGAACTTGTCATTGGTGGGAGGAGTTATATGCTCTCTATACATGGTCACTAGGTAGTATGATCCATTGGGGTAAACCCTATGAACAATGTAAGGTCCTTCCCATTGGGGCTCCAACTTGGGTGGTATCTTGCCGAGGATCATTGGCACCTAGAGGGCCAATACCAGGTCACATTGTAGAAAAGAGCAGAGGCGAACCTTCTTGTTGAAGGCTCTATCTATCTTATTCTGATGCCTTTCCAGATTGTACAGGGAATGAAGCCTATTCTCATCAAGTGCTTCCAATTCAGCCAGACGAATTTCGGCTACCTTATCTGGAGCCTACTGGTCATAGAACGTTGTTCGTAATGAATATAGTTGGATCTCGATGGGAAGAATGACCTCATCTCTGTACACCAGGGAATAGGGGGTCACCTGGGTGGAATTGCGAGTCGTCATTCGATAGGCCCAGAGGGAATTGGAGAGCTTGTTCGGCCAACTCTTCTTGTTTTGACCAACCATTTTCTACAAAATGATAGAGAGTGTTTTTTGAATGCCTCGATCTATCCGTTAGCCTGTGTGTGGTAACAAGAGGTATGGTTCGAATGGATGTTATAATTGGCATATAATTTCTTCAACTCAGTTGCACAAAATTTAGTGTCGTTATCGGTGAGGATGGCGTGAGGGACCCCAAATCAGTAGATGGTATCAGAGCTCCTGAAGATGACGATAGAACGGGCCTTGACCTCCTTGAGTGGAACTGCCTCTACCCACTTGGAAAAGAAATCTGTGGTGGTCAGGATAAACTTGCATTGGCGAGCTATCGCCGATGGATATGGTCCCACCACATCGAGTCCCCACACCAAAAATGGCCAGGAGTATTTGGTGGAGTGGAGAGTTTATTGTGGCCAATGCATGAAGTTAGCATGAATTTGGAAAGCATGACATCTCTTGGAGAACACGATACAATCATGGATCATGGAGGGCCAAAAGTACCCCAGTCTTCTGATCTGATGGGATATCATCAGCCCAGCCTGGTGGGCACCGCATGAACCATCATTAACCTCCTACATGACCTGAGAAATATCGAATTTATGGATGAAATGGAAGATAACACCATCAAACCCACGCTAGTAGAGGATCTTCTCAAGACTAGGACCACTCTGGAGTGTAAACTACATCGTGCGACATCAGATTCGCTCACACTCGACCCAATCAGTCGGGAGGAAACCATTTTGGAGATTCATGACAAAAAGGTATCTCTAGTCGGGAGTCGCTTCAACCATTGCATCTGAAGAACCTGGGGTTCTTGACGTGGAGGATCCGGCAGTAAGATGGCTTACTCACAGACCATCGTCATCATCTGAGGTGACAAGAGCAATGACTCTCCGATGTGCCACGTGTATAATCAAATCATCTTTCTCTGTCTCTGCAAGTGATGCATCCAGGACGGCCAGGGCATCATCTCGACTGTTCTGAGATAGAGGGACATGATTGACCTCCAGTCTTGATGGAAACTAGGCCATTAACGGGAACGTGTGCTCCAACAATGGTACGAGTTCTGGCTTTCTGACGACATAGTCACCATTGACTTGTTTGATGACTAGTTCAGAATCCCCTTTTACATGTAGATGGGGAACATCGATCTTGAGGGCCAGCTCAAGGCCCGTGATAAGAGCCTGATACTCTGCCTCGTTGTTGGTACAGCCTTCTGACAACAGTAATGAATACGAAAGAATGGCTTGCATCGAGGTAATAAAGACAATACACAGGCCTACTCTGTTGAGTCTAGGATCATTGAGTTTCCTATTGGTGGGGCTCTGGGAGGCTCTATCAAAGTGAATCTTCCAACATGGGATGGCATGATCTACTGAGATGATTGCCTCGTCAGGAAAATCTAGGTCTAGGGACTAGTCTGTGGAGGCTGGATGGGCAGCAAGAAAATATTCCAATGCTTGTCCCTTGATAGCCTTTCAAGGCACGAACCTGATGTCGAACTGCTATAGGATTACTAACCACCATGATAGATGACCGGTCAACATGGGGCGGTTCAGAATGTACTTCATCGGGTCTACCTGAGACAACAGTTGTACCTCGTGGTGCTGTAGGTAATGTCACAAATTCTGCACAGGAAATACCAGTGCAAGGAAGCTCTTCTCAATGAGGGAGTATCTGGTCTCCATATCGAGGAGCATGCGAGTGAGGTAGTAGATGCTGTTTTTATGTCCCCTCATTGTTCGTATGGGAGAGAAGGGCAATGAGAGATCTTTCTAGGGCAGTCACATACAGAATCGGCGGTTTTCTAAAGATGGGTGGCCTCAAGACCGGAGGCTGGAGTAGATACTACTTGATTTCCTCGAACGTGGTCTGGCACTCTTCGTCCCATTCATAGGTATATCCTTTCTTCATGAGTCATGAAAAGGGCTTACACATCCCGGCCAGATTCGCAATGAATCGGTGTATGTAGGCTATGTGGCATTGGAAACCTTGAAGCTCCCAAATATCACTCGGGGGAGGAATCTGGCTGATGGCCTTGATCTTATCGAAGTCAATCTCGATGCCCCAATACCTGATATCAAAGCCAAGAAACATCCCAAAGGTAACCCCGAAGGAAAATTTTAACAGGTTCATCTTCAGGTGGTGGGAACAGAGGAATTCCAACACTTTCTCAAGGTCTTAGATATGGTCCTAGTGCTGGCAGGATTTGAAAACCTGATCGTCCACATAGAATTCCACCAATGTCTTGAGGATTGGCTAGAATATGCGGTGTATGGCCCACTGATAGGTGGCACCTGCATTCTTCAGGCCGAAGGGCATAACCTGGTAACAGAAAGTACCTTGGGGTGCACTAAAATTAGTGGACTCTTAATCCTTGGGGGTCATCCAGATCTGATTATATCCAGTGTAACCATCCATGAAAGAGATTTCTTGGAACCTAGCCGTAGTGTCAATCAACAATTCTGTCACTAGAAGGGAAAAATCATCCTTCGAACAGTGACAGTTGAGATCCTAGAAGTCGATGCAGAATCTGATCTATCTGTTATTATTCTTGACTGGCATAATGTTGGCTATCCACTTGGGGTACTGGACATCCTTGATGTAGTTGGATTTGAAGAGCTTGTCAACCTCGGCTGTGACCATGGCACCGTGAGAAGGGTGCATTATCTTAGGAGGCTTCTTGAACCCACAATGATTTGTTGGTAGACCGAGGATGTGGACGAATACCTGAGGATCTAGCCCTGACATCTCGTCATAGCTCTAGGAGAATACATCACAATGTTGTTTCAGGAATTCCACATACCACTGCTGCTCCTCGAGGGGCATGGCGGCACTGATCAATGTGGGTCTCGGATTTGCCTCGCTACCAAGGTTCACCTGTACCAGTTCATCGACCATGGCAGAGACGCCTTTTTTTAGGCAGATGGAACATCCTCTAGATCCTCTTATTCGCTAGAGGAGGACAGATTCCTAGTGGGAGAAGCTTCCTCTAGGTCGGTAGATCTTGACGGGAGGTTGGTACCAGCCTGGACAACAGTGGACAACATATCAAGAGATTCACGTGCTGCTGAGACCATAATGATGAAGGCAGTCGATCTGATCTCATCTAGTCTTCGGCCTAAGGGGACACGCTTGATGATATCGAAGCCATAGTGGCATGTCATCTTGAGCTGATTAATCCCAGCCCGGCGAAATAGATACGTATGACATACTTCCATTGCCATGGGGAGGACATCCCGATACCGTACGGGGGTAGGAGGCTCCGGGATCACCTGAGCCTTGTTTGTGTAGGAGTACGAGGTGATTTCCTACCGTTGCTTGGACTTGGTAATATGCATCTCTCTTGTACCAGAGACAAAAAATAATTTCCCCATATTGGGAGTTGTGTAATCCAATCGATGGATCGGGAAGACACAGGGGTCATCCAGACCTGCCCAGGGTTCAGTTGTGACCGTGACGGGTTCGACCTCTCTATGCAGAATTTGCATATCCTTTCTCATGCAATAGTCGACATCCAGGTAGTGGGATTCACAAGAGGCGAAACGAGATGCATCACCTTATAGTGGGCATACTCGACCATTAAGGGATTACTTGAGGAACATGTGATACAATGCGGGGACCGCCACATGCAGGTGGAGCCATGGTCTTCCCATCAATGCATTGTATGCGGTGTCCTGGGAGATAACCATAAACTCGATATTGGAAACTAGGCCCCCAAACTGGGTCTTCAAATGGATCTTACCGACTGGGGTCTTCCCTTTCCTGTCATATACCTGGATCCTTAAATCGGAGGTAGTCAGGTCACCTTCGGATAGCCCCATCTTTAGTAATGTCCATATCAGGATAAGGTTGATCCCGGAGCCAGTGTCAACAAGATAGCGGCGAACCTCCACGCCGTTAAATTTTCCAGTGATGTAAAATGTGCGAATATGCCCCTGTATGGGAGAGTCTTCATATTCTCATGAAAATGAAATGATGGTCTGCCATTTAGTTTTCTTTACCCCTTCAGCATGAAAGGCTTCTGCAGCTGCTACCTCTATCTCAAACTGGAGGGGGCTTCTTAAAGCCTCAGCGAGCGCCTAACGCATATCTGGAGACAAGTGAGGGGTTTCATGGATGGAAATCTTTAATGAGATGTCAACAAGGTGATTGAGGACATAATATTTCCACACCAGGTGCGAGCCTCTGCTTACAGGAGGCCCCTCGGCGATTGGATGCATGGAGGGCCCTGCCGACTGGACCGACGACTGGCCGGTTTCGAGCATATCCCACTGCTCACTAGTCGAAGCCTGAAGAGTAGCTGCCATATGAGTACTGGATGACTAATATCGGCATGTATTTGGGTGAGGCTGGTCACGGCCTGGACGAGGTATCTCTACCTGATCCAGCAGCACAAACGGTGGTGGGGGTGGTCCTGATGACACCGAATGAAGAGGATGCGCGTGCTGAGTTCTATGCTAGGCCTGCTGTCTGGTCTTGGTGGCATGCACTGCTTGGCTGGAGGTGCCATCTAATGTTCCTTGACAACCCATGTGGACACGTCTCTGCCGATGTTGGCATCTGCTGGGGACGTTGGGGAGGTTCGTCTAACACTCCCTGTCGTCGGGAGTCATATAGGGGTTTACCTACTCCATGGTATTAACCGAAGCATACCCTTGAATATTACTTGAAGAGTCATCCACTACCAGACAGATTCTAGGAGGGATCCCCATCTCTAGGGGCATAAATTCACCAAGAGTGTGGGAAAACGATGGCATTGGAGGGGCACGTTGCTTCTCCTTGTGCAGCTGATTCTTGCTCTTCTGGGAAGAGGCCAGCTGAGATGATGATGCAGAAGTGGTGGCTGGAGATTCTGAAGGCTCTAACTGATTCAGGCATGCCCAAATGATTCCATGGGTGTGAGAAACCATATTTTGATCCTTCCAGTCATCATACTTTTGGGACCCATGGTTAGAAACATGTTTCCACTCACCTTCACTGTTACTACTGGTGTCTGGCCTTACAATGATATTAACCACTTGTGTCGGGGCCAGGCCCAGGCTGACTATGTTGTTATCGACATTGTCTTGAATCTAGTATTTGAACACATAGCATTTCTTGAGGGTTTTCCCCAGAATCTGATGATAGGGGCTGTAGTAGGGGTGATCAGTGAGATGTGCCTCTTCCGGCCTTATGCACTCAGGCAAGCGTATAATCCCCTACTCTACGGAACATCTAAAATAGTCAAGAACCATATTCTTGTTGAACGAGTGGGTCATGTTTCTTCTGTATGGAAAGGGGGACCTTGGTACCTGGTCCTAAAGAGGATCTGGAGGGGCTTGTCGAGGAGGCGGAGCCTGGTTTTCCCGTTTGGGAGGTGGAGGCGCATTCTACAGAGGCTCTTGCCAATTCGGTGGTGGACGCTGATGAGCCAAAGGTTGCGCTTGAGGAGCAAGGCCTCTACGATTTTGTGGGGACGATGCCACTGGTAGTAACTCCAGCTATCTGGGGGATTCTATTTGGGCCACCGCAGTGGGATTGTCTCTGGCAGACCTCCTTCCTATAATTACAGTGGGCAACGGACGTGCCAAACTGGATTGTTGTAGGGATTCCTCCAGGCGTAGGGCCTTATCGGAGAAGTCTCGAAATCCTCCAGGGTAGTTCTGGGTAATCAGAGAAGGAACCAGTTCCATCTTGACATTTCCTATTCACATCATCAGTAGTTTCTCCTGAGTCAGTGGCATGTCAAGATAGTATGTGAGACCCTTCCACTGGGGGATAAAGTCTGCGACTCTCTCATCATGATTTTTCTTGCACTTGAAGAGGTCTGTGATGCTGGTTTTCTGGGTGGTAGAGATGAACTGGTATAGGAATTTCCTGCGAAGGTCCTCCCAGCTGGTTATGGATCCAATGGGGAGCTAGTTATACTAGACGAATGTCGGCCCCTCCAATATTTGAAAATAACAGTGGACCTTGGCAGCCTCCTACTACGCTGTAGTCCCTAACAAAGGCCCACACCTTGAGTTAAAGTGGGTCAGGTGCTACGGTGGATCCCCCGTTCCATTAAAGGGGGAGAATGTGGGATTCCTGAAACCTGGAGGTGACAACATATCATCCACCCATGCTGGGTATAGCTTACCATCAGGTGGGATTGCCACCTGTCACGTTTCCAATGCTTTGAGGTGGGCTATGATCGTTGTCATAGGGTCATCGGGGCGGGGGTCCCTTTCTTTATGGGGATCCCTAACCACGAGCGCATTGCTAGGTTCTTCAAAATGCTAGACAGGCTCAGCGGCTCATGGAGCGACTGGTGGAGTGACTCTTGGGGTGGTCGGGGGATCCCGAGTGGGATTCCTTGGATTAACGTGTCGTTCAGGAGGGTTTGGCGAGACATACCACGCCCTCCTACCATGAGCTCCAGCTTTAGCCCTATCCACAGGAGCGGCATGATCAGGGTTTCCTGGAGTTAGCTCGCTGAGGGGTAGTTGTTCCTGCCCCTCCTGTATAGGCCTAGGATTTTCATAGTTGGGTCGTCTCTCTACAGCGCATTCGTCCAGGAGTTCGTCGACCCACTTCTTCTGCTCAGCATGTTGTTAGCACAATGTGGCCTTCTCAGGATCCTCCTCCATCTTTTGTACTGAGGCGGATGGGTCAGAGTGTTTGGCAGCTCTGATGTGATCTTTGAACTTACCATAATTCCAGTAGAGTACCAATGCTTTGGTGGGTTCAGGGAGACCTATTAGGTTCCTCTGCTGACAAGTAACCCTTACCGATGGGTCTAATAGTGGTGGCATGCCCTCAGGAGGTAAGTCTCCATCGAGACTATCTAGCTCATCCTCCGAGTCTACTATGTCGGCCATGTTTAACGTGACCCTTCCTAGGGACATATCCTCGATATCGCCTTACAGGTCAGGCTGCCGCCATATAGGACTCGAGAGGAGGGTGGAATACTACCCCTAGCCACAGATTTTCGCATGGGGGTATCCTCTTTGATAATTTTGCGGAGTATCTTCATACTATGAACACATTGCTGCTAGAGGGCCTCACGATGACCTGGTGACTCAGGGCGTCGGGTCACAGGGAGCACAGCCAGATCGACCATACGACATTTCTTATTGATGTCTCCGAAATGAGTTTGGCTCCTTGGATAAACCACACGCTGATGACGAAGACTGAAATGTGTCACCCAGAGGGTGTAGCAGAAACACTCAACTTCGTCTGAGGTGAGGGACTCTGGTATGCAAGAATTAATGCGCTGCCATGGGACAGAACTTCTCAGGGAAGTGGTCCGCTACGAGGATGTTCCAGAAGCTCCTCAGCTCCGATTCAGGGTCTGGCCCTTGATTTCCCCAATCATCTACTGGAGGTGGCTGAGGAACTGGAAGCGGTACTGAGGCAGACCGCTATGACGACAGGCTAGCCGGTGGAGAGTATGGCGAACGGGCTGATTGGACACCATATCTCGGGCCTTCTTCCGAAGAGTGTAGCGGCCCGGACACTACGCCGCGATATGATGGGCTAACGACCATAGTTCCCAACTCAAGGTCTAGGGATACTGGTGATAGGCCGTGATGTTGTTCCCCTACCATTGGTCCCCAGAATATCTCTCTGTGATCTCTTATGGAGGTAGAGAGTGCTTCTGGTGACGATGGTGGTGATTTCATGACCGTAACCTGTGGGGTCGCAAGATTTTCATCCTCTTGGATATACATGTGGAGGGAGGGTGGAATCCTATGGACCACGCATTATGGGAGTACTTGGCTGATGCGCCGTGTTCCTGCCACGACCCTTGACTCGGATGAGTGAGGTGAGGGTTCCCGATCTGAGTCGTACTCTGCTTCAGAGTATGAGAAGCAGAACGTTTGATCTATGTTCTGAACTTCTTAGAATTATTCTTATGGCAGCGACAACCCACCTTCCTTCCCTTGGGTGTCTCCTTGCGATAAGGATGATTTCTGACACGGGGTCCTTCGACCGCACTGGTGCTGGGGCAGAGAGAGTTTCCACCCAAGAAGGTCGGGGTGCAAGGAGAACCAGGAAATATGTCAAAAGGGACATGGGGAGGACCTCTATGGGTAGCACTGAGGTGGGGAAGACCTCCACTAGAACTAGAAGAAACATGGGGAGTACCTCCATGCTTGTTTTTCCAGGCGACCTCAGCGCGAGGAGGGTCCTTGTACCGGTATAGCTGTGTACGAGGAGGACCTCTATAGCGGGTTCTAGTGAGGTGAGGCTAGCCTTCACCCCTCCAGTTGCTGAGGTAAGGGGGGCCTTCACTAGATGTGGAGAGAATGTAGGGAGGATCCCCATGTTGGAGAGAGACCAGATGGGCAATGTCCCTATATCGGTGGTTGGGGGATGGAGGAATGACTCCATACCCAGTGTAATGGGCCCAAGAGAGGCTTCTGTACCGAGTATCACTACCATGGGGTAGACCTTCATTTTGATTGGGGGTGGCATGGGGTAGACCTCCATGCCGAGCCCCGAAGCAGGGAAGGCACATTCTCTCTATGGTAGCGGTACGGGGAGGACCTTCGTACGGGGTGGCATCACTGTGGGTTGGTTTGCGGTGACCACTGCTCATGCCTGTGACAAAGAGAGTCGACCCAGCCTACCCGTGGGGTTGTTGGGGAATCGGTCCCAGTTGGGAATATAAGTTCCTCTGCTCAATGTATACAGGGAACTGATGATATGTGTCAGCGATGTCTCGAGCCACGGTAGCTGCCGACGTTGATGCCCCTCGGCAGGCGTCCTCTTCAACTTGCACCCAACTCTGGCGTCAGGTCAGAAGAACTGGGGTTGGTGATGTAGGTACGTAGCTTACCTGTTCCTCCTCCAGCAAGATTGGGCGGCGACACTAATGTGGTTGGGTAGGAGCCCTTGCTAGGAGCCACTGGAATGGGACTCGGATCTGGCTGGGCCGAATGTCACCTACCTCATCAGCGTAAGACAGTGAGTCATCAAGGCGATCTGGTGACAGGATCCTGAAGCCGTTTTCTATTAGGGTGGGGAGCAATGGATCCCTACGTGGCCCTCAGGGGTGGCGTTGGTGATGAGGCGCGGATGCCTCCAGGTCCAGGCGGGCTATATCCTGGGTTGGGATTATTCCCTCCTCCTCGCAACGACGCACGAGGTCGTTAATTACCCTTCGCTGGAAACATTATTATGGGGAGAGGGGGCATGGGCGGCCTATGGTCGCAGATGTAGAATTTGTCATGGAAGCGGTGGAACCACATGGAACGACCGTATTGGTGTTTCCCCTGCCCCTGCGTAGACGAGCAGGCGGTGATCGCGCCCCTGGTGCAGAAACCTGATTCCTCAGAAGTAGGTAGATTAACTCATTAGTGCTGAAAGAAAAAGGAATCAACAACTAATTCCCTAGAATCATCCCATATCACGTGATCGGTAAGATGGATCCATGCTGACAACATCGCAAAATGGGATGTCCAACGTTCTACTACCCCAACTTTTGTTGAGTTTCACTCCAGACCCGTTATTTTCTAGGTGGGACCAGATGCTAGATAACTGGATCTGGTTACACATCAATCCATTTATGCCTTGAGCACTACTAATCTCCATATTTAGGAGAAGATATTCATGTTGGGTTGACCGTTTCTATTTCTGATGCTTCTGTCGGGGCGCACGCGTCCGTCCCATTCGGGGACGAGAGGCGTGGTTTTTGTTTCCCCACATTCCTGCTTTCCAAAGGCGGGTGGCATCCACTCCTTATTCAGGGACGTCTACTCCTTGATCGAAATGAGATGATGGGATATTGGTTCTTCCTTCCTTGGATTCCTCCACGGAACTCGTCACCTAGTCCGGGTCTCCCTCATAGACTTAGGACATTGTTTGTGAAACTCTTCCTGGAACCATATCTTCATGGACACCAGTTAATTACACTGCTTCCATCAGGACATTCCAAGGGTTCCGATCAGGGAAGAAACCTTTGGTTAGGGGAGTAGTCACGTTTGGAAACACTAGTGTGTCTGGATTCTAGGGGATTGGATTGCATATCTTCTATCCCATATTATAGGGATTCTAGAGGGCATGGACGCCCGAGGCATCCCACATCAAATGTGGGGAATCGTATGCCATGGGAATGTGTCTAAAATTTTCCTCAGCTTCCCCTGTTTAACCCAGGGTATTCCATAAGTTTAACATCCAGCGGAGACGGATCGAGCTGATCAGAACACTGACTAGAGTGAATCAGATGGAGGAACCCCCTGGAGGGAACAAGGATACTGGGACCATCATGTGGGTGGCCTCCCGAATGCTGTTAGTTTGAATGTTGAATGGGGTGGCATGATCCCACCAGGATGTGGCATCCCATGTAAGAATCAGGATGGATGATGGAAGGTTTCGTAATGGGGGTGGTGAATGGGATGGAATCGTCATGAGGATGATTATGGTTTTGGGATTGAGCCTCAAAGGGGCTTCCCATGTATCCCCATGGTATGGAATCAAAGTCCACATAGTTCGTCTGAGGGCAGCTTGCCGCTGAATGGGGTCACAATGGATTACTGTAGGATGGAGTCATAGCGACTTACCAATGTATGGGGTCACAACGTCTTACCACTGGACGGGGTCACAACGGCTTACTGCTAGATGGTGTCACAACGGTTTACCGATGGATGTGGTCACAACGGCTTACCACCCGATGGGGTCCAGAGTTTAACATCATGCAGGATATGGATGAACCGACATGAAGGGGGTCCGAACGACCAATGGGTGATGGGATTGAACCTCAAAGAGGATTCCTACATACCATGCCTTGGAACGGATCAGTGACCATGTAGTTCAAGTGGGGCAGGAGTTGGGGAACCGATGTGAATAAGGACTTGGGGTCTAGGAGGATGGTGGACTTGAACCTCAGGGAGGCTTCCTACATTCCTTGCCTTAGCAATGATCAAATTACTCATAGTTAGGATGTTTGGGAAATGACACGATGGTGGTTCTGCACTCCAATTGTTGTTGGCCTTGAACCTCGTGGAGGCTTCCTACATACCCTACCATGGCAAGGATCAAAGACCTCGTAGTTCAGGTATGGATGTGGGGCTTACACTCTAGGCTACCCAGGGTGTTGGTGAACCGAAGCGAAGGGGGTCGGAGTGACCAATGGATGGTGGAATTGAACCTCAGGGAGGCTTCCTACATACTTTCCCTTGGCAAGGATCAAAGTCCCCGTAGTTCTGGTGGGGTTGGTGAACCGACTTGAAGATGGTCGGAACGACCAATGGGTGTTGGGCTTGAACAACAGGGAGGCTTCCTACGTACCTTTCCTTGGAAAGGATCAAATACCTTGTATTTTAGGTATGGGGAATGGGGATTACACTCTAGGATACCAATGGTGTAGGTGAATCGACATAAAGATGTTCAGAACGACTAATGGGTGATGGGATTGAATCTCAGGGAGGCCAGGGTGTTGGTGGACCAACATGAAGATGGTCAGAACAACCAATGGGTATTGGGATTGAACCTCAGGGAGGCTTCCTATGTACCTTACCATGGTAAGGATCAAAGACCTCATAGTTCAGGTATGGGGCATGGGGATTACACTCTAGGCTGCCCATGGTGCATGTCAGGGCCAATACTTACTCTAAGACCATGTGAGTCATGCTCAGTGTGAGAAACAAGAGGCAACAGAGACCTGAAGATCACGTCGCGAAAGGTGACTCCATGGGAAGTGGGGTGGGGATTACATGTGATTATATCCCAAAGAGGAAACATCGGATTATGCATGGTTAGCAGCCCGAAGAGGTTGGGACTTATTCCAGTATGGAGGTCCATGGGAGACAAAGCGCAGCGAGAGAGGGATTTGGGACTGAAGAAAGGAGAAGAACCATTCCCCATCACACCCTTTGCTATCCCTAGGGACCGAAGAAGAAAGGAGTAGCAGGGATGATACCTCCTAAAATAAAGTTATGGGATTATACCGAGATGGTTTCCCTTTCCCTGCGGACAAACGTCACTCCCATAAGTATGATATCAACACATGTGGAGACCACTGGGCGTGGAGAATATCCAAGGTGGGGTTAACCTGTGTGCGAGGCACGGGGTGAGGTCACAGTTTAACATCATGTGTTTAGGAATAATGTTCTTGGAAGTTTAACGTCCTACAGCTCGGACAAGGTGGGTTTTCTCTGCACCCCAAGGACCTACATAACGGGTACCCTTTGATCCATGGTGCAGAGAGGGGACAAGAAAAGCTGTGGTGAGGGGGTGTTATATAGAGAACCATCGAGGGGTCTACGGTAGCATGGATATGCAAAGAATCAATTTCCATTAGCGTGATTATGCAAAAAGCATGAGGCGAAGCAACACAATGAGCAGTATCATCCAAGGGACATTGAAATCACATCGTGCAAACCTGGAGGGTTGCATTATAAAAGGAATTGTAAAGTAGAGGGGTTCATAGGCAGGGGCCTTGTGAAGCTCTGTTGCTCCGCATGGCGGAGGACACTTGCAAAGGGGTGTGATTCGTGAGGTGAGGGCCTCGGCCCAAGGATAGGGCATAGATGCATATGGGAGGTGCTTCATGAAGTGGAAAGACATTTGCAGAGCACTTCCTTGTAGAGCAAAGGTGCCTCGTGAAGTAATGAATCATGAAGCAATGTGATTGGTGAAGTACAGTGACCCTACCTTAGCATGTGGATCATGTGTACATGAAGGGTGTTTTGCAAACCATAAATTCTCTGTAATGACCCGGGTCCCCTTGGGGATCCTCTTCCTTCGTAGATTACCTTAGGCTCTGTGAAAGGCATCCCTCTCGGAAGAGGGGATCAAAACGAGAGAAAGGGGAGGCACTTAGCAGAGCAGAAGTACATCGCATAGCTCAAAGTTTGTAGAGCAGAATGGTGATTTGTGATTCGGGAGCTAGGAAGTCGAAAGGTCTGATTGTCCATCCCTTGAACTTGGGGGGAGGCTGGTATTTATAGGGGAGAGGCGCCGCGAATAAATGCTTGCTCGTCATGAAGAGTAAGTCGTATACTCTACAGCGCGTCGCGAACGTCAAATGTAGTTGCGGATCATTACCGCCTCCTTGCTACACGATGGGTCGCGAACGTCAAGGGCAGTTGCTGCGCGTTAACGCCTCCTTGCTTAGCGTCAGGTCGTGAACGTCAAGGGAGGCCGCGGGGCGTTACCACCTCCTTCATTCGCGGTGGGTCGTGAATGTCAAGGGTGGTTGTGGAGAATTACTGCCTCCTTGCTTCACGGTGGTTTGTGAATTTCAATGGTGGTCAGAGAGTGTTACCACCTCCTTGCTTCGCGGTGGCATGGTGAAGCCTGTTATCCGCGAATGGGCTTCGTGAGGTAGCCATCGGTTCAGTGTCTTCTTCTTCTCCCTATATTTTGGAATCAAAAATGGTGAATATAATGTATTTATATGATATTTATAAAATAATTAAACTTCTGGAGTCATTATATCATATATACCTAATTTTACTTTCCATTCAATAGGGGATATGATAACGTTACTCGTGTGTACAACAGATTACCGCCTCACGAAGTGATGTGATTCATTTTTCACTAACGCTTTATATGGAAGATAAAATGGCTAAATTTAATGATTATATGTGATATAAATAAAATATTTATTATATTAATGGCATATATTTTATTATTAAAAGATAATATATCATTTTATTTCTTACCTTTTCTCTCATTGAAAAATGATAACGTCATTCGTGCACGTGTGGACTCCAACTTTCACGAAGCAATGGGGCTCCCTCTTTTCATAACCACACTATATGGATGATATGTATAAGTATGTTTAAATAAATAATATTATATTATGATCATTATGTAAGGATAAAATATTACTTACCTATTTTCCATAATTAATGTTAAAAAATGGAAATTTTACTCATTTGTTTGTACGACCTACCGTCTCCATGATCATAACATACCTCATTTCTCAAAACAATCTTCAATGATTGGTATTAAAAGTATAATTGATCTATAAATATGATAAATATTTAATTATTAATATTTGGTAGATTATGACACCATGATCAAAGAAAGGAGACCAAAAATAACAAATTAAAACATATAAGAAAAGAAAAGCGGTTATTACCCGAAACATGATTTTAAAAATTAATTGGTAATAAATGGGTAATAAATTGTAATAATGAAATTTTATATCGTATTATATATATAATTTTGGTTTTATGATATGTGTATAATAAAATTATATTTATTAGACCAATGTTTCTAACATGTACGATGGGAGTAGAGACTTAAGGTAAGAGATTTCCATCTCAGTTTTTACTTATTTGAGAGACATTCCATATTCAGCAAATATTTATTTTATGTGGTGTACATACTAACCATAAATTTATTTTATGATTATTATCCAGAAAATTATTTATATTTACATATATATTTTAGTATCAATATTTCATGGGATTTACAGTTCAAAATTTACTGAAGCAGAAAGAAATTTTTGTCTAAATTTGTTTTCTTTGAGACATATGTTATGTTATGCACCTATCTTACTTTATAGGGTGTATGTACAGTCCCATTAACATGTAATATCATGAATTTATTTATTTTCATGATATTTTATGTTTAATTTTTTGTTATTATTTCATTGGGGCATATTACCCAAAGTTACCAAAGTGGTAAGGGTTTTATGATAGAACCTCATCATTTATCCAAATTATTTATAATTATGATTCCAATGATGAAATATTATGATATATTTCTTAAAAAATCATGAGTTTTATTTTATTATGTTTATTTCAAGAGAATATATGTTTTTCATTCATTTTATCTCTTTAGGTACTCAATATTTCAAAATAATGTTTTTAATAAAACATATCTTTATTTCTCTCTTCGGTTGAAAAATTATTTTTCTTCCAAAACCATGTTTTATAAGAATGTTTTAAAAAATATGTTTTTATCATTTTAAAAATAATTTATTAAAGATATTTTTATCCATGTTTTAATTTTTAATTTTTTCAAATAAATTTTCATTTCATTTCCTAAATATTGCCTCATTGGATTTTACTGAAAATATGAAATAAATCTTTTATGTTACGCATGCTTCAAGAACAAAATTTCCCTCCATGATGAAAATTATTTTATTTAAAGATTAATTTATAAATTTTCAAGGTAATTTTAACAGAAAATAAATTTTTAAAATTATTTGTTTTTTTAAATTTGATTTTTAAAGAAATGTTATTTTCCTCAAGAAATTTTAAAAGTGATCTTTCAAAATCATTCTCCATCTAAGATGACATAATTTTTTGTAACATATGATTTTTTAGGGATATAATCCAAGGATATCATTATTATTCTTTATCTAAATGGTTTATAATGAAAATATGTTTATAAAACCCATTTCTCTTCCACGGTTTATTCCATTATAAAATTCTTATGAAACCCGCTTATTTATTCACGAGTTTTTCTATGATGAAATGAGAAAATGATTATGAAACCCATAACTTTTTCATAGGTTATTATATGATGAAACATTTATGAAACCACTTTCATTTCATGTGGTATGATATAATGAATGTTTTATGATCTTGTGTGACACATATGTATTATTTTCATCATGTGAATGGTGGGACCTATATCTCCCCCCAATGCATTAGGTAAATATGGATAATATAACGACCCATACTTTACATACATTTTTATTACTTCAGAATTGAAGCATACTTATTACAACATATAACAAAATCATGAAAGGACCATATAGGTATACAGTCTTTAGAAACTGGGAAACATAAATAACTGGTTCATAAAGCAGCTACATTGTCTCCCATTTATTTCATCATATTTAGAGTCTCTCTTAGCATATCTTACTTAACACACTTCTTCCTGACCTGCGGAAAAGAAAACATACAACAGGGTGAGCTCAAATTCTCATTAAGGGTAAACAAAGTGAATATCATATTCATAAGAACATATCATTTTGAAAATCCTGCAAAAGAGATCATAATATCAAAATATGGAATAAATCATAATAGTGAAATGTAATCCAAATAATCATAACATAAAACATAAAACTTTGTGGAATAAACACATAATAATATAAAATCATTTCTTAATAGTCAAAACTCATTGACAAGACTATCTTAGTGGACAAAGTCCATTTCTGAACCGAGTTCACTCCTTGTTCAAGTCCTGTATCATTGAACTGGATTAACTTTCCATTCTAGCCATATATATCTCATGATATATAAATCTTTATTCAATGAATTGTAGGGAGATATAGGTCTCACCCATCTCATAATTAAACCATTCTTATGTGTGCCACAAAATCATAAATCATACATCATATTATAACCCATGTAATAAAAATGGGATTCTTAAACATCATGCCATCATAACATAATCCATATAAGATAAAAGGACATCAATAAATTAATTCCATCATAACATAATCAAATAAATGTAATAATAGGGATATAAATATATCCCTATATTATCTTAGATGGAAAATAATTTTGATAAAACACTTGAACTCCATTCTTGAGGAAAATATCTTTTCTACTTCAAAAACATTTTTCCATTATTAACATGTCTTACAATTTTAAACTAAAAGAAGTTGATTAAAAATAAACTTGAAAACTTTTAAAGGAAGCTTCATAGAAATAATTTTCTATGAAATCATAAAAATTCATCCATCATGTACATGTTAAAAAAACATTCTTTTCATACTTTGGCCAGAAAAGTTAAAAAGTACCTCGTACTAAAAAAAGAAAAAATATTCCTTTCATATATTTTACTAAAAATTCACCAATAGGTAAAATTGGATTTTAAAAATTGTAGGTGGATGGAAATAATATTAAATATTGGGGAAACATGGATGTGGATGATAAATATTCCCCAGTAAATTTAGAAGTATAAACAATCTCGGATAAAAATGAGATTACGATATTTTCCCTTACCTTAGGTCTGATATGATTTGTACGTGTCTTAACCTCCTATATAATGATTTAAATAATGTAATTTACTTATTCTATAATCATACTCATTGTTATGATAACTTATATGGTCATATTATTAGCTTATTATTAGTAATATTTCGTTGCTACTTGTTATTCGGGTGTTTATTGCTTTATGTTCTTATGCGTGTTTTGTCGAATAAATTCTTATTCCTCTTTTTAGCTTATAGATACATTATTTACAGAATGGTAGTAGTATAATATATATCATATTTATTCATTCAATTCATTTATATAATCATTATTCAATGAATATCATGTAGAATAAGTCACATCACATCATGGAGACGGTAGGCCGTATGTACGCACGAGCGATGATATCGTTCCCATGATCGTGGAATTGTATTGAACTGTATGTATAATATTTCAGAATAAGTATCACTTTACAATAATCATATATAGTTATTATTTACACCATTATACCCATCCATGTAAGGTGCTGGTAGAAAACAGATTATACCACGGCGTAGACACGATATTCTGTACGTACACACGCGCGATGATTTCATTATCCGTAGGATGGATAGAAGGTGAACTAGGGTTGTTTCATTTTGATAATAAAATATCAGTATATGAATGATACTGATGTTATAACTTCATAATGAAGCTATTAAATAAGAGGAAGTGGAAGAAGAAATAAAATTGAAAGAATCAGTAACGGATACTACCTCTTCTTCGACACGCCTCTTTGAAACCTCCTCTTAGGGCACTATAGTTGGTCTTTGAAGAAGACCAGGACCTCTAGAATATGACTAGGGGAGTTTAGAAGAGTAATGGGCAGGGGTTTTCCGAGCTTTAAGGATCAAATTTGTGTAAAGTGGAGATGGAGGAGGTTCCCTTTTATAAGGGAGGAGAGGGGCACCTTTGGAAACCTCTAAAATATTAATTTATAATAAACCCTAACCCCACTTAAAAACAACCAAAGTGATTAAAATTAGGATATTAGATAATATAGGGTTGTAATATCATCACAAAATTAAATTTAGAAATGTTTTGATTTTATTGTAAACCTTATTATTTTGATTTATCCTTATTTAATCTATTTGATTTTATTTGTGGTAATAATGTTATCAATTGTAAATGGTTATAAATACGAAATTATGTGTTTTTAATTATACATAATTTGATACTTTATGAAATTTTAGATCATATAAATTTTAATTTGTAATTTTTAAAATATATTTGTTATTTTTAAACAATTTAATAAAATAAAATATCAATAGTGTCAATATTGACACGATTCATTTATTTTAATTTAAATTAAATCCACATAGAAGATATGATCGAACAAAAATCCTTAATAGATTTATTACATGTCATATTTATTTATAAAGTTAATTGATTACATTAATTAGTTCATATAATATTTATTTTAATATTTTTAAAACCATTTATTTGATATTTCAATTAATGAAATAATTTCTACATCACTATTGTGTCCTCATTAATGATTATGATTTTATCCCTAAAAATTATAAATAAATTCTCATGATGTAGATAATTTTATCATATTTCTAGATAATATTCATTTTCAAAGTTTTATAAAGTTTATCACTAAATTAAAAGTATTATACTTATAATATTTAAGAGAGTGACATGTTGTCACTTTCTTTGGTTTTAATAAAAATTAAATTATTTTAATGGTTAAAAGTCCATAAAATGAATTTATTCCAACCATCAGGTGATAAGGGTCGACTTTTAGTCATCTAATAGAATTTTGGCAGGTGTTAGGGTAATTGTATGATCTTATATTTAACCTTAATTACCCGATTTACGTTTAACTGCAGTAAATAAAAATTACCGTAGTTACTATTCATAATATCTGATTAGTCACTAAATGAGGCTAATATTCATTGTTAATATATATAATATTAATTTTATTTATTATTCATAAACACAATTTTAGTTCATTTTACACTTTGAACATCATTTCAAATTATGATTGTAATACCTTCTTAAAATGCACTATTATGTTGTACATATTTGAACATCATTTAAAGTACCCTATGATTCATCTGATTTTAAGGAATATAATTATACATATTTTAATTTTATATTTTTTTAAATTTATCTACACTCCAATATTTACATGTTTCATTCAGGGATCAATGGAGAATTCATGGAAGAAGATGGGAATATTTTGTGATGAAAGAAAGCAATTCTAGAGAAGGCAGATTGGATACCAGCCCACTAATGAGACGGTGGGGCCCAACATACAGGCCCAATGAATCCCAAATTTCGTGGGATGATATAAGACATGTAGAGGAACAAATATAGCTTCATGAGACAATGATAATTCATCCTCCATGGTGTCTATTTAGGCGGCCCAAGTTAGAGATAAAATTCTGGGCTAGATTCTGCGGCCCAGAAAAACATCCCACTAATTTGATCATATCTTGGAATCTACAACTCCAAATGGGACCAAATATTACAGGAGGTTATAAGACATTCGAGGATCCGGTTTCTTCTTATATTGCCCACTCTGATTCGGCTATCGATAAGGTATTCCAAGCACTTATGTTCGGTGAAGGAAATATGGATGCCACCTCGGGTCAACGGTGGAAAAATCAACTCTCCCTTACTTTCCACCCACCTATGGCTTACCACAATTAATTGAGAAGACTTGTAGTATTGGAGGCTCGACCCAAGGGCTGAAAAATTCCAATTTAAGGAAGTGGTGTTAGAGGATTTGGGAATATTGGGTGCTTTGTTCAATTGTAATGTTATGCTGTGATTTTGTTGTCTCAAATTTGTCTTTCACTTGTAAGTTGTTCAATTCACTTAAGTTTCTTAATAAAAGTTCTTCTCCTACTCTTATTCTGTTGTTATAAATCTCAATTTGATACCGTTACCTCAAGGTGTGAATTTATTCACACCAAATATTGTGAAATTATTCACACAACGGTAGAGTGATCATTTTATTTTTGTTGTTTTCTTTACTTCTCCGTTTCCTCACTCAGGAGTCTACTTTCCGCTTCCATTGAAACCATGGGATCAATAGAGGGCTAACCCACTTATGGGTTGATCCAAGTGAGTAGAAAGGGTCTGGATTGGATGTTATTTATCACCCTATTAATGTATAATCACTTCTTTAATTGATATTTTTATTTGATGATTTTTAAACTCCATCATCCTTGTTGAATTTAAGGCCACACACTTCAAGTGCTAATACGAACCTTTACCTTGAAGTGCTCAAAAAATTTATCCTTCAAGTGTATAGGTGATTAGTATTAAAGGGTGTAGTAATTAAACCAGTAAGTTATGATGTTGTTTTATCTCCTTAAATGAACCCATCTCAAATATAAGAAATTGAAATCGTTGAAAAGGAAATACGTCAAATCCACCCCAAGAAATAACCTAGGATCAACTCATTATTTTAAATTGAACTAACTAAATTCTCTTATATTCCATTTAAACCCATCTAAAATAATCCAATGTTGGCCACATAATAGCCAAAAACAGTTCTTAGAATGTGTGTGTATATAGGTTACTTCTTAGGTCTCTATGGATTCGACAACCCATGCTAGACTACAAGGACCGTCCAACATTCTTCTTTTGGGTAAATTTGAGCGAGAATCAAATTTTGGAACCGTTTACAGGGACCTAAGTAAGTTATCTTAGACACTATCATCTTTTTTTTACATCCCACTTCACTTATCTCATCCCCAATTTCATTCCTATTGAAAACCCTTTTGAACAAATCCAAACATGGGGAACCACTCCTTACTTTGGTCACTCCACACCAAGTGAGATGTACAATGACCATCCTAGTTTCTACTGGTGGGATAATCAAAAACCTAATGAACCACAATGTTTTTTCTCCTATGATCTACAAAACATCCCACCATATAATGAGTTTCAATCCCTACAAATCCAATCTGAACACCCTCTTGTGCAATTCCAACAACTTAATTATCCACCTAGAATAGACCATACGTATCAACCCCTTATCCATCATAATCCACATCCATTACTTGAAAAATTGTGTCAACAAATAGAGATAATGAATTTTTAGGTTTCATCATTGAGGTTATAACTAGAAAGCATTAAAACTTGTGAGGAACCCATCCCTACACAAACTGTCCCTTTCATAACCTTATGTAAAGTGTCTAGTTTCCCACAAACCTCTCATGAATTTATTGAAGAACCAACCTTTGGATTTGGGATAGATGAAGAAGATCAAGGAATTTTTGAAGGGTCTTTAAATCAAGAGAAAATTGAATATTTGGATTCAAAAGCTGAGAATTTGACATCATGGATTGAGTCTCTTAAGTATAACTCCATTGATAAATTTTCAAAAACACAAATCACTAAACCATTATAAGAAATCACAAACATTGAGTCCATACCCATTCCTAAAACTGATCTTTTTAATTTTTTGGTTGAATATTCTATTCAAAAGGAACCAATTTTGTTGAGAAATTTGGAAAATTAAACTGAGCTGGATTTAAAATATCAACTTGTGTCTAAATGTCCTATCCAACCTGAGCTCAAAATTATTGTCCTTCCCTCACCTCTGAATAATCCCTTCATAATTTATAATCATTACCTTTCAATTGGAATTCATTCTTCTCTTGAAACCAAAAAATATGGAATGATCATTGATGTCTTTGAAAATACTGTAGAGGAAACTAGATCAATCATTTGTGATATTCCTTGGACTTTACCACTCTTTTTAGAACATAGGTTTGTGCATGAAACAAATTATAAAAATAGAATCAATCTCTACCTAGTAGAATTGGTGAAACATGTGGTCCTTAAAATGTTGAAAATTGGTATTGGGTAAGTTGTGGGGTTCAAGTAGAGATAATGACGTTAAACAAAGCGCTGCATGGGAGGCAACCCATGGTTTTCAAGTTTCCAATCATTTTGTTGTTTTAATCAACTTTATATTTTAAATAAGATTCATTAATAATTTTTATATTATATAAAAAAATAGACTATTTACATGTTCTTCTATTATGATTATGGATGGGTATGAAAGGGGGGCACCATATTCATCAGTGTCACGCGGTGTGATCCTTGAGTAATACCTTACCCATAAATTTAAAAAGAAGACAATGTATCATCATTTTATTTTATTTTTTATATATACTTATATTTTAATTATATATATATATACTGCTTTGTTTTGTTTGTTTGTTTTCTTTTTTCCACTAGGGAACTCTGCAAGCGACATGGATATCAAAGGACTAAAGAGAGCAGTAGGAATTTCAACTTCAACCACCAAGTGATTTCATTCCATGATCCTCAGTTTGAATTTTTTTTTTGAACTTCCATTATGCACCTATACTCCTTATAAATTTTCATTTCTTCAAATACTGGGGACAGTGTTGTTTTATGTTAGGGGGGAGATAAAATAAAAAAACTTCTTTTGTGTCAAAAAAAAATTGAATGATTTGAAAAAAAAGTGTAAATGGAAAGAAAAATTCATTTAACTTTGAACATGGTAATACACATTTCACACTTTGAAACTGAATATCAAATAATTTAGCATGCCCTGATTCTGATTTTAATCCTTGTATAATTTCATGAGCATAGATTTTGGAAAGTGTGGCTGTCCAATGTGATATTTCATCGTTTATATTTTCATCCAAATAAAAAAAAGATCACAATGCACGTCCTTTGGATAGTGGGGTATTAGTTTAAGTTCATGGGGTCCCCTAAATAAATAACATAGGTTTGGTGATCATTTTAGTTTAATATGATTTTACTCCATAGTTGTCTGGCCCAGAGTTAGCATGCCCTGATTCTGATTTTACTCCATAGTTGTCTGGCCCAGAGTTAGTAATTTTATCTTCATTTTTGGTAATTTGAATTTGTTTTTTTACTGAGTTAACTTGAGATGATGCCCAAGTATGTGGGGTTCACTTGGTTCCCTAAATTCTATGATCCTAGGAGTCATTGGAAAAGTCTCGCTACAGGGGTTGACTCTTTTGAGTGCAACTTCAATTGCCATGGAAAAATTGAAAAAACAAAAAAAACAACAAAAAAATACAAAAAAAAGTATACAAAAAAATGAATACTCATCTTAATATTTAAATGTGATTCCACCTAGCACTTCCGTAATTTCCCCCTTGAATAAAGATGAACCCCCATGTCTATTGTGATGCACAACACATCCTCATACTTAATTGATATTGGATAAAATATCGCAATGAATTTGAACAAAGGAATGGGCTTGGGATTGGGATCTTCTTGTGAAAATATCTTGTATTAAAATATTTTGATGGGTTTCATGATAGTTTGGTATAAGGTTTTTTGGTGATAATTATGTATTAAAATGTTTTTGGAAAAGGGAATTCGAATTTCATATTGTTGAGATATATTTATCTAGGGACTAGCAAAACTCAAGTTGAGGGATGTGATTAGCCACTAAATGAGGCTAATATTCCTTGTTAATATATATAATATTAATTTGATTTATTATTCATAAACACCATTTTAGTTCATTTTACACTTTGAACCTCATTTCACATTATGATTGTAATACCTTCTTAAAATGCACTATTATGTGGTACATATTTGAACATCATTTAAAGTACCCAATGATTCATCTGATTTTAAGGAATCTAATTATACATATTTTAATTTTATATTTTTTTAAATTTATCTACACTCCAATATGAACATGTTTCATTCAGGGATCAATGGATAATTCATGGAAGAAGATGGGGATATTGTGTGATGAAAGGAATCAATTCTAGAGAAGACAGATTGGACACCAGCCCACTGATGAGACGGTGGGGACCAACATACAAGCCCAGTGAATCCAAAATATCGTGGGATTCTAGAAGAAATGTATAGAATCAAATCTATTGTCAGGATCCAATGCTAATTCAGCCTCCATTGTGTCCATTTAGGTGGCCCAAGTTAGAGATAAAATTCTGGGCCAGATTCTGCGGCCTAGAAAAACATTCCACTAATTTGATCATATCTCGGAATAAAAAACACTAAATGCCCCCAATTTTACAGGAGGTTATAAGACATCGGAAGCTCGATTTTCTTTTTCTATGTCCCACTCTGATTCGGCCATATAGAAGGTCTTAAAAGCGCTTATGTTCAGTTAAGGAAAGATGGCTTCCACCTCGGTTCAAGGGTGGAAAAATCAATTGTCCCTTACTTTCAACCCACCTATGGCCTACCACAATTAATTTAGAAGACGTGTACTGTTGGAGGGTCGACCCAAGGGATCAAAAATGCCTATTTAAAGCAGTTTTGTTGGAGGATTTGAGAATCTTGGGTGCTTTGTTCAATTGTAATGTTATGCTATGATTTTGTTGTCTCAAATTTGTCTTTCACTTGTAAGTTGTTCAATTCACTTAAGTTTCTTAATAAAAGTTCTTCTTCTCCTCTTACTATGTTGTTATAAATCTCACTTTGATACCTTTGCCTCAAGGTGTGAATTTATTGACACCAAATCTTGTGAAATTATTCACACAACGGTGGAGTGATCATTATATTTTGGTTGTTTTCTTTACTTCTCCATTTCCTCCTTCATGAGTCTACTTTCCTCTTCCATTAGAACCATGGGATCAATGGAGGGATAACCCACTTATGGGTTGATCCAAGGGAGTAGCAAGGGTCTAGATTGGATGTTATTTATCACCCTATTAATGTATAATCACTTCTTTAATTGAGATTTTTATTTGATGATTTTTAAACTCCATCATCCTTGTTGAATTTAAGGTCACACACTTCAAGTGTTAATACGAACCTTTACCTTGAAGTGCTCAAAACATTGATCCTTCAAGTGTATAGGTGATTAGTATTAAAGGGTGTAGGCATTAAACTAGTAATTTATGATGTTGTTTTATCTCCTTAAATGAACCCATCTCAAATATAAGAAATTGAAATCATTGAAAAGGAAATACGTCCAATCCACCCCGAGCAATAACCTAGGATCAACTCATTATTTTAAATTGAATTAACTTAAGTCTCTTAGAGTTACTTTAAAACCATATAAAATAAACCAATGTTGTCCACATAATATCCAAAAACAGTCCTTATAATGTGCGTGTCTATAGGTTACTTCTTAGGTCTATGTGGATTCAATAACCCAAGCTAGACTACAAGGACCGTCCTACCTTCTTCTTTGGTTAAATTTGAGCGAGAATCAATATCAAAAAAATAAAAGTAACCTATTAACATAATTTGGACCTAATTAATTCAAATATGGAATCCATTTTTCAAAATTCAATACAAATAAGTAGTAAAAATTAATTTAAAATTAATCCCGTTGTTAATAAAACAGGTTTTAAAAGTGAAAACATTGCCAAAGATTGAAATGTTTTTACCTATGAATTAATGTAAAATTAATGTTAATGACATAAATTATATTAAATGGTAAAAATATATTCTATTTATACTTTTTAATCATTCGATATTATAATTTAACCATATAAATTATTGCGATGAAAATAGTTTTTTAATTAAAATATAGCGTGTTTTTACTATTCATTAAAATATGAAAGTTATCAGAATAATATGAAAAATTTATCCAAACTAAATTTTTATATCCTGATTCCAATTTAAAATTTTATTTTTTCAAATTGAACTTATAAACATGTCAAAAACTAGATTTAATGTGGGTGCACCATCAAAATGCTGCAAAACTGCATATTTTGAAAAATAGTTATTTTAACTGAAAAATTTATTTTGATCTCATACCATGTTCTAGAAAATGTGTAAGATGAATAATAATGTTATGAAATTCAAAATGTAGTTAATAATATTCATAAGGGCTAGTCCATAATAATATTATAACAATATATTGTTGTTTAGTGAAATTTGGTTTTGCGTACTACACACGCTATCAAGGAAGGTCGTGATTGCGTGTAACGCAAGCAAAGCCAGTGTTCTGTGTAGTGAAATATTTTTTCGGTGTAGCGTATAACATAATACATAAAAAAATATTTCTCATAAATCTCATGGTGTTACATTCTACCCCCCTTAAATTGAATTTCACCCTCGAAATCCGTCACTTCGTAACAAACAGATGAGGATACCTCTCCCTCATCATATCCTGATGTTCCCATGTAGCTTCTTCTAATTGGTGGTTCATCCGTAAAACTTTCACCAAGCGAGTGGTCTTTTTCCGTAGAACTTTTTCTCTATGATCCAAAATCTCTATCGGTTTTTCTTCATAAGAAAGATCTTGCTCCATTGGTACAACTTCTGAGCTTAGTACATGTGAAGGATCAGGTATGTACTTTCTTAGGAGAGATACATGAAACACATCGTGAACTTGAGAGAGATTCGGTGGAAGTTCCAATTGGTAAGATACCTTCCAAACACAATCTAGTATTTCAAAAGGACCAATATACTTAGGGCTCAACATTCCCTTCTTTCAAAATCTCATTACTCTCTTCCAAGGAGATATTCGTAGGAACACTTTATAACACACTTCAAACTCTAGGTCTTTTATTCGGTTGTTGACATAACTTTTTTGTCGACTCTGAGATGCTCTTATGTGTTGTTGAATAGATCTGACCTTTTTTGCCATCTCATCAACAAGATCATGTCCTAATAGCTTTCTTTCCCTAACTTCATCCCAGTAAGTTGGTGTCCTGCATTTCTTTCCATAGAGAGCTTTATAAGAAACCATCGGAATACTGGAGTGAAAGCTATTATTATAAGAAAATTCCACCCAAGGTAGGTGTTGATCCCAACCACCTTTTAAATCCATAGAGCAAGATCGTAATATATATTTTAGAGTTTGAATTGTTCTCTCAGACTGACCATCTGTCTGAGGATGTTAAGCAGTACTAAAAATCAACTCTGTATCTAAACTATGCGGAATAATTCACCATAACTTCGAGGTAAACCTCAGATCCCGATCAGATATAATGGAACATGGTACTCCATGAAATCTTACCACTTCCTTCACATATATCCTGGAAAGATGATCTGGAGAGAAATATTCTCTAATAGAAATGAAGTGTGCCGACTTCATAAGACAATCAACTATAACCCAGATAGAATTATTTCCTTTGGATGTTTTAGGAAGTCCACTGACAAAGTCCATGGTGATGTTTTCCCATTTCCATTCTGGTATGGGTAATGGTTGTAACATCCCCTTAGACATCTGTCTCTTATCTTTAACTTTCTGACAAACCAAGCATCGAGTGACATATTCACCAACATCTCTTGTCATGCCATCCCACCAGAAGTACTCTTTAATGTCCCTATACATATTCTTTCTCCCATGATGAATAGATAATGAAGAACTACGATCCTCATCCAGTATCTCCTTCTTTAATTTCGGTATGGGAGGAACACAAACCTAATTCCTGAACCTTATTATTTCATCACAGTCAATGGGGAATTCAGGAACATTTCTCACATTATTTTGTAACTCTACATCTTCTTTCTGTTCCTCTTTAATATTCACATGTATAGATGGTTGAACATTCATTTGAGAAAGATAATATTTCTCCCCTTCCATTATAATTCCAAGATCATCCTTTTTAAATCCATAAATATTGGATCTTTTGTGATCGTCATCATGGATAAGATAGCATGGTCTTGTCGACTTAATGCATCTACCAACTTGTTTTCTTTCCTAGGGTGGTAATGAATTGAGCATTTGTAATTCTTAATCAGCTCCAACCATCTCCTTTGGTGCATATTCATATCCTTTTGTGTGAAAATATGCTTTAAACTTTTATGATTATTATAAATATCACACCTTTCACTATAAAGATATTTCCTCCAAATATTTAATGCAAATATTGCCGCATCTAACTCCAAATCTTGAGTTGGGTAATTTTTCTCATGGATTTTCAACTGTTGTGAGGCAAAGCTATCACCATATCATTTTTCATGAGAACCCACCCCCGCCCCTTCTTGGATGCATCACTATAGATCACAAACCTTTCTATACTACAAGGCAGTGTGAGCACAGGTGCACTGGATAACCTTTTTTCTAACTCTTTGAAATTATCTTCACACTCATTTATCCAAACAAACTTAACTCCTTTTCGAGTCAACCTGGTGAGTGGATTAGTTAATCATGAAAAATATTTCACAAAACGTCGTTAATATCCATCCAAACGAAGAAAACTTTGGATCTCAGTTACTGTTGTTGGTCTCGACCATCTTTTGATAACCTCTATTTTTGCTGGATCCATAGATATCTCCTCTTTTGAGATTATGTGACCCAAAAATGCAACCTTTTTAAGCCAAAATTCACACTTGGTAAATTTGGTATAAATCTTATCCTTTCTCAGGGTCTTGAATACAATTCTCAGGTGATATTCATGTTCTTCCTTTATTTTTGAATAGATAAGAATATCGTCTATAAAGACTACCACAAACTGATCAAGATAGTCTCTAAAGACTCTATTCATTAGAGCCATGAAGATAGTAGGGGAATTAGTAAGACCAAATGGAATAACTATAAATTCATAGTGTCCATACCTTGTACGGAAAGTTGTATTTGGTATATCCTACCTTTTGACCCTTAATTGATGATACCCTGAACGAAGATCAATCTTGGAAAAGTATTGAGATCCACGTAGTTGGTCAAATAAGTCATCAATGTGAGGGAGAGGATATTTGTTCTTTATAATGATCTTGATAAGTTCTCGATAATCAATGCAGAGTCTCATTGATCCATCTTTATTATTATCAAACAGAATAGGTTCTCCCTAAGGTGATGTACTAGGGCGTATGAATCCCTTATCTTGATTCTCTTGGAGTTTCTTATTCAATTCATGTAACTCAATTGGGGTCATCCTATACGGTGTCTTTGAAATAGGCAAAGAACCCGATACGAGTTCTATTGAAAACTCAACTTCATGGTTTGGTGGAAGACCCAGAAATTCTTCTGGAAAGACGTCATAAAACTCCCATACAATGGAAATATTCTTAATCGTGAGTTTCTCACCAACCATTTGAGATAAATAACCTTCATTTAGTGGAATCAAGACCCCTAAGATGGAAGAAATTTCCATTGGAATGTTATGTTCATCCTTGCATTGATAGAAGATCATAGATTGATCTGGAATATGAAATGTGACATCCCTTATTTAGAAATTGATATGAGATATATATAAAGAAATCCAATCCATGCCAATAATCACATCAAATTAGACTATAAGAAGGATCACAAGAGTTGTAAGAATCACTTTCCCACAAACTTAAATAGGAGAAGAATTGTAAACTTTTGATGTGACCGTTGTTCCATTAGGAGTTGTCACAGCTAACTCAACATCTAATTGTTGAGGTAGTACGGCGATACCCTTAGAAAATTCTTCAGAAATAAAAGATTGGGTGGATCCAGAATAAAATAAGAAATTTTCTACATTAGAGTGGATGGTAAGTGTACCTTTCACCACTTCATTATCGTACTCCACATCGCCGATAGAAATTGCATGTGACTTTCCTTTGTCTTTGGCCTTAAGAGTTTGTTGATGTCGATCATCCTAAAAAACCACTCGATTAGGGCATTGATTATCATAATGCCCCATTTCCTTGCACTTGTAACATTGAAGTGTAGGAGGTGCATTCTGTGTAGCCTTTTCTTTGTTCACATCACTAGACATCTTCTTCCCATCATTGCGACATTCAAATTTTCGATGACCATCTTTTCCACATTTGAAACATTTAATTGTCCCTTTACTACAACTCCCTCCATGTTTCTTTCCACACATTGAGCATAATGGAAAACTCATATTCTTTTCAGGGTGGTCTTTAGATTTCCCTTTGAATTACATTTTCCTCTTATTATCAAACCCAGATGACTGATGGCTTACTCCAATCTCCATCTCAACCTTGAGAGCACATCGAACAATTTACTCATAGATATTGAAGTCCCTTATGGATAATGACCTTAAAATACTTGGTTTTAAGCCAGTAAATAATCATTTGATCTTACTCTCAGGTTGGATAACAATTTTGGAAGCGTACCTTGCAAGTCTTGTAAACTTTTCTTCATAGGTACCAACCAATTCATCATCCTTTTTCTTCAGTTCATGAAACTCATTCTCCATCTTGGTTCGAAGAATATGAGGGAAGTACTTATTTAAAAATATGTTCTTTAACTCATCCCATTCAATGGACTCAATTTCATCTATTTTCCTCATATTCTTGATAAGATTCCACCATTGATCACCTTCACCTTCCAAACGATATACTGCTAAGATGACTTTATAATGTTCAGAACATTGTAGAATTGAAAATATCATTTCAGTGGTACTGATCCATTATTCAGTCACTAATGGATCAAAAGAGCCACTGAATGAAGGTGGACACTGCCTCATGAAGGATTAAACAGAATGTTTCTCCTTCCTTTGCTCGTTTTGAAGTCCTGCATGATTCATAGCTTGAGAATGTTTTGTGAGCATGGCTACATGATTTTTCATTCCAGCTCCCATAATGTTTGGTTTCTTAGGGGGACAATCATTGCATTGCCCATCACATTCATCATTAACACGGTTCCTTCGGGTTCCAGCCATTGACTAAAACCAAGAATTATAGTGTGAGAAACACTAATCATTACAAGAAAACCACATAATCAAGAATAAAATTTCACACATTAGGTCTTATCATAGGTTATTCATGGCCATTTTTAAAACAATAAGATTTTATCCTATGCTTAGACATATCCTTAGGGTTCTTACTAAGGCCTTCACATCCTAGTTTCCAATGGTTGACTATACATTTCCTCTGATACCAACTATAACGACCCATATATTACATACATTGTTATTACTTCATAATTGAAACATACTTATTACAACATATAACAAAACCATCAAATGACCTTATAGGTATAGTGTCTTTAGAAACTGGGAAACATAAACAACTGGTTCATAAAGCAACTACATTTTCTCTCATTTATTTCATCATATTTAGAGTCCCTTTTAGCATATCATACTTAATAAACTTCTTCCTGACCTAAGGAAAAGAAAACATACAATAGGGTGAGCTCAAATGCTCAGTAAGGTTAAACAAAGGAAATATCATATTCATAAGAACATAGCATTTTGAAAATCCTATAAAATAGATCATAATATCATAACATGGAATAAATCATAGTAGTGAAGTGTAATCCCAATAATCATAACATAAGACATGATACTTTGTGGAATACACACATAATCATAGAAAATCATTTCTTATTAGTCAAGACTCATTACCAAGACTATATTAGCAGACAAATTCCATTTCTAAACCGAGTTCACTCCTCGTTCCAGTCCTGTATCACTAAACCAGATTAACTTGCCATTACAGCCATGTCTATCTCATGAGATATAAATCTTTACCCAATTCATTAGAGGAAGATATAGGTCCCACCCATCTCATAATTAAACCATTCTTATGTTTTCCACAAAATCATAAATCATACATCATAGCATAACCCATGTAATAAAAATGGGATTATTAAACATCATGCCATCATAACATAATCCATATAAGATAAAAGGACATCATAAAATTAATTCCATCATAACATAATCAAATCAATGTAATAATAGGGATATAAACTTAACCCTATATTATCTTATATGGGAAATAATTTTCATAAAACACTTAAACTCAATTCTTGAGGAAAATATCCTTTCTACTTTAAAAAAAATTCCTTTCTTAACATGTCTTACAATTTGAAACTAAAAGAAGTTGATTAAAAATAAACTTGAAAAATTGTAACCAAAGATTCATAGAAATAATTTTCTATCAAATCATAAAAATCTATTCATGTCGTATAAGTTAAAAAAAACATTTTTCTCGTACTTTGGCTGGAAAAGTAAAAAAGTACCTCGTACTAAAAACGACAAAAGATTCCTTTCATACCTTTTAATAAAAATTCACCAATAGGTAAAATTGGATTTAAAAAATTGTAGGTGGATGGAAATAAAATTACATATTTAGGAAACATGGATGTGGATGATAAATATGCCCCAGTAAATTCAGAAGTATAAACAATCTCGGATAAAAATGAGATTGCGAGATTTTCCCTTACCTTAGGTCCGATATGCTTTGTACGTGTCCGAACCTCCTGTATAATGATTTAAATAATTTAATTTACTTATTATATAATCATACTAATTTTTATGACAATATATATGGTTATATTCTTATCTTCTTATTAGTAATCTTTCATTACTACTTGTTATCCGGGTGTTTATTACTTTATGTTATTATGGGTGTTTTGTCAAATAAATTCATATTACTCTTTTTAGGTTACAGCGACATTATTTAAATAATGGTAGTAGTATAATATATATCATATTTATTCATTAAATTCATTTATATAATCATTATTCAATGAAGATCATGTAGAACGAGTCGCATCACATTGTGGAGACGGTAGGCTGTACGTACGCACGAGCGATGATATCATTCCCATGATCGTGGAATTGTATTGAAGTGTATGTATAAAATTTAAGAATAAATATCAATTTCAAATAATCATATATATTTATTCTTTACACCCTTATACCCATCGAAGTAAGGTGCTGGTTGAAAATAGATTACACCACGGCGTGGAGACGGTATTTCGTACGTACGCATGCGCGATGATTTCATTTTCTTGTTGGATGGATAAAAGGTGAAATAGGGTTGTTTAATTTTTATAATAACATATAATTATATCAATTATACTGATTTTAATACTTAATAATGAAACAACTAAAGAAGAGGAAGTAGAAGAAGAAATAAATTTGAAAAAATCGGTAACGGATATTACCTCTTCTTTGACACACCTCTTTGAAACCTCCTCTTAGGGCACTAAAGTTGGTGTTTGAAGAAGACCAGGACCTCTAGAATATGACTAGGGGAGTTGAGAAGCGTAATGAGCATGGTTTGGATTATCTTTAAGGCTAAAATTTGTGTAAAGAGGAGAGGGAGGAGGTGCCCTTTTATAAGGGAGGAGAGGGGCACCTTTGGAAACCTCTAAAATATTAATTTATAATAAACCCTAACCCCACGTAAAAACATCCAAAGTGAGTCAAATTAGGATATTAGATAATATAGTATTGTAATCTCATCAACCAATTAAATTTATACATGTATTTATTTTATTGTAAACCTTATCATTTTGATTTATCCTAATTTAATTTATTTGGTTTTATTTGTGGTAATAATGTTATAAATTTTAAATGGTTATAAGTACTTACTTATGTGTTCTTAATTATACATAATTTGATACTTTAGGAAATTTTAGATCATATAAATTTTAATTTGTAATTTTTAAAATATATTAGTGATTTTTAAACAATTTAATAATATAAAATATCAATAGTGTCAATTTTGACACTATTCATTTATTTTAATTTAAGTAAAATACAAAAAGAAGATATGTTCGAACCAAAATATTTGATAGATTCCTAACATGTAATATTTATCTAGAAAATTAATGGATAACATTAATTAGTTCATATAATATTTATTTTAATATTTTTAAAACCATTTATTTGACATTTCATTTAATGAACTAATTTCTACATCACTATTGTGTCCTCATTAATGATAATTATTTTATCCCTAAAAATTATAAATAAATTCTCATGATAGAGATAATGTAATCAGATGTCTAGATTATATTCATTTTTAAAGTTTCATGAAGTTTATAACTAAATTAAAATTATTATACTTATAAGATTTAAGAGAGTGACATGTTGTCACTTTCTTTGGGTTTAATAACAATTAAATTTTTTTATTGTCAAAAGTCCATAAAATGAATTTATTCCGACCCTTAGGTGATAAGGGTAGACTTTTAGTCATCCAATAAATTTTTTACCGGTGTTAGGGTAATTTTATAATCTTATATTTACCCATAATTACCCGATTTACCTTTAATTGCATTAAATAAAAATTATCGTAGTTACTATTCATAATATCAAATAAATAAAAGTAACCTATTAACATAATTTAGACCCACTGAATTCAAATATGGAAATAATTTTTCAAAATTCAATACACATAATTTGCAGTAATTAATTTAAAATTAATCCCATTGTTAAGAAAATGAGTTTTAATATTTAAAATATTGCCAAAGATTGAAATGTTTTTACCTATGAATTCAATGTAAAATTAATGTCAATGACATACATTAAATTAAATTTTAAAAATATATTCTATTTATACTTTGAAACCATTCAATATTATAATTTTACTATATAAATTTTTGCGATGAAAAAGTTTTTTTTTAATTAAAATATATGGTGTTTTTACTATTCATTAAGATATGAAAGTTATCAGAATAATATGAAAAATTATCCAAATTAAATTTTTATATCCTGATTCCAAAGAAAAATTTTATTTTGTCAAATTGAACTTATAAACATGTCAAAAACTAGATTTAATATGGGTGTTCCAACAAAAGGTGACAAAACTGCGTTTTTTGAAAAATACTTATTTTTCCTGAAACATTTATTTTGTTCTCATACCATGTTATAGAAAATGTGTAAGATGAATAATAATGTTATAAAATACAAAATAATGTTAATACTATTCATAATGGCTAGTCCATAATAATATTATAACAATATATTGTTGTTTAGTGAAATCTGGTATTGCGTACTACACACGCTATCAAGGAAGGTCGCGATTGCGTGTAATGAAAGTCAAGCCAGTGTTGTGTGTATTGAAATATTCCTTTGGTGTTTCTTATAACATAGGAAATAAATAAAATATATTTCTCATAAATCTCAGGGTGTTACCGATAACTCATGAGTAAATATGTTATGCGTGAACATGATTACATGTTTAAAATTTTATGCGTGAACTTGATTACATGCTTGCAGTTTTATGTGTGACCCTCTATTTAATTTCGGTAATGTGATGTGTGGAACTGGTTTCATGTCCATAAGTTTATGCGAGGGATTGATTTCATGCGCTAACTTAATGAGTGAACATGTATTTATTTATACATGTTCACAATGTTATAAGTCGATTTGTATGCCACAAATATATATCTTATGATAATGGTATACTCTCGTGGATCATGTTCTTTTATTCCCTTATGATTCATGACTTTCGAACTATAATCATTATACCATGACTCAATATTATGATCTTTGATATGCAGGGTATGGTTTTCAAATTTTATTATCATGTTCTCATACTCTTATGATCACATTATGTTTACATATTTCCATTGTTTACCCTTAATGAACATATAAGCTCACCCTTTTTATCTTCCCTTCTCCAAGTTATGAATAATGTTTTTAAGTAGGGTATGTTTGTGAATTATTCTAAAGGAGAAGATATTTATGGGATATTTTGAAGATCTTTCACCAAATTAGAAGATCGTGTACCTAGTCTATAAAGACACTGAACTATTACGGTCCTCATGCATGTGGTTTTATAATGTATTTAATATTCATCTAAAAAGATGTAATATCTTTTTATGAGAAGCTTGGGTTTCTATAAATCACATCACATTCTTCCTACAGTTTCTATTTTTTTATACCTATGATGTATTGACTTCTATTATGCCACTATATTAGATTATAAATTGGTTGATCATCACCTCCTTATTTCCCTCATCGAGAGATAGAGACCTAAGACTCAAACATTTCACTTTCTTGAGAGAGAGATGACCATCACCCTAGAGAATGTGGTGGTTATTTTCAATCTTCCTATCTAGGGTGGTGAAATTATAGGACCCACCCATAGATACTGGCCTATGCTTGTACAACAATTCTTATGCCTTGACATTTTGGGGGATGTAACTACTATAGATGATGATTGTCTATCTATAAGATGACAGGAAATGCACTTCAAATTTTTACCCACTGATTTTGAAGAGAAAATTATCACGCTTCATACTCATACATACATACACACATTCAAACATACATACATACGTATATACATACATACATACATACATAAATACATACATACATACATACATACATACATACATAGATACATGGATATATACAGACATACATATACATATATATATATATATATATATATATATTTTACAGCTCATTGGAGGGATAATGAGCACTATATTCTGATCAGATCATAGTTATCTTGGGGGATATTTCATTCTTATTCATATTTGGGAATAGAAGTGAATCCCTTCACTATCCCCTATTGTTGCTATTCCAAATATTGATATAGATGTGTTACGTGATGCTCTGTGTAGATGATGGTATGATCACTCATATTTATTGTTTTCTTATACTAATATTAGTTATTGTACATAATTTTTTATTATTGATCACATTATAAATTGTATGTTATTGGAGGAGTTAGGCACACCAGTTCTTCGGGATACCGAGACATAATTTATGAACATACAATCTCATGTTGTACAATCTATTACCTACTCAGAAAAGTATATAAATTATTATATTGACTAATGAATTTAAAAATATTATCATTTTTGGAAATTAGTAAAGAAATATTTTAACAATATTACATGAAATTTCATACTTCATGGTTATCATACTGAGATATATTAGACTAGATTCTTGCATACTGCAGTATCAGGATTGATGATTCCATAGTTGTAGTGCCTCTCATACACTTCCATATTATTGAGTGGTGCTTACCCAATAGATTCATGAAATATTTTGTATTTTTTCAGCATGTTCCATTTCCACCCAGACAATAAGAAGCTCTTCATTCCCCGAAGCTGATGGGGAGGAAGTATGTCGATTGATGATGACAACATGCACATTATCTCAACATCTAGGATAGACATGCATCATTCGTATCAATGGAATGCATATGAAATGATTTTATCTATCAAAATTAATTGAGTGTGTTCCATGGTATAGACTGAGTTCTATAATGTATCTTACAACAAATGACAGAGGGATTTGAGATCTAGTATGTCAATAACTTTAACTTAGTTTGTTTATTGTATATTTTTTTAATTCAGTTTTAATCACTTTACAACATACTCAACTAGAGAATATTATCCACATGTCTAGTCCGGTGTAAGGTGAGTTATTTAGTCAAGAAGTATACCATGTTTAATCATAGGACATGATGTTATCATATCATGTTCTACTTTATATAATCTCTAATCATCCACCTCATGGAGATGATACTTTCACTCAGGGAGAAGAGGTTCCTACTCAGGAACCTCCTCTAGAAGTTGTTAATGTTGATGAATCACATTGATGATGATGTAGAACATGTTGGGATATATGTGAGGCCTCACCTATTCTATATAAAGAGGTAGAACCTCCAGTTAACAAGACTTAGTTGATTATGGATATGTACCATCGGACATGGGATCCATTCATATTTTCATCATATCCATAGTTTTCACTGTATATAGCTTATCTATGCTCGTATGAGGAGTCATTTTTCATACCTCTATATTTTATAACTAATCCTTCATAGTCTTTATGGTTTTTTCATTATATGGAAGGTCTATCCACTTACACAGTTGTAGAAATATCAGGTGAAAATATCAATAGCCTAATGGAACCTCCTCTATAGGATTCATAGATAGAGTAGTAGATAGTCGAGTTTCTTGCACCTGAGGAAGACCTCCCTCCAACTCGTAAAACAGCCTATCATAGATATCAATGATCTTGATATGGGTGTCCCATTTTCACACGAGATTATAGAACATGACCTCATCATAGACATTGATTATACAAATTGATTTATATGTTTTCTATTGACTTCAAGGATTTGAGATTACATTGAATCCTTTATCTTATTTATAATGTTCAAATTATTAAACAACCAATATTTAGATAATTAAATTTCATTAATATATTTTGAAAAAATAACTTTCATAGAATATTAAAATTATAATTAATAGTGTTAATTTTAATATTTATACATTCCCTTTTAATATAAATTTTTAATCAAACCATTTATTTTAAAAAAAAAAATCATTTCAAACACATACAAATAAAATTATTTTGTTTTATAATTACTTTAATTATTTGGAAATTAGATATTTTTCAAAATAATTTGTAAGTAATAGTTATTAATTAATAAAAAAGTAATAATTATTATTAATTAATTAAATAAAATTTATTGTAATGATTCGATCATTAATTATTAGTAAATGTATAAAAATAATTAATAATAACATTACTAACAATATTTATTATATGTTTATAATAAGTATTAATAAATTTTAACTACTTAATAATAATAAATAATAAATGTTAATCATCTAATAATATTTATTAATAAATTGATATTATTTCCATTATAATTAACAAAAAATTACAAATTATATTTTAAGTGATAATTATTTTTAATAATTATAAAAAACTACTATTTAATTATTTATAATTCATGAAAATAACATAGAAATAATTTTTTATTAATTATTTTTATACTTAAAATATACTATTAATATATAATACTTTTTTAAATTGAATATTTATTACTATAAAAATAAAAAAAATTATTAACATTGGTTATTTTAATTTATTATGATATCGTTTTCCCTATAATTATTTATCATGGTATATATATATTGAAAAATAACAAAAATAAATAATTATTTACTAATAATTAATTAATTAATTATAATTATTTCTAAATCAAAATTATTTATTTGTAATAATAATTTATCAATATTTTATTTATAAAAAAAGAATTTATTTTTTTTTATTTTGATTTAAATGTTTTAATTTTGTTTTAATATGGTTTTTATTGGTCTGGGAAAAGGTATTAAGGTCCCTAAACCCTTTATCTAAGGTTTTAAGAAAAAGGTATTAAGGTTCTTGACTTCTTTGGCCTCCGTTGAAAATATTTTCAACCTAACATTATTTTCTTAAAAAAAATTCAAAAACTTATAAAAAAAGTTTTAGGGGAAACCAAGGGTTTTCATATTAATTAATTATTTTTAAATATTTTCATTTCGGTTACTTTTTTATATTACAAAAATACGCTACTTCTTCACCTTTGATTCGTTTTCCACCATTGTTCTTTCTCCCCACTAATTTTCTTGTGCTATTTTAGTGGAATGATAACCCGAGTTTGGTCTGAGGGGAAGGTTTATGCTTCCCAAGTACTATTAATAATTTTAATATTATGATCTAATTCTAATGTGTGATTGTAACATCCCAATCTATTGAGTGGGTCGATAAATTCCAAGGGAATTCAAACTTTCAGTTTGGGGGATAGTCCAACCTTGATTTTTAGCTCCATAATGGATTTTTGAGAGTTAGAGCACTATGATATTTTTTTTAGTTAGGGGTTAAGTACTGATAAGTGTCTTGGGTGATTCAATGAGTTTCGAGGGGTGTTGGGCACCAAAAGATCATTTTTGAGAGAAGCATGATAGGGATCATGGTTTGATGAAACTATACGACCATCTAGGGGAAACCTTGCAAGACATTACAGTGGGTTCCTGAGGGGGATGCATGAGATAGACATGCTTTTTCAAATCATATACCTAGCACATGTGATGGGGTGTACCTTGGGGATAGTAGCACCACACTGTTAGTTCATGGTTAGACAAACCGTGTAGATAAACCATGCAATTCTTTAAAGGGGTGTAAATTATCATTTTCCCTTTCTTCCTTTAACCTCCCTTCTCCCATTTCTCTTCCTCATTACACACAATAACCCACTATTGGAGATCCTCCTTCCCTCTCCTCCAGTATTTGAGGGTTCTTCTTCATATGGGATCAGATTCATGCATCATTCATCACATTGGATATCCAGCAGTGAGTCATTTATTTCTATTTCTTATTTTATTCATTTCTATCATTATTTGTAATTTTATTTTTATGAGTGATTATTTTCCCTATTCCTAGTGAGTTTTTAGAGATTTTTTTCATCTCATTTCATATTAAATAAAATTTTAGTCTTTAATTAGTGTATTTATACATCCAAAGGTAGGTGGACCCAAGATTTCTCCTCATTTACATGCATGTTATGAGATGTATATTTAAATATGTGTGAGTGTGTTGGTTCAGGTGTAAACCTTTTTAATTAATTATTTCATCTTAATATTATTATTAGGATATTTTGATTGGATAAAACATACCTATTTAAATACATTAATCTAGGTATGGCATGACATGAGTGAAATGAGGTTTCTGATTAAGGTTTGGTAAGATGTTCTAGTTATTTAATTTATATAATATTGTGTTATGGCTATGTTAGTTCTATGTAAACCTATTTTTCTTGGTCCATGATACTTGGGGTGATGTTGATTGTTGTGATTGAAGTGACATGGTTTCTCATTTTAAGGAGGGTGGTGATGGATTATTCCATAGTTGGGTGATGTGGGTCAAATGTGGTGATGGAGGTTTATTGTAGTTGTGTCTTAGAAGGTTGGTGATTTACAATCACTGAGGTTGGCCGATAGCACCACTAGAATCATGTTCACATAGGATAAAGACATAGTTAGGTGGTGTTAACCACTCATTATGGGTGGAGGCCTTAGTAGAACTTTTATCCTAAGAGATAGTGATGATCATCTGTTTGATAGGAGGTTCTCAATGTAGAAATACACTATTGATGGTGTGAGGCCATAAAATGGGGGCTAAGGATCACTATGATGTTGATGCTAATGGAAAGGGATTAGGGAAGGATAGATATCACTATTCCTTGGGATGTTGGGCTGCTGAGTCAATGGTAATTATTCAAGTGGAATTACAAGGGACTTGTGATATGTTTATTGTGCATGCCAATAGGATGATAGTTTTATTCGACATGTTATATGTGGTATCAATTATCACATAGTTCAGGATGGGATGAAAATGGATGGGAGACTGAGGGTTCTCAAGGTATGACCGATGGTGGATACAACATTCCAATTTCAGTGTTGTCCAAAGTAGGTAAATGCTTTCCTTGTGGCTACTGGGCACATGTAAAATTGTTTATGTATTTTAAGTATTAGTTGATTCTATTTATTTATATTTTTCATAAACTGGTATAAATATTGATGTAAGAAAGGAACACGTTACTGATGTCCTACTAAGTTCATACTCACACCCTACACGTCCCCCTCGAAACGCATGCAATCTTTATGGACTTGAGATCAGGTAAAGGATCAGACTCGTGGGATGAATCTTATAGAGTAGGGATTCACCATGGGAATAGGGTATAAATGGTAGTAGACAATGTTGTTCATATCTGTCAATATGGAGATTCTTTTGTGGATTTTATGTATATACTTTTATGATTGTCCCATGGGAAATCCTACATTTTTTGTATGAATTTCCAGAAATATATATGTTTATAAAGTTTTATATTAGTTTCTTTTGGTCTTGTTATTATCACTGTTTATTTATTCTCCCACTTAGTTTGATTAAAATATTCTATAATTCCACTTTCTTATAACCATTATTATTATTACTACTATAGGTTACAGTCTCCCCAATATCACATAATATACCCATACAGGTAGTCATCATTTTTTGGATTATAGGGAGGCATGCCTAATGATTAGTATACCTCTATCATGGTGCATAGGTTAAGTGGCTCCCTGGTTAGGGTTCTACTATTGGTATTAGAGCAGGTTTTCTGAAAGTGGAAACAACGTTTTGATAGTTTCCAAGGGGGATTAAATGAAATATTTTAAAATGGTATGTTATTTGGGTTATGGTAGATTATAGACTGGGATCTAGTCAAAACATGGTAAATATCTCATGCATGGGTGTCTCTAGCCCCATTCATGGGGGATAAACTGAGTTTCTATGGGTAAAAAATTGATTATCTTGCGTTTTGTTTTTAGTGTTGATTGATTTTCCACCTCAAGTGGTGCAACAGTATGCGATGTTATTGGTTTACGAGATTTTGACCCTTTTCTTGGAATGGAAATGGTGTATTTTCATTCATGAATCATGATAGGCCCTTGGTTTACATAACATATGTATGTCCTTTTGTTTTTTTTTGGAAACTGGAATAAATGAAAATGGTTTGGGCTATTTATAGTGTCAATAATAGGCTAAATAGAGTTTTATAGCATAGTCTCATGGTGTAATTCTACTCAACCAACCCAGGTATATGGTTCTTCATGAGATTTATATGTGATCCAATATGAATATGGTATATATGGGCATGAATCTAATATGGGTAGGTAGGAATAAAGGAAAAAGGTGAGTTTTTTAATTTGTCGAAAACATGATAAAAAATGTTTACCTATATAACTTCTTACTGGAATTATACTCAGCCACCCCAAGATGGTGATTTCTGATATTCTTGGTAGGTGATGCTTGACTTTGATATGGGTAGGTATTGGGCCATAAATTCAGGTGATATACGATACATGTGTGGTAGGGAAGTTTATGGTTGGTGATATGAACTACCTATTACAAAATTATCTATCTACAATATCTGGATTTTTATTATTGATACCGATTATGGATTTTGATCTTTAGTGTGATGCCACCTAGATGGGATCTGATAAAGCATCAATACGGTAGAGATGTGGTGATTCTATATTTTTCATGACATGAGGCCCTTGAGGGTCGGGATAATTACGATCCATATGTAGTGGCTCTAAGGTAAGAGAGGTAGATGCAATAGATGGTAAAGTTTGGTTTGTGGCTGGATGAGATTCTCAAGGAAATCTTGGGGTGGGTAATTTATAGTATTGACCAAGCAGATCAAGGAGCTGATCTATCCATTGATTATATGACATTCAAGTTTTAGTCTCAACACCCTCATTCATTTTAGGGTGTGGGTGGACTGAGACAATAGAGAATTGATTGAGTCAATGAAAAACTATATTCGACTCGATTAAAACACCCTCAAGGTGTAGGGTGAAGCTGAATATGTATATTCTAAGGAGACCAAAAATGTTCTAGTGGGATGTACAAATACATGTCGGTAGATATTAATGAGTGAAATGGAAGGACTTTAATACCTGGTTCTTAAAGCACTTCTTCCCAGAGACCTTGAGGGATAATCGAGATCTTGAGTTCGTGAACTTGAAAAATGGGGATACATATATCATGGATTTCACTGGGAGGTTCATGTACATATCCTATTTTTCACCTTCTATGGAAGGTGATGATATTTCTAGGGTGATTTTATTTTAAGATTCCTTGTGGATTGCCATCAGGGTATATGTAAATATATTCAAGTTGAACTCATTATCAGAGTCCATGAACTAGGTGATGATATCCAAGGGGAACTTAAAAAATAGGATATATTCTATCCAAGTGATGTAATATGGTGAAAATGGTAGTTATTCTTTAGTTATCTGAAATCAAGGCCATGAGGAGTCTCCATAGGGCGGTCAAGTCAATGATTTGGGAAGACCACTAAGGACTGGGTCATTGATAGTGTGCTTCTAGTGAGGTTAGCCAGGTTACAATTATAATGAGTGTGGGAGGCATTGAAAGAAGTATCAGGAATGTGGGAAGATTAGGCAAATGGATTGGTTCTTTTTAAAGAAATATCACACAATTGGGATTTAGGGACCAGGTAAAACTCAGGGATCTAAGGTAGGACTAGGAGTGGTACAAAGAGTGGGTCGTCAGGATAATACCGCATGAGTAGGTCATGATAAGGAGAGAGAGAGACCAAATAGTTTGGGTATCATCCTGTAGTTGGTACAACTCTATAAGGAGGGAAGGCATTGGGATTTTAGGCTTCAGGCTAATTACATGCAGTTGGGCTTGTAGGTTTAGAACTGGTCTGAAGCCAATGATGATTAGAGGTATGACATGATTGTGGGAATATTATTTTCTTGTTATGAATGATTTTGGTGAATGAGTTGAATTTGTGATGAATTAATTATTAATTTTATGGTTAATATGTGAGAATCAAGCATGGTGTGCATCTTTTACGTGATTCATTTTCATTACTAAACTTTTTTGGGTATTGTGTATATAACACGGGATCTTTTGAGAGTATGGTGTTATAAGGAAACTCATGGGAGTCTAATGTGATGTAGGATCATGGTTTTTATGTGTGACATAGGTAAAAATGGGAATCTAATGAGATTTATGAATGCTAATATTATATAATTAGAGCATTTTTGTCTGGGGTTTGTTCGATGGGACCATTAGAATGTCAGATTTCTGTTGAAAAGTGATTAAGAATGTGATTCCTAAGGTGGGGAGAAACACCATATGAATTAACCCAAGTAAGTAACCAAAGTAGTCCAAGGTGAAGGTTAAGAAATTTATATGTTCAGTATCATATTAATGTGTGTCTGAAGAGATTAAGGATGATCTATTATAAGGTTGGGTTGTTGTAATGTCCCATGATTTTGAGCCGGTCGAGAAATTCCAAGGGAATTAAAACTTTTAGTTTTGGGGATGATCCAACCTTTTTTTAGCTTAAAATTATATTTTCATTAGTTGGATCAAAATAATGTGTATTTTTGTTAGGTGTTAAGGATAAGTATGTTTCTTGGGGGTTTAAATGAGTTTAGGGGGCATCAGGTACCAAAATATCATTTTCCGGAGAAGCAGAAAAGGGCGCACGGTTTGATGAAACTGTGCAGCCCTCTAGGGGAAACTGTGTGAGCCCTTATAGTGGGATATAGAGGAGAAAACCCAGAATATGTATGGTTCTTAAAACCAAGAACCAACCCATGAAATAAATTTCTTTTTGGTATAGTACCACCACATTGTTGGTGCATGGTTGACCAAATTGTGCTGCCAAACCGTGTGTCTCTTTAAAGGAGAAAAATTACTGTTTTTACCTTTCTTACATTAACATTCATTCTCCCATTTATGTTTTTAATTATTTACAAAGGACAAATTTAGGATCTCCTCCTTCCCTTTCCTCTAGTATTTGAGGGTTTTTTCTTCATACGGTCTCCAATTCAAGTGTCATTCATCACATTGGATAGCAAGAGGCGAGTCTTTGATCCCTCTTGATTATTTTCATCATTTGTATCATTGATTATAATTATATTTATATATGACCTCATTTTCTTTATTTCCAGGTAATTTTTGCATAATTACGTTTTCTTCCATTTTACTTGAATCTATGGATAATCTTTAATGGTCATATTCCTATTGGATTAAGGTAGGTGGTGGCTAGTTTTCTTCTAGTTTATGCGCACTCTATGGGATGTATATTTAAATATGTGTGAGTGGGGTGGTCTGGGTGAGACCCTTTTTAATTAATGATTTCATTTTATTATTATTACTGGGAGATTCCAATGGGAAATACAATTCTTATTTAAACACGTTGAGCTGAGTATGGCATGTCCTGAGTGAAATGGGTTTTCTGATTTGGGTTGGGGAGATGGTTATTTAATTTTTATACTAATTTTCTATGGATATGTGAGTTACATGGGAACATGTTGGGACTGGATTGAGATACATGGGGTGATTTTTATCACTGTGATTGAGGTGACATGGTTTTTCAGGTTGAGGCAAGTGGCTATAGCCCATGTCACAGTTAGAAGAAAAGGGTTGGATTTGGTGATGAAGGTTCATCAGAGTTGTATCTTAGGAGGTTGGTAATTTATTCCTACCAAGGTTGACTGCTAGCATTGTTGGAGTCATATACATAAAAGATAAGGACTAATTAAGGTGGTTTTGACCACTTGTTTTGTGTGGAGTCCTCTGTAGAATTTTTATCCTAGAATATGGCGATAACCATCGGTTATAGAAGAGTTAATCACCATAAAACTTCATGTTTTATGTTGTGAGACCATTATATGGTGTCTTAATAAAATCATGATGTTAAGGATGATGGTTTAGGATTATGGAAGGATGGATATCACCATACCTTGGGACGCCAGGTTGATGAGCCGATGGTGATTATTCCAGTAGAATTATGAGGGAATTTTAATATGTTTATTAGGGAATGTTGATGGGATTTTGGATTTAAATGTCATGTTATATGTGTTATTAATTGGTACATGGTTCCAGATGGGATGAAAATGGTTGGGAGACTAAGGTTTCCTTGGGTATGACTGATGGTGGATTCATCATTCCATTCCCAACATTGACCATAGTTGGTAAACGCTTTCCTTGTTGGTGTTGATAAAAAATAAAGTGGGTTATGTGTTTTTTGTGTGAGATGATATTGTTTATTTTCATTTTACAAAAATTCGTATATATATGGATGTAAGACAGACACACGTTGGGGGTGGCATACTGAGTTCATAATCACACCCTTCATAGGCCCTTCTGAAAAAGTACATAATTTATGGATTTAAGATCAAGTATGCGATCATACTCTTTGGTTGGACCTTAGTAAGTAGGGATGCACTATGGGCATAGGGGATAGATGGAAATGGACTAGGTTGTTCATCTGTTCTTAGATGTTGTTTATTTATGGTCTTTTGTGTACATAATTATATTTTTGTCCCATGGAAGATCCTATAAGTTTTTTTATGACAATAATGATTTTTATATGATTATATGGTTTTATAAAAGTTTATTTTGGTCTTGTTATTACTATTATTTATTTATACTTCTATTGAGTTTGATTAAAAACTTCCACATTTACATTTTCTTATGACCATTATTATTATTATCACCAGAGGGTAGTATCCTCAATATCTCTTAATAGAGTCTCACTATTAATTTAAAGCCTTTGGAATATAGGGAGGTGTGCCTAAGGCCCCGTGGCCCTTCGGACCAAGGAATAGGTTAAGTGACTCCTAGGTCGAGGTTCTATAGTGAAGATGAATTATTACGGACTAGGATGATGATTATTTCATATTTATTTTATTTTTAATAATCGATTTTATTTCTTCATTAAATAATTTTTAACTGCATTATTTTTATTTTCTAGACATTTGGATTATATACCTATAGTGAGAGATGAACAAAAAACAAGATATAGTTAGGTGTTTGAGTGATAAAATGCACTCAGGATTGGTATATTGTTGTTCATTCTCTGCAAATAAATGAAATAGTTACCTGCTTAGAGGGTATCTCGAGTATTTTAATAACTTATACATTAAACGGTGGAAGGTTATAGGATTAATGGTATATAAAATGATCATTTAATTTTAAAAAAATAAACATGATAAAACAATGGTGGTAGCCACTTAATTTACTCTCAGATCAATCATTCTCTGTCTAAAAAATTTATTTAGTTTGTTCTTTGTTCTATTTTATTTCAATACATTTTTTTTAATTATATAGTGTATTAAAATTTAAAATACCAAGAAAATTTTATTTTTCATTTTATCCATTATAATTAAATAAATACAAATAAATAATAAGTGATGAATATTTATAAAGAATTACTATCATATCAACTCTCCTCGAGAGATAACCTAGAGTTGGCCACTAGGATACACCTATTTTGAAAAATATTATTTAATAATGTATTGTGACACCCTCACCATTAAAAATGAAATATTCATCTTCATCAAGAATGAAGATTATTTTTATTTATATAAGTTGTTTAGTGGGAGTTTTATGGAATTTTTGGTGTTGTATATAGATAACATACTATTTATTGGAAATAATATATCGACTTTACATTCTGAAAAGTTATGTTTGGGATATTATTTCTTAGTTAAATACATAGTTAATGAAATATATATACTAGGTATGAATATATATAGAGATAGATCAAATATGTTTCTTGGAATGAGTTATAACTCATGTATTAACAATTTGATAAAGAGGTTTAGCATGAAAGGGTTCTTTACCATATTTTCATGGAACAAGATTTATGATAACTCAATATCCTTATTATTTGTTGGAAAGGTGAAAAATTATATGATCTATCATGTTTGTCATGTTGTGTACTCATCATGATGTAATTTATAGCTTGATAATAACAAGTAGATATTAATCTAATCTTAATGAGCGTCACTAGATTGAGGTAAATAATATTCTTAAGTACATGAGAACAAGTAATGATATGTTATTGGTATTTGGAGGTGGGAAAAACTCATTATAAGTAATTATATTGATGTAAGTATCCAAAACTATAAGGATGAAATGATATCTCAATCTATTTTTTTTGTTTTCCATCAATATTGGAGCTATCAGTTGGAAGAGTTCCAAATAAAACACAGTGGAAAAATCAAAAATAAATGCAGAGTAAACTGATGCATTAGATTTTTTGAAGAAAAATATTTGGATTAATAAGTTCAAAATTGAACGTAGAGGGATTTATATCATTTTAAGAGTAACTGAGATTTACTATGATAAAAATAGAGTTTTTTCCACATCTAGAGAACCCACCAAAGGACAAAACACATCCTTTGAAAATACCATCTCATTTAATAATTCATTGAGAGGGGTGATTTAATGATATATTGGGTGGATATAGAGGGGAATATAGTGAATCCATTAATAAACCCATTAATGTAGTAGAAATATAAGGATCATTTAAATTATTAGGGAATTGGATAATGAGATACTAGATGTATTGATTTGTTTCAACATAAATAAATCATGGATTTATAATAAAGGAAATATCTATTTATCAATCATTCATGTGTGTTTTGTATTTTATAGGAATAAAATGATAAAAAATTAAAAATTATGATTTTTAGTTGTCTCTAATTGATGATAATAATTGAGTATTATAGGTTGTGATGATATGTTAGTATTATAATGAGTATAATCTTATATATGATATTGAATAGACACATGGGATAATAAGTTGAGATTTATTATATGGACTAACTTGTAAAAGTATATCATGTGAAATGTCATAAGATCATTGATATAATTCAGGGTTTATTATTCATATAAATAATTACTAAATATGGTTCACAAGATAGTTAGCATGTGATTTTTTATACTTTCATACCTTTATTACGCAATCCTTGAGGTTGAGCTAATTAGGGGTGGTTTGGGATCTTTTTGATAATGTCATTAGTTGAGTTTAACCAAGATGTGATTTTTTATCTTGTATGAAAATTATGACATATGGAAACTCAAATGAATTTGACTAAGGAAATTCATATACATTCTTAGTTTAGTGACATATGATGTACTCAGTTATTTGGATGAATGATATGGGATTTATTCATTCAAACTTGTCAGTTTATTTTGGATATTTGTGAACATATGGGATGGCACATATTAGATTGAAATATTTCATTTCTATTGGTCACTTGATTTCTTATTAATATGGATTATATAATAAAAAATATGATATATATATATGCATGTTGCGGTAGACATATTCATATGAACATATGGGTGTGTTTGATTGAGATCACATCAAACTGCATTATAACTTGATTAGTAATGACATCTTATTGGATTCCACTATTTACATAAAATTATGGGATAAGGAATTCATAATTGTTATTAAGGATACACAAGATTTTAGGGTCACACAATAGGCTAAGGTAAGGGTTAATTTTGGTATAAAGTTTTAATACAAACTTTTAAATAGTTTATATGATAATCATATCTGAATAATTTTAGGATGGATTCATAAATAGTTTTGATGTTTTATGTAATGTTTTTTAGAATTTAGTGTTAGTGGGAGATTGTAGGAAATCCTAAACCCTAATTTTGAGAGAGTCATAGGGGTTTCCAAACCTGACCCAACCCAACTAACCTGAACCGACTCAATCAGGTTTGGTCAGGTTACATGCATAATATGGTTGGGTTTAATTTTTCTTCATTGACTCATATAAGGGTTGGGTCGGGTCTTAGGTTGAAAAATTAATGCCTCATCCCAACCCGATCAACCTAATTAAATTTTATCTAATGGTAATCACCCCTTAATTCTACATGAAAAATGGGGGTTCAAAACCCATTGGGCGCAGGTACTGTAGTACTACTGTAGCGTACTATGGAAGTGATAGTACTATAGCAACGACGGGCACTATAGCGGTGGAAGGGTACTGTATCAGGGGCGGGTACTATGCAACACTGTAAAAGCATGGGTATTGTAGCAGTACTATTCACAGAATAGGGCTTGGGCCAAAAAAAGGGATTACATGCCATGTAATGGGCTAAATGCCCACTAGGCCTTCGGTCTATGTAATGGGTCTCCCTCTACCCAGTTAAAGAGGACTTTTCTTTGCTTTAATAATAAATGAGGCTTCAACCACAGACTTTAAAAAAACTTACTTCACTTCCTCTCACCCGGCCTATTCCATGTAGCCAATCCAACTCTAATCCCCCCCTCCCTAGTCCCCCTCTCCCTATATCATGGTGTCACATGTGCACTGCTAAGACCATAATTCATCATCCTTCCACCTCATTAACTCTCTCTCCCTTCCTACATTTCATCCCCTTAAATCCAAAATATCCAATAATCATCCCTCCTCCTCAAACTCCTCTTATTGTCGTGTGTTTCTAACTTTCATCTATTTCTCTCCCCAGTAGCTCCTTTTTTCTTATTATCTTCCCCCATTGATTAAACAAATTTAAGCCATCCCTCCATTGTTTTTGTGTTTTTACCTCTCTTGTGTGCATGAACCAAACCCTAAATAATTAACTTAGCTATAATAAGGTGTAAATACTCCTCTTTCATCCAAATCTATTGTCCTGTAGGTGTTTTGTATGTGCTCTCAACTTAGTAAGTCACTGCTAGAGCCTCACAACTCTCATTGAGTAGGGTCTATCATATAATTTAGCTAGGTCTTCATTCATGGAAGGTGATACAATTAGGTCTACTCCTTTAATTATTATAGGAACTCAAATAAAAATGTTTTCCAATCCAACCTCTCACTTAATTACATAAAAAAGGGAGAACCATCCCCAAAGTAGGAAACATTTTATAGAGAACCTAATATTGTTTATCAAGTATGAGATCATTTTTATAAGAAGAAATATGGAATAGATGTGCATAATTATTATGGAAGAGATTTTATATGTACTTCTAGCCAACATGGAAGTAGTAATTTGAATAGGAATTTGAAAAGGTTCAATAAAACTCCTCATAAAAATCTTGAAAAAGTAAAACCACTATTGGTGTTGTAAGGAACTATGATGACGATGATAATGGGATAGATAAATTTTCAATAGATAATTTTAACCAAGAATAGTGTAGAATATGTAATGAACTATACTTTTATATATGAAATTTCCTTATTAATGGATATACTCCTTATTAATTAATGTAGTTATATCTAACACATGAACAATATTTCATAATTTTTTTTGAACATTATAAAATATAGTCACAATATAACTATTGGAAAAAATACCATTAAGCGTCATAACCATTGGAAATATAGTTTTTATATTGTCACTATTATAATTAGTATACATTAAGGGTTATAATAAAATCTAATTGATGTAGAAGGATGAATTGATGGTCTTTACTAGCCGGATCATACCATATGAGGCTCATTTATCAGAGCTTCCAATGGATATATCATCATGAGGATTCACCCTTGACTAAACACAAGTTGAGATTAAATAACTAAAACTTGAATGAAACTATTTATTGGATAATTTGTATCATATATAGATCACTTCTCAAACTATATTCATCAAACCACCCCAAGAAAGTACTACCATCGCACACCTTACCCTTAGGGGGTATGTTGGAGTAATAAGGGGTTGTGTATGTAGGCCCTAGTACTACGAATATCTAAATTTTTCATTTAGAAATAATAGAAGGGTTATATTGATTCTTTTTAATTATTATTTTATATACACTTGAGTAAATATTGAATTTGATAAAAATTAGATTTTGATATAAAGAAACTGAAATTGTATTTTTGGAAAATATGTGTAATTTTAATTAAAAAAATCTTTTATGATAAATTCAAGAATCTTAAATAAAATCTATTTTCATGAAATTATTATAAAGAAATATTTATTTAAATATAAATTTTAATATAATTTAATGAAGTCCCATGTATTTTCTATAAGGTTCAAAATGTTTTTGGTGACGAAAAAACAAAATTTTTTCAATAAGTATTTTTATTTAAAAAAGGAAATTATCATATTTATAAAATTATTTGGATAAAATAAATTTAATTTTTGAAATAAACACATCAAAATTATCCAGTAGTTAATTTTCAACATTTCTTATGATAGTTGAATTTTTTGGTAAAAATTAAATACAGTATAAAAATAAAGTGTTATTGTGACATTATAATAGCCAAAAAAGAAATGTAATAAATACAAAATATGAATTATATACTAAAAATTTTAATTTTTATTTAAATAATGTGTTTTTAAAATAATAAAATTAATTTTAAAAATCTATAATAAGTCTTCACAAACCTATAATATATTTTAAGATTTTAAAAATAATTCATTATGAACATGACTCACTTCCACATCATGAATGACTTAATTTTAAGGAGTTCGGTTCTTAAAATAATAAAATATTTAAAACCACCACTCCTTGGAAAATATAATGAGAAAAACATGTTAAGTCAAATTGTTTTTTATTTTTTATTAACTAGGTCTCCAAGGGCTAAGTTTGAAAATTAATAAACAATTATCTCACTTTTTCTTTAAATACCCAGTAATTATTTCATTACTATTCAATATAAATTCTTAAATCACTAATTTCTTATCATTTTCCCTCTATAGGTCCCTCCCACGGAGTTTTTAAGGATTTAAGTAGCTCATACCATGCTTTAAGAAGCTACATCTTAAGGTAAGGATCCTCTCCCTCCTCTTTTCCATTCAAGCACTTCCTAGGTAATAAGAATTTTGATTCTCAATTGATTATGTTATATTGTGTTAATAAACATTACTTTATTGTACAAATGTTTCCAAAATAATGATATATTAAATTTCTCTCTTATTTATCACTTATGTGAACTTTTATAATGACCCATTATTCTAATGAAATTATCCCTTTATTTTCCATGTCATATATTTTTGTTCTGAATACCGAACCATATTTTCATTAATGGGAATTTTTCTTGATATAACTATACTTAATTGATTGGGGAATTAATTTTATGAAACCAAAATTTCTTAATCATTGTATTGAAATAACGAAATGCATTATAAGGTTATATGATCGGTGTGGCACACATAAAGTTGGACATATGAAAGGTGCACCCCAATAGTGCTCCAATGCATTGTGTAATATTTTCATCTCATGAGATACCATGTATGGGGCCTGAGAAGTTATCCTAAGCATGCTATGTTATGATTAATTGGAATTTAACATTTACTTACACTTATAATGTCAAAAAAAAATTTGATGTCGCATTTTTATAATGTCATTTCCTAATTTCATGGTTCCATGTGAGTATGGTGACCTTTCTTTTTAATAAATGATTTTTAACATATTTTCTTAAAAAAGTTTTAAAGTATTAATTTTGATGGATATTTTAAGGTTTAGTGTCTTGGAAACCAGGTACATAATACATAATTACATAAGAAAAACATAAACATAAAATTTATTTAATACTATTGAATGACTCCTTTATTATTCCATCCTAGGTCACCTTGCTGCAAGTGAATTCCAAGGGATATACATCAATAGAAAAGGGTGAGCATATATCCTAGTAAGCGATAAGAATATGAAATATAACAAAGAAGATCATTAAGGATAAAACATGAGGCATAACATGTAGAAATAATAAGAATTACATGATAAATAATATGGAAATGTGGATCTGATATAAAAATGATATATTCGTAATATTATATCCAAGGTTTATCACCATGGTGTCAAAAAATATAATTAACCAGGTTATTTACCAAGGTATCATAAAACATGTCATCTCTAGGGGTTAATTATCAATACAGTGCATTGGAGCACTATCATGGCACACCCTTTATATGTCTAAATTCATGTCTGCTGTATAAATCATTCAAGAAGTCATTATATAAATAACCTATGGGAAATTATGATTGATATTCATGTAAAGTCAATGATTTATTAGATTTATTTCATAAATGAACATTACATCATTTTAGACCCATGAAAAGAAAATACGGGATTCATATATATTAATCCACCATCAATAAATTATATTTACATCTAGGTGAATACCCATGGATATGGAAAGGTTTTGGGAATTTATAATATAATAATATTTCATGTACAAGAGAAAAATTCATGAAATGATTTTGGCAGCATGACGGATATACAATTTGGATTAAGGGAATTTCATAATGGGAGGTAAAAAACATATCATGTTTATAATACACTATTTTTTAAGTAATAGAATAATAAAAAGTGTATGAATAGAAATTAATTCAAAATTTAGAAGACATAATACAAAAGAGGTACATGAATGGAAAATAAGAGTAGGAGAGTTACCTTACCTTGAATTATTACTTCCAAAAACATGAGGAAGAAACCATAATAACTTAAGGAAACCTTTTATGGAATATTTGGGAGGTAAAAAACAAGAATTTTTTAGCTAAAGGATTTGGATTGGAGGTGGATGGGAGGATGGGTGGGTATTTATAGTAAAAGAGGAGTAATTGTTTAATAATTTCTAAATATAAACCTTGGAATTTGAGGTTATGGAAAATGAAAAACTATTAAATAACCCACGGTTTTTGTTCATGGTTTTAAAAATTTAAGTCACATTTTATAATATTTTAATTCATTAGAACAGAAATGAATTTTTAAATATTTATTTTTCCATGGAAAATTAAATTTTCCAGAAAATACAGCTTTTAAAATTTTATTTTCCAATTTAGAATTTGGAAAGTAATTAGTAGCTCTGGAAATTAATTTAAATACATAAAAATATATAATATTAAAAATAGTAATATAATTCTAGTCATGGATTCAATTTTATTAATTATTACATAATTATTACAGATTTATTAATTCATAAAAATATATCATAAACACAAAATTGTAATTTTACTATTCAATGAAAAATAAATTATTTTTGAAAATTCTCAAAAATTCTCCCTAACCAAATTTCAGTGTTCTAATTTAAAATATAAAATTTATTTTATAAAAATAATATACTAAATATGATAATTTTAGTTTTTTAATAAAAAATAGTTATTTATTTAAAAATAAAAGTCTTTATAACATAGTCAACTTTTTGACTTTTATGAAAATTTCCCACGAAAAAATAAAATTACATTATCATTTATATTTAAATAAATATTTTTTATAAGACTATTTCATAAAAATAAATTTTACTTAAAATACATGAATTTATTATAAAAGTTTATATATATTCTTTGGAAATACAATTATGTTTTATATGTATCCAAAAATCTATTCATGAAATTATTCATATATTCACATATAATTAATTAAATAAAATATTAATGAAAATGGGCTTAAAGCGGAAATTATTTAATTTATAGAAATTAAATTGCGCTTTTATTATACTAAGGTCTTGATATATAACCCCTTATCACACCACCATACACCCTAAGGGTAAGGTGTGTGATAGTGGTAGTTTCATGGGGGTGGATTACCTAACATTGACATAGTCGTGATCTATACTAACTTGAACATCTCCCATAGTTGATTTTGGTTGAGCCTTACTTGTTAAAACACTACTTGAGCTTGGTTAAGGTTGAAACCCAGTAAAGCTACCTCCCACCCAAGTTATGATTAATGCGTTTTAAAAGAAAATATCATACTAGTTAAGGCCATCATTTCTTCATTATTCATCTATTATATTTTTTCATTACCCTTTATAAACACTAATTCTAATGGTAACTTTATTACTAATGGTCATAATGCCCAATGGCCATATTGAACAATATTCGGGTTATTATTTCAATGATCCTATCACCATTTTGATGGTTATATTTCCTCCTATAAATACCTCTTAATTCATTCATTTTTCATTTACCTAAATTCCCCACAAGGTTCTATGTTTCTAAAATACCAATTGGTTTACTAATGTTTTGTTTATTTTTTATCATTTTTTTGTGGATATGATGATTACAGGGGATCGATATGATCTTGAATAAAAATTAATTTTTTAATATAGAATCACTTTTAAGGAAAAAGTGAGAAACCAAGGAATATTATTTTAATGACTTAAAACACCAAACCATGCCCCAGCCACCCCAAATTCAAAAAACCAGACCAAAAAACAAAAAAGTCCCCTCCCAAGAACAAACATCATTAAGTAATATTTCCACCATTAAAACACTGCATGAAAATTTATCCCCTGAAAATACGGGCCGGTACCAATGGCTAAGGCCATACCCTCTCAAATATCCAAAACCAAGTCGCATAAGTCTAGTGAAAACATGCAACTTAAACCTCATCTGGAGAAGTCTCTAAATAGAATATAGAATCAATAACATTTGATAATAGGGAAAAGGAAAACATCATTAATAGAGAGAAGAATCACCCTAGATATTCATGAATTCTACCACCGCATCAAAAACCTTGGATGCAGAGCATACCATATAGGAAACCACACCAAAAGAGATTCATACCAAAATATAATTCACAGAAAGAAAAAAAATCACCCAACAACAATCATGAAATCAAAGGTTGAAACTCATCACCATGCTCTTAGATATCATAGGTGATTCCAGAGGGAGCTTCACTGCAAACTGAGCCGAAACAAAATGAAGCTCGTTGCCACCATCACTCTCATACATGGAGGCCACAGAGCCACCCAAATCACTCACATGCAAAGAAGAGGATGCAAATATAACCTCATCTCACAAGATATCAGATCTTGACCTCAGACCAACACTACTCCACCAATAACAGATGATCCCCTTTCTTGAGCTGGGTAATCTTTTTCCTGAATACGTATCCCCTTTCCTCAATAATTTTGATCCGTTCTACTTTATATGATTTATAAAGTCCCTATTCTATACCATTTTTTTCTAGTATATGTGTTGATTCTGACATAGAATTTCTTAATAGGGACATGTGGAATACATTGTGAACATTGGAAACATTTTAAGGTAGTTCTACACAATAGGAAACTACAATAACATTCTCCATAATCCCAAATGGTCCAATGCAACTTGGACTCAGTTTCTTATTACTTTATAAACCTCATGAAAAATTTCCGTTGAAATATTTTTAGGAATAAATGACCAATGAAATTAATCACTACTTCCTTCCTTAAATTATTAGTACGAATATTTTATAGACTCTTGACTGTCTTGATATATTTATGGATAACTTATATCTTATCTAAATTGTATTTCATGATTTTTTTTCCCAGTAATTTTTCTTCTCTAACATTATCATAGAATGTTGTAATTCTACACCTCTTCTCATAGAGTGGTTCATAAAGAGTCCTTTAAATGCTCAAGTGAGAACTATTTTTATAGGAGAATTCAAAAAGTAGATTATGTCGATCCCAACTCCCTTGAAAATAAATTGATCTATCATGTAACATGTTCTCTAATGTTTGAATAGACCTACCATACTACCCATCAGTTTTAGGATTATAGTTTGTGTTAAGATTTACTTTATTATTCATATACTTTTGAAGTATCCTAATTAACTTATAAGTAAATCCTGGTTTACAGTCTAAAATAATTTACAATGGTTCCCCATGATGTCTCCCCACTTCTTGAATATATAAACAATAAAGGCTCTCAAGGGATAAATCTTCTCTTGTAGTGATAAAATGGGAATACATTTTTAATTTATCAGTTATTTCTGAAATAGAATTGTTTTCCTTTGATGTCTTTGGAATTCCAGTAACAAATTCTATAGTGATGTTTTCCCACTACCATATAAGCATGGGTAGTTGTTGAAACACTCCATCGGGTAATTTTTATTAAGACTTCACTTGATTACATACCAAACACATTTCAGTATAACCATGAATCTCCCTTTTTAGGTTATCCCACCAATAATGTTTTCACCGATCTCTATACATTTTGGGATTTTTGAGATGTATAGAGAATATAGAGCTATGATATTTATCCAGTAGATCATTATTTAACTATATATAAAATGGGATATATATCCCTATACCAATCATCATTACTCTATCTTTATCAAAATTAAACTTAGAAAACATTCAAATTTTTACATCTTCTTCTTTTGTATTTTAGGATTTCCTCTTTGTACTTTCTTGATCTTCTCTAGTAATGATGGTTGTGAAATAATTTGGGATAGGATTGATTATGTCCCTTTCCTTATGAATTCCATGTCTATATTTTCCAAGTATTTAACCAATAAACCCCCTTAAATCCTAATCACATCATGAAATCCAGGGCCTTTCCTACAGAATGAATCAGTAACTTTGTTAGATCTTCCTAGGTGATAATGGATAGAACTATCATAGTCATTAAAAAGTTCCAATAACCTCATTTTTCTCATGTTCAAATCCTTTTGTGTGAATATATACTTCATATTTGGTGGTTGGTGTATATATCATACTTATCCTAATAAATATAGTAATTTCATATAATTAATGAAAATTTAGATGCAACTAAATCCAGATAATGGGTAATATAATTATGTTCACGACGTTTTAACTATTTTGATGTATAAGAATTTATTTTGTAATTTTTCATGAGTATGCATCTAATTCTTTTCAAGGATGCATCACTATAAATGAAAAATCCTCCCTTATTAGAGGGTAAAGTTAAAATAAGTGAACTAACCAAACACTTCTTAAGTTCCTGGAATCTTATTTTTACACTCCTTTATATAGATAAAGTTAACTCTCTTTCATGTTATCACGTCCTGAGCTGAGAGCCACTAAAACGGTTCCGAAATCTAGTTGGTGATAAGGCCTAAAGAATGCCTCCCCATATACCAGTGGATTCCGACTATTAGTGAGGGTCAATAATAGTACAGTGGAGAGAATATAACATTGTTTTAAAAGTGGTAATAGTGTTAATAAATAATCTATAATAAAATAGTGAAAGTTAATATAAATGATCACAATATAAGTAAATCATCCAGATAAAATAAACACAAGGCGGTAATCAGAGTCACATACAGATAATGAAATGAAGTAAAATAAACTATATAAGAATTCATGGAAGTAGGAATACATACAACACAATTATAATAAAGGAAAAATATACCCAAAAACTATCTCCACAATCATCTTGAGTCCTTGTCTTAGTTATTTTCTCACATCTAAATAAAATAAGCATCTAAAAGGGGGCTCCCATTTATCCTAATTTGTAACCATGAGGTATGTATGGGTACCAAATGGTGGCCCAAACATCGTACAAGATAAAATCAGTAGTCCAACACCAATTATATCTAATGAAATCCAGCCTGTGAATATAAAATAAACTATTATATAAGAATAATAAACAAATAAATAAATAAAATAAATAATGTAATCAAATCAGGCTTAGGTTCCTCAAGGACACATGTATGACCATACCTACCTCATCCTAAGCCGAAATTTCCCTAAGAATTCCATTATGTATATATATACATATATGTAAACATATATATATGTATAGATATACATGAACTAATGAGGACACGAGGCATAAGACCAAGGAATCCACAAAAGGATATCATACAAGTCTCATGATTTAAATAAAGGTCATCATACCAAATGATCTCAATGAATGATAAGACACATCATGCTTAAAAGTCTCAAAGAAATATGAATAATAGTAATATAAGTGTATAATATTTTATTAAGGGGAATAAACCAAGGAAACAGAATATGGTATGTGGAACACCATGCTCAAAAATCTCAATCAAGATGTGAAGTTTCATGTCCAACATTATAACCAAGGGTCATAAAAAATCATGTCAAACAACCCAAAATGATTTTAAGCACCATGTCCAATATCCTAGGCCAATGGGGGGGGTATGAAGTGTCATGTCCAATAAAACAAACCAAGGTCTCTCAGAAATAATCTTTTAATAAAGTAATCCCACTTTCCCTATGAGCTCAAAAATAATTCATTATATAAAGAGAAACTCATGTATTGCTCAAGGTGTAGATTACTTTCATTAACATGTTATATTTAATATTTTAAAAAATAATCAATGATAAAATCCATGCCAATATTAGTTCAAAATAATTTATTATACCATTTATTTCATAATAAAACATGAGATATTTGGGAATCACCCATGCCTCAATGAAATTAAAAAAATAATTTTAAACATTTAATTTAAAAAACCAATTAAGAGTGATAAATTATACCTGGTGTATAATGTGATCCACACCAAAATTTAATTCAATTAATATTGTTGACTGATTCATAACCATTAACGATAAATAATCAAGGTCCAAGAGATTTATCCAAACCATTTAATTATCTAAGGAATCTATAAGTATTTTAAATCATTTAATGAACACACCACGGGTGGTTTAATCATAAAGAAAGGGTGGTATAAGATAGCAGGTAATATAACACACCTTAATAGGTGGTTCTGGTTGAGGTCATTGATCTCTAACCATGTAAGGGGACTAAAGAACTTCATGGTTGTGGATTAGGTATTTCATTAAAATAATTTTACATTTTAGGAGAAATGGGATGGAATTATGATGCATAACATAATGGAAATATTTTATAAATTATATAACTTTATGGTAAAGGAATATTGACCACTTTACCTCATTCTTAGGATTCTACAATCATCCATTATTGGTCCTTGATTGAGAGAAATAGAAGGAATAGAAAAACGCCCTAAAAATAGAGCATATGATCTCACATAATGACCAAACTAATAGAGAGAATAAAAACTAAGAAAATAGGTAAGTGGAATTATAGAATAACTAAGGGTTATCAAACACACAACACAGTGAAAAATTCTAAGTCTGATTGAGGGATATCTCACCATGCCTAGGAGGAGAGCCAGGGGGCTTAATCAGCCTTCTGAGTGTGAGAATTGAGGGAGAAGTGGGAAATATGTGTTAAAAAGAAAGAGAGTAAAATAGTAATTCTTAGTGACTTTGAATATCTGTATGGTTTGAATAATCATGTTCCAATTATGTGATGCCACTTTACAAAGGGCCAACCCTTCACACAATTTATGTGCATGGTTAGACAAACAATGTGACAACTGTGTGAGTCACCTTGTGCACCTGAACCAAACCAAACAACCTATTATATCCCCTCACATAATTTTAGGAAAATATTACCCTATGAAAACATTCCACATATTTTGGGCCACACTATTAGTCAACAGTGCACAAAAAATGTGCCCAATTCCATCTTCTCCCAAAACTGAGTTCTTTGAGATCGATGTTCCCAAAACTCATCTAAACATCCAAGAAACCTTATATAACTTAAAACTCATCAAAAAATCAAAACATTAAATTATTCCAACTCTCAAAATTAAATTCCTAAAACTTATTTCTAATTTTTCTTTTCCACCAAATGAAATGTTCAATCTTCCTTGGAAATTTCAACCCATCTTTAAACACAGGACTTTATAACCTCTCAACCTTAGAAATTATCATCCACATGAATTTTTTGGGGAAAATAAAACATTAATTGGCCTATTTAGGTATTAAATTTCGACTAAAATGGTCATGTTTCATATCTAAATGCCCAAAATTCTTCCCAGAACAACATTTAAAAAAAAGGAACTTAAGCTTTCAAAACTTGATCCAACACTCAAAACCACTTTCACAACATCAAGACAAAAATTATTTGAGTCTGTATAACCTAAGACATGATCATTTCAGTATCTCCTTCATTAATTGGACATTTAAACTTCCCACCATAGGTTTTATATTTCATATTAAAATCCATGTGGTGGTACTTACATCATCAGAATTGTTTTCTGAAACATTTCTTTAGATTTCTAGAGATAATCCAAGCATGTTTACCAGTTTAAAATGCACATTTGATCCCCAATAAACCCCACTTAGCTTGGTTGACCTATTTTTTCCTTAAAATGCCTCTACCAAAATTTAGGTTGCACCCATCTCATTCAGAGGGCATGCTAAACCTAGTTTCTTCTTGATCATATCCAGCTATTAGAGGAAACTAAAATCAAACTACCTCTGGATGACTACCTTAAAAAATGACTAACCTTAATAGTCAACACATCATCAAAACCATATTCTAAAATCCTTTAACCCAAGGCATACTGATGTCATTTTTATCACACTCACTAAATATCATACATGACTTTTGGTGATGTCTTCTAACTGAACCATCTCCCAATCTAAACCATCGTCTTGATTTAGAACCTTCACTAACAGATACCGGATCCAACCCATGGATTATCACAAGCCATTTTGTGTCTAACTCCTACACTTGTAATTATCCCAATTATATAATCAAGCATGAACATGTAATTTGTTGAGAATTTAAGTTGTACATTATTTCGTTAAACCAATGAGATATGAAAACAATAATGAATTTCCAAAAACTAGTCTCAATATCCCATGAACCTTCTCACATGATGGTTTATCTCTAGTGACCAACATCATACTTCACACCTCAGGATCATCCATATCATTATACGAAAAATATGATATTTATTTTTACTTCATCCCATGCCCTATACATCCTAGAAATAACCAATGGCGTGGTTAACAATCATCTCATCCTCGATTAATAATGTAACATCATCTACCACCCATTCCCACTTCTCGAAAATAGTCCATATGATGGTCATTGAGTTTCAAGTCAAAATGATGGACACCACCATAAAATAGAAAATTGTGTACTATGCACCATTTGACTCACTTTTAACCACTCCTCGAGTACAACTACCAATGATTTATTTTATACAACAACATAAGATAAATATATAGATCAATGTTTTTATAATTCTTTCTTAGCAAACTTAAGATGATTTTAAGGTATTGAGAATGATTGTTTCTAAACCAAGAGTACACTAAGATTATATCAACTTGAATGTATCACTCTCCCTAAGACACACTCACATCAAACATGGTTATACTTACCTTTTACCAACCGATAACACCACATCTTCTAAAAAATGTGCATCAAAGTTCACCCATGGGTCAATCATCTCACATAAATGGTGTTATATCCTATATATCCCTCATCGTCAAGAACTATTCTTATTTACCCAAAGCTTCGGGTCACTTTACCCAAAAGTGCCTCTATTTTTAAACCATCGGTCCTCGGCTCGCACATGGCCATTCACTAATGCTAAATTCTAAATAGATCCTACATGAAATTATCACAGAATAAAATTTCCATGCACAACGTGTGGATATCCCCTAACCCTGATTCAAGGACTGAATTAAACTCCACAAGTCATTTGTTAAAAAGGTCTAGCAGACTATGCTACATAGCATGTCCATTTATAACATTCTAGGAGATCTTGTGAAACCCCTCTTTAAAATCTAGCACCTATCCATTCATTAATTTATCAATTGATTGCCCCCAACATGAAATAGTTTTTGAAATTGAAGCATCAACCACCCAACCTCAGGTCAATAGGGTCAGGCCTTCTGAATAGTCCTACAAATTGAATCCAGTTCAAATATCCAAGAACCCTAGGTGCTTCCTTGAAAACCCATGCATAATTGTGTCTATATTACATAACCTAAGAACCATTGTGAATCATCTCAAAAAAAATTTACAAACAAGACCATTTCCTTTAGGGAAAACATAAACATAGAACAACCACTTATACAGGTTGTTCTTAATCAAAACACTGTTGTTAACCCACTGGGGTCTGATTCAAAATTAATGGTATCTAGATCTCCCACTTATCCCTAATGTCTCTCACACATTCGTATCTAAATTGAGGGATTTTTTTATATGGAATTTAACACACCTATAAAATATATTTAAAAGAGGTATAATTGAAGGCAGGTAAAAGAATCATTAACCTATTAGGGTTAAACCTATAAAATTAGGTGTACAACATTACCTACCAAGAATCTACCTACCAAGGCATGATTCCCTCCAAGAGGGTAACTATTCCCACATAAAGGATAAGGATCTAACACTCAACGAGTATCCACATACGATAATTCCACCATGAGGTTCATCTTACTATAAACCCACCCATATACCTAACGGTGTCATTTTAAACCAACTAAGAGTCCTACCTGACTCAACTGATCAAACTAACAACACTTACCATGTTTAGGGACTTAGTTCAAAAGTATACCAGTTTTTCATCATTAAGGGAACCACAAAATTGGATAACTCCTCATTCACACATAATTAGTAGACTGTTAAACTATATTCACACATAAGATGTCACTAGGATCTACTTCTTATTCTTTAAGTTCATGAAAATAAAAAATAAGAATCCAACTGAGGCTCACGAGGAACATCTACATTCCCATAAAAGACATCTCTCAAAAAAATACTAAAGTTACCCATTACATGAGTGTTCATGATAAAAAAACCTCTAAAATGTTTTATCTTAAGTCATTTAATCAATTATCAAATATTAAAACATTTAAAACATCTCATATATGAGGAATATCATGTACCAGTTATCAAGGAAAACTATATTAAGCACATTATTTAGTTGACACCATGCAACTCTATATGAAAATTATCTCTTAATTTACTTTTATCCATTTATTTATCCATAAATCTCTCACAACTTGGATTTATTAAATAAAAGGTTAACAACAAGCTATATATGAAAACACCCTTTAGGTTTTAACTGCCATTTTAATTAATTGAATCCTCATATTAATAATGTTCAAAGTAGGTAAATAGTTTTTTATCAATTAAGGGGAATAAATTCAGTAATATTCCACCATAAATTTATATATAACATCATATAATCGGCTATAAAAAATATAAAAAACCATCCCATTTGTCATTAATATTCCCCCATGGGGTTGAGTACCACTTAAATTAAGAATAATGGCAACCTATTATGGTCCCATCATACCAAATTGGGTTAAGTTTATATGGGTGTCAATTTAAGATTTATGGATTCAATGCTCTATAAATTAAAATTGGCATATCGTTTAAATGAAAGTTATTCGTATTTATTTTATAATGATTTCAAAAAAACCCTAGTGGGTTTATCTATTAAGAATTAAATTATAAAACTCCCCTACATGGGTTGAGTCAAGAATATAAGTTTTAAGTCATGTGGTTCATTTTGACGAAGTTATATAGGTACAATCCCTTATATATATACAATGGATTAGTTAGATGCATAACCATTCACAAGTTATAAATGTACTTTAATTTATAATTTAAAATTGAAATTCATGTACCTAAAATTAGGTTTGTGACATCATTTTCAAAATATAATGAGTTTATCTAATTTTGTTCAATAATATGGTCCACCCATTCCAATTTATAAAGGCTCCCACTCTTTATAAATTTCACTTGGAACCCATTTAATCATAACCATTAATATTTTATCCCATTAATCTAATGTTCCATGAATCAAACATGTCATAATTGCTTTATTAAGGTTCCATGATCAAGATATATGGTAAAACACCAATTAAGTTGATGTAAACACTTTAATAACCAATCATATATAAAAAGTTAATAATTTATGCTATCATAGAGTAATAAATACTAGTAAACATGAAAATAATCATCCAAGAATGGTATATAGGTATGTATGTAGATATATCACACAATAATGGTATATAGATGAACATTTAACATAATAAAGAAAGCATGTTTTATAATTAAGCATTATAATTAATCATGTAAGGCACATCCCACAAGTGTTAGTGTAACTCCCCAAGCTTCCACAGTAAGATTCTCTTTGAATAATACAATAGTGTGCGATGTATGCAACACCGAGTTCAAGCGCATCACGACCTATCCAACTAACTGTCTAAAAAGTGGTTATGATTAATAATAACCAAATTTTTTATTTTATATATATCTTATATAATTTTAACATTCATATTTTGTGTTTCTTAGACATAATATAACAACAAATTCAATTTTTCAGATAAAAGAATTATTTTTCAAAAATGCAGTTTTTCCGCCTTTTAGTGGAGAAATTTTTTAAAATCCAATATTTGACACTTTAATATATTCATTTTGATGAAATTAAATTCTACTTTATAATAGGGACACAAATTTTTAGTTTTGATAAATTTTTGGTGCTTTTCTGATAACTTTCATATTTTGATCAATTGTGAAAGATACTAAATTTTAATTGAAAACAGCTTTTTAAATTCAAATAATTTACAGTTCTGAATTATACATTTGAATGGTTTTGAATTATAATTAGATTAAATTTTTATCATTTAATCCAATATTGGTCATTGTAAGTAATTTCACTTATAAATTGGATATAAACACATATCTATATTTGGATAGTTTTCACTTCTCAAAAACCCAATTTCTGGTTTTGAAAATGGGAATTAATTTTAAGTCAATTTATGCAACTTCTATGTCTTAAATTCTTTAAAATATAAATCATTTTTGGATTTTTAATATTAATATTATATTAGGGTAAATTTTTGGTATTTTTCTGAAAACTTTTAATTTTTGATGAATAATTAAAAGAACTATGTTATTGTTTAAAATCAAATTTTTATTTAAATAATTATTTATTTTATTTAATTTTATTTTAATTAAAAATAGAAAAATAATACATATATAAGTTAAATGTAATTCATTTGATTTATTTTATAATATGTTTAGATATATAAAATTTTATTGAACTTTTTATTGTATTTTACCCACCTTCTATGTACATTTGCAAATTTTCATAAAACGTAATTTTACCACTTCTGTGAATTGAATTTCAAAATTCATAGAGACATGGTTGAAATTAGTAAGTAAAATGTGGTTCAATAAGATGAAAATAATTTTTGGTGAATAGTAACATTTGAATTTTATTTACCACGGTTTAAAGTAAATAGGGTAATTAAAGGTAAAAATGATGTTATAATTACCCTAACACATGTCCTCATTCTATCGGATAAGTTTTTTTAACCAAAATGAACCTTATTAATAAAATATGAACCTATTTGATACACTTGGATTAAATTACGACTTTTATTACTATTTTATTTAAAGAAGAGTTAAAAGTGTAAAATTCAATGTTTAATAACTAAACCACTTTTAATATAGGGTTATACATAATACAAATTGGACTATAAATATTCATTATAAATATAAAACGGTTTTATACATCATGGTATTTTATTTATAATATTTAGAAATTAAATATGTAAATTTATTTACGACACGATGATGATGCATTAGTTACTTTATTAATGAAAGATTAAAATAATTGATGATACTAATATAAAAATAAATGAAAATTGAGACTTTTGATGTATCCCATGAATTTTCTAGGTTAATATGACATGTTAGGGTTGATTTAGTGATTTTTTTTCTAATTAATAATTTTTATATGACTTTCACAAAAACCAAATACTAAATAGTGTCAAAAATGACATAAATGAGTTTCTAAAAAAATACTACTTTATTAAATGATAAAATACTCATAAAAATATAAGGTTTAGAAAATGAATTAGATAATGTTAGATATTTAAATAATGAACCACTTGGGGTTCCCTTGGATTTTTATAGATTATTTATTAACCATTTATTATAATAATACAGTAGGACATGGTAAATGTGAAACTATTTAACTAAGAGTTAAATCTAAAAGATAGGATTAATACAGTGACCTAAACATGTATAAAACCTATTGGTTGATATTATTTCGACCTATACCCACCTTATATTTGCAATAAGTCAATTAGGATCCATTAAAAATTTAAAATTATTTTATAATAATATAATATTTCAAACTTTTCCGAAAGTGTCCCTCACCTGTCTTATAAAAGGGTAATTCCCATTCTATCAAAATCGAACATCAAAAGCCATTTGTATCTACCAAAACATTCCCAAATATACTCCCAAATTCCCACACTTAGACATAAAGGTATTTACTTGAGAATAAAGAAAACCTAAGGAATACTTTTGTTTAATTGAAAAGGAAACACCCAAAGAAGAGGTAATTATTTTATCACCACATTCAAAGTTCTTTTCTTCTTCCACTTTCTCTTTATTTGTTATGTCCATACCAAAATAATAACTCTAGTACCTTATATATACTGTGATTTTATTATAAATATGGTACAACCATACTCATTATTCTATCCATCCTATGAATGATAATGTCACCATGCGTGTGTACATATGGCTTACTGTCTCCACGTCGTGGTGTAATTTGTTATTCAACACTATGTTATTTGGATGAATATAATGATGAGTAATATGTATATAAATAAAGAAAATAATATGATAATTTCTATGTAAAATTAATATACCATCCAATTCCACACCTTTTAATCATTAAGGAAATGATATCTCTGCTCGTGTGTACGTACGACTTACTGTCTCCACAACGCGATGAGATTCATTTCCACATTCACTATTCAATGATGATTATAAAAATATATATTATTAATAAGTATGTAATATATGAAATAATAATTATACTAGATATATATATATATATATATGTATTTACTTATATATATATCTTAATCACTTACTACAATTCAATACGATATGAAAACGGAAACAACGTTTATGCGTACGTACGACCTAGCATCTCCATATACGGTCTTTTCAATTTCATATATATATCTGTTACACATATTTATATTATAAATATATATGATATATAAATCATATTTTATATTCTGGAATTATTTAAAACATGATCTAAATGATACGATCAAGGATAAAAAGTTAAAACACGTACAATAAAGAAGACAATTATTACCCGAAATGTTAATTTTTTTGGAAATAATTATTAAATGGGTAGAATAATGTCTTAAATGAATCATTTATGATATAATAAATATGAATATGGTTCCTGTATAAGTTAATAACATACTATTATCATTATATAAGAGGTTAAAGGTACCCTTGACCAAAGGAAAGTGCAAGGTAAGGGTTAATTACTCAGTCTCATTATTATCCGAGATTGTTTATGTGTAAGTATTTTCTAGAAAATATTTATTATTCATGTCCATGTTTCATAAAATAAATTTAAAAATTATTCTTTGAAGGTACTTTTTAACTAAAAAATCATTTTAAATGTTTTTATTATTTATTCTTCTAAATATTTCATATTAATGTCCATGTTTTCAAAACGGGTTTAAGGATTTATTTATATGGACATGATGGTTTTAAAATTTTAATTCCTTTCAAAGGTTTCAAAGTTATATGGTAAAATTTGATTCCAAAATCTCTTTTAAATGACTTCCTTTATAAATTTGTGACTTTTAAATGATTTCACAAAAATGGATATTTCTCTCAAAAAGTTTTACTGGTCATTTCAACTATGCCAGCATCCTTTATTGGATATTATTCTTGATTAAGGTTGATTTATTATAATAAAATCTTCAATAATGTATTTAATGAGTTATGATATGTTTGACTATGGATGTGTTATTTTTATACCCTTCATGGTTTGTGGTTGATGTACTGAAATTTCGTATGCTAGTTTTAATACGAATGTTTATGTTATGTTTCAACATTATGATATGAGGAATGAAGTTGACTTAGTAAGTGACAGATGGACCCCTCTATAGACCCTATATGTATTGGTAAGTCTCATAAGACAAATTAGTGTCTTGGCATAAGTCCTTGAAAAAAAATATCTGTAGTCTTGACACGAGGCCTTGACTATGTGGTAATGATGTCCATTGTTAGGCATTACCTCATTGTGAAATTAATTATTACATGTGATTATTCAAATAGTAGAATATCAATGTGCATGTTTATATGGTAATGTTTGATTTATTTTCTCCATATTATGTTCATGTTTATGTTTAAAAGGAAGTTTTTTTATTACACATCTTGCCTTAAAAGTTTATATCTCTGCTAAATTATTTACACTTACTGAGCATCTGAGCTCACCCCTTTATTATGTTTTGTTTTACCATGATTACAAGAAGTGTATTATGTTTGATATGCAAGGTTAATATATGGGAATAATGAAATTATCAATAGATTATTTATGTTTTGTTGTATGTTTGAATGTGTAATGTTACATTCATGTGTGTAATCTAGTTTCCAAGACTGCTAAATAGATCGGTCTTTCAAGACTGTATTCCTTGTAATCATGCCAATGTATTAAAATAATGCATTGTCTTCGGACTTCTAGGGTCAGCGAATTACAATTGGTAATAGAGGAAGTTTAGTACAAATCTTGGAATCTAGATTTTGAAAAATTTTGATTAGAGAACATTAACCTAAGTTCGACTTTGAGGATTAGTATAGAAGAACTTCCTAGAATTTTGGTAATATAGAGATTTTATGTATTTTCAAAGCAATAAATCCCTATCAAGATACGTGTAGGTAGAGGCGGCTGTAGTACAGATGTACCTAGGAATGAAAACTTTGACAAGGAGTTTCGGGCTTGACCTACGGTATCCTGGTACACAACAACATGCCTTGCTGCACTCCTGGTTACATCACTTCTAGGAGATCTTCTTAGGATAATTCACATTTTCTTTAGAAACCATTATGAATGATTTGTGAGTAAATAATTCCTCAAAGAAAACATTTTTTTTATTAATAGTGATTATATGTATAAATTTTTCAATTTATGTTAGTTATTTTACTAGTTTTGAATTAGGTATTGCGATTCATAATCTAATGTAGTGTATGGCATTGTTTACAAATGGAGACTGTTGTACATATCGTTCCCCTCGTTGTTTGATTTTCATGATCACAATCACCTTCTTATTTATCAAATTTTGTGTTTTAAGTGTTATGGATGATAGGCAAGAGATTGCCAAAGGAATGGCCCAAGAAAGCATCTCAAGTGGACTGAAATTCAGTCCACCGGCCAACCGGTGTGATAGCACCGGCCAGCCGGTGGACCTGGAAGAGGCATTGCTCACTGCCAGGTTCCACCGGTCAGCCGGTGGCTCTGTCACCGGCCAGCCGGTGGCACCCAGATCAAATAGTGTTTGCTACTGTCTCCCCACCGGCCAGCCGGTGGCTCTGGCACCGGTCATCCGGTGGAGCCTGGACCAAATTCTTCTCAACATACAAGGCACCGGCCAGCCGGTGGGACTGTACCGGCCAGCCGGTGGAGCCAGTCAAACTAGCCATTGCAGTTTGACCAGGCTGGCCCACTTGGCTCCCAACGGCTCTTTTAGCCTCTCCAACGGCTCCGAAGCCTCCCCAAGGGTTCCATGCCTATAAATAAAGGCCTAGGAAGCCCCGGAACTTCACCCAAGCCACCGTACACATTGTTGATCATTTTGGCGGACCTACGGCGGATTTCCTCAAGGAACCCAACGTGCTCCAATCCAATTCCACATCCAAGAGCACCATCAAAGAAGCTTGGAAGCGGCCTTCAACATCTCCAATCAATCAAAGGCGCCCAAGACTTCCTCAAATACGGTTTTTATTGTTTTATTTATTTTGAGCTTTAAATTTGGGTTTGTGCCTACAAACCCCAAACTCTTTCTTCATCCCTCTTTCTTTTGGGTTTCACATCACCACTAAGGTGTGAAGAGGTTGTCAAGCTTTCCTTTAAATAGCTTGAGCAATAGGTGAGCTATCCTTCACCTGTAAGAAGGATAGTGGGTTCTTGCTAAACCAATAAAAGCAAGTGGGTTCTTGCTCAACCATCTAAAAGCAAGCTGTAATAGGTCCTAGTGCTACCTCAAAGCCTAGTGGGTTTCTTGCTAAAACCATTGAAAAGAAAGCGGTAGGAATCTCTCAACGGTTGAGTTGGGAGCGGAGACGTAGGCCGGGTTTTTGGCCGAACTCCGTTATCAATTTCTTGTGTGATTGCCTCTTTATTTCCGCTGCATTTCAACTTTGATTTTTAATTTGTTAATCATTTTTTAAAAGGCAATTCACCCCCCCTCTTGCCATCCTTCTCGCTTTTGTTCCGACCCAACAATTGGTATCAGAGCGCGTATTTGAATAATTCCTTAACCGGTTTCAAATTAAAGATCCTATTTTTTTTTATGGCTTCTACCGCTTCTTCCTCTCAATCCCCCGAAGGACATTCTTTGGATCGTGCTCCATTCTTTGATGGAGCCGATTATTGTTTTTGGAAAACCCGCATGTCAACTTTTCTTAAAAGCATTGGTTATCCAATTTTTAAAATTGTTATGCAAGGATTTTCCCTCTCCTCTCCCGATGAGTCTAAATGGACCCCCAATGACATTGCTTATTTTGAGCTTGATGGAAAAGCCATGAACGCTCTTCATTGTGGTCTTGACCGTAATGTCTTTGATTGTATTTCTTCTTGCACTACTTATTATGATATTTGGAAATTGTTAGAACTAACCTATGAAGGTACTAGCGAGGCTCCAAAGCAAGAATCCGATCAAAAGCGAGAATCCGATCAAAAGCAAGAACCCGGCGAAAAGATCAAGCCCGTTTGCCCACCTCACAAGAAAAGGGCCAAGAAGAAGAAGAAGAAGGCTTTAAAGAAAACATGGAGTGATAGCTCCTCCTTCTCTTCCTTCTCCTCGAGCGACAATGGTAATAATTGCCTAATGGCAAAACATGAGGTATCTTCCTCCTCTTCCTCCTCTTCCTCCTCTAGTTCTTCTAATTCATTTAATCATTTATCATATGAAGAACTCCAACATGATAGAGACCAATTAGAAAATGGTTTTCATGAACTTTCTTCTAAATTTGTTTCTTTGAAAAATAATTTCAAAAAACTTTCCTCCGAAAAAGAACAACTTCTCAAAGAGAAGGAGGAACTCTCCCTAAAAATCCAAAATTTCCCAAATGTTGATTCTATGGAATCAACCATCAAAGACCTTAGAGAAACCCTAGCTAAGTTCACCCAAGGGGAACAAAATTTGAACAATCTCCTAGGTTCCCAACGAATTTCTAGAACCACCAATGGACTTGGCTATGCCAACCAAGCTTCCTCCTCCCATGCTCCAACTGTTTTTGTAAGGGGGAGCTCTAGTTTTAAATTTTGCAATTATTGTAGAAAAACCGGGCACCTAATTTATGAGTGTAATTGCAAAAATTCCCGGTATGGTCAACCCAAAAGTATTTTCTATTCCGACGAGTTTTATGCCCCATTCTATTTTGATAATCACAAAGGGGGAGAAATTTCTTGATTGATTGGGGGAGAATCCTTTTGATCATGCTTAGCATTTATTTTCAATTTATTCATTAAAAGCATGCCTTTAATTCATGTTTTTACTTTAATTGTTTTGGTGATTGTGATCATCAAAATAGGGGGAGATTGTTCTACATCTCGTTCCCCTCGTTGTTTGATTTTCATGATCACAATCACCTTCTTATTTATCTAATTTTGTGTTTTAAGTGTTGTGGATGATAGGCAAGAGATTGCCAAAGGAATGGACCAAGAAAGCATCTCAAGTGGACTGAAATTCAGTCCACCGGCCAACCGGTGTGATAGCACCGGCCAGCCGGTGGACCTGGCAGAGGCATTGCTCACTGCCAGGTTCCACCGGTCAGCCGGTGGCTCTGTCACCGGCCAGCCGGTGGCACCCAGATCAAATAGTGTTTGCTACTGTCTCCCCACCGGCCAGCCGGTGGCTCTGGCACCGGTCAGCCGGTGGAGCCTGGACCAAATTCTTCTCAACATACAAGGCATCGGCCAGCCGGTGGGACTGTACCGGCCAGCCGGTGGAGCCAGTCAAACTAGCCGTTGCAGTTTGACCAGGCTGGCCCACTTGGCTCCCAACGGATCTTTTAGCCTCTCCAACGGCTCCGAAGCCTCCCCAAGGGTTCCATGCCTATAAATAAAGGCCTAGGAAGCCCCGGAACTTCAACCAAGCCACCAGACACATTTTTGATCATTTTGGCGAACCTCCGGCGGATTTCCTCAAGGAACCCAACGTGCTCCAATCCAATTCCACATCCAAGAGCACCATCAAAGAAGCTTGGAAGCGGCCTTCAACATCTCCAATCAATCAAAGGCGCCCAAGACTTCCTCAAATACGGTTTTTATTGTTTTATTTATTTTGAGCTTTAAATTTGGGTTTGTGCCTACAAACCCCAAACTCTTTCTTCATCCCTCTTTCTTTTGGGTTTCACATCACCACTAAGGTGTGAAGAGGTTGTCAAGCTTTCCTTTAAATAGATTGAGCAATAGGTGAGCTATCCTTCACCTGTAAGAAGGATAGTGGGTTCTTGCTAAACCAATAAAAGCAAGTGGGTTCTTCCTCAACCATCTAAAAGCAAGCTGTAATAGGTCCTAGTGCTACCTCAAAGCCTAGTGGGTTTCTTGCTAAAACCATTGAAAAGCAAGCGGTAGGAATCTCTCAACGGTTGAGTTGGGAGCGGAGACGTAGGCCGGGTTTTTGGCCGAACTCCGTTATCAATTTCTTGTGTGATTGCCTCTTTATTTCCGCTGCATTTCAACTTTGATTTTTAATTTGTTAATCATTTTTTAAAAGGCAATTCACCCCCCCTCTTGCCATCCTTCTCGCTTTTGTTCCGACCCAACAATTGGTATCAGAGCGCGTATTTGAATAATTCCTTAACCGGTTTCAAATTAAAGATCCTATTTTTTTTATGGCTTCTACCGCTTCTTCCTCTCAATCCCCCGAAGGACATTCTTTGGATCGTGCTCCATTCTTTGATGGAGCCGATTATTGTTTTTGGAAAACCCGCATGTCAACTTTTCTTAAAAGCATTGGTTATCCAATTTTTAAAATTGTTATGCAAGGATTTTCCCTCTCCTCTCCCGATGAGTCTAAATGGACCCCCAATGACATTGCTTATTTTGAGCTTGATGGCAAAGCCATGAACGCTCTTCATTGTGGTCTTGACCGTAATGTCTTTGATTGTATTTCTTCTTGCACTACTTCTTATGATATTTGGAAATTGTTAGAACTAACCTATGAAGGTACTAGCGAGGCTCCAAAGCAAGAATCCGATCAAAAGCGAGAATCCGATCAAAAGCAAGAACCCGACGAAAAGATCAAGCCCGTTTGCCCACCTCACAAGAAAAGGGCCAAGAAGAAGAAGAAGAAGGCTTTAAAGAAAACATGGAGTGATAGCTCCTCCTTCTCTTCCTTCTCCTCGAGCGACAATGGTAATAATTGCCTAATGGCAAAACATGAGGTATCTTCCTCCTCTTCCTCCTCTTCCTCCTCTAGTTCTTCTAATTCATTTAATCATTTATCATATGAAGAACTCCAACATGCTAGAGACCAATTAGAAAATGGTTTTCATGAACTTTCTTCTAAATTTGTTTCTTTGAAAAAGAATTTCAAAAAACTTTCCTCCGAAAAAGAACAACTTCTCAAAGAGAAGGAGGAACTCTCCCTAAAAATCCAAAATTTCCCAAATGTTGATTCTATGGAATCAACCATCAAAGACCTTAGAGAAACCCTAGCTAAGTTCACCCAAGGGGAACAAAATTTGAACAATCTCCTAGGTTCCCAACGAATTTCGAGAACCACCAATGGACTTGGCTATGCCAACCAAGCTTCCTCCTCCCATGCTCCAACTGTTTTTGTAAGGGGGAGCTCTAGTTTTAAATTTTGCAATTATTGTAGAAAAACCGGGCACCTAATTTATGAGTGTAATTGCAAAAATGCCCGGTATGGTCAACCCAAAAGTATTTTCTATTCCGACGAGTTTTATGCCCCATTCTATTTTGATAATCACAAAGGGGGAGAAATTTCTTGATTGATTGGGGGAGAATCCTTTTGATCATGCTTAGCATTTATTTTCAATTTATTCATTAAAAGCATGCCTTTAATTCATGTTTTTACTTTAATTGTTTTGGTGATTGTGATAATCAAAATAGGGGGAGATTGTTGTACATCTCGTTCCCCTCGTTGTTTGATTTTCATGATCACAATCACCTTCTTATTTATCTAATTTTGTGTTTTAAGTGTTGTGGATGATAGGCAAGAGATTTCCAAAGGAATGGCCCAAGAAAGCATCTCAAGTGGACTGAAATTCAGTCCACCGGCCAACCGGTGTGATAGCACCGGCCAGCCGGTGGACCTAGCAGAGGCATTGCTCACTGCTAGGTTCCACCGGTCAGCCGGTGGCTCTGTCACCGGCCAGCCGGTGGCACCCAGATCAAATAGTGTTTGCTACTGTCTCCCCACCGGCCAGCCGGTGGCTCTGGCACCGGTCAGCCGGTGGAGCCTGGACCAAATTCTTCTCAACATACAAGGCACCGGCCAGCCGGTGGGACTGTACCGGCCAGCCGGTGGAGCCAGTCAAACTAGTCGTTGCAGTTTGACCAGGCTGGCCCACTTGGCTCCCAACGGCTCTTTTAGCCTCTCCAACGGCTCCGAAGCCTCCCCAAGGGTTCCATGCCTATAAATAAAGGCCTAGGATGCCCCAGAACTTCACCCAAGCCACCGGACACATTGTTGATCATTTTGGCGAACCTCCGGCGGATTTCCTCAAGGAACCCAACGTGCTCCAATCCAATTCCACATCCAAGAGCACCATCAAAGAAGCTTGGAAGCGGCCTTCAACATCTCCAATCAATCAAAGGCGCCCAAGACTTCCTCAAATACAGTTTTTATTGTTTTATTTATTTTGAGATTTAAATTTGGGTTTGTGCCTACAAACCCCAAACTCTTTCTTCATCCCTCTTTCTTTTGGGTTTCACATCACCACTAAGGTGTGAAGAGGTTGTCAAGCTTTCCTTTAAATAGCTTGAGCAATAGGTGAGCTATCCTTCACCTGTAAGAAGGATAGTGGGTTCTTGCTAAACCAATAAAAGCAAGTGGGTTCTTGCTCAACCATCTAAAAGCAAGCTGTAATAGGTCCTAGTGCTACCTCAAAGCCTAGTGGGTTTCTTGCTAAAACCATTGAAAAGCAAGCGGTAGGAATCTCTCAACGGTTGAGTTGGGAGCGGAGACGTAGGCCGGGTTTTTGGCCGAACTCCGTTATCAATTTCTTGTGTGATTGCCTCTTTATTTCCGCTGCATTTCAACTTTGATTTTTAATTTGTTAATCATTTTTTAAAAGGCAATTCACCGCCCTCTTGCCATCCTTCTCGCTTTTGTTCCGACCCAACAGAGACTAGTTGAAGGAATGTAAACCGTATCAATGCACATAATCCATGTAGGTATTGACCTCTTACTCAGGATAATTATTGTGGATTACGTGATGCAATTGGTGCTGATCATCTTATAACCATACTAGGATAACTCACTCAGGTTATGAATAAAAATCTTACCCGTATGGAGCACCTTAATCCACAACATAGAGGATCAACATTAGACCACTTCATGAGGCAACAACCACTAACATTCAATGGGACTACAAATCCATTTGTAGCTGAGAAATGGATAATCTCCTTAGAAAAAATATTTCATGCTTTGAGGAGTAGCTAAATGAAAAAGTAGTCATGGAAGTTTATCACCTCACAGGAGATGCAGATCAATGGTGGCCATTAGTTCAGAACACAAAGGAGGATGAAGAAGTATAAAATAAGGAATAGAGGGAGTTTAAAGAGATTTTATTTGAAAAATACTTTCCTCATGACCATTGAGTGGATATATAAATACAATTTCTAAGTCTGAGAAAAAAAGAGGATAAAAATTTCACCAAGTATGAGGGTATCTTTACAAGGTTGTCAAGACATGAAGCGGATTATATACATAACCCAAGGAGTAATATTAATGTATTATTTTGTGGGTTAAACCATTTCTATATTGAGAATTAGTATCAAAATCATTCTCATTGTATGAAGATATAGTTTTGTGTGCTATCAAGACAGAAAAGGAATTCTCTAAGTCTTATGTCATTAATGTAAAGAAAGAGAAGAAGATAATGGTTGAAAAGAGATAGATAAAGGGAAAAGGGGAAATAAATATTTTCCCATATGTGATAATTGTGGGAAGAAACACAGCATTACTTGCCTAAAAGGAATGGGAGTTTGATAAAATGTAGAGAAAAAGGTCACAAGGCTCATGATTGTAAGGTAAAGAAAGAGGCTGTCAATGTTGAATTCTAAAATTATAGAGAAATGGGGAATTATGCAAATGAATTTCCTAATCACCAAGGAAACATACCTCAGAAAAGGCCAAGGGAGTAATTCCAATCTTATGTTGTTTCTACAGTTGAAGAGGAATAATTAATGTATTTGTGTTTTTGGATCCAAGAATTATATTCTGGTTATATGAAGAATGTGATATATATAAAGATTGCACTGTAGTATTTTTTATTTTCATTATGTTTTTAATATGATGAAGTTATTTATATTTTAAATATGTGATAATAGGATCAAAAATATGTTTTTTTGGGGAATCTAATGTCATAATTGATTTTGGAATTTAGAGAAATTTTAGGGAGAGTTTGGACAGAATAATTTTGGATAACTATAAAGTATGGAATGGATTAAGTATGACATTGGATACTATTTTTTAAGGTTAAAATATTTCTAAGATTGTTTTTTGGATTTTTATAAAAAGGACAACCCAGAGGTCGGGCGATAACCTTTTGCATCTGGAAAGGCCGCAAGACTTGAACCTGTGACCGAAGGGTGATAAGGGTACATCACCTACCACTGGACTATGTGATGTCTTGGTTTGTATAATGTAGATTTTTTAAAATGTGCTTATAGATGAATTATAAATTAATTTTTTTATGAACCCTATATGATTAGGATAAATGAAATATATTTGAGTTCTATAATATTTTGGAGTAAAAGATGAGTTTGTGGTAGAAATTAGTTAATGTATGGAACACTACTTTTCATGTATTATTCATTACTTATTCAATGAAGAAATTAATTCTTAACCTTTAGGGAATGGATCTTAAAACCAAAAATGTGTTATCCTAATACCCTATGTTTTTTTGAACTAATGATATTTTAAATCATCATAAATTTATGGGTTTGTGGCCCTCAATTTTTCATTCACGTGTTTGTGATTGATGACCTCAAATACTCCCTATAAATACTTATATTTTCCCTCGATCTATAATTTCCACCAATGTTCTTCTATTCAAAATCCTAATTTGGTTGTGATTTTTTCATTTCCATTTCCCTCTTCTTAAGACTAAATATTGTTAACCCTATTTCTGATGTGGGTTTTCCATAAAGGTATTTTCAATTTTTAACCTTTTATTTTCAAAGAATAATTTGAAATTTCAAGGATGAAATTTATTGAGGGGGGGAAGAATGTAACACCCCAAGCTTCTACAATACGTTTCCCATTTAATAATTTAATAGCATGCGATGTACGCAACACCGATTTCTAGAGCACCAAGACTTATCAAACTATCCATTTAAAAATCAATTATTAATATTAATAACCACATTTTAAATTTTATATATATCCCATATAATTTAAACATTCATATTTTGTGATTCTTAGACATAATATAAGGATAAATTCAATTTTTCAGATAAAAATTATTCTTCAAAAATGCAGTTTTTCCACCTTTTAATGGAGAAACCCTTTTAAATACAATAGTTGACACTTTTATATATTAAATTTTGTGAAATTAAATTATTTTTTAGAATCAGAACTCAAAAACATAGTTTGGATAAATTTTTGGTGTTTTTATGATAACTTTCATGTTTTGACAAATAGTGAAAGACACTAAATTTTAATTGAAAAAAACATTTTTAATTAAAATAATTTATAGTGTTAAATTATAAATTTGAATGGTTTTGAAGTATAATTAGATTATATTTTCATCATTTAATAAAATATTGGTTATTGGAAGTAATTTCACTTTTGAATTGGACATAAACACATATCAATCTTTTGATAGTTTTTACTTCTCAAAAACCCACTTTCTGGTTTTGACAATGAGAATTAATTTTAAGTTAATTAATAAAACTTACATGTTTTGAATTTGGTAAAATAGAAATCTTCTTTGGATTCGGAATATAAAAATTAGCTTAGGGTAAATTTTTGGTATTTTTCTGAAAACATTCAATTTTTGATGAATAGTGAAAAGCACTGCGTTATTGTTTAAAACCGGATTTTTATTTAAATAATTATTTATTTTATTTAAATTTATTTTAAGCCAAAATAGATACATAATACCTATATAAGTTCAATTTAAATCTTTGGAGTCATTTTATAATATGTTTATATATATAAATAATTTTATTGAACTTTTTACCGTATTTTACCCACCTTCTAGGCACATTTGCAAATTTGCATAAAACATAATTTTACCGCTTCATTGAATTGAATTTAAAAAATCCGAGAGACATGGTTGAAATAAGTAAGTAAAAATTGGTTCAATAAGATGAAAATAATTTTTTGTGAATAGTAACTTTTAAATTTTATTTACCATGTTTAAAGGTAAATAGGGTAATTAAAGGTAAAAATTATGTTATAATTACCCTAACCCATGTCCTAATTATATTGGACAAGTTTTTTTCGACAAAAATAAAACTTATGAGTAAAATATGAACCTCTTTAATCCCCTTGGATTATATTAGGACATTTATTATTATTTTATTTAAAGAAGAGTTAAAAGTGTACAATTTAATGTTTAATAACTAACAAATATTAAAATAGGGTTATACATACTGTAAATTTGAACATAAATATTCATTAGAAAGATAAAAAGATTTCATACATCATGGTATTTTATTTATAATTTTTTTAAATTAAATAAGTAGATTTATTTATGACACAATGATGATGCAATAATTACTTTATTCATGAAAGATTAAAATAATTGATGTTATAAATATCCCAATAAATGTAAATTGAGACTTTTGATGCTTTAAATGAATTTTATATGTTAATATGACATTTTAGGGTTGATTAAATGATTTGTTTTTCGAAGTAATAATGTTGTTATGACTTTCATAAAAAACCAAATACTAAATAGTGTCAAAATTGACATAGATGTGTTTTTTAAACAAATAATAATTTATTAAATGATAAAATAATACTAAAAATATAAAGTTCAGCCAAAGGACAAATATAAGATTAGATATGTCAATAGTGACCCACTTGGGTTTCTCTTGGCTCTTTATAGTAAGTTTATTAACCATTTATTATAATAATACAAAAGGACATCTTAGAAGTTAAACTATTTAACTAAGAGTTAAATCTAAAATATAAGGTTAATATGGGGACCTAAACTTTTATAAAACCTATTTATTGAGATTATTTCGACCCATACACTACTTATATTCTACATAAATCAGTTTGGAGCCATTAGAAACCGAAAATGATTTTATAATAAAATAATATTTCAAACTTTTCCTAAAGTGACTCTCACCTCTCTTATAAAAGGGTACTTCCCCTTCTCTCAGAATCACTCCTCCAAAGCCATTTGGCTCATCCAACCCCTACCCAAATCTCCTACAAAATTCTCTAACTTCAACCTAGAGGCCTTCCCTTGAGCAAAAATCCAACTTAAGGAGCCCTTTTGATCAAATCAAAAGGAAACACCCAAAAAAGAGGTAATTATATTATCACCTCTTTCAATGTTCTTTTCTTCTTCCACATTCTCTTTCTTTGTTATTTCCATACCAAAATAATAACTCCAGTAAATTGTACATACTATGATGTTATTATAAATATGGTAAAAATATACTCATTATTATATCCATTCAATGAAGGATAATGTCACCATGTGTGCATACGTACGACCTACCGTCTCTACACTGTGGTGTAATTTGTTATTCAATACTATGTTATTTGGATGGATATAATGATGAGTAATATGTATATAAATAATGAAAATAACATGATAATTTCTCTGTAAAATTAATATACCATCCAATTCCACACCATTTAATCATTAAGGAGATGGTATCATCGCTTGTGTGTACGTAAAACTTACCATCTCCATGACACGATGAGATTTATTTCCACATTTACCATTCAAAGATGATTATAGAAATGTATATTATTAATAAGTATGTAATATATGACATAATAATTCTATCGGATATATATATATATATATATATATATATATTTATGTATGTATGTATGTATGTATGTATGTATGTATGTATGTATGTATGTATGTATGTATGTATGTATGTACTTACTTATATCTTATTCACTTACTTCTGTTCAATATGATATGAAAACAAAAACAACATATATACGTACGTACGACCTACCATCTCCATAAATGGTGTTTTCCATTTCATATATCTATCTATTATACATATTTATATTCTAGTTATATATGATATATAAATCATGTTTTATATTCTGGAAGTATTTAAATCATGATCTAAATGATACGATCAATAATAACAAGTTAATACACGTACGATAAAGAAAGTGATTATTACTCAAAATGTTAATTTAACATGGAAATCATTATTAAATGGGCAGTATAAAGTCATAAATGAATCGTGTATGATATAATAAATATGAATATGGTTCTGTTATAATTTAATAATAGACTGTGGTCATTATATAGGATGTTAAACGTACCCTCGACCAAAGGAAATGGCAATGTAAGGGTTAATTCCTCAATCTCATTATTATCTGAGATTGTTTATGTGTCAGTATTTTCTAGGACATTTATTATCCATGTCCACGTTTCATAAAAGAAATTTTAAAATGATTCTTTTAAGGTACTCTTTCACTAAAACATCTTTTTAAATGTTTTAAATATTTATTCTTCTAAATCATTCTCATGAATGTCTATGTTTTCCAAATGGTTTTAAGGACTTATTTATATGGACATGATTCTTTAAAGATTTTAATTCCTTTAAAAAGTTTCAAAGTGGTATGGTAAACTTTGATTCAAAAATCTACTTTAAACAAATTCCTTTATAAATGTGTGACTTTTAAATTATTTCACAAAATTGGATATTTCTCTCAAAAAAATTTACTAATCATTTTCATCTATGTCCACATCCTTTACTGGATATTATTCTTGATTAAGGTTGATTTATTATAATACAATATTCCATATTGTATTGAATGAGTTGTGATATGTTTGATTGTGGATGTGCTATTTTTATACCCTTCATGGTTTGTGGGTGAAGTATTGACATTTCATATGTAGTTTTAAAATGAAAGTTTATGTTATGTTTCAACATTTTCATATGAAGAATTCAGTGGACTTAGTAAGTGACAAGTGGGACCAACTATAACCCCTTAATGCATCGGTATATATCATGAGACAAATTACTGTCTTGGCACAAGGCCTTGACAATACATTTATTTGTAGTCTTGGCACAAGGCCTTGACTATGTGGTAATGGTGTCCAATGTTAGTCATTGACTCATTATGAAATTAGTTATTACATGTGATTATTTGAATAGTATAATATCATTGTTCATGTTTATATGGTAATGTTTAATTTATTTTCTACATATTATGTTCAATTTTATGTTTAAAAGGCTGTATTTTTTATTACACATCTTTCCTTAAAAGTTTTTAGCTTCCGCTAAATTATTTACCCTTACTGAGGAACTGAGCTCACCCATTTCTTATATTTTCTTTTACATGGATTCCAAGAAGTGTATTATGTTTGACATGAAGGGTTAAGCTTGGGGAATAATGGAATTGTCAAAGTATCTTTTATGTTGTGTTTTATGTTTGAATTTTTAATGTTACGTTCATATATGTAATCTATTTTCCAAGATTGTAATCTGATCGTTCTTTTGGGACTTGGTTCCATGTAATCATTCCAATGTAATAAAATAATTCATCATCTCAATGCTTCTGGGGTCAAGGAATTACAGTTGGAGAGTCAAGAAATACAACCTACATGTCATGGCATATTCATGTCATTGAATCTCTATGTTTCTAAAATGATAAATGAACACAACCCATCCCTTTACATACAAGGAAAAGAGGTAAATATCATATATCATTAGTAGTGGAAATACATCAATAAATCATGGTGAAATATCAATAAACTATAATAATGAATATCATAACCAATAGTCCAATCCCTAGAAACTTGATCTTTCCCTCATGTGTGGGTTGGTTGGACCCATACATGATTTATTTACCAAGTGTCAACACATTTGTAATCTCTTGTATACCAGCCCCAAATAGTAAGGAAAAGGAAAAGAAATCTTGGATACCACTTTATCAAGTCCCGGCCTAGTATTCACTAAAATGGTTCCCCAAGATGTTTAGTGAAAAGGCCTTGATCATGCCACCATAAGTAAGAGGCTACTGACTAACAGTGAGGGTCAATGATGGTATATTGGGGAGACTATACCCTCTTTATTAGAGTGGAGAAAACTATAATAATAAGTAATGATCAAACAATATAAGATAATATAAATTATCACGACAGAATTAAATCATTGAGATAAAATATACAACACAAGGTAGTAATCAAATTCATATACAGATGATTACATGAAGAGACATAAATGGCAGATGAATAAATGGAAGAAATAATATATATAGAAAAAGTATAATAAAGGGAAAAAAGACCCAAAAACTATCTCTATAAGCATCCTGATCTCTTTTATTAGTCCTTCAATCCCATATAAATAAAACAATCATCCATCAGGGGGCTCACATTTATCCTAACCTGCAACCATGAGGTTTGTATGGGCACCGAATGGTAGCCAAAATAGGGTGTGAGATAAATTCGGTTGGACACCACCTAAAATGTCCAATGAAATCTAGTCTATGAGTATAAAATAAAGTGGTGTAAAGGTATAATAAAAACATTAAATAAAATAATTATTGTTATCAAGTTAGGCTCAGGTTCCTCAAGGACACCTGGCTAACCATACCTACTTTATCCTAAGCCAAAATGTCTTTTAACATGTCATCATGTATATATATGCATATATATAAACATATATATGTATATATATACATGCACTAGTGATGACCCAAGGTGTAAGATCAAAGAAACCACATAAGGATATCATATGAGGCTCATACTTTAAATAAGGGACTTCATTCCCAACGATCTCAATGAATGATAAGGGGTTCCATTCCAAACAATATCAAAGAAAGATGAATAATAATAATATAAGGGTATAATATTTTATAAAGGGGTATAATCCTAAGAAATAGAACGGGGGATGCAGAAATACATGCCCAACAATCCCAATCATGATGTGAAGTGTCATGTCCAACATCATAACTAGGGGGAATGAAACATCATGTCCAACAACGCAAAATGATGTGAAACACCATGTATAACATCCAAGACCAAGGGGGTGTAAATATTCATGTCCAATAACCCTATACAAGGTCACTCGATGATAACACAATATGAAGTAATTCCACATTCCCTATGAGTCTATAACTAAGGCATTCCATAAAGAGGAACTTGGGTATTTATCATGGCATGAGAATATCCATTCCATTATCAATTCAAACTAATAAATTAGACCATTTCATTTATAAAAAAATAAGACGTCCATGTGAATCTCTCATTCCTAAATGAAATTCAAAACATACTTTTAATCATTTCATTTAAAAAATCACTTAGGAGTGATAAAGAGGACCTAGTGTAGAATACTTTACACAATAAAATTTAATTCAATTATTACTATTTACCAATTCATAATCATTAATCATGAGTAATTAATAAATTACAAAGAGGTTTATCCAAACCATTTAAGTCTCTAAGGCATCTATAAATGTGCTAAGTCATTTAATGAACTCACCCAGGGTGGTTTAATAACAATATAAGATAAAAATAAGATAAAATGTAATAAAAAAACCTTAACATGTGGTTTGGGTTGAGGTTGTGACCCTCCAACCATGTTAGGGGACTAAAGAATGTCAAAATTGTGGTCTATGTATTTCGTTAAAAGCATTTTACATTTTAGGAAAAACTCAAAAGAAGTACAACATGCAACAATAAAAAATATATTTTATGTATTACAAAAAAAATAAGTTAAAATAATAAATACCACCTAACTTATTCTTAGGATCCTACACTCATCCCTTATCATACCTTAATTTGAGCCAAAATGAGAGAATTAGGAAGAATCAACAAACACCCTATTTAACAGGGCATATAATCTTGCACAATGATTGCACCAAAAGTGACAAGAGAAACTAAAAAAAGAGGTAAGATGAGTTGTGGAATAACAAAGTTCTATCTAAAACACATAATTTTGATCAATTTCAAGTCTGCACTATGGAAATATCACCATCCCTAACTGTTTGCTGCACACGGTAGATGTGCATGGTTAGAAACGTTTTTCAGCAACCATGCATGTCATCCTGTGAACATGTACCAAGATTCATGACCTCTTATATACCATCATAAAATTTAAAAAAACTGTTATACTATGAAAATAGGTTACATAGTTTGGTTGACATGTTTGGAAAACCATGCCCCAATCTTGCACGTAATTCCATCTTCTCTCAAAACTGACTTCGCGGAGATGGATGCTCACAAAACTCATCTAAACTTCTATGGCAACTTCTAGAACTAAAACCTTAAACAAAATTAACACTTTAAATTGTTCCTAATATCATAATTATTTTTCAAATTCCAATTTTTAATTTTTCCCATCCACCATAAAAAAATTTCAAACTCCCTTGTAAATTTCAACCTCTACCAAAACATGGGACCTTACATGAGTTAACTTGGTTAGTGGATTATAAATACATGTAAATGTTTTCAAAAAATATATATAATATCATTTTATACTAAGGTAACTAAGAATATTAATTACTATTGTAGTGCATGGCCACTCCTCTATGACATTTTTCTTGGATGGATCCATTGAGATTCCTTCACTAGTCATAATGTGTCCTAAGAATGTGACTTGTTACAGACAAAAATAACATTTTTTAATCTAAAAAAAATATTATCAATAAATAGAGTTTATAATATGAATATTAGAATAATCTCATTCTCTTCATGAATTTTAGAATATATCATAATATCACAAATAAATACCTTAAAAAAATTTCAAGGTAGTCCCTAAAGACTCTATTAATCAAATCCATAAATATAAAAGGATCATTAGTCGAGAAAAAGTTCATAAAAAGACTTCTAATAACTATATATTTTTCAGAAGAAATACATTGGGATATGTTTTTTCTTCATCTTAGCTGATGATACCCCAATCATAGGTTGATCTTGGAGAACTGTTGATCCCCATGAAGCTAGTCAAATAAATCAAACTACTACAAAACTGGGTTTATCCAACACTAGGGATTTAACAACACTAGCTACAAATGTTGTTAAAGACCCCCTTTGTCAGTGCTAAAAAAAGAGCTATTAAAGAGGGTCTTTAATGGTTATTTTTTACAAGTGCTGACGAATGGGGTCTTTTATTAGTGCTTTTAAAAAAAATCACTAATAAGGGGGGCAGGTTATCAGCGCCTTTTGAGAAGCGCTGATAAAAGACCCACTTTTCATCATTTTTTTACAAGTGCTGATAAAAGTATACTTCAAAAAAATTATATTTCATTTAAAATAATATATTAATATATATTTATATTTACATTTTTATAAATATAACATATTTTTTTAAATATGTTTTGGAAAAGTTAAATTGGCATTTATACTTAATATATAAGATATCTAGTTGAAATAACTTATAAAATAATTTTAAAAAAACACATAATAAATTTTTTATTATTACCAAATAATAGTCATTTAATGTGAATTTGAAGAAAACAAAAATCAAAAAATTAATAAAAGAACTGAAATAAGTTGAAAATGTAACTCGAACTTCAAACGACCATAACTTTTGATTCATGTGTCCGTTTAGGCTCTACCACATATGAAATCGAATCCTGTTACACGATCTAAACTATTAGTAATATAGGTAAACCCCGGTCACATTTTTTTGTGTCCAAAAAGGAATATATTCCTCTAAAATTTAGTTTTTAGTCGATATAACCTAATTTCTTAACATTCGATGGATTTTCAGGCTTGTTTATGGGGATATTTTTTCCCATTTTTTGGTGGGGAATCAAGTTATTCCTAGGTTTTATATTTATATTGATATTATGTTTTTTAAATTTTATCATTTTTCATAATTTTATGTTAGGTATAATCCATTATATAACAATATATACATATTTTTATATATTCACACACATAAATTTAATTTGATAAATAAATAATTAAACATATTTACATATAAAATATATTTATTAATTTCTAAATATATATATATATATATATGGATAATGTTTTTTAACAATATATATATATATATCATAAAATGTGAAAAAATAGTATAAGGGAGTGAAAAAGGCTTTGATATATATGCATGAGGTCTAGGGTTTGAAACTCCCTTGAGTAGGGGTGCACGTAGGAGGGTGAGATTATCTAAAGTGATAATAAATGGGTGGGGGAAGCACTAATAAAGGTGTGGGGGTGTGGGAAGTGATAATAAAGGGGGTGGGTGGGGCGTGGGAATTATTTTACATACCCTTTATCAATGGATCATTTATCAGTGCTTTTTTATCACTATTAAAGCCCCCATTTAATAGAAATAAATAATGTTCTGATAAAAGAGGCCTTTAATAGAGCTAAAAATAGCTATTAAAAGACCCCTTTAACTATGATATTTTTAATTTTGTTAAAGGGGGCCTTTAACCGTGCTTTTTTAGTACTGATAAAAGCTTTGGTCCTTTAACTGTGCTCAAATCATCATTGATTTTTTAGCAATGATAGATGACTATTTTAGTGCTATTAAAATCCATTTTTGTAATAGTGTCATTAATTTTTGGAAGAGGGTATTTGTTATTTATTTTGACTGCATTAATTTATCTATAATCAATTCATGGATGTATTGAACTATTTTTCTTTTTTACAAAGAGAATAGGTGCTCCCCAAGAAGACACACATTATTAAATAAAATTCTTCTCCAAAATATCTTGAGGTTTCTTCTTAAATTACTCTAAATACACATATTTTATTCTCTATGGGGACCTTGATATTGACTTCGATATTGGTATGAGTTTAATTGAGAACTCTACCTATATTTCATAGGGATTTCTAGTAAAATATTTAGGAAATAAATCACTATATTCCTGAATAATTGGTGCATCTTCAATCATTATACTTTCTATTTCTTCTTCTTATTCACCAATAATTTCTATCAAGAAGGAAATAAAACGTGTTTATGGGTAAGACTCGATATGTGATATCTCTCTTTTTAAGATAATTATGGGTTGTCCCTTCATGATAACACAAATATCCTTACTTTTAAATTTTATGTTGGAATTATACTTTGACAACCAATCAATACCAGGTATGATGTAAAATTAAACCATTGAAATGACCACCATGTTTGAAGAGAGTTTTTAATCACTAAAGTCAATAGGGGAATCCCTATATATTTTTTATTCTTTAATAGTTACTCATGGATTTTTAATCGCAAACACTACCACTAATAGTCCATGGATTAACTTTATGTTCTTTGAAAAATTGAATGATATAAAAGAATGTTTAGAACCAAAATAAGATAATTTATTTTCTAGATTTGTGTGTACAATGAGTGTACCTTCTACAAGATTATTTGGAGCCTTGAATTAAACCATTATGATTAAAAGATCATGAACTTTATCCTATGACTTTTGTTGGAGTTGATGGTAGTTTTCCCCAATTATCATTTGATTTGGATAGTGATTAGTGAAATTTATGTATTCCCCACACTTGAATCATTTCATATAAGGTTAAGATTACACCATATTCCCTTTTTCATTGGCATTCACATGTAGAGGATTTACAAATTTTTGATAGTTTCAAGATATATGGACATATCTTCCACACATATATCACTTTATAATTCCTTGTAAAACATTCTCCAAATGATTCTTCCCAAATTTTTTGCACATAAGATATTGTACTTTATTCCTCCCAATATTATTTCCAAAATATTCCTCATATTTCTATTCTAATAATTATATCTATGATCCCATTGGGAATCTTTGAATTCCATTTCAAATTTTAGAGCACATCATATTATCTCTTTATAACTCCCAAAGTATCAGATATCTAATGATTTCTATATATGGAGTCTAAGCCTTCAATAAAATCTTTCAACTTTCCCACTTGAATCATTTGAAATTATTGAAACATATCATAAAATCATTGTAAATGCCATCTCATAATTCCCCACCAATTCATTTTCTCTTTATTTTAACTCATCTAATTCCATATCCATATTAGTTTGGAGGGTGAGAGGAAAATAATTATTGAAAAATATTTTGTTAGTCTTCCCAATCCATAGCTTCCACATCATCCCTTAGCTCTGTGTTCTTGATCATTGTAAAAAACTATCCGTATATATCTCTAGTTGACATACTATAAACATATCTTTCTACTTCTCATAATAATGGATTACATTAAAAATATTTTCTATAGTATTGATCCATTTTTTTATAATTAGTAGATCAATGGTTCTAATAAAAAAAATGTGATCATTGATGTAAAAATGATTCTATTTCTAATTATGTCACGACCCCCTCTCTCAAAGGTACCCCTATTGGGACTGAAAAAGAGAAAGGGAGATAATTACCCCCAAGTCCCACCTTCAGTAGGCCCGAGGTTTGTTACAAGCATCGAGGGTATAAAAATATTACATATGGAAGGTATTAACCTCTATAATATTATTGGATATTAAGAGAGGAAGAAATACCACCACGAAACTCCGTAACAAAATATGAGAGTAAAGGAAACCAAAACCATTCCACAATGAATGTGTATAGTAAAAAATATAAGATTCTTAAAATAAATACCTAAATTAAACTCCTAAGGAAATTATGTAGAAAAAACTCCAATGTCTAAGCTATTAATGTCCAACACGGTCCATTAAGTACCCCTGGTAGCCAAAAAAATAGTTCATATACACATAGGCTGAACATAACATGTATACTCAGTAGGAATATACCCAAAGTCTCTCATGAACATGTTATAAGTTTATACTAATGCACCTATGATAAAACATCATAACCAATATTACCTAAGTAGGTTAACAAACCAATATCATCCTCATTGAGGAATGCTCACCAAATAACCCATCCAAGTATAATACGATAATAAAAAGAATATTGATAAAAGGATACCCCACACCACATTACCAATGATTTTCTGATTTCATACCCCAACATCATATATCATGTAATTCCCATTTCTTTTATATAGTCCCACATAAATACACTTGGGTCATCACATCACATCTCGCCCAAAGACACCTGGGGAATCATATCACATTTCTCCCATATACACCTAGTCCATCACATCGCAACCATAAATGTAACCAGGATAGTAGGGTATCATGAACATGAGGGACACCAACCTCATTCCCTCCACCTACCATTAAAGATCCGCACTATGTATAACCACATCATATTCTCAAAAATAACAATTTTAGTATAACCATAATCCATCACAACCAGTGTGAAAGAACCTCTATCAAAATAGAGAGTAGGGAAGAGATGGTAGCCAACCTTACATCCTCACTATCTATATATTGGGTAAAACACCAAAAAAATATTTGTGTGTCATCACATGGTGTTCAGAAAAGGTGGTTTCATATATAAATAGCAAGGTGTATAATATATATATATATATACAGGCCTCACAAACAAACCCAACATATGGGTTCATAATAAGAATACCACCCATATCACAACATCACAGTCATACCTCATAACCTCTGAAAAATTTGATGTCAATTCTAAATACATCACATAAAAATAGCATCCATAACCAATAACCATATTTCATATTCCTTTTCAAGTTAATCCATTACCAGTTTTACCAATTTTCAATCATCGTCATCTATTAAGGCCATTCATTTCTTATTTAACATCAACCGCTTAAGCCACACTTCCCATTTCAATTTAATCAAACATTAATTATTTCAACCCATTAGTCATTAAAATTTCATAGTTAATATTTAATTCATTTACATCCAAGAAACTACCACAACACCACGCAACATAAAAATAACCCATCCTCATCATGCCAATATTACCCACATTACCACCATTTACATCACATGCACCACATATCACAATCACATCACAAAACCACTTTTCATATATATTACTTACTATTTACACTAAAAAACACAACTTCCATAGAAATTATTCACCACACCACACTTTTTCAAGTCCAATTAAATATTTTTCAAGAGGGTTCATCAAAATTAAATTAATATTCTCAAGGAAATTCTAACACAAGTCGAGGTTCTATGTGCAACCAAATTTCTAGAAGAATATACATTCTTATATTTTTTCCATGAGTAGCGAGTTCAAGAAATGATCACAATAGGGATATTAATTCATATTTATAAAAAATATAAAAAAACACAATAAAATCACATTCTATAAAATAATAATCATTCTCAACATACTATATGATTACAACAATTGAAACCATATGAAATTTATTCCCTCCCCTTTCCATTTCAATTGAACAATTATTTATCTTCATTATGATGTATATTTAATATTCCAAAAGGTTAAAAAAATCATGACCCTCGACACACATATAACTAAAAGAGATTTAAATGACTCCTACCAGGTATTTTTCTTCTAGAACGTTGCAGCTAAAGGATAGAGGAGAGATAACATTCAACCTCACCTAGAAATTATAAAGGAAAGGTTCTCATAATTGTAAAAGATTTTTTTGTTGAGTAGAGAGTTATAGAGTCATAAAAAAATATAGTTATAAGGAAGAAAAAAGGGAAGGAATAATGGTTCAAGTATTTCAAAATATCATTAATGCATAACTAGAAAAAACAGCATTGGAACCCCCATTAAATTTCTCCAACGATTTGCAGTTCAGAATATAATGTGGATCAATCAAACCATAAAAATAATATTTTTAAATTAATAAACAATTAAAAACCAATTAGTTATAGTAATTCAGTTTTTAAAATCATTCAAAATGGTTTTTGGGGTGGTTATAGGTCAAAGAAGAAGAGAAAATTGGATAAAATAGGTTAAAAATGATACCCTTATAATGGGTTGGGGGTTTCTATAAGGGTAGATTTATTTACCCTAATGTTGTAATTTAGAAGGGATTATATAATGGTAAATTTGGATTAACCTTATGCATGATTTAAAAAAACATTAACCATATGTGAGGTAGGTGTTCTATATAAGGGTAATATGTTGTACCCTTATACATCGCTCTATGAAGGTTTTCATAAGGGTAGCTTTATCTTACCCTTACTCAACCTTTAGGATTTGTGAGTTACCCTTACACAAGCTAGTATTGGACCATTCAAAACGTAGGGATGAATTGTACATAGTTCTTAACGACTAGGATACCCATATGTAAGCTACAACCTGCCTCTACACAAGCATTAAAAAGACCTTCTTACCTTTCTGTGGGATTTAGAAACACCCATACACCCTTATGGATTGCTTGGGATCACCCCTAACCCTTACACAAGTTGAATCACACCTTTATGTAGAATTAAAAAAAAATTGATTAACCTTATGAAAAACATATAAAAATATCCTTACCTTTAAAAACCCCAAAATTCATGAATAAGGGTAAGTATTTTAATGAAAATATCATATTTCTAATTAAACAAGTTATAATAATAAAGTAATGGATTTATTATCAATGATGAGGACAGAGGTCGTCACGAACCTAAAAATATTATTTATAAACATACACTAGTGTAGTAGTGAAGGGTCGAACCCAAGGGAATATAGGTGAGTTTTTTAAGGATTTATTTTTATTAAACTCCACTATTGTCAGCAGTGAAGGGGGATTTTTTTAACTTTCTATTTTTTATATTTTTTTATTATGATTTACTTTAGCTTACAGAAATTTCAATGCAAGAATAGGTACAAGAAAATAGATCTAACTCTAAATCTTACATTGATGCTACACTAAAGTACTAATAAATTTAAGAAAACAGTAAACTAATACAATGAAGTGATGGAAAGGGAGATCAGATCAAAAAAAGTCACTCAGAAAGTCTAATCTACTGGTTAAAATAGTTGAAATATTCACAACTTTTAGTTGAAATACACCTCAATGCAAAACTGATGAATCTCCCTCACCAGAAAATTCAACAGGCATAGGATTAGGTATTAGAGTTCACCACACCAAAACTTAACTGAATTGCTATGAAATTTGAAAAAGATTATATTTGGAAATAAACTCACTGTAAATTTCCAAAGTTAATGAAATTAAATTTCTGATATATGCATTAAAAAATAACCTCTCCATTCGATATTGAAATTGTGAATTTTGAAATCAATTGAGAGGTGAATCAACTGAATAGAGAATCATAATCCAATCTCATCGAATGATTATGATACTTAAAAAATGTAAAATATTTGAATAATTTTTAAAGATTAACCAGTAGAATTTAATTCTTGAGCTAAGACAATTAATCTTTTGATCATCTTGTTTAAAGTAGTGAAAATCATTCAAGAATAGAGTATAAAAATTAAAGAAAGGGGGAGAATGAACTCCCCAAATGTTGCTCCACTCTCGGGCTCCTTAGCCTCCATCTCATCTCTAGCAGCTCCTATGAGTCTTAGCTCTCGAAAAGTATGGTGTGTAATGAGAATGAAAATCACCCAATTCTACTACTTGATCTGTTTTTAAGTACCCTCTATCTTCTGCTGCTCTTCACTGACTTAAATTTTTCTTTTACTGTTGCACTGCATAGGTGTGTGTTTTCGCGAATCATGCATCACACTAGATTCTCCCTTGTAACTATCTCCAGATGAGTTAGTTCAATAAACCTGGGCATGTTTAAGGCCTTGGTGTGAACCTGTAAATAAAGAATAAAACAAGAAGTAAAAAAATGAAGAAACTAAATATATGAAAATTTATAATTGTAGCTATTAATTTATTATAAATTATTAAATAAAATAATTTTTTTTAAACAATGTTATTTCATTGCGTTATTTTATAAGAATTATTGATATCATTCAATTATAAGTATATTTTAAAATTAGAATATTATTAATTAATTATTTTATTTAATTAATTATATCCTATTATAAAAGTTATGAAATAAATATTAAAGTATACATTTAAATATTTTAAAACTGATTAGTAATAAATAACTAACGTAATAAATTGTTATTTTCATTTAAATTTTAATAAGTTTTATTAACTATAAAATTCATGTTAATGTTATTAATTTTAATGTTGTTATCTGTATCTAATATTAAATTATTTACTATTTTAACTTAATTGGATTAGTTTATCTTAATTATGTATTTTAGTTTTTATAATCTTAATTTAATTAACTTTATATTTTAATTATTTAGTTAATAATATTATTTTTTATATATTTATTAAGTTTTAAGTTTCTATTAAAATTATTAATAATTTTAATTTTTATCGTTTTATTTTTTATCATTTTGATTTTTATTTATTAATTTTTATTTAGTTAACTTTCTATCTTTTTGAGTATTTTTTCCTAAACCCTGAGGGTCCGCCTCCTATCTGAAAAGCATCTACTCCTTCAGTATTTAGTAGAAAATCATGGGCAGAAACCTCCTCCTTCTATCTGGTGAGATCCAGGCTTCATCGAGGGAAAATCTACTATCCAGAGATAGCGCGACAGCGTGGCAGGCTCCAACTTCAGACTTCAGTGACATCCTTCTTCCATGGTGGCCTATGATGGCTTCAATTAGTGAAAATATGGTGGTGGCTTCTGCTCGACTCATGAAAAATGACTCCAACAGCGATGCGACTCGGCCTTCTGGTGTAGCAGTTGGTTGGAATTCTCTTAATCCTCATAGTGGTACACAATGGGTTCTTCTCCAAATTTGGAGACACGATGGTGGATTAGAGTGCCAAGCGGGTCAGCTCTATGTATAGCGTGGTGAAAATTTATATCAAAATACCAGTTTAGAGAGACTCAAATTGAAGGTGACGAAGGAATCCATCATCTAGGTTCCAATTTCAGCTACAGTGATGTTAAATTCTGAAATTAAGATCTACATTAGGGTTATTTGAATTCTTTTGTTGAATTTGGAAATTGAAAAAAGTGGGTATGTTTAATATTGTTTGGCCGATTCGGTGACTGGTAGAATGGTGGGACTGTGAAAAGGGTGTCTTTGGTAGTAAAGAGACGATCTGTCTCGATGATAGGGATGTGGGTAAAATCAACACCGACTATCAAGAGATAGTGTTAGTAGAAGCATGGAAATAAGGGGTGAAACTGATACTGAGAATGTATCAGTGTCTTGAGAAAGTCAGAAAGAGTGAGACTGATGCAAGAGGAGCATCGGTGGATCAGTAACTCGTGAAGGGTGGAACGTCTCACCGATAGTTATCGGTGAGACCTAAAAATGGTGGAATAAATAAGTGAAATATCGGTGAGTGCGTGAATGGGTTGAAGTAGAGGGTGGCACCAATGGTTAAAAGAAAGTAATGGTGAGTTGGTTCCATCGGTGGGTGGTTTTAAGGTGTAAGACTGATGGTGTAATGGAAGGTTGTGGAACTGATAGAGGAAATTCATCGGTGAGTCGTTGACTCACCGATATAAGGAATAATGGTCAGTTTTAGTGGGACGTTGATAGAAGATTAAAAAAATGTGACACCTATTTTTAAATTAAAAGAGCCACCAACAGTTAAAAATGAAGTTATCGGTGTGATGTGAAACTGATGAAAAGTAATGAACGGTGAGTTGAGAGGATCGGTGCTTCACAACATTAGTGAGTCACGACATCAGTGTGAGATGAGTGACTTTTCATTAAAATAAAAGACTAATCGCCCGTAGTTTAAAAATGAGAGACCAAAACTGATGTGCAGGAGAGAACGATGGTGTTTCAAAGTGATCGGTGAGTCACGACATTGGTACATCGAGGAATCGGTGCATCGCAACATCGGTGCGTCAACACACCGATATAACAAATTAAAATAATAATAAAATGATAATAATTCTAAATAGATAATAAAATGATTAAAAAACTAATTAATTAAAATAAAATAAATATTAACTTAAATGTTAATGAATAAATAATTAACTTAATTAAAAACTAACTAAATTATTAAACAAAATAAAAATACTATTGACCTAATTATTAAATTAGAATATAAATATTAAGGTTAATTAATTAAATATCTAAATATATGAAAAACAAATAAAAAGAGTTAACTGCAAATATGAAATTAAAATAATTAAAATTAACTAATGATTTTGAATAACTAGGTAAATTAATTAAACGAAAAAATGAAGACTTAAAATTAAAAACACATTATTTTATTAAACTTTAACTTAAATTTTTTACTTTACTAATAAATTGAATATTTAAAATAGTTAATAAATAAAGTCAATTTATTTTAATAAATCTAATTTAATGATTAAATCTTTAAATTAAAAACTAAATAATATTAATTCAAATAAAAATAAAAACTAATTAAATAATAAACATTTAAAATAATTAAAATGTAAAAAACATTAAGATTACTAAACTAAAAAGTAAGTTATTATAATTAGAATAATTATAATGACTAAATTAACTATTAAAAATATTAAAACACATATTTAATTATAAAAAATTATTAATTAATAGATTTAGTGATAAAAATAAAGAGTTCCATTATTTATTAAAATGCGTAATAATAATTAATTAAATCATTACAAATTAATAAAAAAGATGTGGAAAAACAATGTAAAAATAGAGCCACGTCAAATTTCCCCACACTTAAGCATTTTTTGTCCTCAATCAATCCCATGTTTTATCATCTTTGAAAAACAGATGTGAGTGTATTTATGATTTAGCTCTAACTGTAACATTCCCATCACTTTTAAAATAGATGATTGAAAATCCATTTAGGATTTTTGAAAAGATATCTTCAAATGATATCTTTCCTAGAAAAAATAATCATAGAGAAATATAGACAGCTATAAATAATAAATCAATGGGGTTGTCATGCCTCATATTTGATACAACTTAATAACTCATTTCCATCCAAGCTCAAGTTTTAAGTCCAAGAGTGACAAGAGGTAAAATATCAGTGGAATCCAAAACTTAACAGAGGAACCTTGTACTTTGACTCATCACATAGGTTCCGAAAATATTCAATTATTTTTGAATCCCCTTATTGATACAACCTAAATGACTCCCATATAAACAAATTGACCCCTTCTTCATTCGGCGTTCATCATTCCCCTCACCTTAAAGAATTCATTTTTGACCCTATACACTTTATTTATTTTTCACAAGCCATGTATCATGTGCTAAGCACTATGCAAGGCACTTATTCAAGGTGTACATAAGGCTTATTATAAACAGAAACACACCTAGCATCTAGGGTCTCAGAGACTCACCGCGAGATCCAAGATTCCCAAACTACTCCAGTTTCAAAAGATTTATAGAAAAATCATTTAAATTGGCTCATTAAAGTAATTACTTTATTAAATAAAAAAAAGTGTGTGTCCTATAGGATCAATTCAAACTTCTAGTTTCACGGGTTGTGATCATAATTCCATTAAAATTTTTCCCATATCATTCTCAAAAGTAGTTTCTAAGACAAGATCTCATAAAACCGCTAAGCAAGACCACTCAGCAATCATCCAACCTCAATTATTTCATATTCAAAACAAATTATAACTACCAGCAAGGTACTTGTCCTAAGGCAAGACCTATTTGATAAATAGTGTAAATCCTAAAATTATGAAATAATTTTGAAAAACATTTACCCATTTTTTTGAAAAAAAGTTTTAAGTCGAAGTTAGAATTGATGGGCTTTCAATTAAGAACAGTTAAGCAAAGTCAATAATTGACCCCCTCCTCCACACTTAAAACCCAACTCTGTCCCCAAAGATGACTTCTAAATATGGAGAAGAACAATTTAATAGTTAAATTTCATAATATATTTTGTATTTCAGTAGATTTATGACATGTTTTAATGGGTCTCATTAAAGATAAAAAATATTGTTTACCACAAAAATTAATTTACAGCAGGTTCATTAGCAATTACATGCATTATCATTTAAGTCCACTGACACAGAGTTACCATTAATGTTCAAACATGGAATGTAACTTGTGGGTGCAAAGTGAATTGGGTGTAAGGAAATTCAATAAATAAGATTCAATTGGATATTCAATTAAGCATAAAGCAATCATTCCTAACACCCCTTAGAAAAAAATATTCAACAAAATTACACAAACCAACCTACATATACCCCCCACACTTAATTTCAAACAGTGAATGGGTTTTAGAAATCAATGTAATTCAATCTTAAGAAAAGGAATACATGCATATTTTTAAAAAAAAGTAAGGAGTGGACTAATGAAACATAAATTAATAGTATGGTACTTCTCTGACTTAATATTTTTTCATTAATCCTTCAAAAATGGAATTCCACTTCTTTATAAAACCAACAGAAGCATCCTGAAAATTAGAGCATGCAATCCAAGTAAAAAAAAGCAGAGACGTAGCATACAGAAGGCAGAAAAGTATCACTTTATTAAACACAAAATAGTAAAAAAGTAAAAACAAAGAAAGATCATGGGTTGACTTCCATGAAGAACTGTGTTTAAAGTATTTAGTTAGACATTATTTAATCATAATTTTATTTATTTATTAACACAATAAAAACCATGGGTTGCCTCCCATGCAGCACTAGATTTGAAGTCCCCAGTCATACTCACCTAGCAACTAGCCATAGTCATTAGGTGGATGTGGTTTCCTTAATAGGAACCACCACATATGTTTGTCCAATTTTTTTTAACATAAAGATGAATTATGTGGGCCCCAAAGCTAAAGAAAACAAAAATGAAACTCTCATAGCCTAAAATAACCCCTAAGTATAACCCTTTAACAGTTGTGGTCATAATGCTATCCACTTCAAGAATTATTTCAGATTTGACACATTTAACTATTTTAGGAAGAGACAAACAAGCGGATGCTTCAAAGTTTGTGGCATTGTCCTCAAAGAAATATTTATCAACTTCAACATAATCATATTCAAATTCAAAGGTGTTAATGAGTGAATTATAATTAATAGTTTTAAAATGCTATTAAATTGAGTGATGAAGAAAATCATATATAAAGGAACTTAAGTGTGATTCCCCCTCCAGACTACTATCAGCATCATGAGGAGGCTCAATACCCTTGACAGTAGAGGATGAAAGCGAAAGACAGGAAAGAGAATTTATTTTATCACAAACCAATTTAGTTCTAACAATGTTTTAAATCTCTTCCAAAAGATCCTCATATGTTAACTCAAAATTAATGTCCACTACTTATAACAAATTAATTATGCAACCATCATCTAATGTGTGTTCAAATTCTACTTCTCATTCATGTTCAAAATGCTCTCTTTCTAAAATAATGTCTATAGTGTGTTCCAAAAAGATCAAATCTGGGGGAGTAATTTTCAATTCAGCATTAATAAATTGAAATTTCATATTGTTCAATTCAAATAGTTTTCCCCAGAAATGAAAACAATACTTGCCATTTTAGTAAACAATGTTTTAGAAAACTTATTACTCTGAGAATAGGGAAATGAAAACTCATCAGTAATCCTTTCTTCAAAAATCATACCCTCATAAACTTCGTCATACATCATTTCAATTATATTTTGGTTTTTAGTTTTAAAACATGGAAGAGAAATACTTAGTTCAAGTTCAAAATTTACAAATTCCATGTTTTTAATTTTACTATTCTCTTCTAAAGTGTTCCCCATTTTTGTTTAGGTTCATTATTCACAATGTCATAAAATTTGGTTGAAAGGTTTTTAACAATCAGGTTTTCATTCTCAAATTTATTTTCTACTTGAGTGACTTAATTCTAAAAACTTCTAAAACAATGATTTTTCTCCAATGTAGGAATTATTAATAGAACCGGGCATTCCTTTTCAATATGAATCAATTCATCTTCAAAAATTTCTAACTCATATTCATTAAAGTTATTTATTGGATTTTCAATGTTGTGTTCTTTGTTTAATGACTTGGTAATTTCAAGATTTGGTTCAACAGTTTCAGATTCTTAATAGTAAATGGTTTTTTGTTCAGTTTCAGATTCACTTTCATCTTCAATTTGATTATCAAATATTTTTATAAACATTTTCTATTTCATTTTTTTTCAAATTATTCTTGTTCTTTAACCCTATGTAGTCATTCTAGGATCGTGTTTTATAATCTTTTTAGTCTTTGATCCCGCTCTTGAGTGTATTTAGTTTGAATTTCATGGGTTTTGTTTAACTAAGTTGTCCAAACATCCTCTATAGTATCCAATTTAGTTTCAATTAATTCAAGTTTAGCTAGGAATTCAAGATTAGACTCATAATGTTCATTTTCTTCAATTTGAACATCCTGTTGTGGCTGGTTATAAACACACTTCCTGATTGTGTGTCCATAATGGTAAAAAACACAATGAGGCCCAAATTGATTCCAGTTCTCATGAACGTCCATTTATTTTTCTGAAAGATATGATATTAAACACACAAAGTTTCATAGTTAAAGAAGAAGTTTAAAAACATCCCGATTTAGAGATACATTTCAAAAATTGAAAAGTAGTTTTTTATGTGTTTTTTTATTTTTTATTTTTAAAAATAGACTCTCAGTGTATACCTTCTTTGGAAATAGTGCCAAATTTTGTTGAGGATAGAGGTTTCCATGACCCTCAATATATTATTTATAAACCTATAGTAGTATAGTAGTGAAGGGTTGAACCAAAGGGAAGGTAGGTGAGTTTTCTAAGGATTTATTTTTATTAAATTCCACTTTTGTCGATACAGAAGGGGGATTTTTTTTACTTTCTATTTTTTTGATTTTATATAGCTAACAAAAATTTGAATGGAAGCATAAGTCCAAGAAACCAGATCTAACTCTAAATTATACACTAATCCTACACTAAAGTGCTGACAAAATTTAGAAAACATAAAACTAATACAAGGAAGCGATGGAAAAGGAACTCATATCAACAAAAGTCACAAAAAAATCTAATCTACTAGTTGAAATAGTTGACATCTTCACATCTTTTCGTTGAAACACTCCTCAATGAAAAACTGATGAATCTTCATCACTAGAAAATTCAACAATCATAGGATTAGGTCTTGGAGTTCGCAATGCTAAAACTAAACTAAACTACTAAGAAATTTGGAAAGGATTATATTTGGAAATAAACTCATCATAAATTTCTAAAGTTAATGAAATTAAAGTTCTAAGAGGTGCATTCAAAAACAACCTCACTAGTAGATATTGAAATTGTGAATTTTGAAATCAATTGATTGGTGAATCAACTGAATAGAGAGTCATAATTCAATATCGTCAATTAATTATGATTCCTGAAAATGTAAAATATTTGAATAAGTTTTAGAGATTAACCAGCAGAATCAAATTCTCGAGATAAGACAATTTATCTTTTGATCATCTTCATAAAATCCTTTAAAAATATCCAAGAACAGAGTATAAAAATTAAAGAAGGGGGGAGAATGAACTCCTCAAATGTTACTCCTCTCTCAGGCTACTTAGCCTCAAGCTCATCTCCAGCTGCTCTCGGGATTCTTATCTCTCAAAAGGTATAGCGTGGAATGAGAATGAGTATCCCCTGATTCTGCTACATGATCTATTTTTATGTTCCCTCTATCTTCTGTTGCTCATCCCCGACTTAAATTTGTCTTTTACTATTTCACTTCACACGTGTGTTTTTCATGAACCACGTGTCACACTAGATTCTCCCTTGTAACTAACTATGAATGAGTTAGTTCAATGCAATAAGACATTTTTAAGGCCTTGGCGTTAACCTACAAACAAAGAATAATACAAGAAGTAAAAAAATGAAGAAATTAAATAAATGAAAATTTATAATTGTAGTTATTAATTATTTATAGTCTTAAATAAAATAAAATATTTTTAAACAATGTTATTTCATTAAGTTGTTTTATTAAAATTATTGATATCAAGAAATTATAACTATATTTTAAAATTAGAATATTATGAATTAATTATTTTATTTAATTAATTATATCCTATTATAAAATTTATAAAATAATAATTAAAGTAAACATGTAAATATTTTAAAACTGATTAGTTATAAATAACTAACTTATTAAATCGTTATTTTCATATAAATTTTAGAAGTTTTATTAATTATAAATTTCATTTTCATGTTATTAATTTTAATGTTATTATTTTTCCAATATTAAATTATTCACTATTTTAACATAATTATATTAGATTATCTTAATTAAGTATTTTAGTTTTTATAAACTTAATTTAATTAGTTTTTTTATATTATTTAATTAATAATATTATTAGTTATTTATTTATTAAGTTTTAAATTTTTATTAAAATTATTTATAATTTTATTTTTTATCATTTTATTTTTTATTTATTCATTTTTATTTAGTTAACTTTATCTCTTTATTTCGGCCTTGTTCCCCAAACCTTGTGTATCTATCTCCTATCTACAAAAGTTCAAGTCCTTCAGTCTTCAGTGGCAAAGCTTGGGTGGTGAACTCCTCCTTCTATCCTGGGAGATCTGGGCTTCATCGATAGAAAATCTCCTCTCCATCGATAGTGAGACAATGTGGCAGACTCCAACTTCAGACCTCAGTGGCATCCTTCTTCCATGCTGGCCTATAATGGCATCAATCAATGAAAATCTGTTGCTGGCTTCTACTGGACTCATGACAAAAACTCCAACAGCGACGCAACTTGGCCTTCCAGTGTAGCTACTGGTTGGGATTCGCTTAATCCTCACAGCGGTGGACAGTGGGTTCTTCTCCAAATCTTGTGGCGCGACGGTGGCTCTACGTGCCAAGCGGGTTTCCTCTGTGTACAGGGTGGTGAAAAATTATATCAAAACACCAGTTTAAAGAGACTCAAATTTAAGGTGACAAAGTAATCCATCGCAGAGGTTCAAATTTCAGCTGTGGTGATGTTAGATTCTGAAATTAAGATCTATATTAGCATTAATTTCATTATTTTGTTAAATGTGGAAATTGAAAAAAGTTTGTATGTTTAGTCTTGTTTGGCCGAGTCAATGAGTGGTAGAATGGTGGGACTGTGAAAAGGGTGTTGTCGGTAGTAGAGAGACCGTCAGTCTTGATGGTAGGGATCTAGTAGGAACCAACAATGACTTTCAAGAGATGGTGTTAGTAGAATCATGGAAATAAGGGGTGAAACTGATTCTGAGAATGTATCAATGTCGTGAGAAAGATAGAAATAGTGATACTAATGCAAGAGGAGCATTAGTGGATTGGTGACACATGAAGGGTGGAACGTCTCACTGATAGTTATTAGTGAGACAAAGAATGGGTGGAAGAAATAAGTGAACTATTAGTGAGTGCATGAATAGGTGGATGTAGATGGTGGAATTGATAGTTAAAAAAAGTAACGGTGAGTTGGTTCCATCAGTGGATGTTTTTAAGGAGTGAGATTGATGAGGTAATGGAAGATTATGGAACTGATATAGGAAATGAATCGGTGAGTCATTGACTCCCCGATAGAAGGAATAATGGTCTGTTCCAGCGGGACACAGATAGAAGAATAAAAAAATGAGACACTGATAGTTAAAAGAGAAGATTCACTGACATTTAAAAATAAAGTAATTGGTGTGATGAGAAACCGATGAAAGGAAATGAACGGTGAGTTGAGAGGATTGGTGTGTCATGACATCGGTGAGTTGAAACATTAGTGTAAGATGAGAGGTCGTTAGTTAAAATAAAATACGATTCACTGATAGTTTAAAAACAAGAGACCGAAACCCATGCACAGGAGAGACCGTTGGTGTTTCAGAGTGATCGGTGAGTCGCAACATCAGTGCATCGCGACTTCATTGCATTGTGACATTAGTGTGTCAAATCACCGATATAAAAAATTAAAACTCTAATAAAAATAATAATAATACTAAATTGATAATAAAATGATTAAAAAAATAATTATTTAAAACAAAATAAAAATTAACTAAACTTCTAAATACTAAATAATTAACTTAATTAAAAACTAACGAAATTATTAAACAAGCTAAAAATAAAAGTGGCTTAATTATTAACTAAGAATATAAAGATTATGGTTAATTAATTATATATCTAAATATTTGAAGAAAACATACAAAGAATTAACTACAAACATTGAAATTAAAATAATTAAAATTAACTATGATTTTGAACAACTAAGTAAATTAATTAAATGAAAAAAATGAAAACTTAAAATTAAGAACACATTATTTTATTAAAATTTAACTTAAATTTTTAATTAACTAATAAACAGAATATTTAGAGTAGTTAATAAATAAATTTAATTTATTTTAATAAATATAATTTAAAGAGTAAAGTTTTAAATTAAAAACTAAATAAGATTAATGAAAATAAAAATGACAACTAATTAAATAATAAACATTTAAAATAATTGAAATGTAAAAAATATTAATATTATTATACTAGAAAGTAAGTTATTGTAATTAGAATAATTATAATGACAAAATTAACTATTAAAAAGACTAAAAACCCATATTTAATTATAAAAAATTATTAATTAATAGATTTAGTGATAAAAATACAAAAGTTATATTATTTATTAAAAAATTTAATAATAATTAGTTAAATAATTACAAATTAATTAAAAAGATGTGGTAAAACTATATAAAAATAGAGCCACATAAATTAACTCAAAAACAATCTAAAATGCCTTCAAAATAAACTAAATCATTTTAAAAACTCTAAAAACACTTAAAAAAAGTCACTTTAAAAACTATAAATTAATTTTAAAATATACTTTTATCACTTGAAATTAATTCGTTAATTTGTATAATAATTTCAAAAAATAATTTATAATTTACAAAAACACTTTTTAAAATAAAAATTAAATTTATAAAATCACTCATGAACCACCAGACACCCTAAAATGACAAAGGAAGTCTTGATTATATTTCATATCCTTACATTATATACATCTTAAACCATTCTCATATAAGAGAATCAAAATGAACTCGGAGCATAGAAAATTAAAAGAAGGATCCAAAAAACTCTAAAATAAGATACCTCTTAGGGATCTCAATAAAACTAACACACGTACACTATAACATACCAAACTCAATCCACCTCCCTCACACAACCATCTACACCACCCTTCCATCCTCAACACTTCCTAATAAAACAATTACCATAATCAACTGAAAGTAGGACCACAAGAACAAAAATAAAGGAAATATACTTCCCATATTAAGATATTATATACTTTGGGTGTCCCTATGTTTTCAGAATAGTTTTAAAGTATGTCATAGTATAACACATATCGATTAGGAAAGGGTTCTGCCCTATTTAAATTTTTAAATATTTAATCACACATCATACTTAAAGAAAATCACATCTCATAAACCTATAAGATTCATAAATCACATAATCAAATAAAAAAAGAAATAAAAACTCAAAATATATCTAGGTAAAGGGAATACATATGTGTCTCATGCTCCCAAGTACTCTCTTTTAAGCCACCATACCTCCAAAATAAATGAACCAAAGGAATGGCCTTTCCACATTGTACTTTCTACCAATAGTCTTGGATCTCTACATGATTCCCCACAAATGTTGTGTTATCCTCAATATCAAACTCTCCCCAGCCAATGAAATGAGATTCATCATGAAGATGCTGATAGATTTGAGACATGTGGAATACATCATGGTTTAGGTTAATTGGTAGTGGAAGTGACAACTGATATTTCACCACATTAATGTGCTCCAACACATCAAAAGGTCCAAAAATTGGGGATAAATATTACTACCCATACCAAACCTATTCTACCAATGATAAGGGGAAACATTTAGAAATATATGGTCTCTAACCTAAAACACCAAAGACCTCCACCTATAATTGGAATAAGACTTTTTTTTATTCTTGTGTTTCCTCCATTCTCTCATAAATAACCTGAACCTTCTTGGTCGTGCACTACACCACTTCAAAACTGATAATTTATGACTCCGCATCGTAGAACTAGTATAATAGAGAACAACATGTCCACATATATAAATCCTCAACATGGGTTATGCTGATTGATTATTGGTGGATGTTTTTATAAGAAAACACAACCAAAGGCAAATGAATTTCCCATGGCCCACCAAAGCCCGAGATACACACCCGTAACATATCTTTTAGTATATGGATAGTCTGTTTCACCTATCAATCCATCTAAGGGTGTAAATTAGTGTTAATGTGTAACTGAGTGAAAAAATAATGTTTCAATCCTCTTCAGACTCACAATGTTAAATAAAAGTCCCAATCCAAGAAAATGGACCTTTTAAATCCATGTAGTCACACAACCTCATTTGTTTACCTCCTTTCCAAGACATCCATGGGGATTGACTCCTTGTTCATTAGAAAGTGATCCAACTTCATCAACTGGTCCATGATTACTCAAATATATTCATATCCTCTCTAAGTCTGGGGTAAACCTATGGTGAATTTTATTGAGATTCCATCCCACTTCCACCCGGAAATACCCAAGGGCTACAACAAACTTCCAAGAACATGATTATCTACAATTAACTACTAGAAAACGATACATTGATCCCCAAACTTTGTCACCACAAATTTCACCTTAGGGCCTAGAAACTACATCCTAAACCAAAATACATATTAGATACGCTCTGGTTTACCATTATGGGTGATATATAAAACTCATGATGGTCGCCATCAAACATCACCACCGAAAAAAATAGCCTTCCCTAAAAAACATCTTGTTCCGACCGTCCTCTGACAATCCCTTTAAGGAATATCTATAGACAACACATTCATGCATCATCTAAGCCTATGAGTCTCCTCACTAAGACTCTGATACTTACCACATCAGATAATATTGCACTATTATCTAAAATAATATTACTCCACCATAATCCACCATTGCATCTAAGTACATGGATTCCAACTCCTCCATTATCCTCCAAGGATCTTTAGACACTTGAACAACATCCTTTATTGATTTCATACACAAAAAATAATCCATTACATTCCCCTTTAATTAGGTGAATCAAATATCAAAGTCAAAGTCTTTGAGAAACTATATGTACATCTATTTTCATAGATTCGATCCGAAATGAGAAAACATATACCTCAATATTTTTTGATCAGTGAAGACCAAAAATAATTCTCTAAAGAAGTAATATTTCCATAAATTTATCACAAACACAAATTTTTATAGCTTAAAATCATGGGCGGAATAGTTATTCTTATGGGTTCATAACTTCCCTGACCCATAAGAGATCATATACTTCTACTATATCAAGTTTCATACCAAGCCTAGAAAAAAAGTGTCACATAACACCTCAAAAATCACACCTCCCCTAGAAACCAAATAATTGGAGTGGTGATCAATCTCCAATTTAGGTAATCAAAAATTTTATAATATTTATCAATCTAAATAAAATCTAATTCTTTCCTTGTCAAAGTTATCAACAAGGCAATAATTAGTAAGAAATCAGACATGAAACTCTAATAATAACCCATGAGACTGAGAAAACTATGAACATATTCCACATTATTGGGTGATATCAATGAAAAAATAGCCTCAATATTTGATGGAACCACATCCATGCCCTATTGGGACACCACATGACCAAGGAAATACACATCTCACTTCCAAAACTTACACTTTTATAGATTCCCGTAGAGACGGTGGTGTAAAAGGACCTAAAAGACAACCCTGAGATGATCTTCATGTTCATACTATAAAATTGATTATACTATAATATTTTCAATTAATAGGGCTATAAAATGGTACAGAAACTCTCAAAACATAGTGTTCATGAGCCCCATAAACATAGTTTTTGTGTTCATGACACCGAACATCATGACCATGAACTCAAAGTTCCCACACCATCATTAGAGGGAAGTCTTTGGGATATCATCCTATTTCACCCTCAAAAGGTGATAAACCAAATAAATATTGATCTATATATCCAACTATATCCTTTCAATGGTTAAACAATATCATCAGTCCTATGAAGAGGATAGATATTCTTGATCAATACATGGTTCAACACTCAGTAGTCTATACATAGACTCAAACTATCATTCTTCTTCTTGAATAATAACATTGGATCACCCAATGATGAAATTATAGGTAATATGAAATCCTTCTATACTAGATCATCTATATGAATCCTATACTCCTGAAACTTTATAGGGTGACATCTGATAAGGATCCATAAAAATTGGATAAGTGTATGGCTATAAATCTTTCTCAAACTCGATATCACATTTAGGGGGTAGCATCACAACTTCCTCAGAAAAACATCCAAAAATTCTTAGGACACCATGGGATCCTCCTAGATACTAGCGTCAACTAATTACACTAAAAACCCTACCATAAAATAAATAAGGGGGTCCACACATTCACCACCCATCTAATAACATTGATCACTAATGAAAAATTCACACCAATCATCCATACATGAGAATAAAACTCTACTATGGAAGTAATAGATAATAACATGCATTGAATGAAACCATTAAATACTAAGGATGGCATTATATGGTTGCATATTCAGTAATAATGTATCCCCGCATGACTGATGTTGTCCCATAATTAGTCTACACCCTAGATAAACATCGAAGTGGTTGGTCTTGCCACCAATTGAAATAATCAACACTAGGGGAATGGGGAGACTCTATATGTATAATCATAGATTATAAAATACTGAGGGTGAAACAAAGGAGTGAAAATATACCAAATCAAACAAGGAATTAAAAATGGTGTAAAATAAGCTAATCATTCCTCAAACGACCATTATCCCCTTTGGAATTGGAACCTCTACAACATGAAACTCTCTACATAAAGCTCCCCTACCTCACTTCTAATGACCACCTCCATGGAAACACTCATGTTGAGGTCCTTGAAGACAAGGAACATCATAATGTCGACCTCTACATACCCCATATCTTATCGATGGAGTATAGGCCTTCTTCCCCTTCTACTGAAATGACCTAGTTATCCATATTTAATGAGGCTGACATAGAACCAAATCACCTCCAACATAATGTGCTCCAAAAACCATGGGTCACTAATTTCGATGATGACCACAACCCCTAGAAAAAATCACACTAGAAAAAATTCCCCAAGGGAAGAACATAAACCACTTTCCCTAGAATTCTAGAAAAGAAGCTTCTGTGGTAGACTCCCTATTTGTCAAAACCTTAAAGGCCCTGGAACCTAGGATCCACCACTGACAACTCTACCCCTCAAGGAACCCTTTTAGTTACCCTCTCATGGTAACCCTCCTTGTGAGTGTTTACACTAGATCACCTCCTCCTTCATCTAAACATTCAAGTATGTCAGTAATGGAAAAGGAGTAACCTAATACTGGATAGAAATGTGGAGTTTCTCATCATGACATCATGCATGTGACCCATCATAAATAAATTGAGGAAAAAAAATATCATGGAACTTAATCCCAAACTCTCACACATACATACTCCCATACTGAAGAGAGAGAATCTTCTGCCTCTTTATTGCCTTCATGGGTTTTAATATAAACCCTTATAAAAGCTTATTCTAGAATTCAAACCATGAAACATCCATTTACTTTTTCTCAACTAGATATATCCCCACCATTAACAAGTTTCAACCCTCATATTACCGACTATCAGTAAGACCCAATACTCTTCCTGGGTCCAAATCAGACTGAAGGTGATATTGAGCTCCTCTAACCAGAAATAATTCTCTAGATCAAAAAATGTTCCCTCATACTTTTCAATGTATTTCCACTAAAAAATACACAACTTCCTCTTAGACTACTTATCCTCCTCAATCGGATCAATCCTTCATTGTTCAATCGTGTCAGCCAGCAGAACCACATGTAGAAAATTTATGAGATCCATAAATGAAAGAATAAAAATATTCTCTTAGATGGAAATTATTGAATTTTATTAATAATAATTTAAATTAATTCATTTTTAACTCCTAATATCACCCAATTTAGTTAAGAACATAAATAATCACGTTTCATGTACCTCCCCTAGGTATATACTTTGCAAGTTGAATAGCTTCACTTGGTCATTAATTAATCTTGGTGTCCTTGCATCTGATCACGGGTGGCCCTAAAATATTATATCCTAATTGGTATTCCAAATAGACTATGTCACACAATAAGATCAACTACCTCTATTTCCATACAAACCCATTCAATAATCATTGTACATAACTCTAAAATTCATCTTATCTCTCCACCAAACCTTTGACACTACTTTATTATAAATCCTCCCTCTAAGGTACCCATACTGGGGTGGAAATGGAGAAAGGGGGATAATGACCACCAAGTCCTGCATATAGTAGGCCCCATGTTGGAGACATGCATAGAGGGTATAAACATATCTCATATGGAAGGAATTACCCTCCATATTATAGTATTATGAGATCTGATAAAAAACACCAAGAAAATACATGGAGTAATATGAAATTATAAAAAATAAAAACCATCCCAAAATGCATGTATAAAGTAAAAAATACCAGAGTCTCCAAATAAATACCCAAAAGAAATTATTAAGGTACCGATATGACAAAAACTCCAATGTCCGGGCTAGTAATGTTTATTATAGTCCAAAAATTCTCCCTAGTAACCTGCAAAACTATTTGTATATAAGTAGGGTGAGAATTACATGTATACTAAGTAGGATCATACCCTAAGTCTCTCATGCACATGTGAAAAGATCAAATTAATGCACCTATGAGAAAATAGAATAAAAAACAACACTTATACTTGTCAACAAACCATTATCATGATTATTTAGGCATGATAACCAAATAATAAATTATAATATAATAATATATTAAGAAACATATCAATAAAAGGGTACCTTACACCACTTTCACACTAATTTTCCACTATCACAACCCAACATCGCACATCCTATCACTCCCATATCTTTCATATAATCTCACTTGAAGACACACAGTCCATCACAAACATCTCATATCAATACACATGGACCATCAAATTACATATCACCCATAAATAGTTATTCAATCACATCATAACCACAATCTCAACTAGGATAGTAGGGTATCATAAACATGAAGGATAACAACCTCATTCTCTCCTCTTACCATGAATGACCCCCACTATAAAAAACCTCACTATCTCATAAAACCTCAATAAAAGTGCACTATAATTGAAATCCATCAAATCCCATGCGAGGGAACCTCATTTAGAGATAGTGGGGAAGAGTGGGTAGCTATCCATATATCCTCACCATCCAAATGTTGGAAAAAATAGCCCCAAAACATTTGGGTGCTGACACATGGTGCTCGATGTGGGGGGGTGCATATAGAAATCATAAGGAAAATAATATATATATATATATATATATATATATATATATATTTCACACACAATACTAACCTATGAGTTAATAGAAAGGATACCACCCAACTCACAATATCACCACCAACCCTTAAAACCTTCGTCACTTTCACTTCCACTTCTAAATACATCAAATAACATAAGAATTGGACATGTTAATATGGGTTTTGGGTTATAATGGGTAGTTCAACTCAATGATAAACTATAATGAAGCATAAACTGGACACCCAAGTATTTGTCATCTTATTAGACACCCAAGAACTGGAGATATTTTTGGAAACTTGATCACTGGATAGATTGTGGGAAACCGTAGAACTAGAAATCATTTTGGAAACCAAAGTTATGGATAGATTATTGGATTCCTGATCAATATACAACCTACTGGACACTCGAGGGCTTGGAGTAGATAGTTGAATAGGAAGTGGATTCTTCCTTCTAGATTCAACCTTATATGGAGGTTTTAATATTCTAAGATCCCAATATATTACTTTATGAAATATTTAGTAATTACCCATCAATCCAAATTTATGTTGTGAAATATACATAGGGAATATCTGAATCACATTTTCTTGATTTGTGGCATTTATGTAACATTGTGGAATGTTGTTGTTGACCTATTTTGAGTGTGGATTCCTAAGATGGATAATATCTAAGATAATTTTAAATCATACCTCAATATCACACTCTTTAAATATATTTCCAATATTCTTCTTATAGAATCTTTTAAAGTGGTTAATCTCATTGGGAATATCCATTACAAATTTATTCAAGAACATGCTCTCTTTAAGCATCAATAAACAATTTTTCAGATTATAATGTCTATGAAAAATGAAAATTATCATAAAAACGGTCATTGTAATAGCTCTATTCCTGATTTTATAGTTCTAAATCATCTTGTAATTTCAAGTAACTTTAATACTACTATGGTAACATTTGAAGTTAAGTGGATTCCACTTTTCAATAGATATATCAAGTGCAACATAGAATGAGCTTCAAGAGAAAATCTAGGACCTTCTAGCTTTGGAGTGATTTTCAAAAATCACAATGGTAGTTTCATGTGTTTTCTCTATAGACCAGGACAATGTTGAAGTTCTTGGCATTATCAATATGGTTGAACTGTCAGGTAATTGAGTTCAGGGAAGTTTACTGTTGGAATGTGACTCTAAAACTCTCGGGCAAGATATCCAAAATGGTATCTTTAACCTATCTTGGAAATTAACTACAAGACAGATCAAAGGGTTGGAAAATATTTTGATCATAAGCTAAATTATCATACATATATATCATGAAGAAAATTCTCTGAATGATGGTCCGATAGACAAAGGGGTGACCCGTATAGATCTCACTTGGTTCAATAATTTTATGGATGGGTTTTTTCCTCTCATTCAAAGATATTTTTCTAATATTCATTACATCACACTTTTTTATCTTTTTTATATTCAATAAAAGTGACTTTTCCATATTTATAAGTTCCCATTTTCTAAAAACAAAAATAAAAAATCTTTAAAACATAAAGGGATTTATTATTAATTCCAAAAACTATAAAACACCAACAAAATTAATTAAATAATTTTAAAATTCCCAAAAATACTTTGAAAAAAGAATCACATTAAAAATAACAAATTAATTTTGAAATATAATTTTATAACAGGAAATAACTTCATTAATTTGTACAATAATTTAAAAAACATTATAATTTACAAAAAATAATTTTAAAACAAATTATAAATTTATAAAACCACTTCTGAACCATCAAAAACCCCATAATGAATAATATAGTCTGAGGAATATTTTTTACTCTTATAAGTTATTCATTCCTTATTGAATTCAAACACTCTACATGGTTTATATTGTTATTAATGATCACATTTAACTGATTCATCATCATCATGATTTTTTTAACTCTATATTCTATCACATTAGAAATAAGGTCATTGCACTTTCCATTACATACATTATTTTAACGAGTCCTTATATTTCATAACAATTTTCAAGAATAATAAATACTAAGAGAGACATTTTATTACTATTAGAAATCTTAAAAAAAAAATTAATCCTAAATTATTTTAATATCATGCTTATAGGATGTTATAATTCTATTCTAATAAGTATACATTGTATATATATCTTTCATAATGGTTAAATAAATCATGTGATTAACCAATTAATATACCCTGAGAGTGTCAAACTAGGTGTGCATTAAGGTCAATTTTTCATGCACTAAGTGACAATAAATGTAATACTAAGTGCACCTTTTTCGAGGTTATTACCCATAGGATTATGTATTTTAGAGACATGTCCACTTTATATAACAACCCTTCCCTTTATAACACTTTAATTCATGGTTTATTACATAAAAGTTCTCATAATACAACCCAAAATATCGATAATTGTAGTTTATTAGATAATTAGGTACATAGAATAACATTTTGAACATGGGATACAACAAAATTATTCAAAACATCCTTAGCACACTTCTAAAATTCTATGGCTTTTAAAATTGCACAGGATAACCTTTGGACAAATAGAAGAAAGGGTGAGACATAAATCCAAGTAAGGGAATAAACATGCAATAAGGTGATACATATTAGACAATAGGCATATAAATAGGGAATAAAAATAGTATAAATCATAAAAATGAACAATAAGACATGATATAGCATGAGAATCATAACATGGGAAATTTGGAAACAACATAAACACAAAATCATAAACATAGGTCAATGCTAAACCTCCACGAAATCATGGTGGAAAAAGTCCCATAAAGGAATCAGGTTAACTCCCAATCCCAACATGATCTAACATGATTCTAAACATTACCCAATGTATTATAGCACTATATAATTTTGGGCACAACTGTCACTTTCATTTAATTTTCATGCTTAAGTCTAGAACATAGATCATATAACATGGATTCATTTATCATCACATTTTATGAAGCAATTTTTGAGTGTGGAATAAATGAATGTAAGTACCAATTAAAATAGGTATAAGTATATAAAGGTGAACACCCTTGATAGGAAATGGGTATAGTATTCACTACATAATTGTTTTGGCATGGGAAATCATGGTGAAATTTTGGCAGCATAATGACGCCACATAAAAATTCATAAAATGGGTTGATGAGAGAGAAAGGGTTATATCATAATTTGGACATAAAATGGGAAGTAATTGGGACATTAAAATACATATCCCAACATAAGGAACTTAAAATAGAAATTGTAATATAATAAGGAAACTTAAATAAAGAATATAAGGATAGAATACCTTAATAAATTTCGGTATCGTAATGGGTGTCCGTAAAGGATAATTAGAGTATTAATGAGAGTGAAAAGGGTATATCATAATTTAAACATAAAATGGAAAGTAATGGTGATATGTAACAACATATCCCAACATAATCAAATAAAAATTAAGAGATATAACATATAATAAGTGTTTGATAATAAGAGGAGAGTGAAAGATCCCTTACTTGAGTACAAGACTCCTAATTCTTGTGAGGGGATTCTTGTTATCTAGGGGTGCCTTGGGAGAACTAATAAAAATATAGCCTATACCCACGATGTGGAACCATGGGTATGGCCAACAAAACTGTAGGTATAGGCTATACCCACGGTTTCAAGGAATCATGGGCAACTGAGGTGTCAGTATAACCATGATCTATACCCATAGTTTTAAATTCTTATACCCAAAGTTTCCAAACCATGGGTATAGGTTCATTCCACTATGTCATTGACCATATACCCATAGTTTTAAAACAGTGGGTATATGTTTTAAAATTTTGGCAGTCGTAGTTTTTGATCCTTGGACCACCTCTATATGGTTCTAGTGCCTAACCACTAAACCATGTCCGCTTATTGATATATAAATATATAATTACTTATATATATTTCTCTAAACTATGGATATATGTGGAAAACTATAGGTATAGGTGTTCCTATTATTTTTATTTGTCTCGTGGATATTTTAATTTTCCCTCCATAATGTGGGAAAGATATACCCACAGTTTTCAAAAACTATGGGTATATGTCCTGAATAAAACTTATACCCATGGGTTAGAAAAACCATGGGTATAGGTCTCGAAAAAAACCTATACCCATGATTTTTGAAAAACCATGGTTATTGTTCTTGAAAATAAACCTATACCCATGGTTCTACAAAAACTATGGGTATATGTTCCCATACTATCCCTATACCCACAGTTTTGGAAAAATGTTGGTATTTGGAGTCCTATACCCACGGTTTTTTCCAAAATCATCGGTATAGGGAAATTTTCCAATAGTGGAGGAATATAGAGATTGTATTGAATATTATGTATGTGCTTCAAGGAGTTTTAGTGAATATAAATGAGAGATTTGGTGGTTTTATATAGGAAAGGAGGGTGATTTATTTATTATTTAGGTTTTAGACACTAAATAATAAAATAAATGAAACCAAACACCATCCCATGGTTTCTCCAAATTAGAGTGGTAATAATTATTTTATAAGTCTATGTGTAACACCCCGAGATTTTATGAAAAATATTCTTTTTAATTTCATTAATGTCTTGTGTTGTACGCTACACCAAAAGGAGCTTGCATAACACGCATCTTTGACTTGCCTTGAATTACACGCAATCGCAACCTTCCTCAATAGCGTGTGTAGTACGCAATACCGAGTTTCACTAAACAACGATATGCTATTAAAATATTATTAAAACTAGCCGTTATGAATAGTAATAACCACCGTTTAAAATTTTAGAAATTTTATCTCTCAAAATGGACTTTATTTTTGGATTTGGAGTATCGAATTTAGCATATGGTGAAATTTTGGTACTTTTCGGATAACTTTCATATTTTGATGAATAGTGAAAATTACAAAATTTTAATTAAAAACAAATTTTTTAATCAACATAATTAATAGTGATAAATTATGAATTTTAGAGGTTTTAAAGTATATTTAGATTATATTTTTACCATTTAATACAATTTTGGTCATTCGACATAATTTCCCAATTAAACCGAAAATAAACAAGTATCAATCTTTTGATAGTTATTATATCATAAAAACACGCTTTTTGTTTTGACAGCGGGAATTAATTTTAAATTAATTTCTACCACTTCTGTGTTTTTAATTTGGAAAAATGGATTCCATATTTGGAATCAGGATGTTCAAATTGTGTAAATAGGTAAATTTTATTTTTAGACATTTTGAATAATTACTTCGGTAAATATTTTATTTATCATGGTTAAAGGGTAAATCCGGTAAATAAGGGTTAAACAATAATATTATAATAAAAAAAAAATTACCCTAAAACGTGTGATAACCTTATTGGTTGATACATGTTCGACCATGGGCATCTTTGGGTCAATTTTGGGACCCCATGGTTCCACTTGTAAGTGATAGGGACACTTTAGTTTAATTAAGTTAAAATGAATACAAAAATGACACAAGCATATATCTTTTAGAAAAGCAATTTTTACATATGGTTATATATGTTTTATGTTCGATTGTAAATATTAATTAGAAAGATAAAACGATTTCCTACATAATTATATTTTATTTATAATTTTTAGAAATTAAATAACTTAATTTATTTATGACACAATGATGATGTAGTAATTACCATAATAGTGGAAAATTAACGTAATTGATATTATAAATGCCCAAATAAATATAATTTGAGACTTTTAATGAATTACAATAATTTTCTAGGTTAATAGGACATGTTATTAATTATTTAATTAACTTTGTGCGAAGTAATAATTCTGTTATGAGTTTCACAAAAATGAACTATTGAATAGTGTCAAAATTGACATAAAATAGTTTTTAAAACAAATATTATTTTATTGATTGTTATTTTATTCCTAAAAATCTAAGGTTCGTCCAAGATACTTATATAAATATAGGTGTATCATAAATGGACCACTTGGGGGTCTCTTGGATGTATATGGTATGTTTATTAACTATATAATATAAAAATACAAAGTGACATGGTAAATGTCAATCTAATTAACTAAGAGTTAAAACTAATAGATAAGGTTATTATAATGACCTAAACTTGTCTAAATTATATTGGATGAGAGTATTTCTACCCATACCCACCTTAGAGTAGAAATAAATCAATTTTGAGCTATTTAAAACTGAATTTGGCTTTATAATAAAATAATATTTTTAGTTATTCTAAAGGTGCACCTCTCCTTCTTTATAAAAGGGCACCTCCTCCCCCTCTTCCTCACACCACATTGAGCCTTAAATATCAGACAAACCCTGCATAATTCTCTTCTCCACTTCCCTAGAAACATCATAGAGGTCCTGGTCTTCTACAAAGACCAATTTTAGTGCCCTAATAAGAGGACTCAAAGAGGCGCTTCAAAGAAGAGGTAATGTCCTTTACCGATTCTTTCAACATTATTTCTTCTTCCACTTCTTCTTATTAGCTTGTCTCATTATGAAGTAATAACATCAGTATCACTCATATAATTATATTTTATTATAAGTATGAAACAACCCTATTTAACCATCTATCAATCCTACGGAAAATGAAATCAGCGCGCGTGCGTACGTACGGAATACCGTCTCCACGCCATGGTGTAATCTATTTTCCACCACCACCTTACTTGGATGGGTATAATGGTGTAAATAATAACTATATATGATTATTTTAAATTGATATTGATTCTGAAATAGTATACATACACTCCAATATAGTCCCACGATCATGAGAAAGATATCATCGCTCGTGCGTACGTACGGACTACCGTCTCCACGACGCGATGAGATTCATTTTCCACGTTAACCATTCATGAATGATTATAAAGTATATATAATAATTAATCATGAAATATATTACATAATAATGATACTGGATTTATGTGTGTATATATTTATGTCATCTACTTAATTCCATTCAACTCAATAAGGAAACGAAAACAGCGTTCATGCGTACGTACGGCCGACCGTGTCCATGAACGGTGTATTTCTTTACATTTACTGATTTATTATATATATGTATATTATGAATATATATTATATATAAATCATGTTTTGTATTCTTGAATTAATTAATCATGATCGAAGTAATCATATTAATAATTACAAGTCAAAACACGAATGACAAATGAAACAATTTTACCCAAAACGCTCTTTAACATGGAATTTACAAAAGAACGGGTAATATAAAGTCATAAGTGAACCATATATGATATAATAACAATGAGTATGATTCCGGAATAAGTGAATGACATTATTTAAATCATTATACAGGAGGTTTGGACACGTATGAAGCAAATCGGACCTAAGTGAAGGAAAAATATCACAATCTCATTTTATCCGAGATCGTTTATACTTTGGTATTTACTGAGGTGTATTTTATCATCCACATCCATGATTTCTCAATATGTAATATTTTTTTGATCCACCTAAAATTATTTAAATCCAATTTTACCCTTCGGTGAGTTTTTAGTAAAAGATATAAAAGGAATCTTTTGTCGTTTTTCGTACGAGGTACTTTTTGACTTTTCCGACAAAAGTACGGGAAAAATGTTTTTTTAACTTATACGGCATGAATGGATTTTTAAAAAAATTATTTCCAAGTAGCTTACTTTACAATATTTCAATTTTATATTTAATCAACTTCTTTTAGTTTAAAATTGTATGACATGTTAAGAAAGGAAAATGTTTTTGAAGTAGAAATGATATTTTCCTCAAGAATGGAGTTCAAGTGTTTTATCAAAATTATTTTTCATCTAAGATAATATAGGGTTCTGTTTCTATCCCAATTATTACATTGATTTGATTATTTTGTGATGGAATAATTTTTATGGAATCCTTTATCTTATATGAATTGTTTTATGATGTCATGTTGTTTACGAATCCCATTTTTATTACATGGGTTATGCAGTGATGTATGATTTATGATTTTGTGGCACACATAAGAATGGTATCATTATGAGATGGGTGGGACCTATATCTACCTCCAATTCATTGGGTAAAGATTTTATATCTCATGAGATAGACATGGCTGGAATGGCAGGTTAAACCGGTTTAGTGAAACAGGACAAAATAAAGAATGAACTCGGTTCAGAAATGGACTTTGTCCACAAAGATAGTCTTGGAAATGAGTCTTGACTAATATTAAATGACTCTATATGATTATGTGTGTACGCAAAAAATTTTCATGTTTTAATTTATGATTATTGGGATTACATTTCACTACTATGATTTATCCCATGTTATGATATTATGATCACTTTTGCAGGTTACGATTTCCAAAATGTTATGTTCTTATGAATATGATGTGATTGATATTTCTTTTGTTTACCCTTAATGAGCATTTGAGCTCACCCTTTTATGTTTTCTTTTCCCCAGGATATAAATAAAGTTTTTAGGTAAGAAAAAAAGGGAAGATCCTTATGGGAGATGTTGAAGATCTTTCACCTTGATTATAAGATTATGTTCCGAGTTTCCAAAGGCACTAAACTATTACGGTCCTTGTGTGTGTGTTTTTGTTATGTACTAAGTATTCTGCAAAAGTAATGTAATGTCCATGTATGTCATGCTTTGGGCCTCTACAGTTTGTATCAGTGGGAGGTTTAGTCAACCTTTGTAAACTAGGATGCGAGAACTTTAGTGAGATCCCTAGAGATATTTCTAAGGTATGTCTAGGGATGTCCCTAAGGTTATGTATAAGTATAGGTTATAGTACTAGAATTACGGTAAACCAAGATGTTAGATATTTAAGGTACACCTCCTTTATTTTGTTGTTTTCCCTAGCATGATTTTTGCCTCTCACACTATTCTTTTTGGGTTTTAGATGATGGATGGAACCCGAAGGAACCGTGTTGATCAATGTAATGGAAAATACAATGATTTTCCTCCTGAACAAACAAATGTTATGGGAGAAGGAGTGAAAAATCTTATTGCTATACTTACACAAGCTATGAATCATTATGGACTTCCAAATGAGAAGAGAAGGAAACAGTATTCTATTGAGTCCTTCATGAGGCAATGCCAACCTTCTTTCAGTGGGTCTTCTGATCCACTTGTTGCTGAACAATGGATCAGTACTACTGAAAAGATATTTTTAGTTCTTCAATGTTCTGAACATGATAAAGTCATCTTAGCAGTGTATCGTTTGGAAGTTGATGCTGATCAATGGTGGAATCTTATCAAGAATACGAGGCCAAGAGATAAAACTGAGTCCATGGAATGGGACGAGTTCAAGAACTTATTTTTCAATATGTACTTACCTCATATTCTTCGAACAAAGATGGTGAAGGAGTTTCTTGAACTAAAGCAAAAGGATGATGAATCTATTGGTATATACGAAGCGAATTTTACAAGGCTTGCAAGGTATGCATCTGGATTTATCATCCAACCCGAAAGTAAAGTTGATCGATTCTTCAGTGGCTTAAAACCAAATCTTCGAAGGGCATTAGCTATAAGATAATTCAGTAGCTATGAAGAAATTGTGTGTTGTGATATCAAGGTAGAAATGGAAGTTGTTCTTACTTATCCATCTCATAGTTTTGACAAGAAACGAAAGATGGAGTTCAAGGAGAAATCTCAGAATAATGGTGAAAAGAAGATGACTGTTTCCTTATGCTCAAAGTGTGGAAAGAAGAATGGTGGAGATTGTCTTAAAGGGACAAGTAAATGTTTCAAATGTGGAAAGGAAGTTCATCGGGCACTTGAATGCCGCAATGATGGGAAGAAGATGTCTAATGATGCAAACAAAGGAAGGGATACACAGAATGAACCTACTACACTTCAATGCTTCAAGTGCAAGGAAATGGGGAATTATGCTAATAAATTCCCTAATCCAAGGGTTAGTGATGATCGACATGAGCAACCACATAAGGAAAATGACAAAGGGAAGTCACATGTGATCACCATTGGCGATGTTGAATATGACAATGATGTGGTGGAATGATTAAGTGTTTATGTATTGGGATTCCAAAATAATGTTGTATATAGTATCATGGAATACTAGAATATTTATGTATTGGTCTATTGTGGTTTTCAATAATTTTATGGTACCAGTAACCATGGAAAGTGATTGAGATATTTTTGGAAAAAAAGATGATGTGCGCATAATGAAGGGATAAGGAAAAAATGAAATTTTTGACAGTATTCATGAGCTCATGATTGATATAAGGACAAAGTGATATCATGGTTTGAGTATATGGAATTTTGAGGATTTTGGTATGTGGAAAGAGTTAACTTTTAACATCATTCATGTTTTCAATAAGGTTCAATGGGTATTCATTTTTTTTCAAGGGAATACATGATTAAGGCCTTTGAATGTTTGGAATGTGACCAACAAGACATATCTCATGATATATGGGGATCAACAATGGTATTAACATGCAAGTTGTATGAACTCTTTGGTAATCGTTTTCACTATAATATGAGATTAGATAGCATTATTTTGGATAAGCCTAAAGATTGGAATGGATTATGTTGGAAATAATTTAGTATTTTTTAAGGATAGAAGTTTTTTTCGATATTATTTATGGGATGTTATAGTAATGTAGTTTTAGAAAAAGGACAACCTACAGGATGGGCGACATCCCATCGCGTTGGACAAGGCTGTGGGAATCGAACCCAGAACCGAAGTGCGACTGGCCTTTATCACCTACCACTGGCCTATAGAAAGTCCATGTTTAGTAGAAACTAGTTTTATTATATTAAGCAGTATGATATATGAAGTATAATTCTATTTTAGGAACCATATATGATTAATCTCACTATAGATGGACTTATGTATTTTTTGATAACTTTTCTAACCTTTTGTTTGAGATAGATGGAATGACCCATCATTCTATCACATGATCTGCTAACACATCACGAATGAAAAATTCAACTTCATTTCTTTAAGAGATGAAGTGGAAATTGTCCAAAGAACGACCAACGGTGAGACTATACCAAAATCACGAAAGTATTTCTTCTAATTCCAATTTCATAAACTTTAGGGAAATGATTTTGAAAACCAAAAATGTTTTCCTAGTGCTCTTATATCTGATGAATCAGATGATACCTTATATAGTCACAAATTTATGGCTTTGTGATTGCTGGATTTTCCATAGCCATGTTCTCTACCACTCTCCATCAGAACATGATGGTTAGATTTCTCTTCCATATCCATATTTTCACCTATGTGGAAACCCAGTGATTAGTTTATTTGGGTAACCGTTATGTTTCATACTTTTATTTTTAAAGAATGGTTTTGGTATTCCTTTTTACGATGTGGGTTTCTATTAAACAAACTTTTGAATAGTAAACCATTTATAACCCCGACGAATTTCGAGGGAAGAATTCATTTTAAGGGGGGTAGAATGTAACACCCCAAGATTTTATGAAAAATATTCTTTTTAATTTCATTATTGTCTTGTGTTGTACAATACACCAAAATGAGCTTGCATAACACGCATCCTTGACTTTCCTTGCATTACACGCAATTGCGACCTTCCTCGATAGCGTGTGTAGTACGCAATATCGAGTTTCACTAAACAACGATATGCTATTAAAATATTATTAAAACTAGCCGTTATGAATTGTAATAACCACAATTTAAAATTTTAGAAATTTTATCTCTCAAAATGGACTTCATTTTTGGATTCAGAATATCGAATTTAGCCTAAGGTGAAATTTTGGTACTTTTCGGATAACTTTCATATTTTGATGAATAGTGAAAATTACTAAATTTTAATCAAAAACAACTTTTTTAATCAAAATAATTAATAGTGATAAATTATGAATTTGAGTGGTTTTAAAGTATATTTAGAATATAATTTTACCATTTAATACAATTTTTGTCATTGGACATAATTTCCCAATTAAACCGAACATAAACAAGTATCAATCTTTTGATAGTTATTATATCTTAAAAACACGCTTTTTGTTTTGACAACGGGAATTAATATTAAATTAATTTCTGCCACTTATGTGTTTTGAATTTGTAAAAAAGGATTTCATATTTGGAATCAGGATGTTCAAATTGTGTAAATAGGTAACTTTTATTTTTAGACATTTTGAATAATTACTTCGGTAAATATTTTATTTACCATGGTTAAAGGGTAAATCTGGTAAATAAGGGTTAAAAAATAATATTATAATAATACAAAAATTACCCTAAAACATGTGATAACCTTATTTGTTGATACATGTTCGACCATGGGCATCTTTGGGTAAATGTTGGGACCCCATGGTGCCACTTGTAAGTGATAGGGACACTTTATTTTAATTAAGTTAAAATGAATACAAAAATGACACAAGCATATATCTTTTAGAAAAACAATTTTTACATAAGGTTATATATGTTGGATTTTTGATTGTAAATATTAATTAGAAATATAAAACGATTTCATACATAATTATATTTTATTTATAATTTTTAGACAATAAATAATTTAATTTATCTATGACACAATGATGATGCAGTAATTACCATAATAGTGAAAAATTAACATAATTGATAATATAAATACTCAAATAAATATAATTTGAGACTTTTAATGAATTAAACTAATTTTTTAGGTTAATAGGAAATGTTAGTAATGATTTAATTAACTTTTTTCTAAGTAATAATTCTGTTATGAGTTTCACAGAAATCAACTATTGAATAGTGTCAAAATTGACATAAAATAGTTTTTGAAACAAATTTTTTTATTATTGGTTGTTATTTTATTCCTAAAAATCTAAGGTTCTGCCAAGATACTTCTATCAAGATATGTGTATCATTAATGGACCACTTGGGTATCTCTTGGATGTATATGGTATGTTTATTAACTATATAATATAAAAATACAAAGTGACATGGTAAATGTCAATCTAATTAACTAAGAGTTAAAACTAAAAGATAAGGTTAGTATAATGACCTAAACTTGTATAAATTCTATTGGATGAGAGGATTGCGACCCATCCCCACCTTAGATTCTAAATAAATCAATTTGGATCTATTTAAAACCGAATTTGTCTTTATAATAAAATAATATTTTTAGTTATTCCAAAGGTGCCCCTCTCCTCCCTTATAAAGGGCACCTCCCCCCCCCCCTCTTCCTCACACCACTTTGAGCCTTCAAGCTCGGCCAAAACCTGACCAATTCTATTCTCCACTTTCCTAGAAACATCCTAGAGGTCCTTGTCTTCTTCAAAGACCAATTTTTCTGACCTAAGAATAGGACTCAGAGAGGTGCTCTAAAGAAGAGGTAATGTCCGTTACCGATTCTTTCATCTTTATTTCTTCTTCCACTTCTTCTTCTTAGGTTGTTTCATTGTGAAGTAATAAAATCAGTATCAATCATATACTTATATGTTATTATAAGTATGAAACAACCCTATTTCACCATCTATCCATCCTACGGAAAACGAAATCACCGCGCGTGCGTACGTACGGAATACCGTCTCCACGCCGTGGTGTAATCTATTTTCCACCACCACCTTACTTGGATGGGTATAATGGTGTAAATAATAAATATATATGATTATTGTAAAGTGATATTGGTTCTGAAATAGTATACATACACTCCAATATAGTCCCACGATCATGAGAATGATATCATCGCTCGTGCGTACGTACGGACTACCGTCTCCACGATGCGATGAGATTCATTCTCCACATTAACCATTCATGAATGATTATAAAGTATATATAATAAGTAATAATGAAATATATGAAATAATAATGATACTGTATTTATGTGTATATATATATGTATGTCATCTACTTAATTCCATTCAACTAAATAAGGAAATGAAAACAGCGTTCATGCGTACGTATGGCCTACCGTCTCCATGAATGGTGTATTTCTTTACATTTACTGATTTATTATATATATGTATATTATGAATATATATTATATATAAATCATGTTTTTTATTCTGGAATTAATTAATCATGATCTAAGTAATCATATGAATAACTACAAGTCAAAACACGGATGACAAATGAAACAATTTTACCCAAAACGCTCTTTAACATGGAATTTACAAAAGAACGAGTAATATAAAGTCATAAGTGAAACATATATGATATCATAACAATGATTATGATTCCAGAATAAGTCAATGAAATTATTTAAATCATTATACAGGAGTTTCGAACACTTATGAAGCAAATCAGACCTAAGGTAAGGGAAAATATCACAATCTCATTTTATTCGAGATTGTTTATACTTTGGTATTTACTGGGGTGTATTTTATCATCCACATCCATGATTCCTCAATATGTAATATTGTTTCCATCCACCTACAATTGTTTAAATCTAATTTTACCTTTCGGTGAGTTTTTATTAAATGATATAAAAGGAATCTTTTGTCATTTTTTATACGAGGTACTTTTTGACTTTTCTGAAAAAAGTACGGGAATAATGTTTTTTTAACTTATACGGCATGAATGGATTTTTAAAAAAATTATTTCCAAGAAACTTACTTTAAAATTTTTCAGGTTTATTTTTAATCAACTTCTTTTAGTTTAAAATTGTATGACATGTTAAGAAAGGAAAAAATTTTGAAGTAGAAAGGATATTTTCCTCAAGAATGGAGTACAAGTGTTTTATCAAAATTATTTTTCATATAAGATAATATAGGGTTCTGTTTCTATCCCAATTATTACATTGATTTGATTATGTTGCGATGGAATTATTTTTATGAAATCCTTTATCTTGTATGAATTGTTTTATGATGTCATTTTGTTTAAGAATCCCATTTTTATTACATGGGATATGCAATGATGTATGATTTATGATTTTGTGGCACACATAAGAATGGTATCATTATGAGATGGGTGGGACCTATATCTCCCTCCAATGCATTGGATAAAGATTTTATATCTCATGAGATAGACATGGATGGAACGGCAGGTTAAACCGGTTCAGTGAAACAGGACTGAAACGAGGAATGAACTCGGTTCAGAAATGGACTTTGTCCACTAAGATATTCTTGGCAATGAGTCTTGACTAATATGAAATGATTCTCTATGATTATGTGTGTACGCAACAAATTTTCATGTTTTAAGTTATGATTATTGTGATTACATTTCACTACTATGATTTATCCCATGTTATGATATTATGATCTCTTTTGCAGGTTACAATTTCCAAAATGTTATGTTCTTATGAATATGATGTGATTGATATTTCTTTTGTTTACCCTTACTGAGAATTTGAGCTCACCCTTTTATGTTTTATTTTCCCCAGGATATAAAGAAAGGTTTTAGGTAAGAAAAAAAGGGAAGATCTTTATGGGAGATGTTGAAGATCTTTCACCATGATTAGAAGATTACCTTTCGAGTTTCCAAAGACACTAAACTATTACGGTCCTTGTGTGTGTGTTTTTGTTATGTACTAAGTATTCCGCAAAAGTAATGTAATGTCCATGTATGTCAAGCTTTGGGCCTCTACACTATGGTCCTAACTTAATAAAATAATTACCTTGAATATGTGGAAGGGAGTCACACTCTTAAAGAAAAGATTTTAAAATGTTAAAATGTATTACAAATTTTAGAGGATTCATAATGGATTATAAGATAAATAAAATAAACTTAAAATCACATTGTTATAAAGTAAAATTATATATTTGGTCATGGATCCCATTTTAATAATTATTACATCAGTTTTGGGACATTATGAATTGAAAATACATAAAGTATATTTGTACGGTATTTAATTTTAATCAAAAATTTAAATTGTCTCAGAAAATTATGAAAAATAAACATTGGATAATTTCAACATTATGATTCCAAAAATAATATTAATTCTATCGAAAATAATTTTATAAATATGTGAATTTTCACTTTTAAAAAAATGTCAACTTTTATTAAGAAATGATCGGTTTTTTGACAATTATAGTTTTTGAACCCTTATAAATATTACAATTGAATTCATGAAAATTATATGATCATTTAAATATAATAAAATTTATTTAATAATAATATTTTTTTTAAAATAATATTTATTTGAAAAATCCATGAATTCATCCCAATAGATTCCTTAATTGAATTTGAATATTACCCAAAAATACTGTTTTTTATTATTTCAAAATAAAAAAAATTTATAAATTAAAAATAATAGAATAAATATATATTCATCATTATATATAAAATAATGTAAATTAATAATATTTCTAGGTTCTTGATACATATACCATTAATACACCAGTAAATGATCTAAGAGTAATGTGCGTGATAGTGAGACTTTCATAGGGTGGTTCGATGTACATGGTTTGGGCTGTGATCTTGACGATATTTAAATTCCCCTATAAACAGTTTCTTTCAAGATTAAGTTGTTGGATCTCATCTTGGGGTTGGTGAAGGGAAAATCACAATGATGTTATCTTCCTCAAAACATCTATTAAATGGGATTAATAGGGTATGATCCTACAAGTTGAGGTCATCACTTCCTTTGTCTGTGTCTATTATATTTATTAAAAACCTATATTATACTAATCATGTGGTAAGTATTCAACGACTATATCAATGTTAATGATATTTAATGTTCTTTTAAATCCAATAGGATATAATAACGTAAACTAATTTCATGTGTTTTCTATAACCATATTACATGATGATACATTTAAATTAATAAAAAGTATGAATTTTATTTATAACATTTCATGTTGTTATAATCTCCCCCCATAAGAAAATTTTCCTTTGAAATTTTATTTCCCCACACTAAAACAGATGAGGGTAACTCTATTTCATTACCAACACTAGTTCCCAAATTTCTTATTCAAACTTATGGTTTCTCCACAACACATTGACAAGGTACATTGTCTTATTTTTTAGAAATTTTTATCTATGATCTAATATCTTTATCGGCTGATCCTCATAATAAATATCACTCTCCAATTGTACAACCCCTAGATTGAGTATGTTTGAGGGGTCTGGAATATACTTCCACTATAGGGATCCAAAGAATTCATCGTGCACTTGAGATAAGTTGGGTGTGATTTTAAGTTGGTAGGCCACCGATCCAATGAAATCAATGATCTGAAAGGGGTCAATGTATTTTGGTATAAACTTTTATTTATTCCCAAATATCATCACTTTATTCCATAGAGATATGTGGAGTAATACCATTTATCCAACATTAAACTCTATGTCTTTTCAACTATTTTCATCATAGATCATATGTCAAATCTAAGAAGCCTTTATGTACTGTTAAATGGTCTTAACCTATTCCACCATTTCCTTAACCATTTTAGGACATAGAAATTGTTTCCCCAACATCATCCTAGCATGCAGGTGTTCTACACATATTCCTATAAAGGGCTTTATCGGGATCCATTTGGATGATTTAGTGGAAATTGTTGTTATAAGAGAACTAGACCATAGGCATATGTCAGTCCCATCCTCCTTTGAAGTCCATTGAATATGCTCTCAACATGTCTTCCAGTGTTTGAATTGTCTTCTCAGACTGGCCATCATTTTGAGGGTGATAGGCCGTACTGATGTTCATCTCAGTGTTTAGAGTATGTTTTATAATTTTCTAAAACTTTTAGGTGAATCTTGGATCTCAATCAGATAAAATTGATTGTGGTAATCCATGTATCTTTACCACTTATCTGATGTATATCTATGCAAGTTAATCTAGGTAGAATTCCTCTCGAATTGCGATAAAGAGAGTTGTCTTTGAAAGATTATCCACAGTAACCCATATAGATTTTTCCACTTGATGTATTTTGAAGTCCAGTGAAAAAGTTAATGGTTATATTTTCTTATTGTCATTTTGGTATGGGAAATGGTTTCATCATCCCCTTAAAATTTAGTATTTCATCATTCACTTACTGACATACCAGGAACTTTGATGTATATTCTATGATCTACTTCTTTATGTTTTCCCACCAATTGTTCTCTCGAATATCTTGATACATCTTCATGATTCCAAGATAGATATAGAAAGTTAAACTTTTTCCATCATTAAATAGCCTTTTCTTTAGCTCAGGATTTGATGGTACACATAGTCATGACCCAAATATTACAAATCCTTTATTAATATTGAACTCCAAGGATTTTAACTTTCTTATAGTTTTCACTTTCTTCTAAATTCCCACATCATTTCTCTGAGCATCATTTATCTTATCCATAAGGTATGGTTGAGCAATCATTTTCAAAAGGATTAACGATGTTACTTAATTTATGGTTCTCATGTCCATCATTTCCAAATCTAAGAAGATCAGATCCCTATCAATTATAATCATTGATAGAATTATTGGATCATTTATACTTAGAGAATAATCCACTTTATTTTCATTACTAAGATGGTAGTGGATTGAGAAGTCATAGTTATTGATTATCTCTAATCATATTCATTGGAACATATTCAGTTCTTTCTATGTGAATATATACTTGGGAATTTTTTTATTAGTATATATTTCAAAATTATACACAAAGAGACAATGGAACTATATTTTTGAAGAAAGGATCATTGCAGACAACTTTAGATAATTCATTGGGTAGTTCTATTCATGAACTCTCAACTACATTGAAGCATAGGCTATAAATTTTCATTTTTCATTAACATAGAGACCAATACGTTATTTGAAGCATCACTGAATACAGTGAAAATCTCTCCACATGTTGGTAGTGTGGGAACAGGTGTAGTGATAAGCCTCATTTACAACTCCTTTAATATCTCTTAACATCCATCATTCCAATAAAACTTTACTCCCTTATAATTTATCTTGGTTAGATGGTTTAAAAATCATGATAAATTTCTCACAAATCATTAATAATACTCGTAAAATCCAAGGAAACTACGGATACCTATCATATATGTTAGACTCATCCATATTTCAATTTCTTATTCATTTTAAGGGTCCATATATATCCTATTTCTTATGATGATATTTCCCAATAATGAGACTTTATTTAACCAAAAATAATTTTTTATATAATTGGCATAATGATTCTCCATTCATAGGGTATTTATCACAATGCTCATATAATCCTCATAATCTTCCTTGTTTTTGGAGTATATTAGAATATCATCTATAAAAACTACCATAAATTTGACAAGGTGATCTCTAAAGACTCTACTCATAAAGTCCGTGAATATTTTTTGAGATCTAGTGAGTCTGAATGGAAATACTATGAACTCATAGTTCCACTACATTGTATGAAAATGAGTCTTGGGGATATCTTCCTTCTTCACCCTTACTTGATAATATCTCTACCAAAGATCCACATTTGAGAAGTATAGTGCTCCACATATTAGGTCTAAAAATTCATCCATCCATGGAAGAGTATAATTGTTCTTTATTGTGATCTTTCTGAGATCATGATAATCAATTCAAAGGCGCATTGAACCACCCTTATACTTTATAAAGTGGACTGGTGACCCCATGGTGAAACACTTGGGAATATGAACCCCTTATCTAGATTCTTCTGTAGTTGTTTCTTTATCTCTTCAGGTTCTATAGAAACCATTATATATGGAGTCTTGAATAATAGAAATTCCCCAGGTATAATCTCATTTGAAAATTCAACCTCTCGGCTATAGGAAGTCCCAAAAAATCCTTAGGGAAAATATCTTCATACTCCCAAAAAAAGAATGTATTTGAGGATGGTTATTTCCTTAGAATAAATAATTTGAGCTAGATACTCTTTCTTATAGTTAAATAATATTCATGCATGAGATATTGGTGCTAAAGAAGATTCATTTTCGTCCTTGCACTTATACAGAATTGGGGGTCGATTTTCAATACAGAGAGTGATTTCTATCTCGCGAAAATTTATGGTGTCTCTATATAGGGGAAACCATTTCATACCCAAAATTGAATTAAATTCCACAAAATTTAGAATGCTACGTTTCACTGGAAATTTCTTCCCAAAATTTGTGATAAGGGATGAGTTATATACTTGTGATGTAATAATTGCCTCATATTCCATTTTCACCGACATCTATACTTCTATGTTGTTTTGTGATGATTAATAAGTTATACTAAACTTTTGTGATATGAAGGAATTCATAAAACCAGAATCGAAAAGTAAATTTTATATTCTTGAAATAATAAATAGTGTACCTGTCACCACTTTTTTGTTATGATCCACCTCAGCGGTTATGATTGAAAAAGTCATCCCTTTCTGTCTTGGAGGTTGTTGGTTGTCTCCAAAAACCCTTATCTTAGTGCATTGATTTCCAAAGTGCCATGGTTCTTTAAAATTAAAGCAATAAACAATTTAATGAGGGTTTACTAGAGTATTCCTTTCCTCCACCACATTAGTGGGTATCTCGTATCAATAATATCTAGCTAGGTGTCCTTCCTTCCCACACCTAAATCATTTTTTCTACCCCTTAGGAAATTTATAGGGTGATTCTTCCCACTAATTTTACAAGTGGGATGTTGAAATTTATTAGCACCATTAGATTTCTCCATCAAACCACCAGAATTAAACTCCAATTTATGCTTCTTATCCATGTGATACCATTGATATTCACTAATCTCCATTTTGACTTTGAGGGAACATCAGACATTTTTATCATAGCTATCAAAGTCATGGATAACTAGGTATTATGGTAGACTAGGTTTTATCCCACCAAAGAAGTAATCAAATTCACCCTTAGGGGTAAATATAAATCCATAAAATTATCAAGAAATTTTTGTGAAGTTTTCCTTATACACCCTAATAAATTCTTCATCTTTTTTCTTTTAGGAAAGGAAATTAATTTCTCTTTTATTTCAGAGAGTGTGAGGAAAATATTTTTCAAAAAACATTTTATATAATTCATTCCACTCCATCTCTTCAATATCTTCCTAAATATTTGTATTTTTTACCAATTTCCATCACTTATTAGCTTCTCCCTTCATCTAATAAACAACTAGTAGAACCTTATCTTATTTGGAAAATTCAAGGAAAGAGAATATCTTCTCAATGGATTTGATCCATTGTTTCATGGTTAAGGGATCAGATGATCCATTTAAATCATGAGGTATTTGTCGCATGTAACTCTCGATTGAAATTTGTTCTATCTTAGGGGGTTTGGTACACTATTCGTGATCCAATTTTCAATTCATAACATAAGTTTTCTAAGATATTATAATCATAAATTTCACAATCCTTACTCCCATCGTGTTGGGATCTCATTGGGGCAGTCGTCACATTGACTGCCACATCGATTGTTTACCTAATTCCTCTTATTATTGGTCATAAGCTAGAATAAAGGGAGAATTAGGGATGATTATTTTTAAAATATTAAACAAATAAAGGGTAATCCAATGACATTAAAGAGATAACATAGAAATTACATTTATTTCTTAACTTATGAATTTCTATTCTTCAATCTATGTTATCCATGATCTATTTCCTAAAATATACTCTTATGGGAATTATTGTTCCTTTAATAATGATTCATAATTTTTTTATGAATTTAAAAAGAATACCCCACGGTATTATAGAACAAGGTTCATAGTAAGGTCCATTATTTTGTACCAGTTCACACCTAGTCTAGCTCGACACACCTTGTTAGAGTTGTTACCCCTATGGACATCTGTTCCAGAACCACATCCACTTGTAGTATCCATATATGGATATTTTTGTATATATAAACCACTTATTATATACATACCAAAATTTAGGTATGTTTTATTATACGTAGTCTTATCCCTAATACTTTTTCAATAGTTTTCTAATCCTAATCCCAAAAATAAATAAATTCATCTCTAATACTAATTATGACAAACCTACTCTTTATTATACTTTAATTCATGATTTATTACAGAAACATTATCATAATAAAACCCAAAATATTAATAATACTGGTTTATTTGGGAACTATGTACATAGAATAACATCTTGAACATGGGATGCAACAACATTATTGAAAACATCCTAAACATGTTTCTAAAATTCCATAGCTTTTAAAACTGCACGATATAACTTGGGAAAAACATGAGAAATGGGTGAAATATAAATCCTAGTAAGAGAATAAATATAGAATAAGGTGATACATGTTTTAAAATTAAATATCAATGGTTTATAAAAATATTATGAATCATAAACATTAACAATGAGACATGATATATCATGATAATCATAACATCATAAATGTGGAAACAACTTAAAACACTACATCATAAACATAGGTCAAGGCTAAACTACCAATATATCATCGTGGAAAAAGTTTCATAAAGGAATTTGGTTCACTCCATATCCCAACATGACATATCATGATACTAATAATTACCTAATGCATTAGAGTGCTATATAATGTCAGGTGCACCCATCACTTTCATTTCATTCTGATGCTTAAGTGTGCCACAAAGATCATACAACATGGATTCATTAATCATAATATTTTACTCCATGATCTAGGAGTGTGGAATAAATACATTTAAGTCACAATTAAAATAGTTATAAATATATAAATGTGATCATCCTTGATAAGAAATGGGTATGGTTTTCACTACACAATTGTTTTGGCATGGAAAATCGTAGTGGAATTTTAGCAGCATAATGACATCACATAAAAATTCATAAAATGGGTTCATGAGAGAGAAAGGGTTATATAATTATTTGAAAATTAAATGTTAGTTAATAGGGACATGGAAAAACATACCCCAAAATAATTAATTGAAAATATAAGGCATACTATAATAGGGAAACTAGAATAAATAATAGAAGGTGAGGATCCCTCACTAAATTTCAGAATGGTAACAGGTGTAGTTAAAGGATAATTGGAGGATTAATGAGAGTAAAAGGGGGATATAATAATTTATAAATAAAATTTAATGTAATGGGTATACGGAATAACATATCCCAAAATAATCAAATGGAAATTAAGAGACATAACATTAAAGAAGTGCTTGATAAAAAGAGAAGAGTAGAAGATCCCTTACTTGAGTGTGTGACTTCAAATACTCAGGAGGGGATTCTTGAGAGTTTGGGGTCAGCTTTTTAGGACTATAGAGAGTGGAGGTAGGACTATACACATTATACATGGAGTTTTATTGAAGATAAATGGGATCTTGGGTGGGTTTTTATAGGAAATGAGGGTGATTTATTTATTATTTAGGTTTTGGACTCTATATAATAAAATAACTAAAACCAAAAACCATACCAAGTTTTTGCCCATGGTTTCTATAAAATAATAGTTTTTATCATTATTTTATAAGTACAGGGTCCAAAAATAATAAAATAATTCCCTTGTTTATATGGAGTTGAATCAAATTCTTAAAGAACGGATTTCAAATCCAAAAAATATATTTTATGTTTTGGAGGATTCATATTGTATTTATATGGTAAATAAGATAAAATTAAAATCATATTATTTTAAATGGAAAACATATATTTCATTGTGGGACTCATTTATAATAATTATTAAATCATTTTTGGGTCAGTATGATGTCATAATACACAAATATATTTATACTGTATTTGATTTTTATCTGAAAATTTGACCAGCTCAGAAAATTATGAAAAATTCAACATTGGATAATTTAAATGTTCTGATTCCAAAAATAATAATAATTTTATCTAAATAATTTTATAAATATGTTAATTTTTTACTTTTAAAATAAAATTAAAATTTATTAAGAAATGATTGGTTTTTGACCATAATAATTATTTAACCCTTATAAAAATCACATTTGACTTCATGAAAATTATATTATCATTTATATTTAATAAAAAATATTTAATAGTAATATTTTATTGAAAAAATATTTATTTCAAAATTCCATTAATTTATCAAAATAAATTCTTTAATTGAATCTAATTATTATCCAAAAATATTGTTTTTGTTTTTTTTAATCAAAAAAAATTATAAAGTAATAATAATAGGGTGAAAATATATTCATCATTCTGTACAAAATAATGTCAATACTCATATTTATAGGGTCTTGATACACATATCTTTAATACACCAGCAAAATCCCTATAATTAAGGTGTGTGATGGTGAGACTTTCATTGGGTGGTTCAGTGTACATGGTTTTGGCCATGATCTGGATGAGCATGAACTTCTCCAGTAAACAATTTCAACCATGCTTATGTTGTTGTATATAAGCTTGGGATTGGTCAATAGAAAATCACAGTGATTCTATATCCCTAAAATGCTCTGATAAATGGGATTCATTGGGTATGATCCTACTTATTGAGGCCATCACTTCCTTTTTTTGTTCTAATTGGATTTGTTAAAACCCTATATTTACACTAATCATGTGATCACCGTTCAATGACTATATTATCAATGGTAATGATAATTAATGGTATTTTAAATCTAATAGCATATAATAAAACAAAATAAGTGCATAGGTTTTCTATAACCATATTACATGATCATACATTTAAATAAATTAAAAGGGGGAGTTTTATTTATAACACTTCTGTTCTTTATACTTTTAGAATATGGATAGAGATTTTATCTCTTAGAAACCACTCCATTTATACTTCACCAAGACGTTAAATTGTTCGGTATAAATAGTAATAACCATATTATTAAAAAAATTATAAATGTTTTATATAATCTAAATTTATTGATAAATTTATAAAAAATAAGTACTCAATTTTTAGTAAATTCATCTTATTCTTCAAAGATATGTTTTCTTCAAAAACCAATTTTTATTGATTTTTATGAGTGAATATTATAATTAATTTTTAGAAAATTTAGAAATAGTATATTTTTTAAAAATTATATCATTTTTGAAACAAATAATCAAAATTATCTTAGTGTTAAATTTTTGTTATTTTTCTGAAAAATTTTATTTTTCCATAATTAGTGAAAAATACAGTTTTTTGTATATGTGTTATTTTTTTCAATAAATAAAATAATTTTAATTTTAATTTTAATATTTAATTCACATAATTATATTTCATTTATAAATTCCATAATTAACTATATATGAGTAATTATTATTCCTTATTTTTTCTAAGTTCAATTTTTGGATTAAAACACATTTTTCTAAAAAATGATTTTCTTTAATTTTTGTGTTTTAATCTTAAAAAAAATTTCCGAGACTTCTAGAAATTAAATATTAAAAACTATATTAAATATTTTGAATCAGGAGGTCTATGTTTTTTAAATAGTTCTATTTTATTTTTTGGAATTATGACAATAATAGTGGTAAATTTTATCACACAGGTAATGGGTAAAATAGGGTACACAAGGTTAAATATCTTTGGTAAAACTTGATAATAACTCTAACACTTGACTATATCCTATTTTAGGAGTGGTTGTTGATTAAATATATTATTAAAGAGTAAAATAATGTATTTTAAAAAATTATTTTAATTTTTTAACCCAAGTTTTACTTTCGAGAAGGTAATTTGTATTTTATTCAAATTTAAAACTTTTTTTGGTTATTTTCATTTAATGGAATAGTTGGAAGATTAAATTCAGAAATGAATTGATAAAAAATGTATAAAACCATTTATTTTTTCGTTATTTAACCAAATAAATTTTTTTAAACCAATTTATTACATAATTTCAAAGTGAAATTATTTTCACTCTAAAAAAAGGTATTTTCCTAAAAACTACTTCTCATGAATTTTGGGTTCTTATATTAAAAGTAATTTCTACTACATATATAAATTTAATCTTATTAAATAGATTAAAAATTTGGGATAATAATTTATTAATTTTTATTAGTCCTCTTTTATTTTTTGTCATATAACTCAGTTATTATGGTAAAAAAAAGTTATGTTATCAAATTTAATGTAAAAAAGAGTTTAAAAGTGGTTTAAATTGGAGATAACTCTTAAAATTTATCCTAAAATTGTCTAAATGGGATTGTTTGAGTTTATTTCAACCATATCACAATTTATATTCTAATTTTGGGTGACTTGGTTTCACTTGACATGATTATGATATATATTATTTAATATTTTGATGAATTCCAAGAATTCCTCTCCCATCAATTGTAAAGGAAACATTATATCCTATCTTCCCCACATAATTTGGCCACTCTATCTCGAACAATCCTTTCCCAATTAACATACTAACATACCTAACCATGTTATATAGGCCTTATTTTGGGAACAATACCAACCTTAGAGGGATTAATGTGTAAAGTTAAATAGGTTTTCTAAATAATAGGTATAGCTTTTAATTGAACATTTTAATTTTATTTCTTATGCTACTTCTTTAAAATCTTCTTAGAAGATGATGAAATAATAACATAAATATCTCCAATATAATGATATTTTATTATATTAAGGGAATAACATATATACATCTCTTTTTCTATCAAATGGGAAATGAATCCATCATTTATTTTTACATCATAATATCACTTCATAAACCAGTGTAATTTATTTTCCATCACTACCTCTCACGACTAGTTAAATTAATGGATTTAATGTGTATATATAAGATATACATGAAATATTTATCATTTTGGAAATATAATATATCAGCTAATTTAAAACACCCTTAAATTATAAAATAAGAACATTATATTTGATAGTATATGAGACACAAAATTTCATACTTAAACAACCCACAAAATATATTTCTTTAAATTTAATTTCTTTAATAGCTTGTGGAACACGGAACCCTGAGTCTAAATGAAGATTAATATAGTATACCATTAAAACCTAGTTATTAAATTGGTGGGTATGAATTATACCAACTAAATTATGAAAATTATGTTCACATATTGATTAAAAATAAAATAAGAATCATTTTAAAGAAAAACAAATGTTTTTTGAAAAACAAATGTTTTTTGAAAAACAATATTTTTTTATAAAAGAAGGTTTAGTCGTGATATATGGAAAAAATTTAAACTTATTTTTTTATCAATTTTAGAATATTTACTGGATAAAGTGAACTAAAATTTTAAAATAATCATATTAAAATAATATTGTGGTGAATTTTTAGAACTTTTCTGAAATATTTCATTTTTCGATGTATAGTGAAAAATACCAAATTTTAATATAAAAATGACTTTTAGTTTAAATTATTTATAAAGATGAATTGTATTTTTAATTTTTTTTTTGTAATAAAATTAGTTAAATTAAATATATATTAATCCAATTTAGTTTATTTGAATCGTTTTCATATTAAATTTTGATAGAAAAACATTGTAATATTTAAAACATTATCTATTTGAAAACTCATTTTCTTATCACATCAGTGGGATTGATTTAAAATTAAATTTTCCATTTCCGTGATTTTAGTTTTAAAACTTTGATTTCATATTTTGAATCGGAATAATTTTTATTTTCTAATAATTTCAAATTAATTTTTTATTTTAATTAATAGTAAAAAAAATTAAAATTATTTTCTGCGGTTAAGGTAAAAATGGGTTTACTTGGGGTAAAACTAAAAAATATAAGCATTAAAATGAAAAACAAAACTTGTCTAAAATATATTTTATAGAAATATTTAGACCCTATATTTTATAATTCTCGATAATGATATATTTTTGACCAATTTTCCATGTGAAAAAACATGGGTGAAACTTTTTTTTCAAATACTATAAGTGTGTCACTAACCTCGCTTATAAAAGGTCATCCCCTCTCATATCTACTTTACTTATTAAAAACTTTTTGGTTCATCCAATAAATTAAAAAATAACTTCCCAAATTTCCTCTTATCTTCCTACAATACTTATTTTGGGCATAAATTCATCCTAGGAAGACTTTTGTTTCTAACCTATTGTGGTTACCTTAAGAAGATGTAACATTCTTCAACTAGTGTTTAAATTTAATTTATTCCTCCACATCAGTAAATTTTTATCAAAACATTATTATATAATAAACATAGTATATTAAATATAATAAAATATTATTATTTTAATATTATAATCTACTTCCATCTCCACTTCAAAAAAATGGGTTACACAATCATCATTTGAGTGTACGACGGACTACCGCCTCATGAACCGATGTCATTTGTTTTTCCATTACCACCTATCACGGTTTGGTATGATGATATATATAAAGTATATATATAATTTTTTAATATAATTATAACTATATATTCATTATAACATACACAACTTTTTTCTTTTCATTCTATAGGGGATTCAATAATGTCGGTCGTGTGCATGACAGACTACCGCCTCACGAAGCGATGTGATTCATTTTTCACTAGCACTTTTAATATAAGGTAGTATGGATAAATTTGATAAATATAAATGTTTTAAATTACATAATTATGATATTAATGAAATATTTATCCTTTTTAAAAATTAATTTGTATCATTTCATTTTTTACATTTTCAATCAATGAAAGATGATAACGTCGTTTGTGTACGTGTGGACTATCACCTTCACAAAATGATGCGACTCTGTTTTCATCACCACACTACATATATTATTTATGTAATCATATTTAAATAAATTATATTTTATTTATGATATTATTATAATTATATTATGATTAAATATTACTTACCTTTTATCAATAATGATCACTGAAAAATTGAAATGTTACACATTCATATATATGACCTATAGTCTTCATGATTGTAATGTAGTTAATTTTTCATAACCATATTTCATGATTGGTTTTAAAAATTAAAATATATGTATAAATATTATAATTATTTAATTTTCATTATTATGTATATGTTTAAATAATAACCTCATTGACCATAGTCATCATTACAAATTCATTTTTAACATATAATCCAAATATCATCAAAACATATGACATTAAATTAATTGAATAATTAATAATATATAACCTGGTAATAAGTGAAATAAAAGGAATAATAAACTTGAATAAGGTTAATAATAAATATAATAATTAACATAAGTTTCTTATTGATTAATATAAAGAATGTACATGATGAGTCAGACTCAATGTAAGGGTTTCTCATCTCACTTTTACTTTCATGAGATATACATCATATTCACCACTTATTTATTTTGTGTGGTGTATATAATGCCATATTTTATGATATATAATGAATTAATTTATATTCATATTATTTAATGTTTTATTTAAAGTTATTTTTTATGGGGTTTTTAATAAAAAATTTATCAAAGTGGTAAGGGTTTATTTCTCAATCTCATCATTATTAAAGATTGTTTTGGTTAAGTATTCTTTGTGGGAATTATATTAAGTTTATATATTAAAATAAATATATTTTATTATCCTATATTTATTCATAAACATTTTCAAGTAATAATAGCATTTTTACTCTCTCTCATACTTAAAATGATTAAGAAATTGTTTTTAATAAAATCCAACTTTATTTTTCTGTTCCATAAAAAATGATTTTTCTTCTAAAACCATTTTTTCTAAAAATGTTTTCAAAAATTTTATAGAATTATCAAAATTATTTATTAAAGAAATTTTTTCCCATGTTTTAATTTAAAAAAAATTGTTTTAAAGGAATATTATTCTAATTTTTTGAACAATGCACTGATCTAAACTTTTTACAGTGAAAAACGAATGTTCATTTTAACTTATATGACATGTACGGAATTACCCATTATCCTGACCATCATTTCTTTGAGGATCCCTTTAAAATTTTACAAGGTTGTTTTTTAAGAAAACGTTTCCCTAATATTCTCTAAATTCTATGTTTTTAAAAGTTATTTTCAAAGAAAATTAGTTTTACAATATTTTTATTAATTTTGTAGTTTTAAAATAAAATGGATGATTTTCAAAGAAAGGCTATTTTTTCTAAATAAATGTTCCAATTGATCTTTCAAAATAATTTTCCCTATAAGAAGACATAATTTGATATTAATTATTATTTAATGGTGATATAATCCAATGATACCATCCTTATTATTTATTAGAATGGTTTTTGATTAGTTTGATTGAGGATCTACTATATTGATAACATTTATTTTACTCTAGATGGTTTATGATTATTCTTATTGATTAGATAAAGTATTTAAATTTTTTTTACTAGTTTAAATATGAATTTTCATATGCATTATGTTTCAATCCTTTAATATGAGAAATGAATTAGACTTAGTAAGTGATTGGAAGGTCTTTCTATAGCCCCTAGATGCATTGATAGGTCTCATGAGAAAAACTAGATTGGGTTTTGGTGGAGGCATTACCCATTTATTTATATTTCTTGGAAGAAGGACTCAATGGTATTATATATCTTGGAACAACGCCTATATAGTATGTTTTAGATGTCCATCATTATTCATTCCATTATTATGAATTCAGTTATTGATATTCTGTGTGATTATTTAATTAGTTTGAATATCCGTGGTTAAATTTCATGATCAACTGATTATTTATAAGTCATTAATTTATCATCATTTATTTAATCCATATTACACTCAAGTTATTGATTAAATGGAATGTGTTTCTATTATTTACGTTTCCATATTGATTATACCTTATTGATTCGTATATTCTAGTGTACTCTTACCCTTTTTGTGCATCTGATCTCACCCCTTTCTTATGTTTAATTTTCCCTAGGATACAATGAAGTGTTTTGGGATTGATACGTAAAGATACACTAAAGGTAATAATGGAACTCTCAAATAAAATTATTTTTTATTTTACTTTTTAAAATTTAATGTGAATTTAAACTATATATATCTAGTTTTACAAGACTAAAAAACTATTTGTCCCTTGGATGTTTCATTACTTGTATATTATGGCAATATAATAAAGTAGACATCAGTGCTAGGATATTGAGGTTAGGGTCACTAGAGTTAGTATTAGAGAAATTTTAGTAGAAATCTTGGGAACAAGATTTCAGAAAACATAGATTAGGGAATATAAACCTATGATAAACATTGAGGATAACTATAGAAGAACGTCTGAATGTTTTGTTAAGGAAGAGAGTATTTGGTTTTTCCTATCAATACATACTTGTTTGGATACTAAAAGTGGATGTGGTTCTGGCACAAATGTACCTAGGGGTAGTAACTCTGAAAAGGGCACAATGGGCTTGACCCAATCCTCACCTGGTAAATGATAGTGGGAATTAATACGCACATGGTTTGAAACTCATGGGGGATATGCTTAGGATAATTCAAATTTTCTTTACAACCCAATAAAAAGTATTTGAAAATAGAGAAATCCCCAAAGAAACCAAGTAATTGATTATAATATTAGATATATATATAATTTTCTCAATTTATGTTAAGTATTTCTATAGATTTTTTATTAAAAATTATGTTTTATAATTTTATAATCTAATACAGTGTGTGTTATTGTTTTCAAATGACACCTAATGGAAGGAATGGGAACTGTATCAATGTATGTACTCTATGTAGGGATTTCCCTTTTGAGAAAGATAATGAAGATGAAGCTGGTGTTGTAGCTGGAATTGAACAAATTATAACCAAATTGGAGAAGATGACTCAGGTTATGGTTAATAACTATTCCTCTATATAGAATCACACTTTTTCACTACATGGTGTAACAATATTAGACCACTTATAATGTACGCAACTTCCATCATTCAGTGGAAGTACAAATCCATTTTTAGCTGAGCAATGGATAAGTTTTATAGAGATGATATTTCTCACTTCGAGAGGTAGTGGGAGAGAGAAATTTGCAATGGTAGTTTACTATATCTCAAGGTATATAGATCAATAGTGGTCATTAATTAAAAAACAAAGGATGATGAGGAAATATCAAGTATATAATGGAAGGATTTCATGGTACTCTTCTTGGAAAAAAAATTTCCTCATGAGAAATGACCAGATACAGAATGAAAATTCTTGAGTATAACATATAAGGAAGTTGAAAATGTTGAAATGTATGAATATGAAATTATAAGGTCAATAAGGCATGATGCGGACTATGTATATAATACAAAGAAAAAAATTAAGTACTTCTTTAAAGGGAATAATCTAATCCTTCGAAGGGAACTGGTATTCTAGACATTATCATCATAAAAGGACATAGCATAATATACTATCATGATAGAAAAATAATTTTCAAGTCTTATGAATTTTAAGGGAAGTAAGAGAAGAAGTGATCGGAAGAGAAAAATATAGATAAAGGGAATATGGGAAAGAAGGATTTTACAATATGTGATACTTCTGGAAGGAAACACCTTGGTATATGCTTAAAATTAAAATGAGTTTTCTTCATGTGTGGGGAGAAAGGCCATCATACTAATGATTTAAATGGAAAGAAATAATATTCTAAATTGAAATGTTTCCACTATAAGGAGATAGAGCACTACATAAATGAATTCCCTACTAATTAAGGGAAAATACCTCAAAAGGAGCTAAGGTTTAAGCTCATTCTTATTTTATTACTGCATCAAAAGTGTAATGATTTTTGTGTTTATTTACTTGTATCCATGAAATAGGTTGTATCCATACCCAATGTTTTTTAATTTTTAAATAAACTAATTTTAGGAGAGTTGAGTGGAAAACTAGGACAGAAAAAACCATCAATCAGCCAACTCAAAAACCACTAATAGAAAAACAAAACCCAATCCGAATTCAAATTTCAAAAACCACACAACTATAAGAAACAGGTAGATCAAGGACAACATCATTCCTCAATCCCTTCACCCACATAACTGATGTAGCATCGCTTGAGAAATGATTCTATATTCATCAATGTCTCCTATGTTGCCAAAGAAACAACTTCGATAAGAGAAACCTTTAGAACCACCTGATCACCACCACCATCGCCAAAATTCTATTCCTAGATAACTTTAATAAGAATGAAAAAAAAAGCCTTATATACCCCAAGGAAAACATCTACAACCTGTAGAAAACCATCCAAATGAACATCACACCACCAGATCATGTCACCATTATCTCTGCATCGACAGACAACCATCAATCCCAAATCATCGCCAAGAAATGTCACTGATACCCCCATAAAAGATCCAAAAAATGCAGATACACCATTTCTACTACTAGGGAGACATGATATCGCTCAGGCGTCTGGTCACTACTGAAGAATGTAGGTAGATCAGCACCTATTTGAGTTTGAAGGACATCAACCAAACTTTAGGGAACCACTAAATACACCGCCTTAAAAGATCATCAGGAGGGATTAAGAGGAACAAGGAAAGACATGAAGCTAGATGAATTAACATTAATGATGAACCAGTGGTGTTACTGTTGAGGTTTAGATATTAATGTATTATATTTTATTACTTGTGCTATCCATATTGGTTATGGAAAAATAGTTAGAGATAGATGGAAAGACATGTCACTCTTTTCTAGATCTTATGAATTATTGAAATTGAATTTTAGTGCTTTAGGTATAATTTTTTTGGATATTCATTTCTAGGATTAAGCGATGAATTCAAAATTGATCAAAGAATAACCAAAGGATGAAATTGTTCTTATGAAATTAAAATATATCAAGTAAGTATATTTACCAATATTTATAGACAATAAAATAATTCCTCAACTCCAAGAAAAGAATATTGAAACAAAATTTTATCCTCATAACTTAATTTATGTTTAGCCGGTAGTTGTTTAAATCGTTATATATTTATGTTTTTTAGGTCCTTAACATTACATTAATCATTTACTTTTTTATCAATAACCTTTACCACTCTATATAATTATTTACGCATTTATTCAATGTACATATCTTCACTTGCTATAAATTTTTCCCTAAATGGAAACCTAGTTATTTATTATTCCATACTAACTTTTTACATACTTATAAGAGGATGTTTTATTAACCCTTTTTATGATTTGGGTTTTTCAATAATAGTATTTTTAAATATCAAACCCTTGATTACTGTGATTATGTTAAAATTGTGAGGTAGAAATTTATTTATGTTGGGAAGAATGTATCATCATGAAATTATAAAATAATAACATCGTATTAGATAGCATATTTGACACAAAAAACTGAGCTCAAACAACCCATGAACTATATTTCTTTAAATTTAATCTCTCTGATGGGTTGTGGAACACACAACCTCAACTCTAAATAAACCATAATATAATATACCATTATAAAATAGCGATTAAATTGGTGGGTATGAATAGTATCGACTAAATTATGAAAATTATTCTTATATATTTATTATAAATAAAATAAGAATCATTTAAATGGAAAAAATGTTTTCTGAAAAAAACAATATCCTTTTTAAAAGACAGTTTAGTCATGCTTTGCATTCATAATTTAAAATTAATTTTTGACACTTTTATAAAATTTATTTCAAAAAATTAACTTAATTTTTTAAATCATCATATCAAAACAATATTAGGGTGAATTATTTATATTTTTTTGGAAAGTTTCATTTTTTAATGACTAGTGAAAAATACTAAATTTTATTTATAAACTACATTTTCATTTAAATTATTTCTTAAGTTAAATTATATTTTAAAATAGTTTAAAAGTAAAATTAGTGAAATTATATGTATATTATATAATTTAGGTCATTTAAAAAAATTATATTAAATTTTGAAATAAAAAATTGTAAACTTTTAAACAATTTCTCTTTGAAACCTCACTTTCACATTGCATCTGTTGGATTAATTTTAAATTAAATTTTATCAATTATATGAATGGATTTTGAAAAAATGGATTAAATATTTGGAATAATTATAATTTATATTTTATAATAATTTCAAATTAATTTTTCTCCTTAATGAATAGTAACAACTGTAAAAACTATTTTCCATAGTTAAGGTAAAAATGGGTTTACTAGGGATTATATTAAAATGATATAAGTTAAAATGACCTAAAAACTTTCATAAAATATATTTTATGGATATAATTATACCATATCATGTCTAATTATCTATAATAATATATTTGTTATCCTTTTGGAATGTGAAAAATGTGGGTGCACCATTTTATTTTCGAAAATTACATGTGTTCCACTCACCTCAATTATAAAATCCCACCACTATACTCTATATTTCACACGTTAAAACCATTTTGGTTTGTAAAATAACTACCAAAATAACTTCCCAAATTCCATCCTATCATCATAGAAGTATTATTTTGGGCATAAACCCAACCTATTAAAGATTTTGGTTCAAACGTAAGGTGGTTACATAAAGAAGAGGTAATGTTTTTCAACAAGCATTTTTATTTAATTTCTTCCTCAAAATCATTAAACTATTATTAAAACAATATTATATAATAACCAAAGTATGTTAAATATACTTAGATATTGTTATTTAAATTTTATGACTTAAAAATATCCAATTCCATCAAATGGTTTACAAAATCATCATTCATGTGTATGGTGGACTATCATCTCACGAACCAATGACATTCATTTTCCCATTAACACCTCTCATGGTTTGGTATGATGATAGATCTATAATATATTTATGATATTTATAACATAATTATGCCTATTTATTTTTTATATCATATATACCGTTTTATTTTCCATTCTATAGTGGATGTGATAATATCACTCGTGTGTACGGTGGACTACCACCTCATGAAGCGATGTGATTTGTTTTTCACTAACACTTTACATAGAGGATAATAAGGATAAATTCAATGAATATATTTAATATAAATTAAATAATTATGATATTCATAAAATATTTCTCATTTTTAAAATATACTCTATATCATTTTCTTTTATACATTTTTACTCAATGAAGTATGATAATATCGTTCATGTGTGTGTGGACCACCACCTTTATGAAATGATGCGAGTCTCTTTTCATCACCACACTAGATGGATGATATATATAAGAATATTTAAAAATATAATATGGTATTTATGATATTATGATCATTTTTTAAAGGTAAAATATTACTTACCTCATTTCTATAATGATCATTGAAAAATGGAAACGTTACTAATGTGTATATATGACCTACCATCTTTATGATTGTAACATAGTTCATTTTTCATAACCATATTCGATGATTAGTTTTAAAAGTATAATTTATGTATAAATATGATCATTATTACATGATTAGTATTTTTTATATGTTTAAATAATAACCTATGTGACTACAGTCGCCCTACAAAATTCATTTTTAACACATTGGAAAAATATCGTTGAAACATCCGACCTAAACTTAATTGACTAAGTAATCATATATAACAACGTAATAAGTGAAATAAAAGGAATAATAAACTTTAAAATTTTTCTTAATAAATTATTTAATTAAAATAAGTTTATTTTTCAGGAAGTTAAAGAATGTATGTGATGAGTCTAACTCAATGTAAGGGTTTCTTGTCTCACTTTTACTTCTAGAAGACATACGCCAAATTCACCACTTATTTATTTTATGTGGTGTATATTATAGGTTTTTTTGTTATATCCTAGATTAATTTATCTTAATGGTATTTAATTTTTCATTAAAAGTTATTTCTTTCATGATACATATGATTCCAAAGTTACCAAAGTGTTATGGGTTTATTTTACAATCTTATCATTATTCTAGATTGTTTTTGTTTAAGTCTCCCTTGGGGAAATTATTTGATATTTTTATCTTAAAATAAATAAATTTTATTATATTATAGTTATTCATGAACTTTTTAAGAATTATTTCCATTTTCCTTCTCTTTTTTACCTAAAATGTTTTAGAAAATATTGTCAATAAAACCTGAATTTATTTATCTCTTTGGTCAAAAATTCTTTTTCTTCCAAAACCAATTTTTCTAAAAATGTTATCAAGATTATTTTTATCATTTAATAAATGAATTATTAAATAAATTTTTACCAATATTTTAATTTTTAAAAATTTTATTTAAAGTAATCTTTTTTTTTCATTTTCTTAATAAGGCACTTTTCAATCCTTTTTATAGAGAAAAAGGAATTTTCATTTTAACTTATACAACATGTATGGAATTTCACATGGTCAGGACCATTATTTCTATTTGAAATTTTACCAAGTTATTTTTAAATATTATTTTCCCTAATATTTTGGAAATTATTAGTTTTTAAAAGTATTTTTCATAAAAAAGGATTTTGACAATATTTTATGAATTTTCTAGTTTTAAAATAAAAATGTTGAATTTAAAAGAAAGTTTATTTTCCTTAGTAAATGTTCTAAGTGATATTTTAGAGTAATTTTCCATATAATAATACATCCTTTTATATTATTTATTATTTAATGGGGAAACACTCTAATGATACCATCCTTATTATTTCACTGGATGGTTTATGATCAGTTTGAAGGGGATATACTTTATTGATACTGTTCATTTTACTCTAGATAGTTTATTATTATGCATATTGATTGGTTAAATTATTCAAATTTCATTTTGTAGTTTAAATAATAATTGTATGTTCATTATATTTCACCCCTTTCATATGAGGAATGTATTGGACTTAGTAAGTGAATGGTGGGGCCTATTATAGCCTTTGATGCATTAGTAGGTCTAATGAGACAAACCAGATCATGTTTTTTCTAAGACCTCACCCATTTATATAGATGTATTGGAAAAAGTCTTTAGAGATATTATATGTCTTATCACATGGTCTTGACAGTATGTTTTCGATTTCCATCATTATGTATTCCATTATTATGAATTTATTTATTGATATTCCGTGTGATTATTCGATTAGTTATAATAGTTGTGGTTTAATTTTCATGATCAAATGGTTATTTATAAGTTATTATTTGACAATATTTTATTACTTCCATATTTTGCTCGATTTATTGATTAAGTTTTATTTTTTCAGTTATTTCCTTTAGTATATTGATTATACCCTATTTATTCATAGATTCTATTATACTCTTACCCTTACTGAGCATTTAAGATCACATATTTTTAATTTTTTATTTCTCCTAGTATATAAGGAAGTGTTTTGTGATTAATATATTGGGATACACTAAGGGTAATAATGGAATTCTAAAGAAATATTTTTGTACATTTTATGTTTTAAAATGTAATATAGATTTCAAGTATGTATCTAATTTACCAAGACTAATAAACTATTCAATAATTCATAATATGATTCCTTATATATAATGATAATTTAATAATCTATACATAGACTCTATGCTACTAGGGTTGGGGTCTCTAAAAATTTATTACCTTTCTTTCAGTTTAAAAATGATAATGTCATTTGTGCGTATGTGTAGACTACCAACTCCACAACGCAATGTGGTTTATTTTAAATCCCCACACCAGGTATATGACATATAAAAATATATTTCAAGATAGATCATGATATTTATAATATATTTATAATTCTATAGAGATTAAACGATACTTTATTTCCATCATTAACTTTGAAAAATGAAAAGGATACTCATGTGTACGTACGACCTACCATATTCATGAATGTAACGTAGTTAATTTTTCATAATGGATGATTTAAAAGTATAATTGATGTATAATTTTTTTTTATTATTTAATTATTATTAATATATATATTATTTAATAATGACCCCTTTGACCATGGTCAATACACCAAATAGATTTTGAAATTACAAACCAAATGTCTTTAAAATACTTGACATGGACTTAATTGATTAAGTAAATAAATATATCATTGAAATAAATGTAAACAATTGTTTAATGATAAAGTAATAAACCTAGAAAAGGTTATTAAACACGTAAAAAATTTATATGAGTTTATTATATATGAGTTAAAGGATATTCATGGAATGTATGGACTTGAGATAAGGGCTTTCGTCTTAATTTCTTTTCATTGAGGCATATTTTATTGTTATATACCTAATTTATTTTATGTGGTGTATATAATATCCTTTTAAATTATATGTCATGAATCCTTAAAAACTAATGGTATTTTAATTTTCAATTCAAATTATTTCATCCAAGTATATTTAACTTGAGAGTTACCAAGTTATAAGAGGTTTCTTAACTCAATTTCCATTCATTGAGTTATACTTTTACTTCATTGAATTCATTATGACATGATTACATGTGAATTTATATTTAAATTCTTTTATTATATATTTCCAATTTTTTTATGTGGATTTAAATATTTTCACGTAATTAATTTATTTATTAATTATCACTTCAAAAGTAATGATATTTGCAAGGGTTTTCTTTATCTCAATCTCATTTTCTTCAGACATGTTTCTTATCATGCACTATGATTTCCTTGTAAATTTCATTTACTACCTCAATAATTATTTTTGAAATTTAACTTCATATAATTCAATGGATTTAAAATTCCATATCATATTATTTATTTCAATAAATTTTATTTTAAATTAATCAAAGAAATAAAGGCTTTATGTTACAATATACTTTCTTTTCAATATTATTGATGTTCAAGGTTTCATTAGAGGAAATAATATTCAATTGTTTTCTTAAACAAAAAATATTTTCTTTCAATATGGTTATTAATTTGGTTTAAATTTTTATTTTTCAATTATTCCCTTATTTATTAAAGAATCATCAAGATTTCTTTATAAGTTATACTGATCATGTATCTCCTTTTATATCGGGAATCAGTCTCTTTTATATCCATGTTTTTTGAAATGTTTTCAAAAAAAATTTATAAACATAAATCATTTCCCTAATATATTTTACATTATATTTTACCTTATTCTAAAATGTTTTAAAAGTAAATTTATTAACCTTTCAACATGGTTAACTTTAGACTCTTTTAAAGTAACTGAAAGAAAAGGGTGTTTCTTTTCCATATGTTAATAAAGATAAAAAGGAATTATGGTCATTTTCAAGGGTTTTATATTTAAAAGTAATATATTATAATTTTTTATTCATGAATAGTACTTATATAAAATTTATGAAGAAATTTTGAGCTTGATACAACTTATAAGAACGAGTGATACAAAAACAGCTTATATGAATAAGTGATACAGATATAGATCTACAATGCATTAGGTAAAGTTCTTTGTCTTCAAGGAAATAAATATGGAGGTAACCCAGGAGGTTTATCCTATATATTTAACCAGGATCCAATTATTTATGATATAAGTTTTCATGGGTTATGAAGATAATGTTAAAAAATACTGACAAGATTTCTCAATTCTTGTTATGGGTTTCTAATGCTTCATTTGATCAATATTGACTACAAAAAGCACATTATTATTGATTCCTACTACTATTTACCTTTTTAAAGATTTATTACATGTCTCATATTTTATGATCTATGTTTTTATGGGTATTATTCTATTATGACATGCTCATTCACTTTTATTTTGTCATTATACCCGTATGCTTATCTTATGCTCACTGATGACATTCAATTGTTAATCCTTATATTCCCCTTACTAAACCTTTGAACTCACCCTTTTTATATTTCTATTTTCCTAGGTATTGAAAATTATGTTATACTTTAAAATGTTATATATGTGAATAACTTAGCGAGATATGATTTAGATTTTTATGAACCAGTTGTTTATGTATCCAAGTTGTTATGTAATATTTTTTCCTAATTCTATAAACTCAAAACCTAACCAGATATGAGAGTTATTTTGGGGTTGTTATAGTTGGTAACAGAGTATATTTTAGATAGAAATTGTAGAATATAATGTTTTCATGTTAGATTAACTTAAGAATTATGGATACCATCATTGGTTTGTAATTTTAATAATGATATTAATTTAAAAATTATAGACCTATTATTTATATTTTAAGTGATTGCACATTGTGGTGGTTAATGATATTTTAGGAGATGTATTATAAGGTGGAGTTTTATGTAACCCTTAGGTTCAATGTGAAGTATTATTTTATAATAATTATATAACATTTTCTTAGATGTAAGGACAAAGGTATGAGATAAAATTTGAGTTTAAAACTTTTTTAATGTTGACATTATTAAGGTTATTAAAGATATATGTTTTTTTATTTATGGAATGATCTATGTTGAAATTTTTGTGTTATTATTGAATTTTGGAGATTGATTTATTATTTCATAAAATTATGGTTTATTCATTTTGGGAATTATATTACATTTTTCAAACCACTTTAGTTTGGGTAATGCCTAAAGATGCGAAAAATAAATTTTTACACTTTTGTGTAATTAAATAATTAGATAAAGTTTGATTTTAGTGGTTTAAGGAAGGAAAATTCATCTTGAATACTCATCATTTGGAGAAAAGGATTAGATTGTGGTGTAAATTGATTAAAATATGATATTACACTTCTAAAGTAATTATATTTACTTATTTTCTTATAATTTATAGTAAATAAATTCCTCAACTCTAAAAAATGGATCTTGAACTAAACAATTTATCTTATTACCATCATTTATGATGAATCGATGGTCCTTTTAACACTTTATTAGTTTATACTTTTTTTCCATTGACATTTTCAAGGTAATTTCTTGTGATTAATTTTCTCTATCACTCTAAATCATTATTTATACATTAATATTTTCCTCCATGTTAAAATTTTCACTTCCCACTATTTTTATCACACATGGAATCCTAGTTATGTGTTATTCCAGATAACCTTCATATTTTTATTTTCTTATTTTCAAAATGAATTTTTATTAACCCTTCATACAATGTAGGTTTTCAAAAAGGTGTTTTCACATTTCAAAATCTTTATTAACAAATTCATGTTCAAATTGTGAAGAAACGATTTATTAAATAGGATGATAATGTAACACCTTTAGATTTTAAAAAGAATAAAATTATGTTCGATGTTGTATACGATATGCAACACTGAGCTTAAACGAACCATGAAATATTATTATTTAAATGAAATTATTATAACCTAGATATTGAAATAATAAGTATGACTATTGATAATAACCTTGTGAAAAATATTCCTAAATGTTTTATATAATCCAAATTTTATTATTAATATATATTAAATAATTACTCAACTTTTACTAAAGTCAATCTATACTTCATAAAAATATCTCCTTCAAAAATGGGTTTTTACTATTTTATTTCAGTGATTCGTATAATTAATTTCTAGAAATTTAAAAAGTTATATTTTATAAAAAAATAAATTTTTAAATCATCATATCAAAATCATATAGGGGTGAAATTTTGGTATTTCTCTAAATGTTTGTTTTTTCAGTGAATAGTGAAAATACCGATTTTTTCTAAAACTATAATTTATTTTAATTAAATAATGTGATTTTAAAGTAACGTTTGATATTAAAGTGAAACAAGTATATTTTAGTTATAAATAATATAATTAATTACATATGAATTCTTATTATACCTGGATTTTTTATAAGTTCAATTTTGGGCTCAAAACATATTTCTCTAAAAACTATTTTTCATTGCGTTCTGTGTTTTAATATTAAAATAATTTATCAAATTTTTTAAAATTGAATAATGAATAAATTATTAAATATTTATAATAAGTGGGCCCAAATTTGGTAATTATTTCTCTTTCATTTTTATGAATTATTAATAGTAACTATGGTACAATTTATCACATTGGTAAAGGGTAAAATAGGCTAAACAAGGTTAAAACTATAGCATAAAACTTTAAAATATCCCTAACAATTAATTTATTACTATTATATGAGTGTTTTTAGAAAAATATATTATTAAATAGTAAAATAATTTATCTTAAAACATTAAATTGAATTTTGGACCCCAAGAATGACTTTTGAGAAGATATGTTATTTTTTATTAAAATTTAAAACTATTTTTGGGTATTTGTATTTAATGAAAGTATTGAAATATTACATTCAGTATTTAATTTATAAAAAACTATAAAACCTTAATATTTTATTATTTAACCAAAAAAATTCCTGGAAACCTATTTATTAGGTGATTTCAAGGTGAAGTAGTTTTTACTCTAAAATCGAGTATTTTCCTAAAAACTGTTTTTTTTTGTATTCTTATATTAAAAGTAATTACTGAAACCTATAAAGATTTAATATGATAAAATGGATTCAAAAATTTTAATCATAATTTCTTAACAAAATTTAATTCTCCTTTTATTTTTGTTCATTTAACTAATGTATCGTGGTAAAAAAATTAAGTTATCACAGTTAAGGTAAAAAATGTGTTTAAAGTGGTTTATCTAGAAAATAAGGCTTAAAATATATCCAAAAGCAATATAAATGTGATTGTTTGTGCTTATTTCAACCCTTTCATACATTTTATTATAATTTTCGGTTCATTGGTTCCACTTTACATGATGATGATATGTATATTATTTAATCTTTTGAGAAATTCCAAGAATGCCCCTCCCCTCACTTATAAAAGGGAACCACTTCTCCTCTCTCTCTCTCACCATTTGAGAACTCCATATTATCCAATAACATTCTATATCCCTTAATAAAATAAATACCTGCATTATATAGGTCATATTTTAGATATAATACCAACATTAGTGGGCTAAATGTGTAAAGAAATGGAGGTTGTCCAAAGAAGAGGTATAGCTTTTAACCGAATGTGTTAATTTATCTATTATTTTACCACTTTCAAATATTATTTAACTATGATGAAATAATAAAATTTTTATATTAAATATAATAATATGTTATTATGTTAATTTCATAACCTATATCAATATCCTCTTCCATCCAATGGGAAATTAATATATCATTTGTATATACAACAGACTACCGCCTTGCGAACTGATGTAATTTTTTTTTCCATCAACGCCTTTCATGATTGGTTATAATGATGTATTTTATGTATATAAATGATATTAATGAAATATTTATAATTATTTAATGATTATATATCAAATAATTTCTTAACCTTCCATCTCTTGAAAAATGGTAACATCATTTGTGCGTACATGTGGACTACCACCTCCACAGAGCCATATGATTCATCTTCCATAACCATATCACATGGATTTTATATATAAGTATATTTAAATAAATTATATTTTTTTATGATATAAGAAAAATTATTAAAATATAAAATAATAATTACTTTTTTTAGTCATTCTCTTTAAAAAATGAAAATGTTACTCATGCAAATGCACGACCTACCATCTCCATGATTGTAACATAGTAAATTTTTCAAAACCATATTTCATGGTTAGTTTTATTAGAATAATTCATATATAAAAAATGATTATTATTTCATGATTATTATTTTTAATATGATGGAATGATGAACCATTTGACTATGGTCAGCACACTGAAGTCATTTTGATTTTATGAACTGAACATCCATAAAATTACTGACATAGACTTAACTGGTTAAGTAATTAAATATCTCATTGAAATAAATGAAAAAAAATTTTAATGATAAATTAATAAACCTTTAAATGGTTTATATACAATTAAAAAGTTGATATAATTTTATTATACATGATTTAAATAACATACATGGAAAGTCTGGACTTGAGGTAACATATTTTGTTTTAATTTCTATTTATTATGTATATTTTAATGTTATACACATAATTTATTCTATATGGTGTATATAATGACCTTTTAAATATTATATCATGAATCCTTAATACTTTATTGTATTTTAAGTTGAAACTAAAATTATTTCATCCAAGGGGATTTAACTTGAATGTTACTATAAGATCTCATCTTTTTCGAGGTACATCCCTCTTTGAGTTTTGGTTAAACCTCATTTGTTTGGTTTTTTTGTCTTTAAACTTTTTTGGTTGAGTTCCTTTTGAGTATGAAGATAAATTTATGGGGAAGATTGCCTAAATTTTTTGGGATTTTTGTTTTTTTAAATTAATATAGTATTGATAAAAACGTTTTAAAAGTATTTATGAGTGTTCCTCGTGAGTTTAGAAGGCTTTAGATGTGGTTTGGGATCTTCTATGGAAGATGGGATTAAATATGTTTACCGGAAATTAACACTCCATGTATATGTTACATGACATGTAACTATCACCAAGAAAATTCAATAAAATTGGTTCATTATGCGAATTGAATACATGTTGGGTAACTTGTTCACATCATGTAATGTTAGAGTATGGTAATGTCAACCCGCAGCGGCACATTCTCTAACATAAATCATACTTTGGGGAATACATGATGTGAAAGAATTACATATCATGTTTTTATATAGCTTGAAAATTTTAAATCCACAATCATCATATGATTTTATTTTATCCTCCTTTCAGTTTCCTCTATCAAACCCTAGGGAATTTCTAGAATATTTTGATATGCTTCTTTCCCTTCAGAAAATCTCAATCAAACATCTAGTCTTTGATAAGTAGTTTCACTTTATTTTCCACTCTCTTCTGTTTTTCCCCCATTAACATGGTGTAATATATGATCCACTATGGAATTAGGTGTTGAATTTTGACCTTTGTGTGATCTCGGTTCCTTGTGATCATCTGTGCCTTTGTTATGGTTAGCATTACCTATTGGGAAGCATTATTTGATCACTAGATAAATGAATGTGGTGTAAAATAATATCTTATGTTCTATAAATAAATTTCTTAATCATGTGAAATATTATGCAATTATGCTGACACAACATGTGCATTTATTATCCAAATAATTGGAAATGATAACCATGTGATTTTATTATTCCTTAGATTCCTTTGGATCCTTTGGTGTTGTGACCTGGCTTGTGGCTACCCATTTGGTGAGAGAACCCTTGATTAATAATGAATTGGATAATGGAGTAAATTGCGTTTTGTTATGATATGAGACCTCAGGTGATTTATTGATTTATATTCACATTGATAATGGATCGTAGATAATGAAATGAATTGTGATAATTTGATATAAAAATGGATGTGAAATTTAAAGAAAAATGGTAATTTGTAGAATTAACTATTGAGACTTACGGTATAATATTGGGATATCCTTGTTTTATGAATTGTGTTGTGATTCATGTTGAAATTCTTATATAGTGGGCTTGGCCCAATTTCATGTTATAATGCTTATATAAAGGGCTTGGATCGGGATGTCGAAATGCTTATATAAAGGGATTTGACCAGTTTCATGTTTTAATACTTATATAAAGATCTTGGACCTGGATTCTAAAATTCTTATAAAGAGGGTTTTTTTTATGTTTAAATTCTTATACAGAGCGATTTGTCCATTTATGTGATTATTCCATGGATTTGTGGTTATGGTTGGTGTGGTTATGCCACATGCTCAGAGATATTATAGAATAGTTTCGAAGTAGTTTGATCATTGTATTATATTAATTGTTTAATTAATATAGATGTTTATCACTTTATTTAAAGCACTTATTAACTTTTTGTTTTTTTAGAATATGTGGTTTCGACCAACTGAATTTTACTCACACCCTATTCATCCCACCATTTGGTACCTGATAAGATTACATGGATGTGGGTTTAGAAAATGGAAAGGGGACTTGTAGTTGATTGTCGCTTACTGAATGGGTTGGATCTTGGATACAGAACCAACATGGTTTTTTGGACTGAGGTATTTTGAGTTTATTTTCTTCAACATGGTATTTTTCATGTATTACTTCTAGTTTGACATCAGATACTTTCCATCTTATCATTAAATGGGTTTCTATTATTTATATAATTGATTCTTCTTTTATTTCCCAATTGTATATTGTATTGTTTTCGATATTTTCTCTTAATTTGATATTTATTATTATTGTTTATTCTTGATGTATTGGGACCATATACCAGAGGTAAAAGTCTCTCCACTATAGTAATTAATCCCTCACTACTAGTTGTTAGTCTCTAAGATATGGGGAAGCATTCTTGAGGTCCAATAACCAACCTGATATGGCCATGTGAGAGAGTGTCGGATCTGGAGATGTTGCAAAGTGGCATCATAGGGATCAGGTTTTTAGTTTTTGTTTCTTTTCTATTTTGGAAAGGTAAGAATGAGACTAAGATATGCTAGAACTTGGAAATAATCTTGTTCAAGGGAGTAGTTGGAAGTAATCTAAGTTCCCAGGGATGGGATTGTTAGTCATGATGTTCTCTTATTAGAGTGGATTTTATTTCACCTTGGCTGATCCACATGTTATGTGATGTTATTGTTTCTTGATATTTCTAATGGTGTCTTGGTATGGTGCAAGATGAGTATGAATACATCATGATAGGTTCACAGGTATATATCTTTACATGCAATGTTCATGATAGGGACATATTTATTGCATGTGATATATTTTCCTATATGAACTATGAAATGAGATACATGTTATATGTGATAAATGAAAAGGGAATAAATGAAGTGTTATTTCAAACTAAATCACTTATTAATCCATGTTTAAAGATACCATGATCCAGTGGATCTCTTTTTTTCATCTATTGAGGTTGACCTTGTTGTAATCTAGTGTTCAAATAAGTGTGTTTTCCTTTTAGATAAAGTGTATCCTCATCACCTTTAAATTTGAGAATCAGGAGATCGGTAATCAGCATGATCTTAACATAGCTAAGTTGGAGATTCCAATAGATCTTGAGGATCATAAGGATGTTCATTATCCCAACAGGTTCCTAAGGGTCATGCTATTGATGGAAAGAGAGAATGTTTACATTGTGCCTTCGATGTTTGAGCTAAGTAGAGAGTTTCAGCTGCAACATCCACCTACATTCACTAGGGAGGGAGGCCCCCGGAAGCTGTGTTCAAGATTGATTCAATCTATATGATCTTTAAACACTTAAAGACACCCATATATTGGAGGGTGAATCTTGACTCATACCAGCTTTATGGATCTTCCAACCATTAGAGGGGAATTCTTGAGAAATATGGGAAGCAAGAGGGTTTTTTTCTGGAATGACATCAAGGAAATGTTTTTGAGCCACTTATATCTAGATACATTGAGGGTTGAGAATTATTATGTGTTCATTCACCTGAAATAGGTGGTAATATCAGTGATGGGTTATTCTAGATGTTTTATCGCCTAAAAGTTTTTTGCAGCATCTTCAGAAGCTAATGATGTCTCTAAGGTTATATGTTTTCAATATGGGATTCACTGTGATATCAAGTCACAAGTAAACATTTTTAACTTGAGTTTTTTTTTGATGTGATGAATCAGGCACTCATCATGGAAGGTAATCTGAGAGAGACCTCAAGTAGTGGACATGATATTTTAGTAGGGTGAACTGGGAGCTTTTATACTGGTGTCAAGAAGAACATATATGAAAGTTTCCACCAAGAAAACACCATGAAAAGCATCCAGGGTAGTGTGCAGCCATCTCCGGACCATGTTTTATTATAGTTCTATTAGCGGAAAATGTTTTTCTATAAACAACCTCAGTGTTTATACCCTACTTTAGAGTTTCATTTTTTTTGTAGGTTGGGTAACCTATATAGGTTTTTTATGGGAATGTAGTAGTAGAGAAGTGGTAGGGGATCAATATTGGTACCAGATTCTGGGAATGACTCAACTATACCTCAATAGACCAATAGCTAGAGTTCCACTAGAAATTCTGGTTTAGGTAGGGGCATAGTATCCCAGTGCAAGAGTATTTGTACAAATTAGAGATAATAGACTAGGTGAGTAAGACTGGATCTCAGGATAGAGGGGAAAGTCAGATTCACATTATACAGTCTACTCTAGATAGCTTGGATGTAGGATATTTTACCATTAGAGGTATGATTTTGTTATAATCTACCCTTCTATGATTTTTTTGATAAATGAACATTGCATTAATTTATATATTCTCTTTAAGAAAATGGTTTGGGTTATATTTTGGAAATCCTTTATGGTGTCTTGACTATCAATACACAGTTGGGATTTTGAACAAAGAATAGAATACATTTCAAGGTGTGTTCTATATAAATTGGTTCTGGGAACTCTTTGTGATGTAAATGAAAATTTTCAACTGATTATTAGTATGTATTTCCATTTTCTATACCATTCTCATATTTAATATTACTAGAGGATATTTGACAATATATATCTAGAAGGATATAGTTATTTTCACCTAGGTGAGTGGGATATTTAGGCTGGTTGTGTAGGACCAGTTCATTGAAACTTAGATTTTCACGTGACTCAAAAAGCAAGTATTTCTTTAGATTATGGTGTAATAGAATAGGATAATTTTCCACCAATGGTAGAATTTTTCAGGATGTCTTTCCTTGAATGTTATGTGGCTTACCACCCAAGCAGGAAATCAATTTCATAATTGAGTTGGTGTAAGGGTTCATGCCAGTTTCTATTCCACCTTATAAGATGACACTAGTGGAGCTTTATGAGTTGAAAGATCAGCTAGAAGATTTGGAATACAAGGGTTTCATGCATCTTAGTATTTCTTCATGGGGTTCCAAAGTTCTTTTTACCAATAAGGTTAATGGTAAATTATGTTTGTGGGTGGCTTATCGAATACTGAACCATATGAAAATCAAAAAATATTATCATTTTCCATGAATCTATGGTCTCTTTAACCAACATAGAGGTTCCAATATCTTCTCCAATATCTATTTAAGAATAGAATACCACCAGGTTTGGGTGAGACCTTCATAAATACCACATACTTCTTTTAGGAGATGGTATGGATTGTATGAGTTTTGTAGATTTCATTCAGTATGAAGAACAAACCAAATATATTCATGGATTTGATGAATCAGAACATTCATCCTTTCCTAGACTAGTTTTGGGTGGTTTTTTCAATGATATCTTAGAATATTCCCAATAAGTAGATGATCATTCCCAAAATCTGGTCATCATCTTGAGTACATTGAGAGAGCATGGAATTTACATCAATCTAACCAAATGTATCTTCTAGATTAATAAAGTGCACTTCATTGGCCATGTAATCTCTAAGTTTGGAGTGTTGGTTAACCCAGAGAAGGTTGAATCCATGGTATATTGGGAGAAACCAAATAATTTATTTGAGATCTAGAGTTTTCTAGGTTTAACAGGTTATTATCGGTGCTTCATATAGGACTTCCCCCATCTAGAAGCATCAATGTACGAGATGATTGAGAAAGTAGTGAAGTTTGTTTGGTTAGGTTCTTGTGAGATAGGATTTTAAGAGCTAGATATAAGGCTGACCTCAGCACCTATCCTCACTTTACCTATGTCGTTTAAATCATATATTGTGTACTATGATGATTCTAGAGTTAGACTCAGAGCAGTTATGATATAGGAGGATCAAGTGGTATCTTAGGGATCTAGACATCTAAGACCGCATGAGATAAATTATCCTACTTATGATCTGGAGTTAGAAGAGGTGGTCCATACCATAAGATGCTAAATAAAATATCTTTTGGGTGATAGGTTTTTGGTATACATATTCCACAAGAACCATAGGTGCATTTTCTATCAGCGAGACAGAAACCTACAGTAGAGGAGATGGGTTGAGTATCTGTTGTATTTTGACATCGAGTTGGCTTATACATCAGGAAAGGGAAACTTCATTGTTGTTTCCTAGAGATATAATATGAAGATATAGGGAGTTTGGGAGTCTTGTGATGGGTGGTGTATTATAACACTCTTTTCATACATGAATCTTGATGTTTAGGAGTCCTGGAGATGAGTATCTCTAACTTTGACATCTGTTATACCCATTCTTCTTGACCAGATCAAGATAGAGTAGTTATCTAATCCAAATTTATTATCTATGAGGGACCATTTATATGGTGGGGACTCACTATTAGGATGGTATCTTTGAAGCAGTGATGTCTTTTTTTATGTGGCTGAGTTTGGGTTCCTATGGACTTGTGTGAGGAGATAATGAGAGAGTTTCATGCTTCTAAATGGGCGGTATATCCAGGTTTAAAAAATATGAATCATGTTATTTATATATTTTACTTGTGTCTAGAAATTACTAAGTAGGTAGAAGGTTTTGTGTCGAGATGTTTCACATGTCAATAGGTGAAAGGTGACTATGAGAGGCCTACTAGGTTGTTGCAACCTTTTCCCATTTTGGAGTTGAAATGGGATGATGTCCCTATGGATTGTGTGATAGGATTACCTAGGAATCCTTACAATAATGATGTGGTATGAGATATCATAGATCGATTAATGATTGTATCCAACTTTTTCCTATTTGGTATACATTCATAGTTGATGACCTAGGTAGTCTTTATGTGTGATAGATAGTTTTGTTTCATGGTGTTTTGGGGAGTATTGTTTCAAATAGTGATCCTCAATTCACATATTGGTTCTAGTAGGGTCTTTATAATACTATGGGATAATTTGAGCACAAACTATTATCTATATATTAATAGTTGATTTGAGAAGACTATTTAGATTATAGAGGATATGTTACGAGCTTGTTTTTTGGATTTTGGTGGTTGGTGGGAGTATCATATAATACTCATGGAGTTTTTGTATAATAAAAGCTTCCATGAATCAAACTAGATAGCTCTTTTCAATTTTTTCAATGGAAGTATATGTTATTCACATTTTTGTTGGATGTAGGTAGCTTAGTCAGTGCTTGTTGGACCTAGTATTGTAATGGAGATGTCTAAGAAGATTAAATTGATAAAGAGAAGGTAGGTGACCACACAAACTTGGTAAAAATATTATAATGACAAACATAGATAACCTATGGAGTTTGAGGAGAGTTATCATGTTTTTCTTTGGGTGTCAACTAAGTTCAAGAAATGTCATATCAATGAATAGCTAAAGTTATTGCCTACCCTTTTTAGGTTATTTGATATAGTGGAAGGGGTTGGTTCGGTTTCATAACAAATATCCCTTCCAAAAAACTATAGTGCCATGCACAAAGAGTTACATGTTTTGTTAAGTTAGAGATATCATCTATATCATTATTGTGTGGTAGACATAGCTGACATCGAGATTGGGGTAGATGTTTCCTTTCAGGATAATATGATACGGGTTTTGGAACATAGTGAGAAGTATCTCTAAAGATGTACTATTCCACTAGTTCAAGTGTAGTGGTAGTATGGGTGTGTTTGATAGGATACTTGGGAGAGGGAATCTGATATGTGATCATAGTGGCAAGAATTTTTCACTTAGACCCCATAGTGATACTTAGAGAAACTCAAGTATGAGATATTATATTGTAGGGAGGTTGAAAAATATTGTCTTTTTTCAGGTATGTACCTCTTTAAGTTTTGGTTGAATTTATTTTGTTTGAGTTTTCCTTTGTCTTTGAACTATGGTGGTCGAGTTCCATCCAAGGATATAGAAACATTTATGGGGAAATGACCTAAATTTTGGGGATGTATATTTTTTTGAATTAATTGAGAGAAAGTATAAACATGTTAAAAAGGGTTGTATGAGGGTTCTCTATAAGTTTGGAAGGAATCATAGATGGTTTGGGATCTTCTATAGTATCCGATACTAAAGTTGACTAAAAGACATTTACACACTGTGCATTTTCTATATGGTGTGTACCTATTGATAGGATGATTCTGTGAAATAGTTCTATAATGTAAAATGAATACATGTTGTGAAACCAGTTCGCATTTTTTAATGTTTGAGCTAGGTTATTTCTATCTGAGGCCACACATTTTTTGGCATAACACATAATTTGGGAAATACATGATGTCAAAGTATTACACACCACATATTTCATAAGATCATTAGTTTTATGGAAATTATCATCATATGATTTCATTTCACCCACATTTTATCTTCTTCCCTTAGACCCTAAGGCATGTACATGTGCTTTTGATGGGATTGTTTTTCTTCTTTATGTCTCGATCAAGCGTTCAATCCCAAATAGGTTGGTTTTATTTGTATTTTCCCTCTCTTACAATGGTTCTCTATTAACATGCTATAATATCTTAACCATTGTGGAATCAAGAGTTGAATATGGATATTTGTGTGATTTAGGTTTCTTGTGATCTTATAGATCTTTTTTCTAGTTGTTTTTTCCTATTGATAAGCATTGTTTGATTTCCAGATAAAGTTAAGTGATCTAAAATGAAACCCTATGGTTTTTTTATAAAGTTCACAAGTATGTGAAATATTATGTGATAGAATAGATACAATGGGCCCATTTATTAACCAAATTATTGGTAATGATAATTATTTGATTTGATTATTCCATGGATACGTTTGGTTCCAATGGTGTTGTTTTCTAGCTTGTGGCTACCCATTGGGTGAGTGAAATCTTGACTAATAATGAAATATCTAATGGCTTAGAGTATGTATTAACATAAAATTAGACCTCAGTTGATTTCTTGATATAGATTCAACTTGGTAATGACTTATTGTTAATGAAAATAATGGTTATAGTTAGATATAAAAATGAATGTGAAATTGAAAGACAAATGGGACTTCTCATAATTAACTGTTGAGGATTATCATATAATATTGTGATATCCTTGTTTTTAGGACATGTGTTTTGATCCATGTTTTAATGCTTATATAGCGGGATTAGCCCAGTTTGATACTATAATTATTATATAGAAGGATTGTCCCGGGATGCTGAAATTCTTATATAATGGGATTGTCCTAGTTTTATTCTAGAATTCTTATATAGAGGGTTTGTCCAAGGATTATAAAATGCTAATATATATGGATTTTCCAAGATGCTGAAATGTTTATATAGAGGTATTTTTCCAACTATGTGATTTTTTCATGGACTTTTTGATATGGTTGGCATGGTTGTGCTACATGATCAGAGATATTTTGGTATGGTGATAAAACTTATTAATGATTGTATTATATTAATTATTTAATTAACAGGCCTATTTATAACTTAATTTCATACACTTATTGTCAATCTAGTTTTTTTTAGACATGGTGGCATCAACCTCTTAAGTTTTACTCACACCTTATTCAGGCTGTTGTTTGATACCTGAGAACATTACATGGATGTATTTTTGGACAAGGGTAAGGTATCTTGTAGTTGATTTTCGTTTGCTAGATGGGTTAGAGCTTAGAGACGTGACCGACTTGGGGTTCGAGATAGGGGTCTTTTGAGTTTATTTGTGTCAGAATGGTATTTTCCATGTATTAATTCCCATTTGACATTAGATACAGTCCATTATATCATTACATAGTTCTCTATTATATTCATTTTTTATTATTATTTTATTTCCCATTTTTTTATTATAATGTTTCAAGTATTTTTCATTACTCTAATATTTTTATTTTGGTTTATTTTTGTTGTACCGGAACTCTTTATCAGAGGGTATAGTCTTCCCACTATATTAATTACACCCATGATACTAGTAGTAAGTCTTTGGAATATGGGGAGGTGTTCTGGAAATCTAGTAACCAATTTGATTTGGCCACATGATAGAGATATAGATCTAGGGACACCACAATTACCAAGTTGTAAGAGGTTTCTTAAGTCAATTTCCATGCAATGGGTTATGAGTCTATATTATTGACTTCACCATGCCATTATTATGTTTGAATTTATATACAAATTATTTTATTACATATTTATACTTTTTTTATATGTATTTATATATGTGCACATAATCACTTCATTGATAAATTATCACTTCTGATGTTATGATCATTATAAGGGATTTATTTGTCCCAATCTCATTTTAATGATACATGTTTTATAACATGCACCATAATTTCCTTTTATGGTGTACTTAATGCCTCATGAATAAATTTATATGGATTCATTCATGTAATTAATGGTATTTATAGATCCATGTCATATTTCTTCTTTCAAATACTTTTGATTTAAAGTAACCAATGTAATAAACTCTTTATGTTACAATCTACTTTATTATAGAGATTATTTATGTTCAAGGTTCCTTTTGAGGAAATTATATAATCTTGTTTTCTTGAACCATATCTCTTATCTTATCCTCTAATTATGAATTTGGTTTAAATTTTATATTCCATTTCCTCCATTAATGATTAAGGAAATATCAATAAAGTTTTTTATAAGTGATAATGATCTTGTATCTTTTTTTTCAATCGGGAATCTATCTCTTTCATATCCATGTTTGCTAAAATATTTTCAAGAATATTCTTTTGTAAACATAAATTATTACCTAAAGATGTTTTCTATGATATTTTAATTAATTTTAAAAGTTTTTAAAAGGAATTGTTTTAATGTTTTCTAGAGGGTTAACTTTAGACTCTGTTTACAAAAGTTTGAAAAGAATATAAAATTTAAAATTTTATGACATGAATAGATTTTCCATCCATCAAGTTTTTTATTTCATTTGGAGATTATTTTATATTTGTCAAATTTTATTTTCATAGAAAAATATTCTCTAAATATTTTATTAATTTTTAGTTTTTCAAGGTATCAAAAGAAAAGGGTATTTTATTCTATTTTCAAATAAATATTTTAAATGTTCTTTTAAATGTATTTTCCTCAATAATCATCATTTACAAATTCCTCTACTTTACTGGGTTTATGATATTATGATACCATCCATATTCCTTCTCTCTATTTATTATAATTATTTCCATGAAACTCGTTTCTTTTCTTTGGGTTAACCAATCTATAAAGAAATAATTGTTGTTTTCAAGGGTGTTATGTTGAAAAGTGCCTGATTTTAAATTTTTTATTATTGAAAAATACATGGAAATTTTTTATGATGAATGTGTGATATTGATACATATTATATGAATTTTTGAGATCAATGTAGATTATACAAATGGGTGATACTGATATAACTCTCCAATGTATATTGTTAATGTTCCCTGTCTTTAAAGGAAAAAAGGATGGAGTTGACCAGGGTGGTTTCTCATATGGATTTAAATATGCTCCAGTTATTTCTTTTTATGAGAGAACATGGGTTGTGAAGATAGTTTTACAAGATACCAATATGCTTTTTATTTTATTTCTATGGGATTTTAATGTTTCCTTTGATCAATATTGACATCGTATGGATCATGATTGTTTATTTCTATAACTCTTGTATTTTTTAAAACATTATGGAATGTCTCGTGTTTTATGATCCAGATTTTGATGGGTATGAATTATATTATGTTTTTCTTATGAACATTGATTATTTCATCGTTCCCTTATTCCCAGAGATGAAATGCAATTTTAAATTCTTATATTTACCCTTACTGAGTGTTTGAGCTCACCCTTCATGGGTTTCCTTTTCTTTAGGTCGTGAAGAATGGTTTTAAGTATGTTATGTCTAAGAAGGTTATATATTTTAATAACCTAGTTGAATATTTTCTATGTTTTTATGAACCGGTTTTTTATGTATCAAAGTTTTAATATAAGAGTTTTTTCTAATTCTCTAAAACTCTAAACCTAAAATTTTCAGGGTTATATAAGTGATCCAATATTTCCTTTTGATGTTTTAAGTTTTGGATGGGTTAAATTGGGTAAAACAATATTGGTATCAAATCCATAAATATAAAGATAATGTTTCATAATCAAATTAAAGAGTTTGGGTCTAGGGATTTTATATAGATCATGTAATGTCATTTTATAAATAACCCATGAAAAATGAGGAGGAGGATTCATGTACATTCATTAATTTCGTAAATTTATTTCATACATGAGCGTTGAATAATTTTAAACCAATGAAATTTAAATATGGGTTTCATACAAGGAAATTAAAAATCAATAAATTATATTTACATCTAGGTGAATACTCATGGATAAGGAAGAGGTTTGGGTATTCATAATAATAAATATTTCACGTAAAAATATCAAAATTTTGAAATACTTTCCACGGCATGATGGGTATATAATTTAGATTATGGAAAGGGAATATTGGGAGGGAACTAAGGTATCCCATTGATAATACTCTATTTTAGTTGTAATAGAAAAATCAAAAGTGTATGAAAATAAATTAATTCAATATTTAGAATATATAACTCAAAAGAGATATATGAATGGAAAATAAGACGAGGAGAACTCACTTACATTGAAGAGTTGCTTCATAAAAATTAAGGATGGAACCTAAAGGCCTTAAGGATGCCTTGTAGGGAATATTTTGGAGGTTAAATGACTAGTAATTCATGGATAAATTATTTGGAGTGGAGGTGAATGGGAGGATAAGTGGGTATTTTTAGTAAAAGAAGAATAATTGTTTAATAATTTCTAAATATACACCTTTGAACTCTAGGTTGTGGAAAATAAAAAACCATTGGTTTACCTATGGTTTCTATTTAGAGTTTTAGTAAATTTAAGTCATGTTTTAAAATATTTTAATACATTAAAATATAAATCCATTTTTTAATATTACTTCATCCATGTAAAAGTAAAATTTCCATAAAATATAGTTTTAAAAAATTAATTTCTATTTTAGACTTTGGAAAGTAATTTATAGGTTTGAATTTTTTTTAAATCCATTAAAATACATAATATAAATAAAATAATTTATTTTGGGTCTTGAATTTAGTTTTTTAATTATTATATCATTAATAAATATTTATGAAGTCATAAAACATACTGTAAACACAAAACAATATTTTTAAATTTCACTGAAAAATAAAGTATTTTAGAAAATTATATAAATTTAACCGTAACCTAATTTCACCATGATAATTTCAAAAATAATTTTTTTTTCAGAGTAATTTACTAAATATGTGAATTTTAACTTTTAAATAAAACTTTATTCTTTATCAAAAAATAACAATCTTTACAGCATAGTAAACTTTCTAACAATTATAAAAATTTCCTGATACATTATAAAATTATATTATCATTTATATTTAAATAAATAAATTTTTCATCAATTATTTCATAAAAATAAATTTTATATAGAATAACTTAATTTATTATAAAAGTTTATACATTTTCGAGAAATTCCATTATATTTTATTTATATCCAAAAATCAATTTATAAAATTCATCTTATATTCATGTGCATTTCATTAAATAAAATAATAATGAAAATGAGATTGAGGAAATAATTCTTTTATTTATACAAAAGAAATTAAACTTTTATTATACTAAGGTCTAGATAAATAACCCCTTATTACACTAGCATGCCCACTAAGGGTAATGTCTATGATTGTGGTAGTTTCATGGGGTGGCTCAGATTACAATGACCTAGTGGTGATCTCATGTAACTTGAACTTATCCTATAGTCAATTCTTTTTGGTTCTTACTTTTTTAAGAACATCATGGGATAGGTCAAGGGTAAACCCAATGATGGTACCTCCCTCCCAAATTATGATAAATGGGATTTAAAATGAAATATCCAACTTTTTGAGATTATCATTTCTCCCTTCTGCATAAATTATATTTTCCCATTACCCTTTATAAACACTAATTCTAATTGAAACATTATTACCAACTGACATAATTATCAATAGTCATATTAACCAAAAATCATATTGAACAATGATCAAGTTTTTATTACAATGGTCATATCACCATTTCAACAATCATATTAACTTCTTCAAATACCTCTGAATTCCTTCATTCATTATTTATCTCAATTTCACTCAAGGATCTATATTTCTGAAATGTTAATTGGTCTATTAATGTTTTTTCTTCATTTTATAGTTTTTTTCAAGGTTGTGATGATTCTAAGGGATCAAGATAATCATAATTTTCCAATTCATATAATTTTATTTCTTTCAATTTAGTTACACATTACAATACATTCTATTATCATGGATATTTATTTTAAAATTTACTGTTATTATGAAATTTATTATAATTTTTATAGGATTGTTTTTTATTTAAATATAATAAAATAGTCATTATGAAATATGAGTGTTGAGTTTCTCCTTAAACCGATTTATGTTTTTATAATTACAAAGATTTATATGTTTTATTTCCATTAATTTTCTTAATACTTTTTATTGTTATTTGATTAAAGTAATACTAATCTTGATCATATCCTTACATACTTTTCTTTATTTATCTTTAGATTTCATGCTCTGATAGTTTATTACATGTTCAAAAAGTATAATTTTTCATTAATAGGCTAAATAATTTATTTAGAACTTTAAAATATCATTTATAGATGATTTTTATTGTTTCTAAACAGAAAAACCATTGCACACCATGTATCCAAGTGGTTAAAAATTTGGCCAATTGTTAATTTTTGTAGCTGATTTTGAATCCACTTAGCCAATTTTCCAATTTCACTTACCCAAAGTATTTCGACTATATATTGAGTTATAGAACTCCAAATTGAATGATTTGTTTTTTTGTAAAGAGAATAATGTTTCCTACATTTCATTATAAAATATATTCTTATTAATTTATATCTTTAATGTATTAAATTTGGTTTTAATTCACTGAATATTTTCAGTTTCATTTCTACAATATTCCAGAACTGTTTTACTTCTATTTTTCAATCATAAATTGATTTCTATAAATTTGATTAAGATTATTCTCGTTTATTTAGAAATATAAGGATATTTTATAAATATAATTCAAAATTATACAAAGATAATTCTTTTATTTATATGGTCTATTTTAGGTCTGAAGTTAGAAAAGGTAATCTATTTGTAGTTTTTAGGAATTAAAATATGTGAATCCCATAAATGAGGAATTTTCCTACGTGAGTCTTTTACATTTTTCACCTATGTTGATTTAGATTATATAAATCACCTACAAATATTACCCTCTATATATTTTCTTATGTGAATCACTTACATTGATTCACCTACATTAAATTTATTTACAAGGAAATACCTACGTAGTTTAGTGAAAATCCTATAAGAAATTATACTCTATTTTGTGTAGTGACCATGAGTTTCAAAACCCACATTATCATGAGTTATTATTTCACCTTACCATGATTTTTGAATCTTTTACAGCTTATCTTTAATTAAAATTCAACTAACCATGAAACCTTTTATTATCCTACCACCTAAAGTAAACTACCTACCATGGGTGAAGTGTACCTACCATGTAGTGGATTTGTTGAACTATAGTGATTTCATGTTATATATGTCTACTGCATGTGTTAAATAAATTTAATGCATGTTTTAATCTTCACATGGTTAGTATGGTGACCACAAGAACACTTTAACTAACAACACGACACTACAATTATGCCGAACTGATGACCACTTAGTGCACATGATCAGTTCTTTTATTTTCTTATTTTTCCTTCAATATGGAATTTGACACATACTATTTTTTCATTTTTTTCATATATCAATTTTTTGAATGTTTTTTCTTATTTTTAGATTGTTTTAATGACTTTATAAATTAATATTAATAAGATAAAACCCATGTGAAGTAATTTTCACTATTTTAAACATGTTTTTATGAAGATCAAAAAGTGTTTCAGTTTTATACATGAATCATGTAGCTTGAAACTAGAAAAATCATTTTTTTATGTTGTTCTATTAGTTTTTTATTTATAAATTTTTAATGGCTCGGACCTCTTTTGTCCATTCCATTGTAAAAATATGATGTTTGTGATGCTCTGGGAGGCAAAAGTGACTTATTTCTTACAGTTTTCAAAATTTCCAATTCTGTGAACAGTGTTTATAGTTATGTAAATAGTTCCATCAGAAGGTCGTCTATCATTAGGTTATAAATTTTTAGGTCATATATTAGTAGTTAATCTATCGGTAGGCCATTTATTAGTAGGTTGAATAGTTTTTCCATGAAGTTAGGTCATCTATCATGAGGTCATCTATCGTGAGGTCATCTATCGGAAGGTTGAACAGTGTTTCTAGGATGGTAGGTCATTTATCAGTAGGTTGAATAGTGTTTTCAAGATGGTAGTTCATATATCGGTAGGTCATCTATTGGTAGATCATCTATCGATAGGTCATGTATTAGTAGGCCATCTATTGGTAGGTCATTTATTAGTAGTTCATATATCAGTAGGTCATTTATTAATAGGCCATCTATCAGTAGGTGTATAATGTTTCTAGATTGGTTGGTGAACATTGTTTCTAATATCCTATAGTTTCACCCCTTTAATGTTATCCTTGATGTAAAACAAACTCAAATAATTTTTAATGGATATAAGGACAATTCAAATCTCATTAATCCTATCTTAATTTTTCTAAGGGTCTGGGTGCCTTTACTCAGTCAAACTGTATAGTCTTGACCAGATCCTTTAATGGAAAATTTAAAAGGTATCTAAAGCTCAACTCTGTTTAGATTTTAAAAAGGGTCGAGATACCTTCCACCCTTGTTCTTCCTTCTCCTTTGTCTTGGTTTGAGGAACCCCAAACATTTGTTACAAAGGGGTTTTTTGAATATTCTATGCTTGGATCATTTCCCCTTGGAGTTATTCCTACTCCACGTGCACCCCCTATTTTGGTGCAACCAGGAAGTGTTGATCCATCTTTTATGTGAGGTAAGTTCTAACACCATTATTATGGTTTACTTAATGTAGTTCATCCCATTTATCCTTTACATGTGATGGAATTTGATCAAGATGTTTCTAATGGATCTTTCTTGGGTGTTGGTCGATGTGGTTGTGTCGCAGCGTTCTCAGGTGGATACAGTCCTTGTAGGAGAGGTGATCGTGATCCGTTGTGTTGGCCCATTCTCATTCAAAGAATTTCAGAAACCGTTTGAGGTAGGGGATTTGTGGCTTATCTATTATATTTAAATTAATTTTTAGATTAATCATTATTTATCCCACTTAATCATAATGAAATTTACATGATAAATACTTCAACTCGATTAAATAATTCGTATCAATTTCCTAACGATGTTATTACCTCTTGATTTTCCTAGATGGTGTGATATCTATTCTTTTCTTGTTTAGCATGTCATTTTTTATGGAAATTGGTAGAGAACATAAATCTAATACTGATTGTGAATTGATTTTCCAAAGATAAATAGGCATGTTTAATGAGTCTAGTTGTTTTTGTAATTTAATGATAATAAAATGGATGAAATTATGCATGTTTAAATGAATAGGTGAATTCAATGTGGAATAAAGAGAGGATTGTTAGATAAAGATAATTCCTTTTAGGTTTATGAGTTACCTGCTTGCTTGTAAAGGCCATATACCTTAGCCTTTGGAGATGTGAGTTCTTGTTGTGTGTGAAGGATGAATTCCTTTTTAGGGCTAAGAGCCCAGTTGCTATGTTGTTTGTTTCCTTCTACTTTTGTTGTGGTGTGCGCTTGGGATGGATGAGATTGGGAAAATATTGTGTTATGTGGGGGTAGGGAGGCCCAGTGGTTGTGGAATTAGTTGACTCCTAGAGTGACGAGATACATTTTTTATGCATGTGGGTGTTCAGGAGGGAATTGGGGTTGATGGAATAGGTTGAAGTTGGGCTTACCCAATGATGTGAATGTGGTTGTTGTTGAATATGTTGTTTGTGTATCTTATTTACTTTCTCCACTACTTGAGGAAAATGGTATTGCTTACCCTTCTACAAAAAAATGTGAAGATGTGTGGGGTATGACACGTGCTTTCTTCATTTAACTTCATGAGGATGGATGGGTCTATGCTTCGACTATAGGTGGAAAATTCTCGATAGGTAGTTCATCTACTCACCGTGTTGAGCCCCTTATGTTTAATATATTATAATAATGTTCTAGAATTCCTGGAATTATATAAACTGAAGATGTTATTAATAAATTTTTGAATAAATTATGTTGAACCCATGGGATTGGATCTTGCTAGGATGCAATGTTGTGGTTATAATTCTAAGGAACTATGGACTAAGTTTGGTTATGCATGGAAGGCATGGAGCTTTGTTGTGATGCTAATAAAATGAAATGTGGAAATGATAATGGTTAATTAATGCTTAAAAAATTAATTAATGTAAAGTGGAATTGATTAAAAGGGATAATATGACTTAATGTAGATCTATAAATGGTTGTGTCACTACTATAGATAGAGCTTTTATAAGTACTAGAAAAGCGTTGTTAATATCAAATATGATAAAGGGGGGTCTCCTTTAATAGTGTTAAAAACACTGATAATGGGTGTCCCTTATCTACACTAAAAAAGTGCTGATAAATCCCCCCCTTATCAGTGTTCTAAATATCATTAATAAAGGCATAGCTACCTGTGATGTGTTATTTATATAACAGCACACCCACGAGTACTTGCATAGGAAACACACAAACCACCTACATATAGGAAACAAGAACGAAGCAGTGCGTAAAACAATGCATACAAGAACAAAGAAGCACACACAAGGTTTTATAAAACAATGCTATATACATTTCAAATAATGTTTTATATAATTAAATTTACAATTATCCAACAAAATAGTAAAAAAATTAATGTTTCATCATTTGACATATGTGATCCCCTCTCAAAAATGTCTTCCCATGGTATTAGTTGTGGAACAAATCATCCCAACTCAAGAAAAAGGTTCCACCTATATAAAAAAACAAATATTATGTTAGTAATACTATAAATAAATAAATTAAACATTAATATTAAAGAATGCATTAATAAAATGTCATTTTTTAATAAAAAAGACACATTTGGAGTTTTATAGGTCAAAATATGCATCATATTGAGGTGGGGTTCATTCCTACACATCACAAATGAGTTATAGATTATTTTCCTAAAATATCAAAACAATTTGAATGAGTTTTCTTGGTTTTGAGTATGTAACTTTTTTACTAAAATTAATATCAAATTTAAATGACTGATTTGGATTTATAACTATCACATCATCCATCATATTGAGGTTTGGTTTATTCATACACATCACAAATGACTCATGGATTGTTGTTCTAAAGTATCGAAATAATCTGAATGGGTTTTCTTAGTTTTCAGTATGATAGTTGTGTTTTTTTACTAAAATATCATTTCAAACTAGAAACACCCATTTTGACTCATACCGGTCACATCATGCATTTTTTTAAGGTATGAATTCTTTATACATGTCACAAAGGGTTTAAGAATATCTCCCATAAATCATGAATACTATCAGAGGGTGTTTTCATGGTTTTTAGTGAGGGAAATGTTTTGATCTAAAATGCTAATTTCAAACTAATAACAAAACCATTCAGCCATACTGGTCACACCATGCATCAGATTGAGGTGTGTTTGATTCCTACACATCAAAAATGAATTGTGTATCATTGTCTTAAAGTATCAGAACAATCTGAATGCATTTTCTTAGTTTTCAGTATGTCAGTGGACATTTTTTACTTAAATTAATTTCAATTTTAAATTAAAACACATTTGGATTTATACCAGACACATCGTTCATTAGATTTAGGTGTGTTTGATTAATACACATTACAAATGAATCATGGATCATTGTTCTAAGGTATCAAAAATATAAAAATTCATTTGCTTAGTTTTTAGTATCTCAGTTGTGTTTTTTTTACTAAAATATCATTTCAAACCGAAAACACACCTTTTGAGTCATATCAATCACATAGTGCATTGATTTGATGTGAGAATACTTCATATATGTCATAAAAGACTTAAGAATTGTAAGAACCTGGATCTCTTTTCATGTATGTTTTTCGTTTTTCTGGAGTTTTTGAGAAAAATGAATTTTCTGGAAATTTCAGAAGTACACATCATGTACTTTCTAAGTACACGCCGTGTACTCTATTCCATCTCGAAGTCGTGTGATGGCCGTGTCCGGGCCACACACACAGTGTGTAAGGCTGAGGTGGAGGCTGGTTTTTTGGAGTACGGAAAATTCGAAGTACATGCCGTGTACTCAAAAATTACACATCATGCACTTTCTTTCTTTTTCATTAAATGGAATGGGGTCGCGTCTAACCCCCATATCCGTCTTCTTCTTCAGTTTTCGACCATCTGAGAGTGATCGTACAGCCGGATCTTCCACGAACTCCCACCCCACCGTCCATTCTCCGATTCAAGCACGGTCAGTTGCGTTGGAATCGCAGCGGTGAGTTCTTCCTTCTACTTTAGCCTTGTTTCTTGATTCCTCCTCATTTCCAAGTTATCATGGGATGAAAGTTTTGTGCATTTTCTCATATCTACGTCATTCTAAGGGGAATCTGTAATCGAGGTTCACGTATATCGATCCCCTAGGATCGAGGTAGGTGGTTTGTGCCTTTCTGTTGAAAGTCGATGGGTATTATGTGCAAATTCCACCAATACCCTTGAACGGGGTATTTCGTGTTTCCGGTTTTTCCTTTGTTAGTTGCCTACTTTGCTTGATTTCTTTAATATAGGTTATTGCTTGTGATTAGAGTAATTCGTTGTGCTCAGATTTCTTTTCCATGCTTGTTCTTCCTGTTTCACGTTCTGTCAGTTTCTATGCCTAGTTATAGGATAGTGGAACTGTTGTTTTATTGCTTTTGAACCTTAGTTTTTAGCCAAGTAGTTTTTGGAGGTTTACATGGACGATGCACACGTGTTGAGCATGTTTAGTTTTACTCAGGACTGTGAGAACCTAGAGTAGCATACCAAATGGAGAATTGATGGAAGGGCTTCTCTAGAGTTTATTTTAATTATGATGTGAGACTATAGGGGTAATTGACGTTGAGTGCTTCCCCAGAGAGTCTATAGATCCACGACGCAGGCCATAGGGGGAATTGATGTTGAGTGCTTCCCCAGAGAGCCTTTAGCATGATACAAGACTACAAGGGGAATTGATGGTGAGTTATTCCCCAGAGAGTCTGCTTAACTACATAGCTGAACTAGAGGGGTGAGACTGTGTGTGCCTCCCAGAGGGTTGCTAGTACTTAGAGGTTGAACCATAGGGGTTAGACTGTGAGAGCTACCCAGAGGGTTACCTGCTTTCTTCTTGTTGTTGACTGCTTACTTGTGTGCTTTACGTGTTAGAACTGTGTATTGTAGATGCTCGTGCTTTTCTGTTTATTGCTTCTTGTTTTATTACTACTATGTATTCATTGACTGTTAGGCACAAATATTTGGTTGATTGCCTATTGGGATTGTATCTCATACCCTGTTAGGGCCATGCCTTTTGGCCCAAGCAGACTATGTTGCTGCAGGTATAGATAAGGGCAAGCGCCCTTCTACTTTAGGTTCTTGATTGCACTGGAGCTGAGGAGCATGGGATGGAGCCGTGGCTTGTGATGCTGAGGAGATTTCTTTGTTTTTTTTTTGCACTTGGTTTCAGTTGTATTCCAGTACGTTTTTGTGTTTGCTGCTTTCCATAGATACTTGTACCTGCTGCTTTATTATCATCATAGTTATATATCTACATTGCTTCTGCTGTTTGATTTCTGTTGTTATGCATGTTGTTTACTACTTCCGCTGTTTATTATTGCTTTCTCACCTTGTATACCTTACCGAATGAGGGCATAGTTTCCCCACTGACTCACATAGGCCCTCGCTGCTAGTCGACATCCTCTGGCATTTGGGGAAATGCGCTTGAGGTCATGTGGCGAACCAGGTATGGGGCACCAGTGGAGGGGCTCCGGACTCGGGACGTTACAAAGTGGTATCAGAGGAGTTCTTTTCTCTTGCTTTACTGTTTGGAGACCTTAGCCATGGATAGGATGGATTCGGTACTTGGCATTAAGTTGTGCTTGGGAGTAGCTAACCTGTTTATAGGGAAAAGCCATACTACCTCGTTAATTGTAGTTTCTGGTTTTGAGATTTTATGGTTGACCTGATTTCACCTAGAGTGATTCACTTGTCTTGTGCTATTATTGTTTTGATATTTCGATTTTTTTACTGTCGTAACCCGATGAGATGAGGGTATGCCATATCATGCATCATATAGGCACTTGTAGAAATCACATGTCATGCATTCTTTCCATGCCATCTAGGGTGCATTTGTGATTGCATGCTGTTGTGATAGGCTCTATGTAGATAATGCATGTTGTTAGGATATATTCTTGATATATTCTCTGTTGTTATGCTAGAAAACTGTTTGTTTTGTTCCTTGCTTAAAAATGAACTCCAAATTTTGGTTTTTGAGGTGTTATGGGCCCTCACGGATTAGAAATTGGCACCTTTTTCATTGTTTTTAGTGTTTCTAGAATTCTGCGCAGTTTCTGAGCTACTGCCCAGAAAAACCTATAATACATGGCATGTACTTTTTAGATACACGCCGTGTAGTTTTCCGGCCATGTCACTGATCGTGTGAAGAGAACACGGTGTCATGGGAGTAACTTCGGGAACACGCTGTGTGCCATTGGTACACACCGTGTGAGTTCGGAGCCGTGTACCCAGCCATGTCACTAACAACACGGTTCGAGGAAGCTCGGGTGGAACACGCCGTGTCTGTAGGGAACACGCCATGTAGTCCTGTCCAGGTACCCGGCCGTTTCACGAACAACACGGGCCGGCGTGACCTTCCTTCCCGAATGTCGTGTTTGTTCGGAACACGTCATGTAGTCTTGCCCAGGCACCCGACCATGTCGCAAACAACATGAGATGGTGTCACCTTCGACTATACACGCCGTGTTTTTTCGGAGCACGCCGTGTAAGGTTCATCCGTGTAGACGGCCGTGTGCTTAACAACACGGGCCGTCTAAGCCTTGTCTAGTGCACGCCGTGTTTGTTTCGAACACGCCGTGTAGTCTTGGGTTGATTCGGACCGTGTGGGTTAGCCGTGTAAGGAGACTCAGGTAGGGGAATAGTTTTCGAGTACACTCCATGTGTTGGGGTCAACACGCCGTGTAGTTTGAAGTGTACACGACTTGTAGGGCAGGGGTACACACCCATGTCAGTGGCTTAAGTAGACACGCTGTGTAGTTTTATGCACGCCATGTAGTCGTGTTTTCTAGTCTTGTGTGTTTTTCATCCCATGTTCCCATTTTTTGCTCTTGTGTTCTCTGTCCTTGTTTTTCTTGATCTGAGGTGTGCTTTTAATCTTTCAGAGCTATTCCTCTGAGACATCCTCCGGTCGTACGCCTGTCGTCAGGCAGTGATCAGACGCCAGACAGGGTTGATCTAGGACTTCCTATCAATCCCCCAACTGAGCCAGCCTTGGCACCGGTGGTTGTACCAGCCGCGGGCACTGATGCGCAGTTTAGGGAAGGTTTCATGAGGATGATGCAGGCCTTCTAAGGAGAACTGCCTCCTGCCTCTTCTATGGCATACTTGATGCGGGTTTTCCAGCAGCAGCATCCTCCCACGTTCTCGGGGGAGGGAGGATCTCATGCTGTGGACTGGAATCCATGCTGACTATCTTCGAGCATCCAGAGATGCCTCCAGAGAGGCGGGTCAACCTCTCCACCAACATGCTTCGAGACTCTGCCAAGAGGTGGTGGGACGTGATCTCACAGGCGGGTCAGCAGCAGGCTATGGCTTGGGAGGAGTTCCAGCACGTGTTCTATGACTACTTGAACCCGGAGACCCTGAGGGCCGATTGAGCTCGGGAGTTCATGAGCTTAGAGTAGGGTACTCTATCTGTCATGGAGTATTCCTCCCATTTCACTGAGCTGTAGTGTTTTACACCCCTTCAGGATGGGAGTGGGGTGTTCTTGGTGAGGAAGTTTGAGGATGGACTCAGGCGGGATATCCGCTCGCAGGTGAACATCTTCTAGCTAACTTCCATTACTTCCATCATCAACCAGGCACTGATTGCATAGCGAAATCTGAGAGACTTTGGAGCGGCGAGCCAGGGAGGTTCTGCTTCTAGAGTTAGTCTTCCTCCAGATGACAGTAAGAAGCACCGTAGGGAGCCTACACGTGGTGATTCGAGGAAGCGAGACGCATCATCAGGCAGCCAGGTGACGTGCTATCAGTGTGGCCGGACAGGGCACACGAGGCTGTAGTGCCAGAGAGACCCCGTGGAGTGCTGATCATGTGGAAAGATGGGTAACCTTCAGCAGTTCTACCAGGTTTTCTCACCAGTGGTTGGTGACCAGGGTTCTTCTATGACTCCTCGTTTAGGAGCAGCACTGCCAGCTTCTCACCAGTCAGGGATCTGGAGTTCTTTCGGCCGTTCGGTCCAAGGTGGAGGTCGAGGTTGTGGTAGTCAGCCACCAGTTCCTCAGCACCAGTAGGGAGGTTCATCTTAGAGTGGTCATCCATGGGTGCAGGGCCGCGGCACGGGCCAATCTTTCACCGTGGAGCAGACTTATCATGAGCAGGATCCCGACCCTTCTACTGTTCGAGGTATGATTTTAGTAGCCTCAGTTTTATCTTCATCTCTTTTTGATACTGGGGCTACGCATAGTTTTATCTCGGTTGTCATTGTGGAGAGCCTTGGACTCTGCATCTTTTCTTCTGCCGACTCATTGACACTAGACACACCTTTGGGAATGAGGGAATCTAGTGTACGCCAGTGTAGAGAGTGCCCTCTCGGTATTGCAGGGTATCGCTTCTTATGGGATCTCTATGTCCTAGAGATGACAGGTTATGATGTCATCCTTGGCATGGACTGGTTGATTCCCTTCCTGGCAGTCGTCAACTGCTATCGCCGCAGAGTGAGTTTCATTTCACCGGAGGGTGAATCCTTCCTTAATAGAGGTGAATGGGACGTTCGGGCGAGTCGGGCGGGACTCGAGAATCTTGGTCTAGGAGGGGTGATATCCCAGATTGCTAGTCTTTATCTGGATGATTAGGGGACTCCACAGATGGACTTTCCTCCAGTGGTGGGTCACTTCAGGGTTGTCTTTCCAGAGGACTTTTCGGGTTTGCCTCCAGAGCGTGAGGTATACTTATCTATTGAGCTCATGCCAGGAGCGACACCGGTTTCCATTCCTCCCTATAGTATGGCCACACCTGAGTTACAGGAGCTCAAGAAGAAGTTGGAGGAGCTATAGGCTAAGGGTTTCATTTGACCTAGTACTTCTCATTGGGGTTCGCCTGTTCTTTTCATGAAGAAGGCAGACGGTACCCTTCGTCTTTGTGTGGATTATCGGAAGCTAAACCAGTTGACGGTCAAGAACCGATATCCCTTGCGGCGGATTGATGACCTTTTCGATCAGCTTCGAGGAGCCCGGGTGTTCTCAAAGATCGACTTGAGGTCCAGTTATCATCATTTGCGCGTTAGACCATCAGATATACCTCTGACAGCCTTTAAGAGCAAGTATGGTCTATACGAGTATACAGTCATGTCGTTCGGTCTCACGAACGCACCTACGTTTTTCATGGAACTGATGAACAGAGTGTTCCATCCTTACTTGGACTCCTTTGTTGTGGTCTTCGTGGACGATATCTTGGTGTACTCTCACACTCGACACGACCATGCCACACGTCTTAAGATAGTTTTGAGTACACTGAGAGAGCATCGGCTTTATGCTAAACTCTCGAAGTGCCACTTCTGGATGGATCAGATTCACTTCTTGGGTCACATCATCTCAGAGGTAAGAGTATCAGTGGACCCAGAGAAAGTGAGTGTTGTAGTTTCCTGGGAGCAGCCAAAGAACGTCTTTGAGGTACGGAGTTTCCTAGGGCTGGCTGGATACTACAAACGTTTCATTCAGGACTTTTCATGCCTAGCAGCGCCTTTTACAGGTCTGTCCAAGAAGGGGGCGAAGTTCTTATGGTCAGATTCTTGTGAGTCAACCATTCAAGAGCTGAAAGGGAGGTTGACGTCAGCACCGATACTTGTCTTGCCAGAGCCAGGCAAGAGCTACATTGTTTACTGTGATGCATCAGGTATCGGGCTAGGAGCTGTGCTTATGCCGGGAGATGGAGTCATTGCGTACGGGTCTCGGTAGTTGAGGCCACATGAGAGGAACTACCCTACGCACGATCTGAAGTTGGAAGCTGTTTTTCATGCCTTGCGCTGTTGGAGACACTATCTTCTGGGAGAGCACTTTGTGGTTTTCACTGACCACAAGAGTATCAAGTATATCTTCACTTAGCGTGATCTGAATCTGAGGCAGCGCAGGTGGGTCGAGTATCTTCAGTATTTTGATTTCGAGATTTCCTATACACTGGGAAAGGGCAACACCGTGGAAGACGCGTTGAGCAGGAGAACTCTGATTCAGGAAGTTCAGGAGGCCATTAGTGAGTGGCAGCTGATGGCTCTGTTTTCTGAGATTCATCTAGAGGTGCACGACAGACGGGGACAGACCTTTCTATCTTCTATAGCTATTAACTCCACGCTACTTGATTGGGTACGGATGAGGCAGTTATCAGACTCAGAAGGCTTAGTCCTGCGGGAGAGTGTGTCAGGAGGGGATCCTCTTCCTGGATGGACAGTGGGTGAGGATGAGATCTTGCGTTTCCAAGGACGCGTATGGGTGCCAGAAGACATACGCGAGGAGCTGATGCGGGATTTCCATTCCTCAATTTGGGCAGTTCATCCTGGCGTCACCAAGATGTATCGGGACCTTCATCGCCAATATTGGTGTCCAGGTATGAAGAAGGATGTTGCTGGTTTTGTCATGATATGTTCTACTTGTTAGCCGGTGAAAGCAGATCACCAGCGACCAGCGGGGCTTTTACAGCAGTTACCCATTCCGGAGTGGAAGTGGAACGATGTTGCGATGGACTTCGTGACTGGGTTGCCGAGATCACCTAGGGGAAACGATGATGTTTGGGTTGTTGTTGACAGACTTATGAAGGTTGATCACTTCTTTCCAATCAAGGAGACCTTCAGTGTCGATGATCTGGGATGACTTTACATCAGAGAGATCGTTCGTCTGCATGGAGTTTTGTGCTCTATTGTTTCAGACAGAGACGCGCACTTTACCTCTCGGTTCTGGCTGGGACTTCAGAAGGCCTTGGGTACACAGATACTTTTGAGTACAACATACCATCCCCAGACTGATGGCTAGTTCGAGCGCACAATCCAGGTTCTTGAGGATATGCTCCAATCTTGCATCCTTTATTTTTGTGGCACTTGGGAGAAGCATATTCCTCTGGTGAAGTTCGCCTACAACAACCGTTTCCAGGCGACCATTCAGATGGCGCCATACGAGGCTTTGTACGATAGGCCATGATGATCACCCTTATGATGGCTGGAGGCAGGAGAGGCAGCTTTGATGGGACCTCATCTTGTTCAGGAGACTTCAGAGCAGATAGAGCTGATTCGGAAGAGGATGACTACAGTGCAGTCTCGACAGAAGTCTTATGCTGATCAGCAGAGACGACCTCTGGAGTTCAAGGTCGGGGATCAGGTTTTCATGTGTGTCGCACCAAGGTTGGGACACAAGAGGATTCGGAGACAGGGTAAGCTTTTACTACAGTACGTCGGACCGTTTGAGGTCTTGGAGAGAGTTGGTCTGGTCGCCTATCGATTGCAGCTACCTCAGAGGTATCGGTCCATGCACGATGTCTTCCACATATCTCAGCTGTAACGCTAATTTTTAGACCTGTCTCACTTTTTTCAGCCCGAGGAAGTCGAGCTTGAAGCGGATGCATCGTTCGAGGAGCATCCTATCTGGATTGTCGATCGTAGTACGAAGGTTCTCTGAGGGCGGTCTGTTCCTCTGGTACGAGTGCTATGGCAGCACGGGCAAGTACAGGACGAGACCTAGGAGAGGGAGGCCGATGTTCCATCATTGTGGCTAAAGCTGTTCGGGGTTTCTCCTTCTCCGCCTCTTTAGGAAAATTCGGGGAGAAATTTCTTTAAGGGGGGGAGTTTGTAAGAACCCGGATCTCTTTTTAGGTATTTTTTTCCTTTTTCTAGATTTTTTTAGAAAAAATGAATTTTCTAGAAATTTCAGAAGTACACACCGTGTACTTTCTGAGTACACGTCGTGTACTCTGTTCCAGCTTGAAGTCATGTGCTGGTCGTGTCCGGGCCACACACATGGTGTGTAAGGCTGAGGTGGAGGCCGGTTTTTCAGAGTATGGAAATTTCGGAGTACACATCGTGCACTCAAAAAGTACACGCCGTGTACTTTCTTTTTTCATTAAACAGACTGGGGTCACGTCTAACCCCCATAATCATATTCTTCTTCAGTTTTTGACCGTCCAAGAGTGACTGTATGACCAGATCTTCGACGAACTCCTTCCCTGCCATCCGTTCTCCGATTTGAGCACGGTCAGTTGCGTTGGAATCGCAGCGGTGAGTTCGTCCTTCTGCTTTACCCTTGTTTCTTGATTCCTTCTCGTTTCCATGTTATCATGGGATGAACGATTTGTGCATTTTCTCAAATCTACGCCGTTCTAAGGGGAATATGTTGTCAAGGTTCACGTATATCGATCTCCAAGGATCGATGTAGGTGGTTTGTGCGTTTCTGTTGAAATTCGATGGGTATTATGTGCAAATTCCACCAATACCCTTGAACAAGGTATTGTGTGTTTCATGTTTTTCCCTTGTTTGTTGTCTGCTTTGCTTGATTGCTTTAGTAGAGGTTATTGCTTGTGATTAGAGTAATTCGTTGTGCTCAGATTACTTTGTCATGCTTGTTCTTCCTGTTTTACATTCTGCCAGTTGTCATGCCTAGTTGTAGGATAGTGTAATTATTGTTTTATTGCTGTTGAACCTTAGTTGTTAGCCAAGTAGTTTTTGGAGGTTTACATGGATGATACACATGTGTTGAGCATGTTTAGTTATACTCAGAAATGTGAGAACCTAGAGTAGCAGACCAAAGGTAGAATTGAAGGAAGGGCTTCTCTAGAGTGTCTTTTAATTACAATGCGAGACTATAGGGGGAATTGATGTTGAGTGCTTCCCCAGAGAGCCTTTAGCATGATACGAGACTACAGGGGGAATTGACGGTGAGTGCTTCCCCAGAGATCCTGCTTAATTATGTAGCTGAACCAGAGGGGTGAGACTGTGTGTGCCTCCCAGAGGGTTTCTAGTACTTAGAGGTTGAACCATAGGGGTTAGACTGTGAGAGCTACCCAGAGGGTTACCTGCTTTCATCTTGTTGTTGACTGCTTACATGTGTGCTTTAGGTGTTAGAACTGTGGATTGTAGCTGCTTGTGATTTTCTGTTTACTGATTCTTGTTTTATTATTTCCATGTATTCATTGACTGTTAGGCACAAATCTTTGGGTGATTGCCTACTGGGATTGTATCTCACACCCTGTTTGGGCCATGCTTTGGTCCCAAGAAGACTATGTTGTTGCAGGTATAGATAAGGTCAAGCTCCCTTCTACTTCAGGTTCTTGATTGCACTAGAGCCGGGGAGAGTGGGACCGAGTCGTGGCTTGCGATGCTGAGGAGATTTCTTTGTTTTTATTTTGCACTTGGTTTCAGTTGTATTCCAGCATGTTGTTATGTTTGCTGCTTTCTATATATACTTGTTCCTACTGCATTTTTGTCATCATAGTTATATATCTACATTGTTTTCGCTGTTTGATTTATGTTGTTATGCATGTTGTTTACTGCTTTCGTTGTTTATTATTGCTTTCTCACCTTGTATACCTTACCGAATGAGGGAATAGTTTCCCCATCAACTCACATAGGCCCTCACTACTAGTCGGTAGTCTCTGACGTTTGGGGAAACGCACTTGAGGTCATGCGGCGAACTGGGTACGGGGCACTAGTGGAGGGGCTCCGGACTCAGGACGTTACAAGAATCACTTTCCAAAATTATTAATACAATCAAAAAGCATTTTCTTGGTTTTTAGTGAGTGACACATTTTGAGTTAAAATGTAGATTTTAAACTGATAATTGAAACTTTTAGTCATATCGGTCACATCATGAATTGGATTGAGGTGTGCTTGATTCTTAAACCTAAAAAATGACACATAGATCGTTGTCCAAAATTAACAAAACAATCTGAATACACTTTCTCAGTTTTCAGTATGTCAATTGTTCTTTTTATTTAAATTAATGTCAATTTAAATTAAAAGACACATTTGGATTTATAACGGTCACATCGTGCATTTTATAGATGTGGGGTTAATTCCTATACATCAAAAATGACTCATGGATCATTTTCATAAATTATCAAAACAATTTGAATGAATCTTATTAGTTTTTAGTATGCTATTTGTGTTGTTTACTAAAATTAATGGTAATTTTAAATAAAAAGAGACAATTTGAGTCATACCGGTCGCATCGTGTGTCGGATTGAGGTGTGGTTGATTCCTACACGTCAAAAATGACGTATATATCATTTTCCTAAAGTATGAAAACAATATTAATTAATTTTCATAGTATTTAGTATTTCAGTTGTGTTTTTTTTTCAAAAATATCATTTCAAACTGGAAACATGCATTTTGATTCATACAGTTCGCATCATGAATCAGATTGACATGAGACTGCTTCATAAACATCACCAAAAACTTATGAATCATTTTAAGAAATTATGAAGACATTTAGATTAAGTTTTCTTGGTTTTCAGTGATTGGCATGTTTTGAACTAAAATGTCAATTTTAAATTAATAACGAAGACTTTTTGTCATATCTGTCACACCATTCGTCAGATTGAGGTGTGGTTGATTCTTACACATCAAAAATGAATGATGGATCATTGTCCTACAGTATAAAAACAATAAGAACCTATTTTATTATTTTTTAGTACGTCAATTGTGTTTTTTTTAAATTTATTGTTAATTTAATATAAAAATACACACTTAAAGTTATAATATTCACACTGTACATCATATTTAGGTGCAGTTTATTCCTACATGTCACAAATGACTTATGGATAGTTTTTCTAAACTACCAAATCAATCCTAATGAATTTTATCAATTTTCAATATGTCACTTGTTTTTTTACTAAAAATACTATCAATATTAAATAAAAATAGACACTTTGAGTCATACCATTCACATCTTCATGCTATTTGTGTACATTTTTCCATGAGGTATTCTACCCATTCGTTTCTAAAAGAATCTATATAATCTTTTGAATATGAGCCTTTTCAACAATCATCATAGTACTAAAAAATGTACAAATTATTCATAAATATTTTAAATTAAATAGTAATTATTATTTTTAAAAACTCTTCAGGGTTACTATTTTTCCATGGAATGCAATCTCTTTCATAAATTTACAAACATAATAACCATAGTCTTTATTATTTGTTTGTTTCAGACACTGCAAAAACATTGAGAAAAATAAGTAATTTTTTATATGTTTTTGGATAGTGAAATATTATTATATATACCCTAATTTGTATCTAGTCGTAGTACTTGTGATGTTTCTTTTCCTTTTACATTGTTCTAATTCCATGATGTAGACGATGTTCATGCACTAACATATCATTAAAAAATCCTCATTAAAAGATAATATAAATCATATAACTAGATGTTTAGTTCTAAAATGTTAGATGTACTATGTCACAAATTGACAAACACAATCATGTGTGGTCAGTTTATTGGATATCCATGCATTGAATCTTGGAAATAAATCTTTGGAGTATCTAAATTGACAACAATGAGCATCCAATATTGCATAACCACAATCCATTTTTAATTTTATAAAAACCAATTTTTGGATAAGTGGGAACCGTACATAATGATCCACAACAATACTGCATAAAATCTATTCAATTGAGTAGGACCGCCACAATTTCACCCTCTTTCATGGATTCTATTTTTGTTTATTCTATAGAGGTGACGTGAGGACTAAGGAGTTCAAATTTTTGTTCATGGGAAAATCTATTAAATTGTTTTTCATATATACGCTTGCAAAAAATATATAATTTATTTAGTTATAATTATCATAGTATATCAGCTTTTAGAAAATAAAATCATGAAAACATACCTCATCTATACATTTACAACTGATCCACCTATCCAATTATACTCCAAGATTTCACTTACATTGTCAAAACTAATGAAATCTAGATCTTCTCTTTCATATATATTTTCCTCAAAAATAATTGTGTGAGTATCACCATCTTTCAACTTCATATTCACATAATCCTGTAATGATAATAAATGAGGATATAGAATGGGTGGGTTTAAGGTGCTTTCAGTAGATTGTTTTGATCGGTTGGTTGATCCTTGAGATGGTTTTGAGATATTATTTGTTTTCACCCCCTTCCCTGTGTTAGTCTATAATAATATTAATCAGTTTATATATTTTTATATTAAATTATAAGGGGTTATATTGAAAAGTAAATTGGAAATGAATACCTTCATGTCAACATGTTTTTTACAAGTTGTGACAGTCATGAGATGAATGTTCCTAGAGATTGTTCGACTTTATGAATAACTTCATCAGCAATTAGAATAGGTATTCCAACCCTTGGCTCATGGGATATGTTAATAAACACTTTGACATGACTTATTGGATGTGTTCTATTGTGTATCATGGCATTCTGGATATTGAACACCATACCCTTGCTATAAGGCGATGGGTGGGTGTTGATAGATATAAATCACAATCATTTCCACCGTATACAATATCAGTATAGGAATGGTGTTAGTGTTTATTTGATTCAAAATTCATATAAACAATTATTAGAACATTTCTTACCTCAGCTAAGATAGTTTTTTTAGGGGAAAGTCTCACCTCAAATCTAATGGGGTGTGGTGGGGTCTTCACATGCTGGTTGTTCATGACTTGTTTCTTCTCTTTTTCCCCATCAAATTTATCATGAACTCTCTCTTTAATTTCATATGTTCTTAAAGGATATCTATTCTTTCTCTCATTATTTTGATTTTTTTACTTTTATCCTCTTGTTTATTTCTCAAAAAATGTTTGGGGTGTCACCCCAAAACCCGAACCTCTGACACGACCATAATTTTCTGGCTACTTCAAGGCCACCAAAATTATGTCTACATCTGGTTTGGATATTTTTGATTCCTATGACTATGTAAGATAGAAAATATAGAAAAATAATTAATCATTGTTATGTAATATTAATTTAACAAAAATATTTATTATGTCATACTTACACCTATTTCCCACACTTTTTTGTGTTTTTATCTATTAGTATCCCATCTTAATTTACACACACCTCCTTCCATAGAAAATGCAATAGGATGGATGTGACCTTGGATTTTGAGTCATTAATCTGCCTATAAATTGTGTAACATCATTATGGTGTTGTTTTAAGTCACATAAAAGTATTATATTAGATTTAAAATATGTACCGATTTTTTTTTCATGTGAAGCGTACCCCATTATCAAATTATGGTAACGGTACACTGGTTTTTATTCTCATTCCATATTTTAAGCAATCAATTATTGTTTCATAAATAAAAAAAATTCAATCAAAGTGATGAATACACGTATTTTCAAATAACTTTTTACCACACCAAATATACCTGAAAAGAATAATCTGTATGATGGATAGTAAATGAATCCCATGCTCCTTGGGTTATTAGGTGTGCATAAATTGGATGTTGGTTTGGGTTAATTTTCCCTTGAACATCATTAAGATAACATCTCATTAAAATTGTGCAAAATCGACTATGACTCCTTCTAGGAACCCTTAACAAATAGTCCTTGTGTGAGTCATCCATTATAAATTCACTCTACAAGGGATGATGAAGAGTAATTTAATGTTTAATTATATTAATTTTTAATAAACTAATGAAATGAAATCATAATGTTACCTAATATATCCCCACATCAGTGTCTTAAGCCTAGTGAAAATAGGGTTCCATGACTGTACATCAATCAGAATTCATTTCTGAGTGATTATTCCTATGTAACTAATAAACATGGCCTTGTTGGGGTTAACATGTTGGCCCCACTTATTCCATCCAACCTCATATTTGATGCCTTTCACTTTTTCCTTAAGGATTTTTTCTAAAACCGTCAGACTAAAATGCTCCTGTTTTTTCTACACTTCTAGTGTTTCATTGCCTACCATTTCATTGGTTTCAACATCATCAATATGTTCCTATGGAGTGCTTGCATCAGCATGTGCAGATGGTGGTTGTACCTCTTCACTGGGAGTAGTAGTAGCAACAGGTTGAGAAACTAGTTGGTCCTCTGCGCTACAAGCAGTAACCAGTTGAGAGACCTATTGTTCCTCTACACTAGGAGAGGTAGCAGGTTGAGAGACTTGTTGTGACTTGGGATTGGGAGCATTATCACATTCATAAGTCATTATCCAAAAAAGTGGTTTAACATTTAATTTAGATTACATAGAAGAAGTATAAAATAGATAATAACATAAGGTAACACAATGTATATGCAAAAAATATAAAACCCGATTATTGAACTCCGTTTTTTTAAGGATGAAGGAATTTTACCCCTTTTCGACTATCAAAATCCTTTAATTATGGTCTCATCTAACATACAAAATGACGTCTACATTGAGACCATTTTTAAATGATTGTGACATCCTAATGAAAGGGTCATCCTCTATTGAATTTCCATCTGACCCTTCAGTGGTTTTGGTCGATGACAGAATAATTGACCACTTTTGATTTGCAGGATCTATAAAATAAAATTCTTATACTGCCTGCGATTCCATTATAAATTATTCATCTTTAAACCCATCCTAACTTAAATCAACTTTCACAAATCCTAACTCATCTATTTTAACAACACTCCTATTATCAACCCTCTTGAATTGAAAAATAATCACTTGGAAGTTCGTATAATCTAACTCCCATATTTGTTTGTTGATGCCAAAATATGACATATTCTCATAAATTGGATTTTTGTTCTTAGCACAAGAAACATGCATCACTTCAGCCACCAGTGTAATTCCTCTATTAATCATGGTATTTTCTTCTTCATGTTCATTGGTATAAAATGTACAACCATTAATTACATAAGCATTATAAGATAATACATATACACTTGGTCCTACATCTAGCCATCAAAGTTGTTCTGAAATTGAGTCCATATTTTCATCTAACTTCTTAAATATGTTGTCATGAAACCATCCTATAAACTATTGATTATGTGTATTTGATATCCATTTTCATACCTTTATGAATTAAAATTCTTAAGAATTTCATTGTGGGTTTTGAAATATAGGTCAACCTATAAAATTTTATGAAAAACACAAAGGCGGGCCTTCTCCTGATCTGTAATATTGATTGTGAAAACCTCTCTTCCAAAAATTCCTTCACCCAAAATCTGTCAAATGTGACGAGATTTCGGTAAACCAATGATTTCAACCCCAGATAGGTATTCAGTCAGAATTCAATGGTTTCCTCAACAATATATCGCTCTGTAATACAACCCTCTGGCCAAATTCTATTTTTGATGTACCCTTTCAAAGTCTTTATATATCATTAAATGGGGTACATCTATCTACAGATTGCAGAATCACATAGTCGAATCTCTCTCACCCAGTGAACCATCATATCAAAGAATATCGGTGCGAAGAACATTTCCAATTCAGATAATATGAAAAAAAATTCTATTTCCATACATGGAAATTTCACTGCTTCTATAACTTTTATTTTATATATTTGAAGAAGAACAGTGCTTCGTTAATGTATAATGAACATTTTTTGAAAAAATGAAATTTAAATCTATAGGAATTATATTTTTCATCAAAACGTGAAAGTCATTCTATTTTATATCCTTTAACATTAAATCGTTCATTAACACAATGTTCTTGATATTCTATGAATACCACTATGGAACCTTTTCTTCATTCAATAATATGAAAAAAAATGATATCTCTCATTCTTAGAAGGAGTGTAAGCAGCTGGAGGAATAAAATTTCATTTTTCACCCTTCCCTGGTGCCAAATATTCTCGTATTCCCATATTAACCATCTCCAACATAATGTTAATTACATAATTTGTTTTTTAGGTGCATTTATAAAAATACTGATGAAACTATCACATACATTTTTATCAACATGCATGACATCAAGAAAGTTTCTGACGTACAGACAATTCTAGTATGGTAATTAAAAAAAACTAATCTCTTCTTCCAACTGGTTTTCATAAGGTTTTTTTAGAATAGTTTACCAAAAAAAGTGTCCACATCTTTTACTTTATCAAATATTTGATCACCTATTAGTGGAGATGGTGTTGTAAGTTCTTCTGAACTTCCATAAAATGATTTCTTCCAAGATCAGTACTTATGTCATTCGGGTAGAAATCTACAATGTCCTAGAATCATAGTTTTCGATGAATGTTTCAACCTAATTGACTGTGTACCTTTTTTCATAGACATGACACCCATCACATTCTTTAATTCTACATACTTACAAATTCACATAAGTAGAAAAGTCATTTATCATATTTTACAACATGTCACTCAATGTGAAATCTTTATTTCTATAATCATCATACATTATAACACCTGAATCCCACAATAATTTCAAATCCTCAATAAATGGATCCAAATAAACATCAATATCTTTACACAGTTGTTTCGGTCCTGATATAATCATAAATAGTTTGATGTGTATTTGTTTCATGCATAACCGTGGTGTCAATTTATAATTTACCAACATAACTAGCCATGTACAGCGAGTGCTTCATTGAAAACCAAAAGGATTCACTCTATCTATAGATAATGAAATCTGAAGGTTTCTCATATCTTTTCCAAAATCAAGATACTTATGATTGATTATCTTTTACTAAGGATATTCTGCTGGGTGAGGTATTTTTCCATCTTTATATATTTTTTATGCATGCCACTTCAATTTCCCTATGGTCTACTCACTTCCATATAGGTGATTAAACATTAAAACTATTGGAATGTACCATAAAACTTTTATAGGACCAAATTTATATTTCTTGCATTGAGAATCACCACACTTTGTGAATTTTATTAGCGATTTTTGGTCCTTGATAAACAGTAAACGATTATTCTTTAAGGTGTGTATTTGTTCAGATATCATACCCATTGAACATAGAATTCGTTTGGCATTGTATGTTCGGCTCGGGAGCCTATTATCTTTTGGGAGCATGTCATCCAAGAGAGCAAGTAATTCTGCAAAACTAGCATCACTCCATCTATTGTCTGCTTTCAAATTACATAGATTTAGTATGGTTGACAATGTTTTATATTTAGTGAAACCACCATAGAAATGCGTCTTTTCACAACTCTTTAACTACTTAGAAAATTTTAGGCAATCACCAAGTTCATCTTCAATTATCCTTTTCATTTCCTCAATAAAATCTTCATCAACATTCAAATTTTTAATCATGTACTTGATAATTTCTTCTTCTTTTCCACACTTGTAATAAAATCAGATGATCCATAAAATGCACTATTATCATAGCCACTAGCTACATTCAGTGCTCCCCATGTTTATTACAACATTTATAACTTCGATCTATTCCGTGAAAAATCAAGTGTTCTTCAAACTCTTCTAGACTAATGTTTTTGAATAACAACATCATAAACACGGACAAAGGATTTGAGAAGGGTCAAATGCAATATCCTTTTCAAATTTTATGAATGCTTTCACTCATTCTTCATACTCTTTTGTCGAATGATTAGAATCCATCCATTATTTATTCACATTCATCCTATTTTATTTGGTGATATTAGTATTTAACAAAATAAACACACAAAATATTTATATAATGTAATGCTTTTCCAAAATCTATAAAAATATAAACTTAAAATATTATGAAACAACTACAGTTTCAATGTCCTTTGAAAACTATTTAAAAAATAACACTTGAAATCCTATTAAAAAAACAAACCATTCACATAAATTCCTCTTAAAAATAACATGTCGTCTTTAAAATAAATCAATCAGTTCCAAACACTCTTTCACAAAACCACAATTCCTTTTTTTAAAGCATTCAAGACAACTTCATGACCTAGTAATCTTAATCATTAAAAATGAGTGAAATCCCTCTAAGGAACATTTCAAAACACTTGAATCATTTTAAAATATCCACATAGGAATTTTCACGAAGAAATATACCCTAATAGAAACAATTTAAAAAAGATATATAGAAAATACCTCGATTCATCCCTAATCAATCATTGTTGTATGATTCTATCACATTATTCCAAAGGTAGTTGTACTAATAATAATTTCCATAATAATTTTATATTGTGCTCCCCGCCATTGGATATCACTTATCCATACTTCCATTGTCCATTTATATCAATTATCCTTCACCAAAACACTAGAGTCCCAATAGATATATTCCATAGTCATAGAACACACTCGCAACTAATAAACACTCATGTTCCAATTTACTACAATCACTACATTATCCCAATGATCCTTAGCTCACACTAAATCAATTGGTTGTACACCACAAGAACAATGTATATGTCTCTCACATGAAGTAAAATTTGTTCCTTTCTTTATAAATACACCTAAGAAAATATATAATCATAAACCCATAACATAATCAAAAAATTCTCAAATGTCATTTTTTTCACATGAAGAATTTCCCTACGCCACTCATCACTAGAAGAAACTATATTTCTTTCCCAATCCTTTTAAGTAAATCATGTGTCAAGTAAAAATAAGAAAATATCTATGGTACTAAACTAATATATGGTATGATTTTCCATAGTCTTTTTCTAAAATATTCAAAAGGACTTTATAAATGACATTAAAAAGACTCGTCATTCTAAAATTCTAAATTGAACTATATATTAGCAACCTATAGAATAAAAGTGATGAGAGTATCATTATAAGTCTCAAGAGAATTATTACCACTCCAATACTAATTCATTATGTTAAAAACATCAAGCCCCAAAATAGTTTATAGCCTTTTAAAGAAAATTTCATAATGAAAATCTAGGTTTGGTACCTTTTATGGATGCATCAACCTAAATGTCATGACCAATTCATAACATTGAATATAAATATTTAATAATTAATTCATATAATTTGTTAAAGTTTTAATAAAATAATAATTTATATATTTAGATATAAAATTATAAAAATAAGAAAATATTATTTCATAATAACTTAAATTATATCATTTTTCCCTTTTAGGGGATTCACCATAAAGTTCTTGTAGTTGGAAGAATTCATTACATGTGTTGTTATGGTTATTTGACTAGGATGTCCAAAAAGTGTCTCATGTAGATTTGGATAGGTAGGGCTAAAAAAAGATATGTTTCCATTATAACTGAATTTATTCATTAATAAAAATATCAATGGATTCCCATATGAAGTTGGATTGTCATCCAAACAACATAAATTTCATGTGGTGTGCTTATTCAATTTATTTCATGCGTTTATCCTTTATTTATCATTTTCCTCTAGGGGAGGTATCTTCAAGACCATGGGGCTACTAGAAATATAAGGTAGAGATATAATTTAGTGAAATAGCTATATATTTACTTCTATGTTATGGTATATCAGGTCTAGGGTTTTTTTTGTTAATGTATCTTCTATAATTTATTATGCTATATGCATGTTTTAGGGGTTTAATTTATGTTTTGGGGGTTTAACATTAATATTGTTGATTTTTACCAAATAAAACTAGTGGTATCTTCTCTTTTTCTTATTCTATTATTAGTTACCAAAAAGTGGTATTAAATCTTGGTTACATAACAAATGGTGATTATTTTATCAATACTTGATATAAAGTCTTGGTTTCAAGACTATTGGGCTTCCTCTAGTGAAGTGGTTTTCTAAGATTTGGTGAAATTTCACTAGTAACAAAGTGGTGGTTCCATTGAAATGGGTAAGGTTTGTTTTTATATTCAACAATATAAAATTCATACTTTTTGGGAAAATGTCATTCCCACTCTTAGAGAGTACAAAAGGTATATTGATTTTGAATTAGTTAGAAGCGTGGTGTTTAGTATAATAGGAATCCATGAGATGAAATAATTATAATTTTTTAAAAGGAATGTCCAAGAGAATATGGATCATAGAGGTAAAAAGGAAATGCCTCGATGATGTTGATCATTAAATTTGGATGTGTAGTATATGGATGGAGTGAGTATGAGTGGTTGAGGTTTTGGTGCAACAGTGGTTCTCGGTGAGAATATATCAATTCCAAGAAAGTGAATCATTTTGATCCATATCTAGGGTGATCATATCGATTCCTAGTAAGCGTGGGGATGTAATCCCATACTAGGGAGAGCGGATCAATTTCCAGAAAGTACATTTCCTAGGTCCCACCTACGTAACTAGATTTCTCATGATCAATGAAATGGAGGAGATAAAAATCAATCATGAAGTAAACCACATAAAATTTGAATGACATAAAAAATATTCATCTCAACTCTAAACACCCTTAACTGAAACAAACAATTTTTACCTATGTATAAAACATTCGAAAAGAAAATAAACCCTCTTTATATATCCATGAAAATCCAAATATAATATAGAGAAAATGTTTCCAGATCAAAAACAATTTTTATAATGTTCCAACAAGGCCTTTGAGAATTCATTAATAACCAAAAAATTAAATTATTTTTTAGAATTTTCCAAATGATCCTTAAATCTTCTACCCAAGTTGAACACATAAAATCCTTTTCTAGATACCAAACACGATTCAAAATTTAATGAATGAATCCTTTAAATAATAAATGAATTAAATTCCAACATAAATATATCAAACATACATAATTGGGTGTCTAAAAAACCTATAATATATCATTACATATTACTATATCAAATTAATATATATGATTCTTACATGATAAAAAAAGAAAACCAAATTTCAATAATATCAAATCCCCATCAAAAAGAAACATTTTATTAGGAAATAAATTATAATTGTTAAATTATTACATATAGAAAATGTTTCTAGGTCATTAAGTGGATTGAAAAACTAGTTAAAAATATAAGTGCCTGAAAAGTACCTATAAGGAATTTAAAAAACACTTAGAGTGAATTAGAATGTGGTTCTAACAATATATAAATAAATAAACTTCGAAAAACCCATTAAAGTTAACTTGAAGGTCACCTTGATAAGGAATCATTATATCATCATCAAAACTAGAATAATTCCATATAATTTAGATAAATAAGGGGTTTAAAATATTCAAGCACCCAATGCATGTCAATTAAAAAGAGTTTCATACAAAGAACTACATAAACCAAGTTCAGATGATTAGAAACATTTGAGTAAGTAATGAGAGTGTTGTTATTATGGATATCTTATGATAAACCCAACAAATTATTGGAAAACATTTAAAAAGATTATAAAAATGTATAAGTGAAAACCACATGAGAAACCGATAAACATGATCATTATAATACATTAATACTTTGCATAACCTTTCTCGTGTTCACACACATAAATACATTCAGGGTATATGATCATGTTTCACTAGAGGACCACAATTTCTTTTAAAAAACCAACCAACATGCAATTCATTTAGTGCACAAAAACGTACCACCAATGGCCACAATTTTTATTGGGGTGTTTAGCCCATATAATTTACAACATCACTATCAAACAAGGAGAAAGAGGATAAAATCACTACGGAGGTGTCGTTCAGCACCCGACGGAGGTGTGTTATGTAGGAGTTGGTGGACTAGAAGCAACTACATTGTACTTTATTCATTAATAAATACATTATCACATGTTGATTTTTCTTCTGTGTGAAAATTCATGTGATAAAGTCCTAAGGATAGTTGTTTCACTAAAAGGTCATAGTGAATCCCTGCTATGATGAGAACCTGGAAGTTCCATAACACTATTCTTGAATATATGTTCTATAGCTGGATGATGTTTTTTGAGGGACACAAATAATATAGGCCATTAGTGTTAGGACTCATAAAAATTTGAGGCACCTTCTCAGGGTGTGCACCCTTGGTAATATCCAGGAGAATATTATGAGAATGAGACCCCCAGTTGGAAATCTGCATTTCATAGTGTCATTGGATGTTCCTATTTGTGGATGTGTGTATTGGTCCTTAGACTTTAATATTTTTATTAATGGGTATTACAACTTGCGCACTTAGATGTATTGATGAAAATAGTGACAACACACTATTCGCTGTGAGGTAGGATATGTTGGGTGTGTCACGAGTAATACTGCATTAATAGATAATGAGAGAGGATTTTTCTCTTCTATTCCACTACAGAAGTAGATATATCAGGCCCTTTGATGGAATTGATATATCCTAAATAAATCTGTGGCCATGGTAAGGAATGGAAATTTTCAATTCCAGGAAGTCAAAGAAAGAATAATCGTGCACATGGTTTGATGGAACTATCATGCAACCCTCTTGAATCGAGATATCGAGACAAAGGGATTATATTACATAGTAAGAATTTGTAGGAGGTGACATGTCATTGTGGTGTTAACTTCTTTCTCTAGGGGTGCCTTGGCATGTTTCTAAATGATAACATTAGACTTTAGGTAGGATGTTCCTAATGCCACTGAGAAAGAGGCCTATAAGGTCATACACTAAGTGTGTCTAAGTATCTCAGTTAAATATTTTTTAACAAGTTGAATAAAGATTATTCCTGATTATGGTTTAATAATTATTCAAGGATTCCTGATCACATTTATTTTGACACTAGTTATTTAGGAGAATATATTGTGGGAGAAATAATATATTTATTAACGAGTAATGAAGTAATATTTATTTAAGAAAAAAACAGTCATTATTCAAGGCCTAATAAATATGGTGGAGGAAATAAAGGGAATGGAAAAACAAAAGTACACACCTTGTATATTAATATACATGTTGTGTAGTTTCTATGGGGATTTGTGAGAAATAATATTATTCATTTAATTAAATAATATTAGGTTTAATTTCCTGGGGGAATGTCAAGTAATAATAATAATCAACAGTTATTATTAGACATGAGGTCTTACTAAGAATTAAATAAAATAAATAAATTCTTTCATTTAATTAATTCATTTTATTATTCTAAGTAATTAAAATCCCAATTATATTATTCTCATTATCCTAGCCATTCATTGTGGTTGTACACAATATATCTAGAAAAATCTCTCAAGCCAAGAGAGTATTCTTTTCTTCCAAGAATGATCTCAAGATATGAGGGAGATCCTCTTCCATTGGATCAAGGAGAGCGCTTTGAAATAGGCTCTCAAGGCGATTTAAAGCGAACATCGCAAGCGAAGGCTCTTCCACCCTTGCACTCAAATATCCCTTCGGTGATATCCAAAGATAATTGGAGCATGTTTGGATCACCGCTAGAGGAATCCTACACTTGTATTTTATGACGCAATGATAGATCACATCAGATCATGACTGAAAACATCAATGTAGAGAGAATTACATCAAGGTAATTCTTGTATTTTAATTAAATTAATTATTACCAACATATGATGATCCTCTCTATAGTTTTGGGACTACCCTACTTTCTTTCATTCTTCATTCTATTCTGAATATCTGGTGTTTTATTATCGTGGTAGATCTCGGATTAATCATCGTTAATAGAAAAAATTAAAGTTGGGTACCCCACCAACGCGCTACCACTGCGCTCGGAACCTAAAAGTGGTATCAAAGGGGTCATATAATTTATTATAATTATTTAGTTATTTCATTAGTAATTTACAAATTTAATAATTTAGTTGTTTCAATTCATGTTAATCGTTCTATAAGTCTGAATCTTGAGATCTATTCCTCCTCTTTCATTTCTAGTTCACCTTAAAAACAATTTTTTATTTTAATTTTGATTAAAATAAAATAGGGGATCTCATCCGGAGGTGTCAAAGCTTCCTATATGTACAACACCAGAACAAACAGTGTGTATTCGGTAGTACATGCCATGTATTATATGTTTTATGCAGCGAGACGATCTGCCAAACCAGGTCATGTCATTGGATTCTATCTAAGTCTTTAAGACTTCATGTGTTGAGTAGGAACTGGTGGCACATGGTTTCTGGATTACACACTGTGTGGCCCATCGAACATGACATGTAGTCCCTTCGGGTTAGGGTTGGACCATGTACCCTGTACAGGGCTTTCCCGGCTAGAAACTATGTAACATGAATACTACATAGCATGTGTCCCACTGAATACGCCATGTAATTCAAAGATTTACAAAGTACATCTACACGGTACATCCATAGGCATGTACTTAGGATGGATGGTGAACAAAAGTACACGTTGTGTACTCAGAACTACACATCATGTACTCATCCAAATTATGTTGATTTATTAAAATTTATTTTTATATTATACATACCCTTTAGACATGCACCATAGTGTGGGAATAATGCTGAATCACAACATGTGATAGGTATTTTATATATGTGTGTTCAATTTAACATCTTTGTAATGTTCATTTCTACTCATTGGGTAGTTATGAATGGGAATTCACCGAGTTTCCTCCAATGTAAAAGTTATGTACAAAGATAATGTTAAATGAATTTATTTGGTTAAAATTATGATGGATGATAATATTAAGGAAATTATGAAAATGGTTTAAGATAAAATGATTGATTGATTAAAGATGATTAATTTTTTTCGAGTGTGATTTATCATAAACAATAACGATTAAATAATTGAATCCTGGTTTTATTTATGCATAAATATTGTTTTATTTATAGATGATCATGAGCTAGACCAAGACCTTTGTATGTGAATGGTATCTTTTAATTTTTTATTTAAATTAAATTTGTTGGTCTTCAATCCTTATCCTCATGAATATGTAGGGTATTCATGCCCAAGTATTATTTTATGTAAAACCATATTTTATCCCTCACCTGCGAGTGAGATTAAATCATATGTAATATATAGAGCTCCCAAGCTAGTGGAGGAGACTCAAGTTAGGAGACAAGGTGAAACCAATCCAAGGAGATACAATGGTAGACAGGTGGAAAGCTATAAACATGAACCCAAAAGGTTCAAGGTGTTTCCCCCTAGGTCTTGGGTTAGTTTTTTAGCCACTAGATAAACTAACCAATAGAACAATATCATGATCACATCATTTCTTTTATTTCTATCAATTGAATGGTTTATTTATTGTGGGTGTGTTATCACGATCACACAATTTATGAAATAAACAAGCATACAAGATAGAACTAAAATTAGTTTGGATTATGTATAAATATTATCTTAGACATGGTTAATCACTTAATTATATCCCACTTAATATTAATAATCATGTAATAAAAGATAAAAAATTGAAATTTATGTATAAGGATAAAATCCCTCAATGAAATATTAAGTTGGTATAGCCTTCCATAATCATGGTTAGAATCGAACCATAGTTCAAAGTGTTTGACCAACCCCAGTTTGGGTGATTTCAAATATCAAGGAATTATAATTAAATTTTTTGGGTTGAATTGACTTGGTTCACATCAATGGATAACTACCACAGTAGGACATGGTGTGACCAAGAGGAAAATGTTGAGGAAATCCAAAATAAATAGATTTCAGGATTGGGGAGTCCACTCAGCAAATCAAGAAGCTGCAAGTTAATGCAGTTGGGATTTGGAATGCCTAACTAAAACCCTTTAAGTTTCTTGACCAAACCTAGTTGGGGTAATGTGAAGGAAAATATGGATCTTTTCCACTAGAATATTTAGGCAACAGAATATTCTGAAGTCAATGGTGAGGGATATTGGATTTCGATAAAATATTGATAGACTAATAAGTATTAATTTATTTATTTGTCACAATTTTATCATGATAAATTACTAAACCTTTTCTCATCTTAATTTGTAGAAACAGAAAGAAAAATGACTTCAAACATATCATTTTGAACCATACTCGAGAAGTAAAACCTTCTCACCGACACTAATTTCCAGGAATGGCAGAGGCGTTCACACGTCATCCTTCACCATGAGATGAAATTGTATGTACTAGAAGTGCCTATTCTAATTACGCCCGGAAAAGATTCCAGTGATGGGGAACTATATCTCTATATGAAACATATGTATGGTTCCATATATGTCCAATGTTTCATGTTATCAGCAATGTCTAGTGATCTCTTGAAGAAACATGAAAACATGCATGTGTATATAATGATGTCTCTCCTTAAGGATATATATCAAGAGAAAGAGATATAGGAGAGATATGAAATATCAAATTCGTTGTTCACAACTATTCTTGGAGAGTCTTCACCAGCTGGGCCTCATGTAGTCAAGATTATTGGCTACATTGAACGCCTGGACATATGAGGGATTAAGTTCCCATATGATTTGCGTACTAATATAATCCTATCATCACTACCCAATACCTTCTATAGATTTATTGTCAACTACAACATTAGAAAAAATGAGAAAAATTCTATCGTAACATATGACCTTAATTAAATAGTTAGATAAGGACATGGTGCGTGGCAAACCCGTTGTCCTTTTGGTGAATAAGAAAAGTAAGGACGAGGTAAAGGGGCCAAGGATTCATAAACGGTTTGAATCCCCTAAGAACCATCCCTCCAGGAAGGGAAATATCCAGAGGTAGGGAAAGGAATGGGATCCGGTATGTTTTTCATGTGGAAATTAAGTCCACTGGAAGAGGAACTTCCCCCTAAATCATGGGGATGCTAAAGGTACATTCTCTATAGAGTGTAATATTTCCATTTCTACACGTTGGGTATTAGATACAGCTTTAGGGGCTCACATCTATATTCAAATGTATGAACCAAGTATATTTAGAAATATTTCTAGAGGAGAGGTGGATCTTCGAGCTACTAATGGCATGAGGATAACTACGATGGCTATTGGAGATTACCATCTCTCATTGCCAACTGTAATGATTTTGGTTTTATGTAACTGTTATTATGTACCTAGTGTTACCAAGAACATAATTTCTATATATTTCTTGGATATGGATGGATTAATTTTAAAATTTGGAAATAAGGTTTGTTTCTTTTATAAGAACAAAATATTTTGTGGTATGGTGCATTTAAATAATGGTTTTTATGTATTAAATTATGAAAACCAAGTGTTGGAAATCGATAATGAAATAAATTCACATGACTCGTACAAAACCTAGTTGTGGCATCACCATCTTGGTCATGTAAATGAGAAGCACTTGAGAAAGCTCTGCCAGGATGGTTATTTAGACTTATTGAGCTAAAAACACTAGACAGATTTCATACTTGTTTACAAGGTAAAATGACCGATCTGCCTTTCGGTGGACAGGGTGAAAGGGTCACATAGATTTTAGGATTTCTGTACATGGATGTGTGTGGACCATTTCCAATAGAGGCTATAGGTGGATATTCATACATCATTACTTTTACTTATTATTTGAGTAGATATGGATATATCTACTTAATGAGGTATAAGTCATAAGCCTTAGAGAAATTTAAGGAATTCAAGAATGAAGTAGATAATCATCTTGGTAAGAAGACAAATAAGATTTGATCGGATCGAGGTGGAGAATATATGAACCAAGAGTTCATCGATCTTCTACAAGAGTCTGGGATTCTATCTCAGCTTACTCCTCCTTATACACCACAGTGGATTGGTGTTAGTGAAAGTGGGAACTTCACCTTGTTGGACATAGTGAGGATGATGATGAGTCATGTAGATCTTTCATTATCCTTTTGGGGATATGAATTACAAACTGCAGCAATAAAATTAAACCTAGTACCAACTATGGCAGAAAATGGAATTAATTCTAAGTTATGGAATGGAAAGAAACCCATTTTGTCGGATACACATATATGGAGATGCGATGAATTTTTTAAGGAATTCTCAAGAAAAAAACTAGCACCTCGGAGCATGAGTTGTATATTTATAGGATATCCCAATGAAACGAAAGCATATTACCTATACAACCCTTTAGAAAAGAAAGTGACTGTTACCAGACAAGTTGTATTTCTTGACAAGGATCACATCCTCAAAAAGGATAGTGAGATAAATATTGACTTAGAAAAAGTTTATGCTCAAGATACACAGGAGTTGGTATAGGAACGAGTTCCATAGGTCCCCGTGGAAGAGGTTCTAGAAACACAAGTACTGCGTAGGAGCTCAAGAGAGGTAAGGGAATCAGAGAGATTTGGTTTCCTAAACACCAAGGATAGTGAATCATTATTGTTGGAAAATGATTAACCTCTCTCCTACAAGGAATCATTAGAAATATTAAAATCTACAAGATGGATAGAAGCTATGAATTCTGATATGGATTCCATGTAGTTGAACCAAGTCCGGATTCTGGTTGATGATCCAGTTGATGTAAAGCATGTTTGATTCAAATGGGTATTCAAGAGAACACAGGACATGGATTGTCAAGTTAGAACCTATAAAGAAAGGATAGTGGCTAAATGATTCAAACAACATCAAGGAATTGACTATGATGAAACCTTCTCCCCATTTTCCATGTTTAAATCCATAAGAATCATACTTGACATATACTTTCCATAGCAGCTTACCATGACTACGATATTTGGAAAATGGATTTCAAAACATCATTCCTTAACAGGAACCTTCAAGAAGATGTCTATATGACACAACCAGAAGGGTTTGTGACACTAGGTGAAGCCAAACAGGTTTGCAAGTTGCAGAAATACATTGATGGATTAAAGTAACCACCCATGTGATGGAAAATTCTATTTGATGAAGCCGTAAAAAAATTGGGTTTCATTAAGAAAGAATGTGAGCCATGTGTTTATAAGTGGTTTAATGGGAATTTGGTCGTTATCCTAGTATTATATGTTTACGACATATTTCTTATTTGAAATGATGTACCAATATTACAGTTAGTTAAGGAATGGTTGAACAAGCGTCTCTTCATGTAGGAATTGGGTGAAGTAGCATACATTCTAGGGATCAAGATCATTCGTGATAGATCCCATAGGATACTTGGAAAAAGTTAAGGTATGTACATTGACCGGATACTAAAGAGAGTTGGTACGGAACAATCCAAGAGGGGATTGATTCCAGTGTCACATGGCCGACATCTTTTTAAGAAAATTTGTCCTCAGAAACAATAGGAGAAATATATAATGAGTAATATCCCATATGCTTTGGCTATAGGATGCAATATGTATTACATGTTATGTACTAGACTTTATGTTTCCTATGAACTGAGCATGGTGGGATGATATCAAGAAGATCTAGGAGAACAGCATTGGACTGCTATTAAGACTATCTTTAAGTATCTAAGAAGAACTAAGGATATGTTCCTAGTGTATGGATGAGATGAGGAGCTTTTCATCAGAGGGTATGATGATACCGGTTTTCAAACATATTAGAATGATCTGAAGTCACAATCTGGATATGTTTTCTATCTCAATGGAGTAGCTATGAGCTGGAAGAGTTCAAAGTAACCAGTTGTCACTAATTCTACAGTGGAGCCCAAATATATAGAGACTTATTATGTAGACAAGGATGCCTTCTAGATTTGGAAATTTGTCTAGGAGATTGATGTGGTAACTAGAATTAATGATCCTATCACATTTTATTGTGATAATACTACAATAGTGGCTCTTGAAAAAGAACCAAGGTCACATCAACGGACAAATCACATACTCCAAATGTATCTCCTCTTGAAGGATTTCTATCAAAGGGGTGAATTTGTAGTGATCAAAGTGTCCACAAAAGAGAACGTGGAAGACCCCATGACTAAATCCCTATTTCAGCATAAGCGTGAATATCATGTGAGAGGTAGCTGGTTAAGGGTTGTTCATAGTTGGATCTAGTCCAAGTGGGAGTCTGTTGGAGTTGGTGGCCTAGAACCAACTACTTTTTACATTATTTATTTAATAAATACCTTATCAAATCATGATTGTTCATCTATGTGACAATGCATATGATAATGTCCTAAAGATAGTTATTGCACTAAAAGGTCATAGAGGATCCCTACTATGATGAGAACCGAAAAGTGTCGTAACACTTTTCTTGAATATATGTTTTATGGCCAGATGATGTTATTTGAGGGACACAGATAATATTGGAAATTAGGGGTGAGGACTCATAAAACTTTGAGGAAGCTTCTCATGGTGTGTTCCCTTGGTAATATCCAAGAGGATATTATGTGAATGAGACCCTCCAGTAGGAAATCCACATTTCATAGTGTCATTGGATGTTCCTATCTGTAGATGTGGGTATTGGTCCTTAGACTTTATGATTATTATTAATGGGTATTAAAGCTCACGTACTTAGATTTATTGATGGAAACTGTGAAAAAACATTTTTCATAGCGAGTTAGGATATATTGGGTGCATCACGAGTAATACTACATTAATAGAAAATGAAAGAATGGATTTTTCCCTTCTATTCCATAACAGAATTAGATATATCAGGCCCTTTTATGGAACTGATCTAGCCTAAATAAATCTATGTCCATGGTAAGAAATGGGAATGTTCAATTTTGGGAAGTCAAAGAATGAATAATTGAGCACATGGGTTGATGGCACCAATATGGAACCCACTTGATTTGAGATATCGAGACATAGGGATTACATTAGATGGTAAGCGTTCGTAGGAGATAACACGTCATTACAGCGTTAACTTCATTCTCCATGGGTGTCTTGGTGTGTTTCTAGAAACTAACCTTAGACTTTAGGCAGGCTCCACCTCATTCCATTGAGAAAGAGGCCTTGAGGGTCACACACTAAGTGTGTCCAAGTATCCTAGATAAATATTAATATAACATGTTGAATAAAGATTATTCATGATTGTGGTTTAATAATTATTCAAGGATTATTGATGGAATTTATTTCTACACTAGTTATTCAAGAGAATATATTGTGGGTGAAATAATTTATTTATTAATGAGTAATACATTAATATTTATTTAAGAAATAAATATTCATTATTCAAGGACTAATAAATATGGTGGAGGAAATAAAGAGAACAAAAAAACAAAAGTACACGTCATGTATATTAATATACACGCCATGTGGTTTTTCTAAGGATTTGTGAGAAATAATAATATTTATTTAATTAAATAATATTAGGTGTAATTCACAAGGTGCATTTCAAGTAATAATAATAGTCAACTGTTATTATTAGATATGAGGTCTTACTAAGAATTAATTGAAATGAATAAATGCTTTCAGGTAATTAATTAATTTTATTATTATATGTAATTAAAATCCCAATTATATTATTCTCATTAGCCTAACAATTCATTGTGGTTGTGCATAATGGATCTAGAAAAATATCTCATGCCAAGAGAGTATTCTTTTCTTCAAAGAAAACTCTCATGCTATGAGAGAGATCCTCCTCCACTGAATCAAGGAGAGAACTTTTATAGAGGCTCTCGAGGCGATCGAAGGTGGACATCGTAAGCGAAGGTTCTTGCGTGCTAGCACCCGAAGATACATTTGGAAATATCTAGAGATACATGGAGCACATGTGGATCACCGCTAGAGGAATCATACACTTAGATTCTACGATGCAATGACAGATCAGATCATATCTTGACTGGAAACATCAATGGGGATATAATTTCATCAAGGTAATTTTTTATTAAATTAATTATAACCAACATATGTTGATCATATCTTTGGTTCTCAGACTCCCCTATTTTTTTCATTATTTGTTCTATTCTGAATATTTGGCATTTTATTATTGTGATAGATCTCGGATTGGTTGTTGTTAACATAAAAAATTATAGTTTGGTATAGCCACCCACACACTTTCGCTGCGCTCGGGACCTACATGTTCATGGTGGAGAGGAGAGGGGCAGAGCTGAGGAGAGGCGTCCAACCGTGGAGAGGTGTGTGAAATAGGAGAGGTTCATGGCGGAGGTGTGGCGCACAACAGAGGTATAGAGCACGATAGAGGTGTGGCACGTAATGGAGGCCTGACGCGCGGTGGAGGAGAGGTGCATGACAGTATGGTTTGCAGTGGAGGAGAGGCATATGGAGGAGGTGTGGTTCGTGATAGAGGAGAGGTAGAGGAAGAGGAGGGGGAGGTGGGGGTGGTGTGACATTAGTGACCAGCTTCTGCGAGAGCTTGAGGGGTGCAAGGAAGGAGTAGAAAGTTATAGTTTTTTATAAAACTCGGTGAACCTTTTGTCTGCACTAGATAAAAAGAGATGATAATGGTATGTTTTATCAGCACTAAAACAGAAAGTGCTAATAAAACATGCCTTTATCCGTGCTTTTTTACTGCTGATAAAGATAATCCTTTATCTGTGCTAAAATGTACTCATAAATGATGTTTTTATCAGTGCTAAAAATATAGTGCTGATAAAGATGCCTTTTATCAGTGATTTTTTAGCACTAATAAAGATAGGTCGTTATGAGTTGTAAAAAACATTGATAAAGGTATACTGTTAATAATTTATTTCTATTATTATATATATTTATAAAAAGATATACATGATAAATACATTTTTATATTTATAAAATTATAATTTAAATAATTATAAAATTATAAGAAATATACTTATTATATTTATAATCATAGAAATATAATAAATATATTAATTATATATATTTATAAGATTATAGATGTGTATAACTATATTTTTTCTAATTTTATAATTATTTATATAAATATATATATATTTATAATTATAATTATAAATGAATATATATTTATATATTTATTTAAATAAATATAAAATTATAACAAATTAATATTTATAAGATTTATAATTTTATTAATATTTATATTTAGTATATTTATTATAATTTTATCATTATTTAAATATATCTGTATTTATTTATAACTATAAATATAAATATTAGTATTTGTTTTTAAATATTTCTATATTTTTATTTAATTATATATAACATTATATATGAAAATAATAAGTATATTTTTTATGAATTAATAATTATTTAAATAAATATATATTTATTTCTATTTATAATTAACAAATAAATATATATTTTCTTTGTGATTAAAAATTATAATAAATAAATTATTTATAGTTGTAATTATATATATATATAATTATAAAATTATAAAAAAATATTTATAATTTTATATTTATAATTAATATATTTATTATAATCTTCTAATTGTTTAAATATATCTACATTTATTTAGAATTATATTTATAACTATTTTTATTTATTTGTAGATATTTGTATATAAATATATATATAATTAATATATTTATTATGAATTTTTAATTATTTAAATATATCTATATTTATTTAGGAATTATAATTAAAAATATTTGTATTTATTTATAAATATTTGTATATATTTGTAAAAATATTTATTTAGTTATATATTTATTACTTTATAAGTACTATAATAAATATATTTTTTGATAAATTTATAATTTTTTAGATATATATATTTATTTGTAGTTATAATTGTAACTATTAAAAATATTTTTTAAAATATATATATATATATTTATATTCATAAAATTATAATATATATATTTATTGTAATTTTATAATAATTTAAATAAAATAGTTATCATTATAATTACAAATAAATATATTTAAAATGTATTTATATATACATAAAATTTAATAATTATAAATATAATTAATATATTTATTATTTAAATATATTTAATTTAATTTTATAAGTAGTGAGAACAAAATATAATATATATATGGGTAACATGAATTAATCATATACATCTAGTAAAATATACATAATAAAAACGAGTCATCAATGAACAACATGAATGTTAATAAGAGTGTAATGTATAAATGAACATTCATGATGATACATAACATATATGCATGAATGATCAATATATTAATTTACCAAATTAATTGGAAACACATATATATTTAATTATAATCTTATACTTTTATAAAAAAAATTATATATATATATATATATATATATATATTATTGAAAATATATATAATAATTATAAACATGTGTTTATTAATTTAATATATACAAATAAACATTATTTTTGAATATAAATATAATAATTGTATATAAAATACTATTAAAAACTTTTATCAGTGCTAAATCTAGTACTGATAAATCTACCTTTTATCGGTGCTAAAAAAACACTAATAAAGGGTAGATTTATCCGTGCTTTTAGCTAGCACGGATATATCCTCCCTATTAGTTATTTCTGCTTGGCACTGATAAAATGTTGTGCTTCCCTTGCTCTGTTTTGTGGCAGTGTGTGCTTATTGGACATCTTGCCTTAGTAGTGTCAGCCGGGAATTTGAGAGATGTTAGCTGTAATTGATTCTACGACTAAGTTTTTTCCACAGTGTGGGTCTATATGCTTCCCACCCTATCGGTTAGGGTGAATGACACCTCGGTTATTCTAATCCATGGGGGTTTTTCCCCAACATCTCGGTGGGAGGATGGATGGATGAATTCCCCCTTTGGCCCCTCTCTCTTCTCCTGGTAGTTACTTGGGCTGGTATGCACGGTGGTTATTTTTCCCCATATATGTGTGTAGAGGGCCATAATGGCTTGTGGTTATTTCAAACACATATACGTTGGATATAGATTCATACGGACTAATATAGGTATAACATGTATAGGATGTGATGACTGGAGGATCCTTACCCAATGTATGGGATGTAGTGGCTTGAGGTATAATACTCGATGTTGGATACATGTTGTGGGGGTTGTGGTGTCTCTAGGAAACTACCTATTTACTTTTGGTTGTGTGGTTGTGGTGGTGAGTTACATGAGGTTCATGTTGTGGTGCTTCACCTAGGTGTATGCGGGTAAGCCTATTTGGAGAGAGATGGTCAGGATATGCGATGTTGAGGAAAAGAAGAAAACTAGTGGGGAAGTTCCAATGGGGTAATCTTGAAATTATTTATTATATTATATACTGCTGTATGTGATACTTGGTGAGAGTATCCATGGTGATGATTGGAAATTAGTATACCTATTTAAATGAAGAGTTGGTTTCACTTGTCATTCACTGTGCTTTGGCGTGCTTTTTTTACTTTTTCACAAGAGGATTTAGGGAGGATCCTAATGAGTATATTGTTATACTCACCCTAGATTAAAAAACAGTTTTTTAGGTCACTTGGAGCAGGTTACAGAAGATGTTTAAGATTTATGGTTGCTGTCATTTTACTTTTTTTTTGCACTTGCAGTATTTCCATTCAGTTGTGGTAGTTTTTGTATGAAATTATATATGTGTACTTGGTTTTTATTTTATATTTTAGTAAAAATAGGATTTGGTTGGTGTCTATCTTATCTCTCTCTTATTCATGTTTTCACTTAGAAGGTAATACCGCCCATATGTGTGTTTTATATACCCTCGTTGTTAGTCGCCAACCTGGGGTCCACTCGAGGTGGGACTCAGGGGTCATTATCTCTCATCTGAAATTTCCATCCCATTAGGGGTACATTTTGTGGGAAGGGGTCATGATAGATTGGTATCAGAGGTCTGTTTGAGGGATAATATGGATTTTGGAGTAAGGCACATGTGAGATTGCATGGTTTGGTAGGGAAACAATGTCAGTCAACTCTAGAAAGTGCTATAAAAACTAGAGATCGGATGAGACATAGGTATTTTGGGCCCCCAATGATCTGATGCATGATCCTTTAATTTTACAGTGTCTAGTAAATGAGGTGATATTGGTTTTAGGGTAGATACCTATGAAAGGATCATGCATCATTCTTCTTTTAACCTGTGTTTGGATGGGTAGACCTTGGGATAGGTTAACCTCAAATTAATAAAAGAAAAAATTAACTAATGTTAAAGTCATTCATATTTTAGGTTTAGGATCTCTAACTATTTTTCCTTTTGTAGTTATGGATCCAGGTCAACATCCTCATCAGATTCACGCAGAATATGTCTAGTAGGTTGTGCCAGCAGATCATTGTAGAGTAGAGGTTGAATATGAAGACACTTGGAGGAGGACACTCCAAGAGTTTCAGTGCTACAATATATATAATTACTATGGCTCTATTCCGTATGCAGTCCCAAAAGAATGGTTGGAGGAGGTTGATATGGCTTTCAATTTGATCCATGCTCTAAAGGATAACTTGGTGTCATTGGTTGTTAAAATTCAGTGAGGAGTAGTGAGGAAGTGGTGGTACTTGTTCCTCGGAGATCACGAGATGTCTAAAGTCTAATGGGAGGTGTTCTAAGATGAGTTTAGAGTCAAGTTTCTGTCTTTGACCATGATAGTGTACAATCACTAGGATATTGTTACCCTTCAAGAGGGGAGCACCAGTGTGCGAGAGTTTGGAATCCATTTCAAGGACCTTTTATGATATTCTTATAAACTTTTGTCATATGAGGAGGCCAAAGGCATTTTGAGGAGGCTTTGCATCAAGAGATCTGGTTCCAGGTCACCCCTTTTATGATGAAGACATATCTTGAGGTGCTGGTGAGGGAAACATTCATTAAGGGGATGTTAACCAAAAATAGATCATCCTGAGAGGGGAGTCATTTGGATTCCTCGCGAAGTAGAGATGTGGTCTGGGGTTCCTGGTTTTTAGGGTAGAAGAGTTTCCTTTCAGATGTGGGTTGGTCATAGCCCTCAGTATCACATTTCTGTAGGGGAAGCGGCTCTCAGACCTATTCAAAGGGACCAGAACTTGTTTTTATTGGGTTGGTTAAATTCATCATTAGTGAGTGTTCCCAACCTTTCTGAGTAGTCAGCATGTATCAGGTGCTCTGCTTCAAGTTCCTCTATTGTGGCAGTTCCAGCTAAGGCAACAGTAGTAGGTTGCACCATTTTTGGATCAGTAGAGAGGAGATAGGGCATGTAGAGGATAGACCTGGGACACTCCTCATCATCATAGAGTAGAGTACGGCCTTGGAGGTGGTCTCTGTTAGGTTCAGGGAGGACATTGAACATGACTTGTTCATTTTCATGCATTAGCATTGCCAGCTCCATGAGAACCAGACGTCGTTCGAGGTGCCCTTTTCTTGTTTTCTACTTGGGTGCATACCTTGTTTGATACAAGAGTGACACACCCATTAATATCATTTTCCATTGTATTTTTTTTGGTACTTGAGGTAGAGACGCTTCCAGTTCCATTGTCATTGACTATGACAGTTGGAGGTTGACCTAACTTGTTTGAAGTATATAGAGACTGTGAGCTAGTGATAGGGAAACAATGCTCTTAGGGAGACTTCCTATGTTTACAGATACCACCATCTGATGTCATCCTTAGTTTGGATTTTTTCTATTCAATGCAAGCTATCGTTTATTGATTTGGGAATTAGGTGGTGTTATTTGATGTTTATAGAGAGACATATGTGTTTTTTGGTGAGCGAGACCCCCGAATTGGTTATAGGCTTGTTCTATCCTTGTCATCCTTGATGGATGAGATGATACTAAGTTTTTCAAATATTTAGTAGTTTTCATTTACCAAGATCATAGAAGAGTGCCCTAATGTCTTTCAATAAGAGGTTTTAGCATTACCCCCATAACAAGAGATCGATTTCGGGATTAAGCTATAGTTAGGCACATCTCATATCTCGATGTCACCATATAGGATGGTGCCTTCTGAGTTTTAGGACTTGTGTATATAGCTCAATCATCTATTTCAGTGTAGTTTTTTTGGTCAACCGTGTCACTATGGGGTGTACCATTTTTGTTCCTAAAGAAGGTTGATGGCAGTTTGAGTTGTGTGTTGGTTATCCTCACTTAAACAAAGTGATAGTGAAGAACTGCTATCATCTTCCCCAAATTGATGACTTATTAAATAAACTAAAGGGGTCAAGTTGTTTCTATAAGATCAACATGTGGTCAGGATATCATCAGATGCATGTAAAGGATGAGGATATCCCAAAGACTACTTTCCATTGTCTTTATGGGCATTATGAATTCATTGTGATGTCGTTCGGTGTAATGAATAATCTAGATGTGTTCATGGGGTTAATGAACGTTGTTTTTTGTGAGTTCCTAAATATGTTCATGGTGGTTTTCATCAACAATATCCTTGTGTACTTCGCATCCGAGGAGGAGAAAGCAGGGCATCTGCATGTCATTTTGGGAATTCTTTGTCATGAGAAGTTGTTTGGGAAGTTGTTGAAGTGTGAGTTTTGGGATTGAGAAGTCTGTTTGTTAGGGAATGTTGTATCCTAGTAGGTAGTATATATGGATCCATTGAAGATAGAAGTAATTGGGTCTTGGGAAGCCCCCAATACAGTGGCAGTGGGGTGAAGTTTCCTTGGTCTTGCAGGATGTAATAGGATGTTCGTAGCCGATTTATCTCTGATTGTGACTCATATGCCAATGTTTAACAGAAAGGATCAAGAATTTTTGTGGACTGATCAGTTTTAGGTGTCTTTTTAGTATCTGAAGAAGAAGTTGGTTAGTGCTCTGGTTCTTTTCTTTCCAATAGAAGGATTTCTGTTTGAGGTTTTCGATGATGCTTCGTTTTGGGTGTTAGCATGTGTTCTGATGTAGTAGAGATCGGTCGTTTCTTATACATCTTGGCAGTTACGTCACAACTAACTTATCTATTCCACCCATGATCTTGAGTTAATAGTAATAATTTTTTCCCTCAATCTATTGAGACATTACCTCATCAACGAGAACTTTGTGGTCTTCGCCGATCATAAGAGCCTGAGGTATGTCTTCTCCGAATGTGACTTCAACTTGCGACAATGTCAGTGGATGGAGTTATTACAGGATTATAAAGTTGATATTTCTTATACACCTAGGAAGGGAAATGTTGTGGCTGATGTGTTGAGCAGTAAGTCGCGTAGTGATGCAGTTAAAGAAGAAGGTGATTCCTTGAGAGTGATGGGAGAACTTTCAATATTACACCTATGTATGGGAGAATTTGTGGGTAGAGTTTGTCTTTTTCAGATAAAGGTGAAATCATATCTAGTGCAATATGTGGAAGAGTCCCATTTGGGGGATCTTGAGGTGAAGTTCTGGAGAGACTGATTTGTTTGTGGCAAGTCCCATGATGGTTGGTCTAATGATGAATAACACCAGGTGTTGTTTTAGGGGAGGCTTTTCATTCCTTTTGTGTCATGTGAGATGGTTCTCAAAGAGTTCCATAGTTCACCTATAGTGATACATCCTAGGGTCAAAAAGATGTAACAAGCTTTGAGGATTCAGTTTTGGTGGTCTGTATTAAAGCGTATAGTTGAGAATTTTGTGTCTCTATGTTTGGTCTTCCATAAGGTGAAGTTCAATCACTATGTTCCCAGTGGTTTTCTCTGGACATTAGATTTTACTCAGTGGAAGTGGTAGGAAATCTTGATTGAATTTTTTTACCGGTTTACCTCAAGCTTAGGGTGTCTAGGACTCTATGTGGGTGGTAGTAGATCGATTGACGAAATCATCCCACTTCATAGAAACCAAGGAGTCATGCTCAGTGGAGGTTTTATCGAGGTAGTATTTAGAGGAGGTGGTTATTCTCCATAGAGTCCTAAGGAATATCATTTCTGATAGAGATCGTCATTTTACCTATAGAGTTTGGAGAGGTCTACATAATTCTTTTAGTTGTCAACTGTTCCTTAACACTGCTTTCATCCACAGATGGATGGTCGGATAGAGGGGACCATCCAGAATCTAGAAGACATGATGCACTCTTGTGTCCTAGATTTTGGAGGTTCGTAGATGAGGCACCTAACCTTGGTATAGTTTTGTTATAACAATAGTTTTCATTCCACCATATGTATATAACCATTTGAATCCTTGTATGGCTGACCTTTCTGTTCTCTATTGTGTTGGACTGGGGACTGAGAGTTAGAAATTCTCATGACAGAATTGGTACAATGTACGATAGAGATGGCTCAGGTGATTCACAAGCAGATAAAGGCACCACATGATCCTCATAAATCACAATTCTGATCTTAATAGGAGACCTATGGAGTTTCAAGTTGGGAATCATGTGTTTTTAAGTTGACTCCCCATCATGGGAAGGGAAGGTTTGGTCATGGGAGTAAGCATCAATATCATTACCCGGTTGTTTCAGTCCTGATATAAGAATAGATAGAATTATGTGTTTTCATTTCGTTTATAATCGCAGTGGAAAGATATAATTTACCAATATAACCGGACATGTAATGTGAGTGCTTATTTGAAAACCAAAAGGATTAAATCCCTCTGTAGATAACACAATATGAAGGTTTTTTGGAATGTTTCCAAAATTAGGATACTCATGATCAATTCTCCTCCACTAAGAATATTATATTGTGCGACGTAGTTTCCCATCTTTATTTATTTTTTATGTGCGCCACATCAATTTCCCTATGGTATCCTCACTTTCATATAGGATCCTAAACCTTAGAATGATTGGAAATTACAATACATCTTTTGTAGGACTAGATTCATCTTTCTTATATCAAGAAGCACCACACTTTGGGCATTATATAAGTGATTTTTGGTCCTTGTGAAATAATATATAATCATTTGGTCATGCTTGTATTTGTTTAGTGATCATACCCATCAAACATAGCATTCATTTGGAGTCATATGTTCAGATCTGGAGCTCATTATCTTCTAGGAGAATTTCATTAAAGAGATCAAGTAATTTGGTAAAACTAGAATCCCTCCATCCATTTTTTTCTTTCAAATTATACAGCTTCAGTACAGATGACAATGTTTTATGTTTAGTGAAACCACCATACAAAGGCATATTTTCAAAAATCTTTAACTGCTCAAACAAATTTGGTAAATCATGAATTTCATCTTCAATTATCTTTTTCATCTCCTCAATATGATCTTCACCATCACTCAAATATATAATCACATCCTAAAGATGGTCATCTTTATTTTTTACACTTGTAATCATATTATAATATCTATAAAATGAACTGTTATCCCAGCCACTAGCTACATTTTGTTTTCCCCATGTTTATTCTGACTTTTATATCTTCGATCTATTCAATGACATATCAAGTATTCTTTCAACTCATATGGAATATCATTTCTTGAATAACAACACTGTAAACAAATACAAAGGATTTGAGAAGGTTCATATGCATGATCTTTTTCAAACTTGATGAACTCTTTCACTCCATCTCTATACTCACTTGTCAAATGATTGGAATCCATACATTCTTTATTCATATACATCTTATTTGATTCGGTGATATTAGTATTTAACAAAATAAATACATAAAATATTGATATAATGTAATGGTCTTCATAATTTAATAAAAATGTAAACTTAAAATATTATTAAAAACTACAGTTCAAATGTCCTTTGAAAACTATTTAAAAATTCACACTTGAAATCCCATTAAATACCAAAAATTTACACAAAATCCTCTTTAAAATAACATGCCATTTATAAAATTAATCAATCATTTCCATACACTCTTTCACAATACCACAATTCTTTTTTTTAAATCATTCAAGAAAACTTCATTACCCAATAATCTTAATCATTTAAAATGTGCGACATCCCTCTAAGAAACATTTCAAAACACTTAGATAATTTTAAAAGTTCTCCTTAGTAATTTTCACAAAAACATATATCCCAATAAGGAAACTTTATAAAATATGCATAGAAAACACCTCGATTCATCCCAAATCAACCATTGTTGTATGATTCCACCATATTATTCCAAAGGTAGGTGTAATAATAATAATATACATAGGAATTTGATATTGTCATCTCCACTATTGGATATCCCTTATCTATTCTTCCATTGTACAGTTATATCAATTATCCTTCACCACAACTCCAGAGTCCCAACAGATATGTTCCATAGTTAGTGACCACACTCGCAACCATGAAACACTCGTGTTCCAATTTACTTCAAATACTGTATTATCCCAATGATCCTTGGCTCACACCAAATCTATTAGTTTTACACCCAGAACAATTTAATTGTCTCTCACATGAAGTACTATTGGTTACTCTCTTCATAAATACACCTAAAAAAATCTACAAGCATGAACCCATTACATAATCAAAAATTTCTCAAGTGTCGTTCCTTTCACACAAAGAATTTCCCCATGCCACTCATCACTAGAAGAAACTTTGTTGCTTTCTTGATCCTTTTAAGTACATGGAGTCTCAAGTCAAAATAAGAAAATAACTATGGAACTAAACTAATAGATCGTATGGTTTTCCATAGTCTATTTTCTTAAATCTTCAAAAAAAATTATAAATTACATTACAAAGACTAGTCATTCTAAAATTCATAACTGAACTCCTATTAGTAACCTCTAGAATTATAGTGATGAGAGTATCATTATAAGTTTAAATACAATTCTTACCTCTCCAAAACTCATTTATGAGGTTAATAACATCAAGTCCCAAAATAGTCTATAAACCTTTAAATAAAATCTCATAAATAAAATCTTGGTTTGGTACCTTTTATGGATGCAACAGCCTAAATGTCACAACCACTTAATAAAATTGAATATTAATAATTAATAATTCATTCATATAATTTGTTAAGGCTGTAATAAATTAACAATTTAGATATTTAGATAAAAAATTATGCTAAGAAGAAAATATGATTTGATAATCACTTGAATTATATCATTTATCCCTTTGATGGGATTCTCCATAATTTACTTCTGGGTGGAAGGATTCAATACATGTGTTGTTATGTTTATTTGAATAGGGTGTCCAGAAAGTTTCTCATGTAGCTTTGGATAGGTAGGTCTAACAAAAGATATGTTTCCATTATAACTCAATTTATCCCTTAATAAATATATCAATGTATTTCCCTATAAAGTATGATTTTTATCCATACAACATAAATTTCATGTGGTGTGCTAATTCAATTTATGTCAGGCATTTATCCTTTATTGCTACTTTTCCTCTTGGGGAGGTATTTTCAAAACCATGAGGTTATAAGAAATAGAAGGTAGAGATCTGATGTGGTGACATGGCTATAGCTTTAATTCTATGTTATGTTATATCAGGTTTGGTGATTTGTTTAAATTCAAGTATGTTCTTGAATTTCATTCGCTATCTGTAAGTTTAGGGGGTTTAATTTATGTTTTGGGGTTTTAATATTAGGATTGTTGATTTGAACCAAATCAAACTAGTGGTATCAACTCTTTTTATTATTCAACTATCTGTTACTAAAAATTGAATTTAAATATTTGTTACATAACATATGGTGGTTATTTTATCAAGACTTGATATAAATTCTTGGTTTAAATACTGCTAATATTCCTCTAGTGAAGTGGTTTTCTAAGATTTAGTGGAATTTAACTAGTAATAGAGTGGAGGAGACATTGAAATGGGTAAGTTTTGGATTGATATTAAATAGTGGAGTATTCAGACTTTCGGGGAAAATGTCCTTCATACTCTTAAGGATTTAAAAAGATACATTTATTTTCAATTAGTCAGAAGCAAGGTGATCCATAGAATGGGAAACCATGAGATGAAAGAATTAAACTTTTTTTAAAAGGTGTGTCGAAGAGAATCTTGATCCTAGTGGGAATAATGACATGCCTCAATGATGTTGAGAATTAAAGGTGGATGTGTAGTAGAGGGAGGGATCAAGGAGTGTGATTGGTCGAGGTTTTGATGCAACAGTGGTTCTCAGTTATAATGTATCAATTCCTCAAAAGTGAAGTGTTTTGATCCATATTTAGGGAGAGAATATTGATTCCTAGTAAGTGTGGGGATGTAATACCATACTGGGGAGAGCATATCAATGTCTAACAAGTACATATCCTATGTCCCGCATAAGTAATTAGGGTTCTCATGATAAATGAAATGGAGGAGATAAAAATAAACCATGAAGTCAATCACATAAAATCTAAATGACATAAAAAACTATTCATCTCACCTCTAAACACTCTTCACTAAAATAACTGCCTTTTACCCATGTATAATGCATTCCAAAAGACAATCAACCCACTTTTTATAACCATAAAAATACAAATATAATATAGCCAAAATTTTCCCAAATTAAAAATTCTTTTTATCATAATCTAACCAGTCCTTTGAGAATTAATTAGTAACCAAAACATAAAATTGTTTTTAATAATTTTCCAAACGATCCATAAATATTTCACCCAACTTTAACACATAAAATACTTTTTTGTAGACCAAACACGATTCAAAACTTAATGAACAACTCCATTAAATAATAAATGAATTAAATTCAAACATAAATATATCAAACATAGATAAGGGGGTGTCCAAAAATCATATAATATATCATTACATATTACTAAATCAAATCAATATATAAGATTCATAAAATGATAAAAAAAAGAACACCAAAGTTCATTAAAAATCAAATCCCCTTCAAAAAGTGACATTTAATTAGGAAAAAGAAGTAGAATTATTAATTTATTACTTATAGAAAATTTTTCAAGGTCATTAGGTGGCTTGAAAAACTATTTATAAATATAAGTTAATGAAAAGGGCCTATATGGAATTTATACAAACACATAGTGTGATTTAGAAAGTGGTTCTAATAATATATGGATAAATAAACTTTGGGAAACCCATTTAAGTTAACTTGATGGTCACCTTGATAAGGAATCATTATTTTATCATCCAAACTAGAATAATTCAATATACTTTAGATGAAGAAGGGATTTAAAATAATAAATCACCCAATGCATGTAAATTAAAAAAAAGCTTCATACAAAAAAATACATTAACAAAATATAGATTATAAGAGACATTTAAGGAAGTGAAGATGGTGTTTTTATTATGGATATCTTCTGATAATCCCAAAAAATGATTGGAAAACATTTAAAAAGTTTATAAAAATGTATTAGTGAAACCCATATGTGAAAACTATAAACTTGATCATTAAAATACATTCATACTTGGCATAACCTTTCACATGTTCACACACACACACATTCAGGGTATACGATCATGTTTCACTAGAGGACCACCAATTTCTTTTCAAAAACCAACCAACATGGAATTGATTTAGTGCGCAAACAAGGACCACCAATAACCACGATTTTCAGCGGGGTGTTTAGCCTATATAATTCAAAACATAACCATAAATCAAAGAGAAAGAGGAGAAAAGTCATCGTGGAGGTGTCATTCAGCATGCGACGTTGGAACATTCATCGCGGAGGAGAGGCGCATAGTAGAGGAGTCCTCCGACGGAGGAGAGGCACCCGACAGAGGAGAGGCGAGTGGTGGAGGAGGGGCCTGTGATGGAGGTGTGGTGCATGGTGGAGGTGTGGCATGTGATGGAGGTGTGGCACCTGATGGAGAAGAGGCACGCGGTGGTCTGTTTTTTGGAAGAGGAGAGGTAGCGGGAGAGGAGGAGGAGGTGGTGGTGGAGGCCCGATGGTAGTTTTCAGCTTCTGTGAGATCTTGAGGGGTGTCAGGAAAGAAGAGAAAGATAGGGTTTTTTGTAAAACTAGGTGAAAATTTTATCTGTGCTATCCAGAAATCACTGATAAAGGTATGTTTTATCAGTGCTAAAATAGAAATCACATATAAAACATGCCTTTATCAGCACTGATAAAGATATAATGTTAATAATTTATTTCTATTATTATATATATTTATAAAATTATATACATGAAAAATAGATATTTATATTTATAAAATTATAATTTAAATAATTATAAAATTATAAGAAATATACTTATTATATTTATAATCTTAGAAATATATATAATAAGTATATTAATTATATATATTTGTAAGATTATAGATGTATATAACTACATTTCATCTAATTTTATAATTTTTTATAAGAATATATATATATATGTATATATATGTATATATATATATACATAATTATAAATATAAATGAATTTATATATATATATATTATAAAATTATAAAAAATTAATATTTCTAATATTTAAAATTTTATTAATATTAATATTTAATATATTTATTATAATTTTATAATTATTTAAATATATCTATATGTCTTTATAACTATAAATATAAATATATTTATTTGTTTTTAAATATTTATATATATTTATTTAATTATATATAACATTATATATGAAAATAATAGATATATTTTTTATCAATTAGTAATTATTTAAATAAATAAAGAAATATTTATATTTATAACTAATAAATATATATATATTTATTTGTAATTAAAAATTATAATAAATAAATTATTTATAGTTGTAATTATAAATATATATATAATTATAAAATTATGACAAATATATTTATATTTTTATAAATATATATAATTAATATATTTGTAATAATTTTTTAATTATATAAATATATATACATTTATTTATAATTATATCTATAACTATATTTATTTATTTATAGATATTTGTATAAATATATATATATTTAATATATTTATTATAATATTTTAATTATGTAAATATATCTATATTCATTTAGGAATTATAATTATTAATATTTTTATTTATTTATATATATTTTTATATATTTATAAATATATTTATTTAATTATATATTTTAAACTTTATAAGTAGTATAATAAATATTTTTGTTATAATTTTATAATTTTTTACATATAAATATATATATTTATAGTTATACTTAAAACTATAAATAAATGTATTTATAAATATTTATATATATTTATATATATATATATAAAATAATAATATGTGTATTTATTGTAATTTTTTAATTATTTAAAAATATATATATAATTATAATTATAATTACAATTATATATATTTAAAAGGTATATATATGTACTTAAAATTTAATAATTATGAATATAATAAATATATTTATTCTTCAAATATATTTAATGTAATTTCATAAGTATTGACAACAAAATATATTATATATGTGGGTAACATAAATTAATCATATACACCTAATGAAATATACATACTAAAAAATGAGCGATCAATAGACAACATGAATAATAAGAGTGTAATGTATAAATGAACATTCATGATGATACCTAACGTATATGCACGTATGATCAAAATATTAATTGACCAAATTCATTAGAAACACATATATATTTAATTATAATCTTATACTTTTTTTAAAATAATATATATATATATATTTGAAAAATTAAAAAATTTATATTAATTATAAACATGCGTTTGTTATTTAATATATAAAAATAAATATTATTTTTTAATATAAATATAATAATTAAATATAAATTATTATTAAAAACGTTTATCAACGCTAAAACTAGTGCTTATAAATCAACCCTTTATCAGCACTAAAAAAAGTTCTGATAAAGGGTAGATTTATCATCGATTTTAGATAGTGTTTATAAAGCCCCCCCCCCATCAGTGCTTTTTGCTTAGCGCTGATAAAATGAGGCACTTCCCTTACCTCGTTTTATGGTAGTGTGTACCTATCGGATATCTAGCCTTAGCAGTGCCAACTGGGAGTCTAAGAGACATTAGCTGCAGTTGAGTCTAAGACTAGGTTCTTCCCATAGTGTGGTTGCGAACTATATTATATCATGTACTTTTTGTGTTTTTATATGCTACCCATCCTATCAGTTAGAGAAACTGACACCCAAGGTATTTTGATCCCTGAGGGGTGTCTTCCCCAACATCTTAGTGGAAGGATAGATGGCTGAATTCCCCATTTTCCCCCTCTCTTCTCTTGGTAGTTACTTCTGTTGGTATGCATAGTTGTTAGTTTTCCTCATATATGTGTATAGAGGTCTATAATTTATTTTGGTTATTTCACACACATATGCTTGATATAGTTTCTTATGGACTACTATATGTATAACGTGTATAGGTTGTGATTACTTGAGGATTCTTACTCAATTATGGGTTGTAGTGGCTTGAGGTATAATACTGGACATTGGATGCATGTTTTGTGGGTTGTGGTGGCTCCTGGAAACTACATTTTTTACTTTTGGTTGTGTGGTTGTGGTGGTGAGTTTCACAAGGTGCATGTTGTGGAGCTTCGCCTAGCTGTCTGCAGGCAAGCCTATTTGGCGAGAGATGCGCAGGATGTGCGATGATGGGGAAAAGCAGTAAACCAGTGGGTAAGTGGTAGTGGGGTACCCTTGTAATTATTTATTATATTATATTAACTTGTATGAGATACTTGGTGAGAGTATCCTTGGTGATGATGAGAACGTAGTATACTTATTTAGGTGACGATTTGGTTTCACTTGTCATTCACTATGCTTTAGCATCCTTTCTTTAATTTTATGTGAGAGATTTTAGGTAGGATCCTATTGAGTATAATTTTATACTCACCCTATATTATATAAATTGTTTTCAAGTCACTTAGAGAAGGTTGTAGATTAGGCTAGTTATTACTAGCTTTGGGGTTTTCTAGGAGTTGTTTGGGGTTCGTGGTCGTTGTCGTTTTACTTTCTTTTGGAGCTTGTAGTTTTTCCTTTCAGTTGTATTATTTTTTGCATGAAATTACATATGTGTACTTGTTTTTTATTTTATATTGTAGTATGAATAATATTTGGTTGGTTTCAATCTTATCTCCCTCTTCCATATGTTTTCTCTTAGAGGGTAATGTCTCATATCTATGTGTTTTCTATACCCTCAGTGCTTGTCGCCAACCCGGGGCCTACTGGAGGCAAGAATCGGGGGTCATTATCTCTCTTATGGCATTTCCTGCCTAGGAGGGGTACACTTTGTGGGGAGGGGCCCTGATAGATTGGTATCAGAGGTGTGTTTGAGAGATAGGATGGAGGATAGATTTAAGAACATGTGAGAATGAATGGGTTGGTAGGGAATCAATGTTAGTCAAGTTTAGAAAGTGCTGTAAAAACTGGAGACCGGATGAGACATAGGTATTTAAGGCCCCTAGTGATCTGATGCACAAACCTTTATATTTAGAGTGGCTACTAAATAAGGTGATATTGGTTTCAGGATAGAGACCTTGGTAAGGGTCAGGCGTCATTCTTATTTTCACATATGTTTGAATGGGTAGACCTTGGGACATGTTAAACTAAAATAAATAAAATAAAATAATTAATTGATGTTAAATTCTTCCATATTCTTGGTTTAGGATCTATAACTATTTTTCCTTTTGCAGGTATTGCTACAGGTCAATTTCCTCATAAGGTTCACGTAGAAGATGTCCAGAAGGTTGCTCCAGCAGATCACCGTAGAGTAGATGTTAAAGATATAGACACTTGGAGGAGGAAACTCTAAGAGTTTCAATACAAGATTCTATATAAGTATGAGGGTTTTGCTTTAGATGTATTCACAGAAGACTGGTTTTTGGAGGTTGAGATAGCTTTTAGTTTGATCTATTCATAGAAGGAGCACTAGTTGTGTTTGGTTGTGACAATGCTGTGAGAATTATCAAGGAACTGGTGGTTCTTGTTCCTCAGAGATAAAGAAAAGTCTACTGTCTCATGGGAGGATTTATGAGACCATATTAGAGTCGAGTTTCTTTCTTTTAATGCGAATTCATCCAGTCACCAGGAGTAGCTTACCCTTCAATAGGGTAGCTCTAGTGTGCGAGAGTTTGGAATCCATTTCAGGAAACTTTTGCGATATTATTCAGGCATGTTTCTATATGAGGAGTCCAGAGGCATTTTCAAGAGGCTTTTCATCTAGAGATCTAGTGCCAGGTCACCACTTTTATGCTGAAGACATATCTTGAGGTGTTGGTGAGGGAAAAGGTCATCAAGAGGACTTTATCTTGAACCAGATCATCACGAGAGTGGATTCATTTGGATTTATCATGAGGAAGATTTGTGGTATGGGATTATTGGTTTTTAGGGTAGAAGAGTTTTAATTCAGCTGGGGGTTGGTCCCAGCCCTTAATATCTTTTTTCTTCAGAGGCAGTGGCTCTCATACCTATAGAAACAGATCATAAGCTTGTTTTTATTATGGATTCCAATGTCATCAGTAGTGAGAGTGCCATACCTTTTTGATAAATTAGCAAGTGTTTGGTTCTCCACTTCAAGTTCCTCTTTTGAGGCAGTTCTAGCCGAGGTAGCCACAGTAGGTTGCACCAATTTTGGATCAGCATAGAGTATATGGGGTAGGTAGTGGATAAACTCAGGACATTCCTCATCCTTAGAGAGTAGAGTGAGATAATGGAGGTGGTCTTCGTTAGGGTTAGAGAGGATGTGGAGTAGGTCTTGGTCATATTCATGCATTATTGTGGCCCGCAACAGGCGATCCATACGTCGTTCAAGGTACCCTTTACTTGTTTTATACTTGGGTACATGCCTTGTTTGATTCAAGAGTGACACACTCCTTCATGTCATCTGCCCTTGTATATGATTTGGGACTTGAGGTAGAGATGCTTCCAGATCCCTTGGCATTGACTAGACCAGTTAGAGGCTGAACTAACTTGTCTGAAGTATGTAGAGACTGCGATCTAGTGTTGGGGTAGCACTACTCTTAGGGAGATTTACTGTGTTTATAGATTCAACAATATGATGTCATACTCATTTTGGATTGGATATATTCTATACAGTCTATCATGGATTGATTTAGGAGGTAGGTGGTGTTCTTTGATGCTTATGGAGGGACCATGTTATTTGTTGGTGAGTGAGACCCTTATATGGGTCAGTGGAATATTCCCTCCTTGTTATCCTTAATGGCTGAGATGATGCTGATTTCATCAAAGGTTCAACAGTTTTCATTTCCTAGGGTCATATAAGAGTACCCAGATGTATTTCTAGAAGAGGTTTTAGCATTACCCCCTCGATGAGAGATCAAGTTCATGATCGAGAAATAGACAGGTGTGTCTCCTATATCAATGTCTCCTTATAGGATGGCACATTATGAGTTTCAGGAGTTGTATATATATATTGATGGTCTGTTGTAGTGCAGTTTTGTTCAGCCAAGTGTTTCATTGTAGGCTACACCAGTTTTGTTCATGAAGATGGCTAACGGAAGTTTGCAGATGTATGTTGGGTATCGTCATTAAACAAATTGACAGTGAAGAACCACTATCATATTCCATGGATTGATGAATTATTCAATCAACTAAAGGGTTCAAGTTGGTTCTCAAAGATTGAATTTTGGCCAGGATATAATCAGATGCATGTGAAGGATGAGGATATCTTGAAGATTTCCTTTCATTGTCGTCATGGTAATTACGAGTTCATTGTGATGTTGTTCATTGTAATGAATGATCTAGCTGTGTTCATGGGATTAATGAATGTTGTGTTCTATCAATTCCTAGATATGTTCATGGAGGTTTTCATCAACAATATCCTTATGTAATCCATGTCTGAGGAGGAGCATTAGGGGAATATACGTACTATTTTGGGAGTTCTTCACCATGAGAAGTTGTTTGGTAAGTTTCCGAAGTATGAATTTTGGAATTAAAACATCTATTTCTTGGGGAATGTTGTATCACAGCAGAGTGTATCTAGGGATACATCGAATATAGAAGTAATTGTGCCTTGGTAATCCCCCATTATAGTGGCATAGGTACGAATTTTCCTTATTCTTGCATTCTATTATAGGATGTTCATAGACAATTTATATCCAATTGTGACTCCTATAACAACGTTGACCAGAAAGGATTAGGTGTTCTTGTGGTTTGATCAGTGTTAGGAGTATTTTGAGTGTCTAAAGGAGAATGTGATCAGTGCTCTAGTTCTTTTCTTTCCAATAGAAGGACTTTAGTTTGAGGTTTTCTGTGATTCTTTGTGTCTGGGGTTAGGTTGTGTTCTAATGTAGTAGAGATCAGTCTTTTCTTATGGGTCTCAGCAGTTACATTTCTATGATCGTAACTATGTCAACCATGATCTTGAGTTGGAAGAAATAGTGTTTTCCTTGAATATGTGGAGACATTACCTCATTGAAGATCACTTTGTGGTCTTCACCAATCATAAGAACCTAAGATATGTCTTCTCTTAGCATGACTTGAACTTGTGACATCATCAGTGGATGGAGTCCTTATAGGATTATAACTTCAAGATTTCATATACACCTAGTAAGGGAAATGTTTTAGCTGATGCATTGAGTAAAAAGTCTCTTAGTGATGTAGTGTGAGAATCTGGTGATTCCTAGAGAGTGATGGAAGAACATTCAGCATTTCACCTAGATATGGGAGAGGTTGGGGGTAGAGGATGTCTTTTTCAGATGAAGGTGCATCCATATCTAGTGTAGTAGGTGGAAGAGTCCCAGTTGGGGGATCATGAGGTGGAGGTCTGGAGTGACTGAGTTGTTTCTAGAGACTACCCTGATGGTTGGTCTGAGGATGAACAACACCGAGTGTTGTTTCAGTGGAGTCTTTTCATTTATTTCGCTCATGTAAGATGGTTCTCATAGTGTTCCATATTTTTCCTATAGCGGTACATCCTGGTGTCAAAAATATTTACCAATCTTTGAGGATTCAGTTTTGGTTGTCATCATTGAAGCATATTGTTGAAAAGTTGTTGTCTCGATGTTTGGTCTTCCATAAGATGAAGGTCGAGCACTGTGTTCCTAGTGGTTTTCTCTATCCATTAGATGTTACTTAGTGGAAGTGGTAAGACATCTCGATGGAATTTGTTACAAGTTTATCTTAATCTCAGGGAGGTCATGATGCTATATGGGTTGTAGTGGATAATTTGACAAAATCATCCCACTTTATAGCAATCAAGGAGTCGAGATCAGTGGAGGTTTTGTTGAGGCAGTATCTGGAGGATGTGGTGAGACTCCAAAAAGTCTTGAGGAATATCATTTATGATAGAGACCCTCATTTTACCTCTAGAGTGTGGATAGGTGTCTAGCATGATTTTGGTTCTCATCTATTCCTTAACATTGATTACATCTACATACAAATGGTCACATAGAGCGGGCCATCCAAACTCTTGAAGACATGTTGAGCTCTTGTGTCCTGGATTTTGGAGTTTCTTGGATGAAGAACTTACCCTTGGTATAGTTCACTTATTGAAATAGTTTTTATTTCACCATTGGTATGAATCCTTTTGAAGACTTGTATGGTCGACATTTCTGCTCTCCATTGTGTTGGACTAGGGTTAGAGAGTCAACAATTCTCGGGCTGGAACTGGTACAGAGTATGACAGAGTTGGATTAGGTGATTCTCGAGTGGATGAAGGCACCATATGATCGTTATAAAAACTATTCCCATTATAATAGGATACCTATAGAGTTTGAAATTGGAGATCATGTGTTTTTTAAGGTGACTCCCCATTGTGGGAAGTGGAGGTTTGGTCGTGGGAGTAAGATTTATACCTGGTTTGTTGGACTTTTCAAAGTATTGACTCATGTTGGAGCTGTAGATTATTGGGTAGCACTTACCCCATATATGATCAGGATACATGATGTTTTTCACATGTCTCATCTCCATCATTATCTTCATGAGGACTCTCATGTCATCAGTTGGGTTGAGATCGATGTTGATGATGATGCAATCTTCGAGGAGCAACCTGTAGAGATATAGGACTGTAAGGAGAAGGTGTTGCGTGAGCTTTCTATCCCATTGGTTCATGTATTGTGGCAGAAATTTGGCTTGGAGGAGAGTATATAGGAACGTGATCCATAGATACATGTTTAGTATCCTGAGGTGTTTGATGTTTAGCTATTTTCTTGTAACAATGTTTTTTTTGTGGTTGTATACCTTTAATGTTTATGAGATTGATTTATCTTGTTTCTTGTTGTTTATTGCTCTATTTTTAGAGGTATCTCCCTTATTAGAGTGTTTAGGGGCTATTTGTGGTCATCGTGTTGTTTTGCGTTGCCCCTTTTATGAAGCGATTGAGATCCTGTTGTGGCATGATCCTTAAGAGGTATCTCGCAGGTTGGATGTTCTGACGACCCCTTTTCTATTTCCTCTCAAGGTTGGTTTTATAATCTCAAGGACAAGAATATTTTGAGAGGTATCTGATGTAATGGCTCAGACCAATTTGGTTCATTCCTTTATGAACATTTAGTTCTTTTAGTGTTCTGGGAGGTCAAGGGGACTTATTTCTAACACTTTGCAAAATTTATAGTTTTGTGAACAATGCTTCCAGTTCTGTGAATAGTGTCATAGGTAGGTCATATATCGGTATATAATCTATCAATATATCATCTATTGGTAGGTAATATATTGATAGGTTGAACAGTGTTTTTAGGATGATAGGTCGTCTATCAGTAGGTCATCTATCAGTAGGTTAAATAGTGTTTCGTGGATAGTAGGTTATCTATCAATAGGTTGAACATTGCTTCCAGGATGGTAGATCATATATCATTTGGTTGAATAGTGTTTCCAAGATGGTAGGTCATCTATCAGTAGGTCATCTATCGGTAGGTGTAAAGTGTTTCTAGATCGGTCAGTGAACAGTGTTTCCAGCATCCCACAGTTTCACCCCTTTGAAGTTATCTTTGATGTAAAACACATTCAATGATTTTTTAAGGTATTTAAGGCCGATTTAAATCCCATTACTCCTATATTAATTTTCCTAAGGTCCCAGGACCCTTTATTAGGTCAAACTGCATAGTTTTGACCAGATCATCCTTTAATCAAATATTTATGATGTATCTAAACCGCTACCCCATTTAGATTTTCAAAAGGGCTGATATACCTTCCTTCATTGTTATTCCTCATACTTTATCTTGTATTGAGGTGAAACTAACATTTATTCCTGAGTATTTTTGTGAATTTTTTATCCTTGGATCGTTTCCCTTAGATTTTTTCCTGCTGCATGCGCACCCAATATTTTGGTGAAACCAGGAACTATCAATCCGTCTTCGATATAAGGTATATTCTACCTCCATTCTTCAAGTTTCCTAAATATTTTTCCTTCCATTTCTAATTTAAATGTGATGGAATGTGATCTCCATGTTTCTAATGGATCTTTCTTGGGTGTTGGTCGATGCAATTTTTCCGCGACGTCCTCAGGTGGAAGCAGTCATTGTGGGTGAGGTGATCGGTATCCATTGTGTAAGCCCATTCTCATAAAAATAACATTAGAAACCATTTGAGGTGGAGGATTCATGGATTCTCTATTCTATTTACATTCATTATTAGATTTATCATGCTTTATCTCACTGGATATCAATGAAATTGACATAATAAATATTTGAACTAGATTAAAAAATTGGTATCATTTTTCTAACGATGTTATTGCCTCTTGATTTTTCTAGATAGTGTGATATCTATGATTTTATTGTTTATCATGTCATTCTTGATGGAAATTGGTAAATAATTTAATCTAGGATTAATTTTTAATTAATTTTCCAAACAAAAAGTGGCATGTTTAATGAATCTGGTTATTTTTGTTTTTCATTGATGATAATCAATTGGATGTAGTTATTAATGTTTAAATGAAATAGTTAATTTGCTATGTAATAAAGAACCAATTTTGTGACAAAGATAATTCTTTGTATGGTTCCAAGTTACCCACTTTCTTGTAAAGGAGAAGCACCTTAGCCTTGGAGATTTGAGTGCTCGTTGGGTGTAAAGGTTGAATGCCTTGTTTAGGGATGAGATCCCAATTGCTATGTTGTTTATTTTTTGCTTCTTGTGTTGTGGTGCGCACCTGGGATGGTCGAGCCTGGGGGTTTGTTGTAGTATGTGGGGGTAGGGACGCTTAGTGGTTATGGAAGCAGTCGACTCCTAGAGTGGAGAGATACATCGGTTTATTCATGTGGGTGTTGGGTAGGACACCAGGGATGATGTAATGGATTGAATATGGGATCACCCTTTAATGTGAAAGTGGTTTCTATTGAATATGTTGTTTGTTTATCTTATTTACTTTTCCCAATGGTTGAGTAAGCTGGTCTTTCTTACCCTCCTTCCAAAAGTGGTGAATACGTACATGGTATACCACATGATTTTCGTGTTTAGCTTCTCGAGGATGGATGGGTGTATGCTCCTACTATATGTGGCAAAGACTCAATGGATAGTTCATCTACTCACTGTGTTGAGCCCCTTGGGTTTGGTAGCTTAGAGTTATTTTATAAAATTCATTGAATTGTGTAAAGTGAAGATGTAAATAATAAATTATTTAATAAATAATGTTGAACCCATGTGATTGGAGCTTTCTGGGATGCAATGTTGAGGTTATACATCTAAGGAACTATGAACTCAGTTTAGTTATGCATGGAGGGCATGGAACTTTGTTGTGATGATAATTATGTGTAATGTGAAAATTATAATGGTTAATTAATTGTTAAAAAATTAATTATTGTAAAGTGGAATTGATTTAAAGGGATAATATGACTTAATGTTTCTCTCTAAATGGCTGTGTTCTTATAGGATATCTACCCTTAGTAGTAGAAATCAGGGATCCAAGAGACATTAGCTGATGTTGAGTCTGAGAAAAGGTTTTTTACATAGTGTGGTTGTGATCTATATTATATCATGTAATTTTTTTGTTTTTATACACCACACCACCCTGTCGGTTAGGGTGACTAACAGCCCGTGGATTCTGAGCCTTGGGGGGTGTTTTCTCCAACATCTCGATAGAAGGACGGATGGATAACTTCTCCCTTTGGCCTCGCTCTCTTCTCTTGGTAGTTACTTGTGATGATATACACAGTAGTTGGTTTCCCCATATATGTGTGTAGAGGTATGTAATGACTTGTGGTTATTTCACACACATATATAATAGATATAGTTTCCTACAGACTACTATTGGTATGACATGTATATGTTGTGATGGATTGAGGATCCTTACTCAGTGTATGGGTTGTAGTGGATTGAGGTATAATACATGACATTTGATGCATGTTGTGTGGGTTGTGGTGGCTGCCAAAAACTACCTGGTTACTTTTGGTTTTGTGGTTTTGGTGGTGATTTTCATGAGGTTCATGTTGTGGTGTTTCTCCCAAGTTTTTATGGTCAATCCAATTTGGAGAGAGATTCTATGGACGTGTGATGGTGGGGAAAAGAAAAAAAACCCATGGGAAAGCGGTAGTGGGGCACCCTTGACATTATTTATTACATTATATACTCTTTTATGTGATAATTGGTGGGAGTATCAGTGGTTGCGTTGGGAACTTAGTATACCTATTTAAGTGACGAGTTGGTTTCACTTGTCATTCACTATGTTTTAGCATGCTTTATTTACTTTTTCACGAGTGGATTCAAGGATGATCATACTATGTATACTATTATACTCACACTACATTATATAAACTATTTTTTAGTTCACGTGGAGCTGTTTGGAGATCAGGCTAGTTACTACTAGCTTGTGGGTTTTTCAAGAATCGTTTGGGCATTAAGGTCGCTTCCATTTTACTTTATTTTGGTACTTTCAATTTTACCTTTCAGTTGTAGTAGTCTTCACATGAAATTACATATCTATACTTAGGTGTTTTTATATTATAATCTGAGCATGAGTTTTATGGTTTATATCTTATTTCTCTCTTCTGTATGTTTTCTCTTAGAGTGTAATGCCTCTCATATGTGTGTTTTATATACCCTCAGTGTTAGTCTCCAAACTGGGGCCTACTAGACGTAGGACTCAGTGGTCATTATCTCACTTCCCGCATTTTTGGCATAGGAGGGGTATAATTTTTGGAGAGGGGGTTGTGAAAAAATTAATACTAGTTGATATAAAACTCATTTAAACATTTTTAATATTTTTAATGCAGTGTTATTAAGTTTTAAATTTATCTGTATATTTATTGATCGTTTTAAACTGAATGTTTTTTAATTTCATATTTTAAAATTCAAACTTTTTATTTTCATGTGATATTTCATCGATCAATTATTATGAATATTGTTTCAAGTATTTAAAATATTATTTCAAAATTATTTTAATCATTATTTATTTTTTAGAAGTTTTATTCATGAGTTTAGGGATTAATTCAACAATAATATATTTTTCTCTCTATGATAATATAGTTTTGTCATTTTTATTATTTTGAATTTTTATAATGGTTTTATTGAGTGTATAGTCTATATATATTTGTATGTAAAGAACTTTAGTATTCCTAGAACAAATATAAAATAGTGTATAAGTGGTAGATTATTCATACGACACTTCTTCGATGAGTGATTTCATTGTTCAAGTGATATAGTGTGATGATTAAAGTGAAATGTTGTACATTATAACTGTGTGAATCATTTCTCACTATAATTGTATGATATATCAAGCAATAAAAAATTTCTATGACTACTACTACCTTGATGAGACAACCCGATACATTTCTTAGGAACAAGTACACATTCACTCTTTTTTTATATTCTTCTTCATCTTAGTTATTTGATTATGTAATACTTCTTGTTATATTTTGTGTACACTATATATTATGTTTATTATTTTACATACAAAATAATTTTCTTTCTTTAGGTTGTGACTCCCAAATTATAAAGTCGGGATATTAGGGTTGTGACACCTGATATCTAAATTCATGTATTTTGAGTTGTAACTCATGGATTTTAAAGTAAATATTATTTGGGCTGTGACTCCCCCATTATAAAATCAATGTTGTATATTGTTTGTGACTCACCATAAAAAAGTCTATGCATTATGGTTATCCATCCAATTTGAAGAAAAGGATTATGTAAAAGGGTTTTGGTTCCCTTTTAAAAAATAGGTAGTTCGAAATGTATCTCTCTCCGAGCAGAGAACTATAAGAATGGACTGGGTCCACTTTGGAATGATCCAATATTAAAATAATTGTTTTCTTTATTTTATTTCCACTATAAATTAACTCTCTTAATTAACTTTAACAATTAGCTTAAATAATTAGTCGATTTCATTAAAAAAAATTAGCATATTTTATTCACCCCCTCTCTAGATCATTTTCCATTAACCATTATGACTTAACAATTGGTATCAAAGGCAAACCCTTCTAGTAATTTTATTACCTATGTTATTCTATTTTCGGGTACTGAAAAATTGGCATCAAAAGTTGTTCCTTTTGGAAATTATCCAATCCTTCTATAGAATATTTTATTTATATTATATTGTTCTAATTCTATACCAAACCTCACAGTCTAAGGGAAAGATATTTAAGATGGAAGTATTTAATACAAATGATACATGGATTCCCCAGAAACCACATTACTTTAATTAAAATGATTGTGGTTACTAGTGATATAGAATGGGGGCTTACGTCAAATAGTTAAGCATACAACACTAGTCAATCATATAAAAAATTAAACACTTCCAGAAGCTGACCCAAATACACTTACAGGAAATGATGCTTTTATATATGTTTTAAATTACAAAGTTGTTAATATATTATATTGTTATTTTAAGATAAGTGTGTTTAGTCATGTATCTACATGTAAGATAGCTCATGATATTTGGAATATTCTACAAGTTTCTCACCTCAACTTAGAAAAAATGATATGAACCAAGATTGTAATTCTTCAAGATAAGTACCATGAATTAAAGATAGGTAAATATGAAATTGTAAATCATGTTCCATCGATTCAAAAGGATTTTGAATGGGATAAATTCACTTGGTGATGCTTTGGAAAACCGAATACTAGTTGAAAGAGTCCTAAGAGCTCCACCTAATAAATGTCATGGAATGAAGGTTGTGATCGATGAACGTAAGAACTTAAAGGAGTAGAAATTTGATGAAATAATTATATCTCTACCCCAATACAAACTTGAGTTGAATAATATTTAAAATAAGATACTTCCAAGGAGAAAGGAATCATTGTAAAATATCATATAAATGTTTCCTCTAACTGTTATAAATCTAAATCTCATGAAATTGATAAATGAGAAATGGTAAATATAACCAAGGGAATCTATAAAATAATTATGATATATAAAATTTACAAGAAGAGACCCATTAAATATCGAAATAATGATCGAAAATATATAAAGGGCACAAAAAATGGTCTAGATGTAACATGTTATCAATGCAGAAAGAAGGGTCACATCAAAACTGATTGTCCAAAGCTAAAGAAATAAGGTATAGATAATAAATAGAAAACTTAATTTAAATGTTCTTATCATGATGGATTGAGTTTCCCTAAATAATCTGATTCAAGTGATGAATTTTTAAGTGATAAAGAGACAACTAACAAATTTTTGATGGAAATAAATAAAAATGAGGTAGTAATAATTCTGATTCTAGTTATTATTCTGATAGTGGTGGTTATAAATTTTATGAGTTATATGAATAAAATGAGAATCTTTAAAAGGATGTTTTAAGAGTAAGTGAATTATATAATGTTTTGAATGATGAGAATAAAATGATGATCAAGAAAATTATGAAAGTTAGTAACGAGAATTGTATTCTTAAATAAGAAAATAAAAATATATTTTTGGAAAATTAATGTTTGAATAACAATTTTCTTATGTTTGATAAGGAAAAAATATAAAAGAAAGATTATATAGAACAATATCATTAATATTGAAATTTAAAATCATAGTTTATGAAATTCTACTTCATCTACAAAAGATAAAGTCTGTGAAAATATTGATATTAATTAGAAAGAACATATTAATCTGAAAAAAAGAAAGTTTTAAATTTGAATGAAATGTTATCTACCTTTGTTAAAGGAAAAGAAAAATATGATAAAAGAGGCTTTTACATCTAGAAAATTTCACATTTCCCAAAAAAAGCATAAAATAATAAAGTAAGGGATTTATTATTCATTCAAAAAAAATTTAAAAACCTCCAAAATTAATTAAATCATTTTCAAAAATCCCAAAAATACTTTTAAAAAAGAATCACATTTAATATTTAAAATTAATTTCAAAATAAACTTTTATCACTTGAAATTACTTCTTTAATTTTTAAAATAATTTTAAAAATAATTTATAATTTAAAAAAATATAAATTTTAAAAACAAATTTTAAATTTATAAAATTGTTTCTTAACCGCCGAACACCCTAGAATGAAAAAGGAAGTCTCAGAAATATTCTTGACTCTTACAATTTATTCCTTCCTTAGTTAAGTTGTATTCTCCACATGGTTTAGGTTTTTATTCATGACTATAATTAACTAATTCATTATAAACATGATGTTTTCAACTCTATCTTTTATCACATTATAAAGAACATCACTGCACTTTTCATTGTATGTATTGTTTAAAATATTCCTTCTATTTCATGAAATTTTCAAGAAGAAGAAAACCTAAGTGGGAAATTTTATTACTATTAGAAATATTAAATTAAATCTTAATCCTAAAATTTTCTAATATCATGCTTCTAGGATGGTATACTTCAATCCTAAAATGTTTACATTATCTATAAATCTTCGATAATGGATTATAAAAAGAATATGATTAAACATACTATATCCCCTATGAGTGTTAAACAAGATGTGCAATAAGGCCAGTCTTTATGCACCAAGTGATGATCAATTTAATACTCAATTAATCCTTTTCTTGGTTATTAATGGTGGGTTTTATTCACACACACTACAAAGAAGAATTAGGGACTCAACCGTACGACCTACACTGCATACCCCAACCCCCCAGCTACCCTAGCCTCCTGCAGGGGAAAATCATTTTTGTGGTTATTACGTCTAGGTTAACACTGTGATATCCACATCCACTTTTAGTATCTAAATAGAGGTTTTCTTTTTTGGAAGCCAATATCTTTATACTTCACAGTAATTTCAAGATTTATTCTTATATTTAGACTTATCCATATAGTTTTTACTAATATTTTCTAGTTCTAATTTCCAAAAATAAATAAACCTTTCCTTTGATTCCAACTATAGTGACCCACCTATTTAATACATGATAATTATTTAAATAATAATATCGACAGATCTTTTAAGGTTTAGTGTCTTGAAAAATGGGTACATAATACATGGATTATATAACAAAAACCTAAACATAACTTTATTTAATACTCTTGAAATAATCCTTTATTATTCCATCCTATTTCACCTCATTGTAAGTGATTTTATGGGGATATACATATATATAAAAGGGTGATAAAAATGACCAATAAAGGTTAAGAAAATGAAATAGAACATGAGAGATCATCAAGGATACAACATGAGGTGTAAAATAAGGGAAGAATCATAATTACAAGATAAATAACCTGGAGATGTGGATACAATATAAAAATGATACATTAATAATATTATCACCAAGGTTTATCACTAAGTTATCATAAAACGTAATTTCCAAGGTTATTTAGCAAGGTATTATAAAACATTCCATCTCTAATGATTAAATATTTACCCAATTCATTGGAGTGCTATCATGGTGCACCCTTCATATGTATAAATTCAAGTGTTCCACATACATTATAACACCCTAAGATTTTAAAGGTATAAAATTATGTCTGATAGCATATAAGACATGCTAAAAGACCCTAGGTCACCCTGAGAGGGGGGAGGGTGAATCAGGGTGTCAACTTTTTCTCCCATTTATTGGATGTTGTTCCCACATTGTTAGGAACTTAATTAAACCTGTATGATGGATATGTACAGTAATTAAAATATTCACATGTACAAGGAAAACACAACACTTTTAATTGGTTCACCACTAAGGGATACATCCAAAGAGCATAGGCGGACCGGTTTCCAGTCGTACCTAATTCCACTATTCTTCACTAGTTTTGGATTACAAGGTTCAGGTATAATTACACTTTCTCAGGCACACATCCTTTACAAAAGTTCATGGATATCTCACTTCTTCCCACGAATCACTTCCATTGACTCCCCCTAGCTCACTAACCTAGGTAAAGTCACACTAAGTGTATGGACATGAAGGTCCATTCAATGGATAGGCAAGAAAGTCTTTGTCTCCTATTCAACATGATACTTTTCTTGCATTGAGTCCCAAATTTGATGCTCTTTTACATTAAATATTCTTCTCCAATGAAATAACCAGATGTACTAAGACTTCTTATTCTTCTTGGCTAGAATGAAAAATTGTTTTGTGATTTTTAAAGAACTGAAAAATAGCTCACTAGGCATCATCAGAATCAACCCTTATTCTTCTATGTGTGCATGTTACCATGCATGTGAAAAGTTAGATATGATATTCCTCTTCACTTATTTACACATGTGAACCCTTGGTTTAGGATTCTTCTCTTCAAAGTATTCATGTATGCATGTGCATTCATGAATTCATGCACTTCCTCTTATACTTTCTTCTGTGAAGGGCCAAATGGGTATGGTTTTGTTAATCACACACATGACCTCCTTTCTAGTTTTCTTATCACTTAATTTGGATATTCATGGGATTTAATTATGTTCTCCTTCAAATCATTCATATGAATGCATGCACTCACTTCCCATCCCCATGCACAATCTTTCTTCTCCCTTCATCAATAGCCATTTTCCACATTTATTTGTTTATATTTACAAGTATGCAATTTTATTCATACATAAAAGTGTGAATTTTGGTATGTCATAGTTTTCTAGTTCTCCTCTTACATACCAAGGGTATAGATCTATCTTATTCAAAAGTGTTCTTGTCTCCTCCATGAACAAGGATGATCCGTGGCCCCTCCTTGCGCAAGTGATGCATGAGCTTCCTTTGCACAGTAAATGCGGACCTCCTTCGTATACCAAGTGGTACGCAGTTCTATTGGTTCACAAGACCTTCTATTCATAGAACCAGAATGGTATGCAGTACTGATTCTTCATGAACCTAAAATGGTTCACAAGACTCCCTTCACAAACCAAGAATGGTCTGCAGCTCTCTTGACTCGTGTACCAAATCGGTATGAGGTTTCTTGCTTCGACAACCTGAGAGGTCCGTGTAACTCCTTCTCTTCACGAAACTAGAGTGGTTTGTGGTTTACTCTTCACAAACCTAGAATGATTCATGGATCTTTATTTCCCCTTGCGAATTGGAAGACCAGAGAGACTTTGTTTCTCAAAAATAGGGGCCCTCAAAACCTTGGGAGCAGCATCCTCTTCTCGAATTAGTTGGTCTCTTTTTATAAGTAGAGATCAGATATTTTCCGCATCCAAAAATTTCACGATACGCTCTTCAGGATTCCGTCTTGAATAACCAAGATTTTCAGTTCTTTAATATCTTCAGACCCGCATGTAGATATGCCACATATCTTGGGTGTTTCCTTTTTCAAACTCGTGGCCTTCCCACTGATCATTCATGTATTCAAAATTTCATGTATCACTTTTTGAATCCTACTCAAATCCACATGGACATGGAAACCTCATTTTCCTCTTCCATTCGCTCGTTCTACGTTTCATTCACATGCATGAAAATGTAATTCCATGCATGTGATCATAGAATACAGATGATCACTATAGGCTTGAACTAATCTCAATCGATTACTAGAGTGGTGAGATTTTTATTCGGCTCGAGAACTGGTTCGTGGGTGCATGCGGGTGTCCGGAGGTTGAAGACACCCTCAATGGAGGAGATCAAGCGACACTGGTTGAATCATAAGAAGTTCGTGGAAAATGAATGGTTGAGATCGCACGTGGCAAATGGATGGCTTAGATTATATTGTTCATTAAAATCTCAATCCCACATCAAAACGGAGACGCGGAAGAGAAGTAGTTTATCAAGAAATATGTTCTGCCTTAGTGAAAGATTACTCCTCACTCCCCTTCGGTGCCGCCCACATTGGTTCTCATCGGTCGTGCTCCCAGCGCACCCTCTTCCTCCTCAGGCATGCTCCTAGCACCCACTATGCCTCCTCGGGCGCATTATTAGCACCTACTATGCATACCTTGGGGCTTATTCATGGACCCCATGCACCTATTGTGTGTTGGTCGTGCTGGCTTCCCCGTGGGTGCGATCAACCCATGTGGTCCCGCATGAGCCTCGGGTTGAGGTTGGCTGGTTGGTTAGTGGTTTGGATCTATTTTTTAGATACGACTTATAAAAATACTTGTTAGAAAACTAAGTATGCATTGAAATTCATGGACACTTTGAAATTCAATGCCTCCTCACACCCTCTTCTTCTTCTTTTCTTTTATTTCTTCCAAAGAAAACTTAGGATCAGTCCATCAATCATCTGATTTCCATTCTTCATTTCACTTAGGATAGTTTTTTTCTTCATGTTGATCATTATTGACATCCATTAACACCCATTGGAAACAAATAAAAACATCATACACAAAGTGGTCCCAACAATCTCCCCCCTTTTTTTGTTATCAATACTTCAATGATCTCTAAAATGAGCATGTTAATGTCAAAATGAGAGTTTTTTATCTACTCTCTCCCATTCACTTTTCAACTTTCATTTCAATTTCTCCCCCCTTATTGACAATAAATAAAACAATTTATGGTAGAGAGGGTATTGGTACATACTTTAGTAATTGTTACATTAATCATTTAACTCTAAGTCTACTAGAGAAATGATCAATGTATAAAACAAGAGGATTTGATCTAGACAACAATGCATTCTATTATCCCTTGATCCTGATACCTCATTGTGATGAGAACTCGTGTACTTGTCTTGAAGGGCCTTTCCAATTTTCTTATGTCAATGATTTATTAAGTCACCCCCCCTTTGTAAAATAATTTTTATATTGAGTAACTGAGGACAAAAGATTGAGAAATGACATATCTTTTCCAATGGCATGATCTTCAGAGTAATTGAATTTGATAACAACTGAGGTTGATACTTAATTGAAATAATAACTATGGTAGATTCTTTATGTGTCTCCCCCTCAAGGGAACACTTCTTAGGTTCTCTCCTTGGGCGCTTTATTTACCTTCAATTCCCGGTAAAATTATTAAAGTAAACAAAGTTTTAAGGTAATAAGGTGGATACTTCTTGATTATTCAATATGAGCTAGAAGGCTGAGATGACTTTCTCAACCAAGATGTTTTGTTTGCTTCACTCCTCACACTTGCACATTTGATCATCAGTTCTGACTTTGGTTATGTGGATCTTAATATTTCTTCCATTTCTTTGTGTGTGGGTCTTCATTCTTCAAGATAATTCAAAGCACTAAAATCTCCTGGTGCAAATTTCGTCTTCTTGAGTAATTCTTCTTGGTCTAGAGTAAATGCACTGCAATTCTTAACAGTGTGACCAGCCTTGTTGCACCTCACACACATGACATATCTATATTCTTGTGTAATCTTCTTATTTTCTATTTCACTAGCCTAAGAAAGTGCATCTCCTTTCATTCTCGTTCTTTTCAAATATTGAGGCCAGATAACCAATATGTCTTTGGGAACAATGGATGTATGTTTGGATTTTCCACATGGACTCTTCAGAGTGTCATAATTTTTAGGAATTATTTTGGATGTACCATTATTCAACTTCTTGGATAATCAATCTAAGTACTTCTCACATTTCCTTAGTGATGTCTTCTTGGGAGAATTTTCTTTTACAATAGTCTTCTTATTTATTACCAAGGTAGATTATTCTTTATTAGCTAGTTTTGTGATATTCTATTCTTATCAGCTCTGGACATATGTTGAGATAATCATGCTCCATTCTTGTTACCACTCCCATTGCATGTATCACAAATGTTTTCTAGCATTCCAAATATGTTTGTGTTATACAAATGATTTTGATCATGTAGATGTTTCTTTTTCTTCTCTAGTTTTCTCCCTTTTGACATAATATTTCTTGGTTATTTTTTATTTAAATAATTGTACCAACAATACAGTTCACAATGCCCAAATCTATTTCAGCACCAACATTGTCCCACAAATATTTTCTTCTTGATATATTCTGTATAAGGGTGTTGGTGCTTCTTCTTAATGTGATGTGCTTTATCTGGGGAACCATATTCCAGCTTCTTCTTCTTATCCACCCTATCCATGGTGGTAGGTTTCTTCTAATCACATCTCCTCATCCAAAATTGTTTAGAATTTTTTTTCCAACTATCAATTTCAGAAGAAACATATTTAGAAACAATAATACAAGTTGGTATGGATGGTACCTTCACTTTCTCAGCTTCTTGTGATAGATAAATGAGTTAATTCATGATATTATTATCACATGTTGGAGGTATTTTGGCTTTAGAATCCTCCAGTGAGCATTGAATAGAAACAAACACTGTTTCTTGAGATGGATAATCAAGATTTGTCATAATCTTCTTGTCACATATGGGAGGTATTTCAGATTTAGAATATTCCAATGATCATTGAGTACTAGAATCAACTGTTTCATTATTTCATGAAGTCTAAATATGTGTCTTCTCAAGATTTTTCAACTAGGATTCCAATTTTAGACATTCCATATTGAGGATGATCTTCTGATATTCAATCATGATCATCTACTCGTCACAAGCCTTTTTCAATCTTTCAACACCATGTTTATGCAACTTGACTTTGGTTTGAGAAATGAGTCAAGATCCTTGAATTTCTTGGATGTTTCTTCCAAATTTAGAACCTTGAATTTAGTGCTCTTTTTAAGCTCATCTTTAAATGCATGTATATTTTCTTCTAGAGTCTTATTCACTCCCTATTTATCTTTATAGGCTTCAATTCTTCTAGAGAGATTATAACATTCTGACACATTATTTTCCAAGACTTCCTCTATATTATCATATTCTCTTCCGAGTTAGGTGATCTCAGCCTACATACATTGAAATATTCTACAAATAGCAGCAACTATTTCTTCAGAAGTATCATGCAGATAGGTTATTAATTTCTCATGATCACTTGAAAATGAGATAGAAGTTTCTTCCCTTTCTTTTGTAGAAACCTGATACACTTTATCTTAACTTCCCAATCCTGATATTTCTTCATTATTGGAAGGGCATGGAGAACCATACTCTACATCTTATTTGGGAATGAGGGACTTATTGAACTGCTTCCTCTCTTTCTTTTTCTTGTTCATCGTGTTATTTATGGGTAAGGAATTATACTCTGTGATATTTAAACTTTCATCAAGACTTCTCATCATTGTTGACTCAGGAAAGAAAAAATCAAATCCTCTTATGAAAAAAATTATTGAGGAGTATCCAACATACGTAAAATTTTTCCTCTAATACCAATTGAAGGACCCTAGGTCACCCCGAGAGCGACGGTGAATCAGGGTGTCAACATTTTCTCCCGTTTATTGGATATTGTTTCCACATTGGTAGGAACTTAATTAAACATGTATGATGGATATGTGCAGTAATTAAAACATTCACATGAAAAAGGACAACACAACACTTTTACTTGGTTCACCACTAAGGGCTATGTTCAAGAAGCATACACTAACAGGTTGTCGGTCATACCTAATTACACTATTCTTTACTAGTTGTGGATTATAAGGTTCGGGTACAGTCACTATGTCCTAGACACACTTCATTTACAAAAGTTCAAGAATAGATCACTGCTTCCCTCAGATCACTTTCCTTAATTCCCTGGGTAAAGTCACACTCAGTTGATGAAAATGAAGGTCCCTTCAATGGAACGACATTAAAGTCTTCGCCTCTTATCCAGCATGAGAATTTACTTCCATCGAGGTCTAGATTTGATTCTCTTTAATGTTCAATCTTCTTCTTTAGTGCAATGACCAGATGTACAAAGACATCTTATTCTTCTTGGCCAAAATCACAAATTATTTTGTGATTGTTCAAGAACTAAAAAATAGCTCACTAGGCATCATCATAATCAACCCTTATTCTTCCATGTGTTCATGTAACCATGAATTTAACAAGTTAGACATTCTCTTCCTCTTCACTTTTTTACACACATTCACCCTCAATTTAGGATGCTTATCTTAAAAGTATTCACATATGCATGTGAATGCATGAATGCATGCACTTCCTCTTATACATTCTTGTGTGAAGGATGTAACGACCCGAGTCCATATCCCCTCCACTGGTGCCCCGTACCCGGTTCTCCATATGACCTCAACCACGTTTCCCCGAACGCCAGAGGCTGCCGACTAGCAGCGAGGGCCTTGGTGAGTCGGTGGGGAAACTATGCCCTCATTCGGTAAGGTATACGAGGTAAGAAAACAACAATAAATAGCGAGGGTAGTAAACATCATCCATAACAACAGAAACCAAACTACGAAAGTAATGTAGATATATAACTATGATGTCAATGATGCAGCAGGTACAAGTATCTAAGGAAAATAGCAAACACAACAACGTGCTGAAATACAACTAAAACCAAATGCAAATGAAAAATAAAGTAATCTCCTCAGCATTGCGAGCCACGGCTCAGTCCCATGCTCCCCAGCTCCTGATGCAGTCAAGATCCTGAAGTAGAAGGGCGTTTTCCCTTATCTATACCTGCAGCAACATAGTCTGCTTGGGCCCAAAAACATGGCCCAAACAGGGTGTGAGATACAATCCCAGTAGGAAATCACCAACAGATTTGTGCCTAACAGTCAATGAATACATGGCAGTAATAAAACAAGAAGCGGTAACAGAAAATCACAAGCAACTACAATCCGCAGTTCTAACAAGTAAACCACACAAGTAAGCAGTCAGCAACAAGAAGAAAACAGGTAACCCTTTGGGTAGCTCTCATAGTCTAACCCCTATGGTTCAACCTCTGGTACTAGCAACCCTATGGGAGGAACACACTATCTCACCCCTCTGGTTCAGCTACGTAATTAAGCAGACTATCTGGGGAAGCACTCACCATCAATTCCCCCTATAGTCTCGTATCATGATAAAGGCTCTCTAGGGAAGCACTCAATGTAAATTTCCCCTGTGGCCCGCGTCGTGGATCTACAGACTCTCTGAGGAAGCACTCAACACCAATTCCCCCGATAGTCTCGCATTGAAATTAAAAGACACTCTGGAGAAGCCCTTCCGTCAATTATCCCTTTGGTCTACTACTCTAGGTTCTCTCAGTCCTGAGTATAACTAAACATGCTGCTTGTGTGTATTGTCCAAGTAAACCTCAAGAACTACTTGGCTATCAACTAAGACTCAACAGCAAATCAAGAGAGACAGTTCCACTATCCTACAACAAGGTATGGCAACTAGAAAAACGCCGAACAGGAAAAACAAGCATGGAAAAGCAACCTGAGCACAAAATAAATTACTCTACTCACAAGCAATAACCTCTACTAAAGAAAACAAGAAAGCAGGAAAACAACAAGGGAAAAACAGAAAACACTCAATACCCCATTCAAGGGTATTGGTGGAATTTGCACATAATATTCATCAACTTTCTACGAAAAGGCACAAATCACCTACCTCGATCCTAGGAGATCGATATACGTGAACCACGACGACGGATTCCTCTTAGATCAACTTATATCTGAGAAAACACACAAAACATTCATCCCACGATAACTTGTAAATGAGGGGGAATCAAGAAACGAGGCTAAGGCAGAAGGAAGAACTCACCATTGTGATTCCAATGCAACTGACCGTGCTCGAATCAGAGAACAGACGGTGAGGCGGTCGTCTGTCGACGATCCATCCATACGGTCACTCTCGGACGGACAAAATCTGAAGAAGAAGATGAATCTTGGGGTTAGAAGCGACCCTGGTCCGTTTAGTGAAAAAAAAAGAAAGTACACGGCGTGTACTTATTTAGTACACAGCGTGTACTTCAATTTTCCGTACTTCGAATTAACCGGCCTCCACCTCAGCCTTACACACCATGTGTGTGGCCCGGACACGGCCATCACACGGCTCCGAACTGGGGAAGAGTACACAGCGTGTACTTAGAAAGTATACGGCATGTACTTCTGAAATTTCCAGAAAATTCATTTTTCTCAAAAACTCCAGAAAAAGGAAAAACGTACCTGAAAAAAAGAACTGGGTTCTTACAAACTTCCCCCCTTAAAGAAATTCGTCCCCAAATTTCCCTAACGATTCGGAGAAAAAGAAACCCTGAATAGCTCCGGCCATTGTGATCGTACATCAGCCTCCCTCTCCCAGGTCTCGTCCTGTACTCGCCCGTGCTGCCAGAGCACTCATACCAGAGGAACATACCACCCCTGAAGAACCTTTGTACTACGATCGACAATCCGGATAGGATGCTCCTCGAATGACGCATCCGCTTCAAGCTCGACTTCCTCAGGCTGAAAAACGTGAGATGGGTCTGAAAAGTAACGTCGGAGCTGAGAGACGTGGAAGACGTCGTGCATGGCCCGATACCTCCAAGGTAGCTGCAAATGATAGGCGACCGGCCCAACTCTGTCCAAGACCTCAAATGGCCCGACGTACCGCAATGAAAGCTTACCCTGTCTCCGAATCCTCTTGTGTCCCAACCACGGTATGACACGCAGGAAAACCCGATCACTGACCTCGAACTCCAGAGGTCGTCTCTACTGATCAGCATAAGAATTCTGTCGAGACTGTGCCGTAGCCATCCTCTTCCGAATCAGTTCTATCTGCTCTGAAGTCTCCTGTACAAGACGAGGTCTCAGCAAAGTTGCCTCTCCTGCCTCTAGCCAGCATAAGGGTGATCGGCATGGCCTACCGTACAAAGCCTCGTATGGTTCCATCTGAATGGTCGACTGAAAACTGTTGTTGTAGGAGAACTCCACCAGAGGGATATGCTTCTCCCAAGAACCGCCAAAAGTCTAGAATGCAAGCCCAGAGCATATACTCAAGCACCTAGATCGTGTGCTCAGATTGGCCATCAATCTGGGGATGGTATGCTATACTCAAAAGTACCTGTGTACCCAAGGCCTTCTGAAGTCCTTTCCAGAACCGAGAGGTAAATCGCGCGTCTCTGTCTGAAACAATAGAGCGTGGAACTCCATGCAGACAAATGACCTCTCTGTTGTAAATTCATCCCAGATCATTGACACTGAAGGTCTCCCTGATGGGAAAGAAGTGAGAAACCTTCATAAGCCTATCGACGACAACCCACGCAGCATCGTTTCCCTGAGGTGAACTCGGCAACCCGGTCACGAAGTCCATCGCAACATCGTTCCACTTCCATTCTGGAATGGTTAACCGCTGTAAAAGCTCTGCTGGTCGCTGATGATCTGCTTTCACATGCTGAAAAGTAGAACATATCATGACAAAACTAGCAACATCCTTCTTCATACCGGGCCACCAGTATTGGCGATGAAGGTCCCCATACATCTTGGTGACGCCAGGACGAACTGCCCAAACAGAGGAATGGAAATCCGGCATCAGCTCCTCGCATATGTCAGCTGGAACCCATACGCATCCTTGGAAATGCAAGATCTCATCCTCTCCCACTGTCCTTCTAGGAATAGGGTCCTCTCCTGATGCACTCTCCCGCAGGACTAAGACTTCTGATTCTGATAGCTACCTCATCTGTACTCAATCAAGTAGCGTGGAGGTAACAGCTACAGAAGATAGAAAAGTTTGTCCCCGTCTGTCAGGAACCTCCAGATGCATCTCAGAGAACAGAGCCATCAGTTTCCACTCACTACTGGCCTCATGAACTGCCTGAATTTGAGTTCTCCTACTCAACGCATCATCCACGGCGTTGCCTTTTCCCGGTGTATAGGCAAGCTCGAAATCAAAATAATGAAGGTACTCGACCCACCTACGCTGCCACAGATTCAGATCACGCTGAGTGAAGATATATTTGAGACTATTGTGGTCATTGAAGACCACAAAGTGCTCTCCCAGAAGATAGTGTCTCCAACAGCGCAAGGCATGAACAACAATAGCTAACTCCAAAATCGTGTATAGGGTAGTTCCTCTCATGTGGCCTCAACTGCTGAGACCCGTACACAACGACTCCATCTCCCTGCATAAGCACAGCTCCCAGCCCGATACCTAAAGCATCATAGTAATCAGTGTAGCTCTTTTCTGGCTCCGATAAGACTAGTATCAGTGCTGACGTCAACCTCCCTTTCAGCTCCTGAAAGGCTGACTCATAAGAATCTGACCATCAGAACTTCACCCCCTTCTTGGTCACACCTGTCAAAGGTGCTGCTAGGCGAGAAAAGTCCTGAATGAAGCGTATGTGGTATCCATCCAGCCCTAGGAAACTCTGTACCTCAAAGACGTTCTTCGGATGCTCCCAGGAAACTACATCTCTCACTTTCTCTGGGTCCACTGATACTTCTTCCTCTGAGATGACATGACCCAAGAAGTGAATCTGATCCATATAGAAGTGTCACTTTGAGAGTTTATCATAAAGCTGATGCTCTCTCAGTGTACTCAGAATGATCTCAAGATGTGTGGCATGGTCGTGTTGAGTGTGAGAGTACACCAAGATATCATCCACGAATACCACAACAAAAGAGTCCAAGTAAGGATGGAACACTAGGTTCATCAGTGCCATGAAAACTGCAGGCGCGTTTGTGAGACCAAACGGCATGACTGTATACTCATATAGACCATACCTGCTTCTGAAGGTTGTCAAAGGTATATCTGATGGTCTAATGTGCAACTGATGATAAATAGACCTCAAGTCGAGCTTTGATAACACCCAGGCTCCTCAAAGCTGATAAAAAAGGTCATAAATCCGCAGAAAGGGATATTGGTTCTTGACCATCAACTGGTTCAGCTTCCGATAATCCACACAAAGCCGAAGGGTACCGTCTGCCTTATTTGAAAACAGAACAGGCGAACTCCAAGGAGAAGTACTGGGTCGAATGAAACCCTTATCCTGTAGCTCCTCCAACTTCTTCTTAAGCTCCTGCAACTCAGGTGTGGCCATCCTATAGGGAGGAATGGACACCTGTGCCTCTCCTGTCACGCTCTCAATAGAGAAGTCTACCTCACGCTCCAGAGTAAAACCTGAAAAGTCTTCGGGAAAGACGTCCCTGAAGCGATCCACCACTGGAGGAAAGTCCAACTGTGGAGTCCCCTGATCATCCAGATAAAGACTATCAATCTGGGCTGTCACCCCTCCCAGCCCAAGATGCTCGAGTCCCGCCCGACTCGCCCGAACGTCCCATTCGCCTCTATGAAGAAAAGATTCACCCTATGGTGAGATGAAACTGACTCTGTGGTGATAACAGTCAACAACTGCCTGGAAGGAAATCAACCAGTCCATGCCGAGGATGAAATCATAGCCTGTCATCTCTAGGACATAGAGATCCCATAATAAGTGATACCCTGGCACCTCGAGATGGCACTCTCTACACTGGCATACACTAGATTTCGTCGTTCCCAAAGGTGTGTCTAGTGTCAATGAGTCGGCAGAAGAAACGATGCAGAGTCCAAGGCTCCCCACAATGGAAACAGAGATAAAACTATGTGTAACACCAGTATCGAAAAGGCCTGAAGATAAAACTGAGGCTACTAAAATTATACCTCGAACAGTAGAAGGGTCGGGATCCTGCTCATGATAAGTCTGCTCCACGACGAAAGACTAGCCTGCACCACGGCCCTGCGCCCCTGACTAACCACTCTGAGCTGAGCCTCCCTTCTGGTGCTGAGGAACTGGTGGCTGACCACCATAACCTTGACCTCCACCTCGGCCCGAACGGCCAGAAGAACTCCAGTTTCCCAACTGGTGAGAAACCGGCGGTGCTGCTCCTGAACGAGGAGTCATGGAAGAACCCCAGTCACTTACTGCTGGTGAGAAAACCTGGTAGAAATGCTGAAGGTGACCCATCATGCCACAAGATCGGCACTCCATGGAGTCCCTCTGGCATTGCGGCCTCGTGTGCCCTGTCCAGACACACTGATAGCATGACACCTGGCTACCTGATGATGCGTCTTGCTTCCTTGAATCACCACATGTAGTCTCCCTACGGCGCTTCTTGCTGTCATCTAGAGGAATGCTAGCTCTAGAGCAGAACTGCCCTGGCTTGTAGCTCCAGATTCTCTCAGATTGTGCTCTGCAATCAATGCCCGGTTGACGATGGAAGTAATGGAAGTCAGCTGGAAGATGTTCACATGTGAGTGAATCTCCCGCCTGAGTCAATCCTCAAACTTCCTCACCACGAACACCCCAATCCCATCCCGAAGGGGTGTAAAACACTGTAGCTCATTGAAACGAGAGGAATAATCCATGACAAATAGAGTAACCTAATCTAAGCTCATGAACTCCCGGGCTCGATCGGCCCTCAGGGTCTCCGGGTAGAAGTAGTCGTAGAAAATGCGTTGGAACTCCTCCCAAGCCATAGCATTCTGCTGACCCGCCTATGAGATCACGTCCCACAACCTATTGGAGGAGTCTCAGAGCATGTAGGTGGAGAGCTTGAACCACCTCTCTAGAGGCGTCTCCAGATGCTCGAATATAGTAAGCATGGCTTCCAGCCAAGACTCCGCAGCCTGAGGTCCTCCTTCTTCTGAGAAAGTAGGAGGATGATACTGCTGGAAAACCGGCGTCAAGTCTACCATAGACGTGGCAGGAGGCGGTGCTCCCTAGAATGCCTGCATCATCCTCATGAAACCCTCCCTGGACTGTTCATTAGTACCCGCGACTGGTACAACAACCGGTGCCAAGGCTGGCTCGACTGGGGGATCGATAGGAAGTCCCTGATCAGCCATATCTGGCGTCTGATCACTGCCTGAAGATAGACGTACGACCATAGGACGTCTCGGAGGCATAGCTCTGAAAGATCAAAAGCACACCTTAGATCCAGAAAACAAGGACAGAGAACAAAATCGTACAAAATGGGAACAGGGGAAGCAAAACACAAAAGTTTACAAAACTCGACTACATGGCGTGTATAAAAACTACACGGCATGTCTTCTAAAGCTACAGACATGGGCGTGTACTCCTACCCTACAAGTCGTGTACACTTCAAACTACACGGCATGTTGACCCCCACACACGGCGTGTACTTGAAACTATTTCCCTGCCTGAGTCTCCTTACATGGCTAACCCACACGGTCCGACTCAACCTGAGACTACACAGCGTGTTCGAAACAAACATGGTGTGCACTAGACAAGGCTTCGTTGGTCCATGTTGTTGAGTACATAGCCATCTACATGGATGGAACTTACACAACGTTCTCCGAACAAGCACGGCATGCATAGGCGAAGGCGACACCATCCTGTGTTGTTCGTGACACAGCCGAGTACCTGGGCAAGACTACACGGCGTGTTCTAAACAAACACGGCGTGTGGAAAGGAAGGTAACGCCAGCCCGTGTTGTTCATGACATGGCCGGGTACCTGGATAAGACTACATGGTGTGTTCCCTAAGGACACGGCGTGTTCTACTCGAGCTTCCTCGGCCTGTGTTGTTAGTGAAACGGCTGGGTACACGGCTCCGAACATACACGGCGTGTACCAATCGTACACGGCGTGTTCCCGAAGTTAGCCTCACGACACTGTGTTCTGCTCACATGGTCAGTGACATGGCCTGAAAACTACATGGCGTGTATCCAAAAAGTACACGCCGTGTATTCTGGGTTTTTCTGGGCAGTAGATCAGAAACTGAACAGAATTCCGGAAACACTAAAAACAAGGCGAAAAAGTGCCAAATTCCGATCCGTGAGGGCCCATAACACCTCAAGAACCAAAATTTGGCGTTCACTTTAAATAGAGAAAAAAACAATAGTTTTCTAAAATAGAAACATAGAATCTATCAAGAAACTGTCACAACAGCATGCATAATCTACACAAAGTCTATCACAACATCATGCAATCGCTATTTCACCCTAGATGGCATGGCAAGAATGCATGACATGTGATTTCTACAAGTTCATATATGATGCATGAGATGGAATACCCTCATATCATCGGGTTGTGAAATAAATAGAACCGAAATATCAAAACAATAATCGCACAAGTCATGTGAATCGCTCTAGGTGAAATCAGATTAGCTATAAAATCTCATAACCAGAAAACTGCAATTAACGAGGTAGTATGGCCTTTACTTGTACATGGGTTAGATACTCCCGAGCACAACTTAATTATAAGTACCGAATTCGTCTTATCCCTAGCTAAAGTCTCCAAACATTAAAGCAAGAGAAAATAACCCCTCTAATACCACTTTGTAACGACCCGAGTCCCGAGCCCCTCCACTAGTACCCCGTACCTGGTTCTCCACATGACCTCAAGCACGTTTCCCCGAACTCCAAAGGCTACCGACTAGCAGCGAGGGCCTTAGTGAGTCAGTGGGGAAGCTATTCCCTCATTAGGTAAGGTATACAAGGTATGAAAACAATAATAAACAGCGGAGGCAGTAAACATCATGCATAACAACGGAAACTAAACAGCGGAAGCAATGTAGATATATAACTATGATGTCAATGATGCAGCAGGTACAAGTATCTAAGGAAAACAGAAAACACAACAACGTGCCGAAATACAACTGAAACCAAAGGCAAAAGAAAAATAAAGTAATCTCCTCATCATCGCGAGCCACGGCTCGGTCCCATGCTCCCCAGCTCCTGATGCAGTCAAGATCCTGAAGTAGAAGGGCGCTTTCCCTTATCTATACCTGCAGCAACATGGTCTGCTTGGGCCCAAAAACATGGCCCAAACAGGGTGTGAGATACAATCATAATAGGCAATCACCCAAATATTTGTGCCTAATAGTCAATGAATATTTGGCAGTAATAAAACAAGAAGTGGTAATAGAAAAGCACAAGCAACTACAATCCGAAGTTCTAACAAGTAAAGCACACAAGTAAGCAGTCAGCAACAAGAAGAAAACAGGTAACCCTCTGGGTAGCTCTCATAGTCTAACCCCTATGGTTCAACCTCTGGTACTAGCAACCCTATGTGAGGAACACACAGTCTCACCCCTTTGGTTCAGCTATGTAATTAAGCAGACTCTCTGGGGAAGCACTCACTGTCAATTCCCCCTATAGTATTGTATCGTGCTAAAGGCTCTCTGGGGAAGCACTCAATGTTAATTCCCCCTGTGGCCCGCGTCGTGGATCTACAGACTCTCTAAGGAAGCACTCAACGTCAATTCCCCCTATAGTCTCGCATCGAAATTAAAAGACACTCTGGAGAAGCCCTTATATCAATTCTCCCTTTGGTGTACTACTCTAGGTTCTCTCAGTCCTGAGTATAAATAAACATGCTGCGTGTGTGTATCGTCCAAGTAAACCTCAAGAACTACTTGGCTATCAACTAAGGCTCAACAGCAAATCAAAAGAGACAGTTCCACTATCCTACATCAAGGTATGGCAACTGGAAAAACTCCCAACAGGAAAAAGAAGCATGGAAAAGCAACCTGATCTCAAAATAAATTACTCTACTCACAAGCAATAAACTCTAATAAATCAAGCAAGCAAGAAGGAAAACAACAAGGGAAAAATAGGAAACACACAATACCCAATTCAAGTCTATTGGTGGAATTTTCACATAATATTCATCTACTTTATATGGAAAGGAACAAACCACCTACCTCGATCCTAGGAGATCGATATACATGAACCAGGATGACTGATTCTTCTTAGATGAACGTAGATCTGAGAAAACACACCAAATGTTCATCCCATGATAACTTGGAAATGAGGAGGAATCAAGAAATGAGGCTGAGACAGAAGGAAGAACTCACAGCTTCGATTCCAACGCAACTGATTATGCTCGAATCGGAGAACCGACGGCGAGGTGGTCGTCCATCAAATATCCGGCCGTACGGTCACTCTCAGACGGATGAAATCTGAAGAAGAAGATTAATCTGGGGGTTAGATGCGACCCTGGTCCGTTTAGTGAAAAAAAAAGAAAGTACACAACGTGTACTTCTTGAGTACATGGCGTGTACTTTAATTTTCTGTACTCCGAATTAACCGGCCTCCACCTCAGCCTTAGACACTGTGTGTGTGGCCCAGACACGGCCAGCACAAGGCTTCGAGTCGGGGAAGAGTACACGGCATGTACTCAGAAAGTACAGGGCGTGTACTTCTGAAATTTCCAGAAAATTCATTTTTCTCAAAAACTCCAGAAAAAGGAAAAACGTACCTGAAAAGAAGATCCAGGTTCTTACAAAGAAAAAAATGGGTATGATTTCTTTAAGCACACATGCAACCTCCTTTCTCCTTTTCTTATCACTTGATTCATATATTCCTGGTATTTAATTGTGTTCTTCTTCAAATCATGAATATGAATGCATTCACTCACTTCCCATCACCATGAACAATCATTATTCTCCCTTCTTCAACACACATTGTCCACATTGATTTGTTTATATTTATAAGTATGTTATTTTATTCAAACATCAATGTGTGAATTTCAGTATGGAATGGTGTTATTGTTCTCCTATTACAGATAAAGGGTATTGATCTCTCTAATGAACAACTGTGCTTGTCTCCTCTAAGAACCAGGATGATTAGAGGGCCCTCCTTGCTCAAGGGATGAGCGGGCTTCCGTCGCACAGTAAGTGCGGATCTCCTTTGTGTACCAAGTGGTACACAGTTATTTGTAGGTTCTGGGTGCAGCAGAAGCACATTGGAGGGTTTTCCTAACATTAGTTTTAGCGTTAAGAGTGATCAATTCGAGATCCGTCATGATGTAAAACACCGAATCTTCAGAATAGAACGATGAACAAAAAACAAAAGAGGGAGTCCAGGAACCATAAAGATAGGATCATCATATGTTGGTTATAATTAATTTAATTAATTGAAAATAATTACCTTAATGGAATTCTTTCTCCGTTGATGTCTCTGGTCACAATCTTGTGATCCGTCATTTCGTCATAGAATCCTTGTGTAGGATTCCTCTAGTGGTGATCCACACATGTGCCATGTATCTCTGGACGTCACTGAAAGGATCTCTGGGTGCCAGTGTGGAAGAACCCTCGCTTTCAATGTCCGCCTTCGATTGCCTTGATATGATGGAGGAGGATCTCTCTCGGTCTTGGGAGCGTTCTTGGAGAAAGTAGTTATTTCAGTCTTGAAAGAATTCTCTATAATTGTTGTTCACAATGATTGGGGAAAACTGTTGGGGTTGTGAGGATATTTATAATCAGGCTTGAGGTTATAGAGTTATGACAATAAATAAATGTGTTACACATTTTATTTATTTCGTTAACTCTTATTGATAACCCCCATGTTGAATTATTAATTCCTTGAAATTCACTTACGCTGATTATAATAAATGTCATTTAATAAAACAATATTATATCCTCAAAATCCAGACTGGAAAAACTACATGACATGTAATCATTAATACACAGTGTGTAATACTTTTCCATAAAAATACATGGAGTGTATATTTAATATACATGGTGTGTAATTTTATTTTCCATTTTCCATTATTTTCTCCACCATATTTATTAGACCTTGAGTAATGGCTATTTATTTTTTAATAAATGTAACTGCATTACTCGCTAATAAATATATTATTTTTCCCACAATATATTCTCTCGAATAACTAGTGTCGAAATAAATGTGATCAGACATCCTTAAATATTAAACCACGGTCAGAAATAATATTTATTTAACTTGTTAAATTAATATTTAACTGAGATACATGGGCACACTTATTGTGTGACCCTCTAGGGATATTTCTCATTGGCATTATGCGGGCTTGCCTAAAGTCCATGATTACTGTCTAACAACGGGTCAAGGCACCCAATAGAAATAAGTTGATGCAGAATTGATGTGTCACCTCATACGAATGCTTACCATGTAATATAATCCCTTTGTCATGATATCTCAAATCAAGAGGGTTGCATGCTAGTGCCATCAACCCATGTGTTCGATTATTCTTTCTTTGAATTTATAGAATTGAACTAAACCATACCTTACCATGGCCAAGGATTTTAGGATATATCAATTCCATCAAAGGGCCTGAGATATCTACTTCTTTTATGGAATAGAAGGGACAAATAATTTCTCACATTATCTATTAATGCAGTATTACTCTTGACGCACCCAACGTATCCTACCTCGCTGCGAACAGTGTGTCATCACAATTTTCGTCAATACATCTAATTGTGTGAGTTGTAATACCCATTAATAATAATCTTAAAGTATGAGGACCAAAATACACATCCATAGAAAGGAACATCCAATGATACCATGAAATGTATATTTCCTACTAGAGGGTCTCATTATCATAATATCCTCTGGGATATTACCAAGGGTGCACACCATGAGAAGGTTCCTCAAAGTTTTCTGAGTCCTCACCCATAATGGCATTTATTATTTGTGTCCCTAAAATAACATCATCTGGCCATAGAACATATATTCAAGAACAGTTTTATGGCACTTCCAGGTTCTCATCATAACAGGGATCCGCTATGACCCTTTAATGCAACAGTTGTCCTTAGGACATTACCAGATGCATTGTCCTTCATAAGAACAATCAAGATGTGATAAGGTATTTATTAATGAATAGAGTACAAAGTAGTTGTTTCTAGGCCACCAACTCCAACAGACTCCCACTTGGACTAGACCTAACTACTTACAACCTTTAACCCTCTAGCTCTAACATGATATTCATGATTCTACTGAGATAGGCCTTTAGTCATGGGGTCTTCCACATTCTCTTCCGTTGAAACTCTACTCACTTCAAATTCAACCCTCTGATAGAAATCCCTCAAGAGGTGATAATTCTGGAGTATGTTCTTTGTTCGTCGATGTGACCTTGGTTCTTTTGCAAGATCCACCGTTGCAGTATTATCACAATACAATGTGACAGGGTCTTTACTGCTAGGCACCACATCAAGCTCCTGGAAAAATTTCTGAATCCAGAAGGCTTCCTTGGCTGCATCAGAAGCAGCTATATATTCAAACTCCACTATAGAATCGGTGACAACTAGCTGCTTTGAACTCTTCCAGCTCATAGCTCCTCCATTGAGACAAGAAAACATATCCAGATTGCGACTTTAGATCATTCTGATCTGTCTGAAAACCAGCATCAGCATACCCTCTGATGATAATCTCCTCGTCTCCTACATACACCAGGAACATATCCTCAGTTATTCTCAGATACTTAAGGATCGTCTTAACATCCATTCAATGATGTTCTCCTAGATCTTCTTGATATCTGCCTACCATGCTCAGTGCATAGGAAACATCAAGCCTGGTACATAACATGGAATACATGATGGATACTATAGCCAAATCATATGGGATATTACTCATTATATCTTTCTCTTATTGCGTCTGAGGACACATTTCCTTAGAAATATGTAGGCCATGTGATACTGGAACCAATTCCCTCTTGGATTTTTCCATACTAAATCTCTTTAGAATCTCCTCAATGTATGTACTCTGACTTAGTCCAAGAAGCCTCTTGGATCTATCACGAATAATCTTGGTCCCTAGAATGTAGGCTGCTTCACCCAAGTCCTTTAGGGAGAAACACTTGTTCAACTAGTCCTTAACTGAATGTAAGACTAGTACATCATTTCCAATAAGCAATATGTCTTCAATATATACTACAAGGATAACAATCGCATTCCCATTAAACATCTTATAAACACATGGCTCGCATTCATTCTTAGTGAACCCAAATTCCTTTCTGGCTTCATCAAATCGAATGTTCCATGACCTGGATGCTTTATTTAATCCATAAATGGATTTCTACAACTTACAAACCCATTTGGCTTCACCTGGGGTCACAAACCCTTTTGGTTGTGTCATATAGACATCTTCTTGAAGGTTCCCGTTAAGGAATGTTGTTTTTACAACCATTTTCCAAATCTCGTAGTCATGGTAAACTGTTATGGAAAGTATGATTCTTATAGATTTAAACATGGAAACTGGCAAGAAGGTTTCATAATAGTCAATTCATTGATGCATTTTGAATCCTTTATCCACTAGCCTTGCTTTATAGGTGGTAACTTGACCTTCAATGTTCAGCTTTCTCTTGAATACCCATTTGCATCCAACATGATTTACGTCAACTGGTTCATTGACTAGAACCCAGACTTGGTTCTGATACATGGCATCTATCTTAGATTTCATAACTTCTAGATATCTTTCATCTTCTGAGCTTTATACTTCTTCCTTGTAGGATAGAGGTTCATCATTGTACAACAATAATGATTCACCATCCTCAGTGATTGGGAAACCAAATCTCTCTGGTTCCCTAACCTCTCTTGAGCTCCTACGCAGTACTTGTGTTTCTGGAACCTCTTCCATGGGGACCTGTGGAACTTGTTCCTGTACCAACTCCTATGTATCTTGATCATCGACTTCATTGAAGTTAATCTTTCTCCCACTATCCTTTTTGAGGATGTGCTCCCTCTTAAAAAAGATAGCTTGTCTAGCGAAAGTCACTTTCCAATCATGAGGGTTATATATGTAATATCTTTTTGTTTTCTTACGATATCCTATAAAGATACATATCATGACCCGAGGTGCTATTTTGTTGCCTGATAAGGCCTTAACAAATTCCCTGCATCCCCATACACGTGTATGAGACAAAATGGGTTTCTTTCCATTCCATAGCTCGGAGGTAATTCCATTTGCTGCCTTAGTTGGTACTTGATTTAATGTGTATGTTGTAGTTTCTAATGCATATTCCCAAAAGGATAATGGAAGATATTTATGACTCATCATCAACCTCACCATGTACAAAAAGGTGTGTTTCCTCCTTTCACTAACACCATTACACTATGGTGTATAAGGAGGAGTTAGCTGAAATAGAATCCCAGACTCCCATAGAAGATTTATGAACTCTTGGTTCAGATATTCTCCACCTTGATCCAATCAAAGTTTCTTAATCTTCTTACTTAGTTGATTCTCTACTTCATTCTTGAATTCCTTTAATTTCTCTAAGGCCTTGGACTTATACCTCATTAAGTAGACATAGACAAATCTACTCAAATCATCTGTAAAAGTAATGAAGTAATAATATCCACCTCTAGCTTCTACTAGAAATGGTCCACACACATCCTTGTGTACCAATCCTACATGCTCTGTGGCCATTTCAACCTATCCACCTAAAGGCGGCTTGGTCATTTTTTCTTGTAAACAATCCTGACATCTATCAAGTGGTTTTATCTCAGTAGAGTCTAAATAGCCATCTTGTCATAGCTTTTTCAAGTACTTCTCGTTTACATGACCGAGACGGTGATGCCACAACTGGGTGATGTATGAGTCATGTGAGTTTGTTTCGTTATCAATTTCCAACACTTGGTTTTCGTAATTACATACATACAAACCATTATTTAAAGGTTCCATACAATAAAATATGTTTTTATTATAAAAGATACCACCCTTATTTGAAAACATGAAAATAAATCCATCCATATCTAAAAAAGATACAGAAATTATGTTCTTGGTAACACTAGGCACATGATAACAGTTTTATAAAACCAAAATCATGCTAGCTGGCAATGAGAGGTGGTAATCACCAATAGCCAACGCAGCCAGCCTTGCGCCATTGGCAGCTCAAATATCCACCTCTCCTCTGTCAATCTTTCTAAATCTACTTGGTTCCTACATTTTAATACAGATGTGATCCCCACAAGCTGTATCTAATACCCAATGTGTAGAAATAGAAAGATTACACTCGATAATGAACGCACCTTTAGTGTCCCCACGCTTCTAGGTGCAGTTCCTCTTCCATTGACCTTTCTTTCCACATTCAAACACACTACCTCCCATTCCTTGCCCTGCCTTTGGATCTTCCCCTTCTAGGAGGGATGGTGCTCGGGGGCTTCATACTATTTATAAGTCTTTGGTCCATTTTCCTTGTTTTTCCTTTTCCTATTCACCACAAGGATTGCGGGTTTTTCATACCCCATGTCCTTATCGAGCTAGAGAATCAAGGTCAGAAGTTCCGATAGACTCTTCTTATTATTGCTAATGTTTTAGTTGACAATAAATCTAGATAAGGTCTTGGGCAGTGATGATAGGATGAGATCTTTACACAACTCATCTGATAATTTAATCCCTAAGATGTCCAGGCGTTCAATGTAGCCAATAATCTTGACTACATGAGGCCCAAATCGTGCAGGCTCTCAAAGATTAGTTGTAAACAAATCATTGGAGATCTCATAACTCTCCTATCTCGCATTCTCTTGGTAGAGATCCTTAAGGTGAGACATCATGCTATACACGTCCATGTTTTCATATTGATTCAAGAGCTCATTAGAGATGGACAATAGCATGAAACACTGGACATTTGTGGAATCATCTTGTGCTTCATGTAGAGAGATAGTTCCTCATCACTGGCCTCCTTTCCATGGGCAACTGGAATATGCTCTTCCCATACATAAAATTTCCTTCCATGGCGAAGGATGACGCGTAAATGCCTCTGCAACTCTTTGAAGTTGGTGCTGGTGAGAAGGTTTTCCTTCTTGATTATGGTTCACAATGATATGTTTGAAGTCATTTTTCTTTCCATTTCTACAAATTAGGATGAGAAAAGGTTTATTATATTATTATAAAAATGATACAAATAAATAAATTAATACTTATTAGTCTCCCACTATTTTATCAATATCCAATAGCCCCCACCATTGACTTTGGAATATTCTGTTGCCTAAATATTCTAGTGGCAATGATCCATATTTCCCTTCGCATTACCCCAACTAGGGTTGGTCCAGAAACTTGAAAGGTTTTAGGTAGGCATTCCAAATGCCAACTTCATTAACTCATAGCTCCTTGATCTGCTGATTGGACTCCCCAATCCTGAAATCCTTTTATTTTAGATTTCCTCAACCATTGTCTCTTGGTCACACCAAGTCCTGTTGTGGTAGTCAACCCTTGATGAAAACCAAGTCAATTCAACCCAAAACCTTGAATTATAATTCCCTAATAATTGAATTCACCCCAACTAGGTTTGGTCAAGCACTTTGAACTATGGTTCGATTCTAACCAAGATTACAGAAGGCTATACCGACTTAATATTTCATTGAGGGATTTTTATCCTTATACGTAAATTTCAATATTATTATCTTTGATTACATGCTTGTTAATATTAAGTGGGATATACTTAATTGATTAACCATGTCTATGATAATATGTACACATAAGCCAGTCTTTATTTTAGTTCCATCTTGCATGCTTGTTTAATTCATTAATTGTGTGATCATGACAACACACCCATAATAAATAAACCATGCAACTGACAGAAATAAAATAAATGGTATGATCATGATCTTGTTCTATTGGTTAGTTTATCTAGTAGTTGATAAACTAACCCAAGACCTAGGGGAGAAACACCTTGAACCTTTTAGGTTCGTGTTTACATTTTTCCACCGGTCCACCTTTGTATCTCCTTGGACTAGATTCACCTTGGCTTCTGACTTGAGTTGCCTCCACTATCTTGGGAGCTCCATCCATTACATTTGCATTTATCTCACACGCATGTGAGGGGTAAAAAGGGGGTTTTACATAAAACAATCATTGGGCGCACATGCCCTATATATTAATCAGGAGAAGGCTCGCAGGCCAAAAAAATTAATTTAAGTAAATAAATTAAAGAAACCATTCACATACAAAGGTCTTCATCTAACTCAAGATCATCCATACATGCAGTGATATTTACGCATAAATAAAACTAGAATTAAATTCATTAATTGTTCTTTTTTATGATAAATCACACTCGAATCAATTAATTATCTTTAATTAGCCAATATTTTTATCTTAAGCCCTTTTCTGAATTTCTTTGAAATTCTAATCCATCATAATTTTAAATAAATTAAAATTAACCTTGTATAAAACTTGTACCTTGGAGGCAACCCGGTGACTTCTCGTTCATTATGAAGATGTTAAATTAAACACATATATATAAAACACCTATCACGTGTTGTGCCTTAGATTTATGCCTGCACCATGGTACATGTCTCAAGGGTTTTATAATATAATAATAAATTTTAATAAATCTGCGTAATTTGGATGAGTACATAGAGTGTAGTTCCGACTAAACGGAGTGTACTTTTCGTCACCTTCCATCCAAAGTACATGCCTGGGGACACGACATGTTAATTTACTTTGGAAATTTTCAGAGTACATGGTGTGTTCAGTTTGACACAAGCCATGTAGTATTCGCGTTACACGGTTTCCAGCTGGGCAAGCCATGTACGGGTTACATGGTCCAATCCCAGCCCAAAGGGACTACACGCCATGTTCAGTGGACCACATGACATGTAATCCGGAAACTGTGTGACACCTGTTCCTTGTAAACACACGGTGTCATAAATGACTTAGATAGGATCCAATACACAGCCTGATTTGGTGGACCAGTCCAATACATTGAACCTAGACTTAAGATCATTTACTTCTAAATACACACCATGTATTCTGGTGTTTTACAACCAAGAACGTTTGGAACCTCCGGATGAGTTACTCTATTTTATTTTAATCAAAATTAAAAGAAAAATTCATTTCTATAAGGTGAACGAGAAACGAGAGGGGAGGAACAGATCTCAAAATTCAGATTTAAAGAACGAATAAATTGAATTTATACCACTAAATTATTAAATGTGTGAACCACCAACAAAAAACTAAATAATTATAATCAATTATATAACCTCCCTCTGATACCACTTGTAGGTTTCGATCATAGCAGAAGCACATTGGAGGGTTTGCCCAACTTAAATTTTAGCGTTAACAATGATCAATTCGAGATTTGTCATGATGTAAAATGCCAAATCTTTGGAATAGAACGAATAATGAAAAACAAAAGAGGGAGTCCCAGAACCATTAAGATAGGATCATCATATATTAGTTATAATTAATTTAATTAATTTACAAGAATTAACTTCATGGAATTATTTCTTTGTTGATGTCTCCGGTCACGATCTTGTGATCTGTCATTGCATTGTAGAATCCAAGTGTAGGATTCCTCTAGTGGTGATCCACATGTGTGCCACATATCTCTGGACATCGCCGAAGGGATCTCAAAGTGCTAGCGTAGAAGAACCTTCACTTGCGATGTCCATCTTCTATCTCCTTGATTCGATGGAGGAGGATCTCTCTCGGTCTTGACAACATTCTTTGAGGAAGTAGTTCCTTCATCCTTGAAAGAATTCTCCAGAATTATTGTGAACAATGATTGGGGAAAATTTTTGGGGTTGTGAGTATATTTATAATCGGGTTTGAGGTTATAGAGTTATGACAATAAATAAATGTGTTAAGTGTTTTATTTGTTTCATTAACTCTTATTGAAAACCCCTATGTCGAATTATTAATTCCTTGACATGCACCAATACTAATTATAATAAATATCATTTAATAAAAAAACATTATATCCTAAAAATTTCGACTGGAAAAACTACACGGCATGTACTGATTTTCCATAAAACTATACGGCGTGTATATTTAATATACACGGCGTGTACTTTTATTTTCCATTTTCCTTTACTTTCTCCACCACATTTATTAGACCTTGAGTAATGGCTATTTATTTCTTAAATAAATGTAACTGCATTACTCACTAATAAATATATTATTCCACCCATAATATATTCTCTCGAATAACTAGTGTCGATATAAATGCGATCATGCATCCTTAAATAATTATTAAACCACATTCGGGAATAATCCTTATTTAACTTGTTAAATTAATATTTAACTGAGATACATGGACACACTTATTGTGGGACCCTCTAGGTCTCTTTCTCATTGGCATTAGGCGGGCTTTCCTAAATTCCAAGATTACTATCTAGAAACGGGTCAAGGCACCCAAGAGAAAGAAGTTGATGTCGCATTGACGTGTCACCTTATACGAACACTTACCGTTTAATATAATCCCTTTGTCATGATTTATCGAATCAAGCGGGTTGCATGCTAGTTCCATCAACCCATGTGCTCGATTATTCATTCTTTGACTTTCTGGAATTGAACTCGCCCATACCTTACCATGTCCATGGATTTTAGTCTATATAAATTCCATCAAATGGCCTAAGATATCTAGTTTTGTTATGGAACAAAAGGGATGAATACTTTCTCGCGTTATCTATTAATGCAGTATTACTTATGACGCACCCAACGTATCCTACCTTGCTGCGAACAGTGTGTCGTCACAGTTTTCTTCACATACATTGTCACGCAGAAGAACAATAAAGATCTGATAAGGTATTTATTAATGAATAAAGTACAAATTAGTTGGTTCTATGCCACCAAATCCAATAGTTCTATTGGTTCACAGGACCAAATATTCACAGAACCAGAATATTATGTGGTGCCATTTCCCCAAGAACCTAAAATGGTTCACAAGACTCTCTCCGCAAACCAAGAAAATTTCATATCTCTCCTGCCTCACGTACCAAAGAGGTACGTGGATCCTTGCTTCACAAACTTGAGAGTTACACAGAAATCCTTCTCTTCATGGAACCAGAGTGGTTCTCAGTTTACTCTTCACAAACCCAGAACGGTTCATAGATCTTGCTTACCCCTTGAGAACTTGAAGATCATAGAGGCTTTGTTTCTTAAAAACAGGATCCCTCGAAACCTTGAGAGCAGAAACCTCTTCTTAAATCAGTGGGTTTATTTTTATAAGTAGAGATCAGATATTTTCCACATCCAAAATTCTCATGACTCACTCTTCAAGATTCTGTCTTGAATAACCACGATCTTTGGTTATTTATTATATTTAAACCCACATAAAGATATGCCACAAATCTTGGGTGTTTTATTTTTCATACTTCTGGCCTTCTTTCTGATCTTTCATGTATTCAAGATGGCATGTATCACTTTTCAAATCCCTTCTCTAATCCATGTTGCCTTGGAAACTTCATTTGCCTCATCCATTCGCTCGTTCTTCAATTCATTTGCATGCATGAAAATGTAATTTCATGCATGTGATCATAGAATCTATACGATCACTATGGGATTGAACTGGGCTCAATTGATTCCTTGATTGGTGAGATTGTGGTTTGGCTCTAGCACTGGTTTTCAGGTGCATGCGGTTGTTCGGAGGTTGAAGGCAACCTCAGTGGAGGAGATCGGACTGCGCTGGTTAAATCATACACGACGCAGGGAAAATGAATGTCTCATATTATATCATAGGACACCGAAAGAGATGTGCGACCAAGATTGCGCACAGGATCATATGGAAAACTTAGATTATATTTTTCATTAAATTCCTCATCCCACATTGAAACTAAGATGCATAAGAGTAGTATTTTATCAATCAATCTATGTGGCCTTAGTGCTAGAATACTCCTCTCCCCCCTCCGGTGCTTCCCTGCATCGGTTCTACTTTGGTGTACTCTTAGTGCCCACTCTACCTCCATAGGTCTGCTCCTAGAACCCACTATGCATACCCTGGGGCTTATACACGGCTGACATATGCCTCCTTCGGGTTGGTCGGGCTGGCTTCCCAGTGGGTACGGTCGACCCCTATGGTCCCGCATGAGCCTCAGGTTGAGGCTGGTCGGATGGCTAATGGTATGGCCCTATTTTTTAGGTATGTATTATAAAAATACTTAGTAGAAAACTTAGTATACATTTAAATGCATGGCCACTTTGCAATTCCAACCCTCTTCACACCCTCTTCTTCTCCTTTTCTTTTACTTCTTCCAGAGAACACTAAGGATCAGTGCATCCGTCATCTGAATTCCATTATTCATTTCAATTAGGATAGTTACTTTCTTCATGTTGATCATTATTGACATCCATTGATACACATTGACAATAAATATAAACTTCATACACAAATTGGTCCTAACATATGCAACATCGAGCTTAAATAAACCAAGAAATGTTGATATTTAAGTGTAAATATAATAACCTATCCGTTAAATTGTTAGGTATTAATAGTAATTTCCATATTATGAAGAAAAAATTAATGGTTTTATATAATCCCAATGTATTGATTAATTCATAATAAATAAGTACTCAATTTTCAGTAAAGTAATTTTATTCTTTAAAAATATGTTTTCTTCAAAAATAGTTTGTTATTGCTTCTTATGAGTTAATATTATAATTAAATTATGAATCATTTTGAAATTATATTTTATAAAAGGATATAATTTTTTAAATCACCATATCAAAATTATATTTGTGTGAAAGTTTTTTATTTTTCAGAAAAAATTGATTTTTCAGTGAATAATAAAAAATATCAATTTTTGTATAGTTATCATTTATATTCATTAAATAATATAATTTAAAATTAAAATTTGTTCTTAAATTAACATAAGTATCCTTTATATATAAATAATATAATTAATTATATATTAATCATTATTAATCATTATTTTTTATAAGATCAATTTTGGACTTAAAACACATTTTTCTAAAAATTGTTTTTCATTTCATTTTATGTTTTAATATTAAATTAATTTCAAAAAATTATAAAAATTAAACAATTTAAACTAGATTCAATATTTAGAATCAATATTTCCATGTTTTTTTAAATAGATCCTTTTTATTTTTAGGCTTTTATGAATAGTAATTGTGGTAAAATCTATCACATCGGTAAAGGGTAAAATTGGGTAAATAAGGTTAAAACTCAATGGTAAAAATTGAAAATAGCCCTAAAACATGCCTTTATCCTATTTTAGGAGTGTTTTTTGACCAAATATATTATTAAATAGTTAAATAATTTATTTTAAAACATTACATTGAATTTTGGAATCCATGTTTTACTTTTTGAGAAGATAAGTTATATTTTATTCAAATTAAAAACTATTTTTGGTTCTTTGTATTTAATGGAATATTTGGACGATGGAATTAATTTTTGGATAGATCAAAAAGTGTAAAAACATTAGTTATTTATTATTTAACCAAAAAATTAATGTAAACCAATTTATTACTTGATTTCAAGGTGAAATGATTTTTACTCTATAATCAGCCATTTTTCTAAAAAACTATTTTTCATGTGTTTTGTGTTCTTATATTAAAATTAATTTCTGTCACATATAGAAGTTTAATATGATAAAATAGATTTCAAATTTGTAATCTAAATTTAATTTTTTATAATTCCCTTTTTATTTTTGGTAATATAACTAAGTTATTAGGTTGAAAAATATTAAATTATCACAATTATGGTAAAAATGAGTTTAAGGTTGTTTAACTTGGAGATAATTATTAAAATGTATCCAAAACATGTATAAATGTGATTGGTTGAGTTTATTTTGACCATATAACACCTTATATTCTAATTTTGGGTTTCTTGGTTCTACTTAGCATGATTATGATATATATATATGTATATATTATTTACCCTTTTGAGAAATTCCAAGAATGCCTCTCCCATCACTTATAAAAGGGAACATCCTCTCCTCTATTCCTGACACAATTTTAGCACTCTAACATGGCCAATATCTACCTAAATTACTTACTAACATACCTACATTAATTATATATGACTTATTTTGGGAATTATACCAACCTTAAAGGGATTAAGGTTTAAATCAAATGAGGTTGTCTGAAAAATAGGTATAGCTTTTAATTGATTTTTTTATTTTATTTTTTATTCTACCTATTTAAAATATTTTTAAACCATGATGAAATAATAACATTATTATCTTCAATATAATGATATTTTATTATGTTAATTTCATAACCTATATCCTTTTTTGCTTCTATCAAATGGGAAATGAATCCATCATTTGAGTGTATGACTGACTACCACCTCGCGAATCGATGTAATGTTTATATCACTACCTCTCAATACTAGTAACACGTACGGATTTAATATATATATATATATATATTATATTCATGAAATATTTATCATTTTAGAAATATAATATAACAACTCTAATTTCCCGACCTGTGTGTCGCACACTAGTGCCCTAAGACAGTCTGTAACACGACCTCAAGTGCCCCTCCCCATTCACTAGAGGTTAATGACTAACAGCGAGGGTATAATATGAATCATGGGGAGACTATACCCTCTTTTATCAGAGTAATAAAATAGAATAAATAAATAAACAATAAAAACTAAATAACGAAATGATATTATAACCAGAACAACACTAGTATAACAAGATAACTAAAACTGGAAATACAATATCAAAACTAAATATTAGATATTCCATGGCAAAATACATGTCTACTGTCAAAATGAATACTTAAAACAAATATAGTAATGAAACTTATGCGGGTCCTGACCATGTCTAGTTCCCCCCATTCATGACCCATCCTAACTCATCCTCCTAACATAAGGCCCTTTCCCTTATCCTCTCATGCAACCATGAAATATATTCAGGTACCAATCAAGAAACCCATGTAGGGTGTGATTACAGCTCAGTAGGCCACCACCAAAGGTTTCTAAAACAATATATATTTAATAATAGTTTATGAAGTTGTATAAATAAATAAACGCAATGCATAAATAAACAGATATCACATTATCAAATTATACATTATTTAACCACATAAATTCCCAGGTTTCCATAGACACACGTATCTCAATGTATACTTTGGCCCATGACAGAGTCTGTATAATTCCCAGATGATATAATATCTCAAAATTCCATTATTACCATTCTTTAATTAAAATATAAATTCTTGTGTTACCATTCACACTTCACCAAATAGAATGTCCATTTTTTCATTGTTTAATTCATAATTTAATTCCCATGTTACCATTCGTAATCACACATTAAAATGATCATGTTCTTATTCTTTATTTCATAACTAAATGACCATTTTACCATTCATAAAATCACAATCAAATGACCATGTTCTCATTTATCAAAATATAATTAATTAAAAAATTAATTATCTGCATCACTTCCATTACTAATTCAATAATTATTTAAACTCTACTATTCTATTATTTAATTCATTAATTAACTAACCACATAAATATCATTAATTAATTAAATAACTAATTAACTATGTCAATAATATTAATTAATTAGACAATTAATTAATCACTCCAATTCTATTTTCCAACTCAAAAATTAACTAACCACTCTAATTTAGTTACTAATTCATCAATTATTTTATCACATAATTCCCCTTAATTAATTCCATGATTAGTTAAGTACTTACATACCATTAATTAATTTTTAAATTAATTAAATCAATATACACAAACTCAAAATCCCTTAATTAACACTACAATTAATTTTCTCAAATCAACAACTCAATATCTTATAATTAATTAATAAATAAATTATCTAAATCAACAAAATCAATATCTCATAAAAAATTCTACAATTAATTATTTCAAATAATCTATCTCAAAATCTCATAATTAATTCAATAATTAATTATCTAAATGTATAATCTCAAAATCCCCAATTTGAAATCTTCTAAATTAATTAATTCGCCGAATTAATTAAACCAATAAAGAACTCAATTTCAAAACATATAATTGAAATTCTATAATTACATAAACATAATTTAAATCAATACTACAGGATTTTAATTATATACCATCGACCTCAAGTTTGAAAAAGAATTATCGCCAACGTAAATATTTTAAATTGAGCATCACAATGATGTATAATGAGATCCCAATCTAAAACCCTAAATAATGATTGAATAAATTAATATCCTTCAATTATAGTTCTAGATCTACAATAATAGATATAGATTTAATGAAAATAGGAAGGAAAAAACATTATATTATCGGAGAAGAGAGGAATAGGAATGGGAAACCATGAGGGAAATGATTCTCTTACCGGGAGGGGTGGAGTTCTTTGATTCGGGCTTTGAATCACAAATAATGGAGGTTGTTAATGCTTGGAATCTATTTGGGAGGCTTTAAAATCATAGAAGAACTTTTATGGTCTAATGGGAGTTGAATGGGATGAGTTTTTGAGGTTTGGGTGATTTAAAACTAATTTTTCGGTGAATTAAATTCTCACGCATAGTTTGTAGGGCTAGGGTGCACGGTTTCCCTTAACTATGCACCTAACTTTGTGGGCCAATAGTAAAAATCCCCAATATTTAGGGTTACAAGTTTTGATGGGTTGGGGAACACTGTTTTCCCTAATTGTTCATTTAAACCATGCACTACCTACTTTCATAATATTCTTTCATATTTTCACCAAAACACACCCTAAGGTAAAACCAAAAAGAAAAGTACTCAAAATAAAGAAAAATATTATCTATAAACAAGCCTGAGACATATCTAGAAAAGTTAGAGATCTTAAAATACACCACCTTATAATATATCATCATCGAACCACACTCCCAATAATCTCTAATATTTCTATAAAAAATATTGGGTCATTGAGCCCTCATATCTGCTTCCCTTTCCTATGTTTCCTCCTAAACATGGCCATACTTTTACAATACACAAACTATCAGAACAGTCTTTCCCCACAACACTTTCTCATTGTTATCCAATATGCATATTATATTCTCCTTAAAAGATTTATCTATCTCAAGTTAAAAATCATCCATGTCAATCACATGAGAAGGTTTGGGGTGATACTAGTAATGACCTAAACGTTTTGAAAAAATATTGTCTACTAAAAATGTGTGTTATATTAGTTTTTACTCAAAAAAACTATACCCATTTAATAATGAATTGAGTATAATTGAAATTTGACCATAATTTTTTTGACAATTATATGACCATTGGTCAATTATGACCATTGGAAACAATAATAATTTTAAAGTTATATTTATTTTTTATAAGTAAAAATGACAAAGAAAAATTTATTCATAAAAGAGAGTCAATATCCTCATCTAGTAGAGTCATGTCATACGAATCCCATTTTTAGATCTTGGGAAGGATCTAGCATCATTGGGCTTTGATCTTGACCAAGCCCAAGTTGAGCTTCAATAATTTAATCTTGAAAGAAATCGTTTAACAGAGAAATTCAAGTTGGTAGAAATTACCACTAGGGCAATGATATCTGAGCCTCCCCAAGAGTCTATCACCATCACACACCTTACCCTTAGGTCATCTGAAGTTTTTATAAGGGGTTATGTGTTAAGGTCCTAGTAACTTAATGCATAATATCTTTTTTCAAAGAAAATTTTTATTCCATCATTTCTGTATTAAGAATTGTTTTTCTTCAAAATTGAGATGGAATTTGATAAATTTATTTTTTGGGTAAAAATTGTACTTTTTTAAAGATATAAAAATTATTATATTAAAATAATATTTTTATTAATAATTTTTATTATAATGAAATATTATTATTAAAATACTCTTATTTAATTACAAATGATAAAATAAGTTTATTTTTTCAACTGCCGGAAATTTTACTATGCATTTTATGTCAGTAATTATTTTTAATAAATAATTATTTTTTAGTTAAAAGTTAAATTTATCATATTTAGAGATTTATTATGATAAAATTAATGTTATTTTGGAAATTATAAAATTGTTATTAGGTTAGGGTGAATTTATGATAATTTTATAAAATAATTTAGTTTTTCGTGAGTTGTAAAAATACAGTTTGGGTTTTTCAATATGTTTAATGACATTATAACTATGTCATAATGATTTAATGATTAATATAAAATTTTAGTCAACTATTTTGGATTATAATATGATAATATGTGTCCCAAGTGGCTAGTACCATGGGAAAATACCATGGAAAAATACCCATGGTTTTGAAAATACCACTACTGAGGTGTCTAAGGAAATTAATAAAAAAAAATCCTTTCTTTTGCTATAAATACTGAAAATTTCATTATTTAATTTAATTACCAATTCATCCTCTAGGATTATTTATTGTTATTTTCAATAATGGAGTCCTCCCAGGGTTTCTTCAATCCCCCAAGGTCCCGATCTTCATGTTTAAGGAGTCTCTCTTCAAGGTAAGGTAGATCTCAACTTCTCTTTTCTTTTAAAGTTGTCTTTTATGTTTTATATATTTTAAATTTTCACACCATGTTATTCTATAAATTCTATTCTATCCATTTAATTTATTTATATATTTTTGTTAATGGTAGTCCTTTTTCGCCTATCTTTTTAATTTTTTCTAAAAACACGTTTCATACACGTTATGCTATCGATTTTACTTCTCAAAATTTCTCTCTTTTTCAGAAGAAATTATTTTCTTTTCATTTGTGAATAATCAAACCTATTTCTTATCTATGGGTATTCACATAGATTTTAAAATGATCAATTTAATTCTGAGATTAACATACATAAAATCCTCCGTCCTTTTTCTTCTGTTTAAAATGAAAAAAGTATCTTGTTTATAAGAACTTTCTAAAACACCATGATTTTGATATGAAACCCCTTTATTTTATTCTATATGGTTTATTTATTAAATGTTTTATTCTGATATATGTGTCTCATGTTAATTGATATGTATGAAGTGTGCACCCAGATATTTCTCCAATGCATTGGGTAAAGAATTTAATCTCTAGAGAAGACATGTTTTATGATACCTTGTTTAATAACCTTAGTAATTTTTATGACACCTCGGTGATAAACCTTGGTGATATGATTATAATAACTCAATTAAATGTTGTTTCAAAATTTCCATTTTATGTATAATTTTCTTTTTATTATGATATTATTTTTTTATTGATCATTACTTTATGTATTTCCTCAAGTTCTTATTGATATTCCTCAAGATCACAAGTAAAATGTTTCCCTCATTTTCCTTTACTGGGCCTTATGCTCAAACTTTCCTTTGATTTATGTCACCTGGTTCTAAGATATAGTAATTAAACTTATGATAAACCTATGATAAATCCTTTCAAGTGGCTTCGAATAATTTTTTTCATGTTTTCACGTATTATGTACCTTATTTGAAAGACAATAAACTTTAAAAGATCCTTTATTTGTAAAATGATATGTAAATTTATGTAATAAAAGGTGAGATTCCATAGTTGGTATAAATGATGGTTTAGTTATTTTTTGTAAATTATGAATTTAAAACATTTGGAATAACTTTAGAGACAAGTTAAAATATAGGAAAACATCCTGGTATTTTGGTGAAATGTTAATTAAGTGGTTTCTGAGCAAAGAAATAATTTTCTATAAATGAACAAGTTGATGTGGATTTGGTACAGATGTATCTAAGGGTAAAACATGAAAATGCTTCTTTTAGCTAGACTTGAATATGAATATGTGTAAGAAAATGGTCCTTTTTCACTCCTAGTTTGGCACTCCTAGGGGATATGATTGGTTAATCAAAATATTTTTATGAACTGTTATGAAGGATTTATAGAAAATGTAATTATTGTTAAAGACTAAAATATTTAAGAATGGTTCATTAAGAAATGAAATTAATTTAGAATTATAATATTATTAAATGAAAAACATTTCTCACTAAGGTTTTCTTCAATTAGAAAATGGTGGGAAATAGGAGAAACTATGTAAATAGTGAGCACAATAGATCGGGCGATGATGGCCATCGAATGGAATTTGGAAAGGAAAAAATCACAAGAATGATAAATCAACTAAATTGAGTTATGAGTAATAACTTGAATCAAGCTAAGAGACTAGATTCACCGTGAAGGAAACAACTTTTTGTTGAGTACTTTTTGCATCAACAACCACCAAATTTCAGTGGACCTATTGAATCATTGATTACTAAACAGTGGATAAGCTCTATTAAAATTTTATTTTCTATACTCCATTGTTCAGAATAATATAATGTCACCTTTTCTATGTACTGTTTAGTGGGACAAGATGATCAGTGGTGAAAATATGTTAAAAACAAAAATCCAAGCTGAGATATTGAAGCTATAAAGTGGAAGATTTCATGGTAACCTTTTTCAAAAAATATTTCCCCCATTCAATGTGAATGAAAAAGGAGAAAGAATTCATAGAGATAAAGTAGAATAAAAACAAGTCTGTCGGAAGCTATGCGATAAAAATGAAAAGACTTTTCCATTACACCTCTAGATTTATCATGGATCTTAACGGTAATGTTTATAGGTTCTTCAGTGGACTGATAACTAATCTACGAAATAATAATTCCAACTAAGACAATGAAAACTATGAGAATATTGTGAGTATTGCTATGAAATTTGAGCTACAGTTTGGGGAGATTCAGTGGTCCCATAGATCAAATGAAAATAATAGATCATTTCAGCCAAATATAAGAAGGATCTTTGATTAATGAAGAGGAGGAAATAAAGTTCAACTTTCTACATGAAACAAATGTGGAAAGAAGCATTTAGAGAATTGACTACTCGGGAGTGGTAAATGTTTCAAGCATGTAAGAGAAGACCATATTTCTCATAACTATCATAGTGAGGTGAAACATCAACATCTAAACACTAATGAAAAAGGAAAGATAGTACATGCCCTCACTGAAGTCCAATGCTTCAAGTGTGGATATCTTGGGAACTTTTCCTATCAGTATTAAAGTCTCAGGGAAGTGGAGGGGAATCACAATCAACCTCATCATAGGCCAAGGAAGAAAGTTCATGCCTTTTATGTCACGATATCTGAAGTTGAAGCTCCAAATGATATGGTGGAATGTAATCTCGTTATTCTCTCAAAGCTAGAAAGTACTTTTCTTGATTATAGTTATATGAATTCCTTTATTTCCTCCAGGTTTTCAAAGAATATATAATCAATACATGAACTAGTAGAAGTTGATTTACTAGTCAAGACTCTTTGAGGGATTATTCGAGAATAAACAGTGTATAGAAACTCTAGTATTCACTTTGGAGAGCACAATCTCATCGCAAATCAAGTAGTCCTTCCCATGTTAGAATTTGACATTATAAAAGGTATGGACTATCTATCAAAGTATAATGCTAATATCAATTACAGAAGCAAGGAAGTATCAGTAGTCTTGAATGGAAAACCTATATTTGTTTTCAAAGGAGAGATATCTCGACCTGAGTTTTTTATAGAAGCACCACCCATAACCTTATTTATGAAAATTATCAATTAAGAAGAAGGAAATGAATGTATAGGAATAGAGAATGTCCCCATCACTCAAGAATATGTTGATGTATTTCCTAAGGAGTTACCTAGACCTCCCCAAGAAAGATAGGTAGAATTATCCATTTAACTTATGCATGGATCCAAGACGATATCAAATACTGTATATAGAATAGAAATTGTGGAGCTTGAGTAATTAAAAAAGAAACTAAAAGATCTTTTGGAGAAAGGGATTATTCAGAAAAGTGTATCTCCTTTGATAGCACATGTTATATTTGGGAAGAAGAATGATGGATCAATGTAGTTATGCATTGATTATAGAGAACTTAATAGAATCACAGTGACGAATAAGTACTATCTTCCAAGAATTGATGATTTATTTGACCAGCTTTGTGGGGATCAATTCTTTTCCAAGATTGATCTTCGATCTAGTTATCATCAATTCAGGGTGAAAAAAGAAGATATTACAAAAAACACCTTCCCATAAATATATAGGAATTATGAATTTTTTTATTCCCTTTGGCTTGACTAATGCACCTGCTATTTTTATGGATTTGATGAATAGAGACTATAAGAACTACCTTGATAATTTTGTGATAGTTTTTATTGAATATACTACGATATATTCCAAAATTCATAAGGATCATGAGGATCATCTATGTTTTATATTGGAGACTATAAGGAAGGATGGTCTATTTGGAATGTTCAAAAAAATTTGAATTTTGGTTATAATAAGTATCTTTCTTGGGGTACATTATAACCAATGAGGGAATCTCAGTTGACCCAGTGAAGAAAAAGGTTGTAGGGGAGTGGAATAATCCTACAAAAATAATTGATATTCATTGTTTCCTTATATTAACGAGATACGATAAGAGGAATTTGAAAAATATTTTCACTGCTTTCTAATACACTAACCAAGTTAACTAAAATGGGGTCCAAGTTCTCCTTGACAAATGAGTGTGAATATCATTTCCAAAAGTTAAAGAAGAGATTGATTATAATACTAATGTTAAATCTACCCTCTATCATAGAAGGATTCATTATTTTTAGAGATGCATCTCTAAAAGGGATTGGGTGCATCCTCGGGAAAAATTACAAGGTGATTACTTATGCATCTCGATAGTTGAATCCTCATGAGTAGAACTATCCTACACATGACCTGGAGCTGGTTGTAGTAATGTTTTCTCTAAATATATAGAGTTACTATATTTATGGGGATAAATGTGATATATACACATACCATCAAAGTTTGAAGTATATTTTCACACAAAAGTAATTGAACATGAGACAGAGAAGATTGTTGGAACTTCTTAAAGACTGTGATTGTTCAATTCATTATCATCCTAGAAGATAAAACAAATTTGTTGATGTGTTAAGTAGGACAAACCCTGTTATGTTGACAATGATGAATATTCAAAGAGATCCTTTGATTAAAGTCCTATTAAAACAATACATGGTAATCATAAGGGATGGGACATCAACAAACCTATCCCAAATTATTTTTCAACCATCATTACTAGATAAGATCAAGAAATATCAAAGAGAATATCTTTTTTTGGTAAAAAAAATATATTGGTTGTGAATAATGGGAGGTTTCTTGAGTTCAATATTGATCAAGAATGGGTACTAAAATTTTATACAAGGATATGTGTTCCATATCTTCTGCAAATAAATAATGAGATGATGGATAAATCTCATAGATCTAACTTCTCTATATCTCCTAGTTGCACAAAAATGTATAGGGACCTTTGTGATAATTATTGGTGGGATTACATGAAAAGGGAGATTTTCGACTACACTATAATGTGCCTAGTGTGTCAAAAAGTGAAGGTCGGGAGACAACTTCTTAAAAAGGTATTATAACCACTACCCATAACAGTATGGAAGTGGGATAATATCACTATGAAATTTGTCATTGGCCTCTTTAGAACTTCTAAAAGAAATAATGTGATATCGGTTATAGTGGAACGTCTCACCAAGACTACCCATTTTATCTCTATTTGGGAATATTTTTCTCTTGAGAAACTTTCCATGATTTATATAAAGTAAGTGGTGAGGTTTCATGGAGTTCCACTTTATACCATTTAAGATCATGATACAAGGTTCACATAACAATTTTGGAGAAGTCTTCAACATGATCTAAATAGTGAATTTAATTTAATTATAACCTATCACCCTCAAACTAATGGACAATATTAAATGAGTTTCAAATACTCAAGAACATACTGAGAACATGCTCAATGGAATTTAATGGAGGTTAGTAACAACATCTCCCATTAGTTGAGTTATCAAACAATAAAAACTTCTATTTGATCATTCAAATGGCACCCTATGAAGCTCTATATGGTAAGCGATGTAGAACTCCTTCTTTTTGGTACTAAGCTAGTGAGAGAGTGATTCTTGGGCCTAATCTTGTGTAAGAGATGACATAAATGTTTTATGCCATCCAAAAACACATTAAGGATGCTTAGAGTTAGAAAAATAGCTATGATGAAAAGCAAGGAAGGGAATTAGATTCTGATGTTGGTTATAAGTTTTTCCTTTAAATTCCTCTATTGGAGATAGTTATGTGGTTTGGGATGAAAGGCAAGCTCATCCCCATGTACATTGGACCCTCTGAAATCCTTAATGTATAAGAGAAGTTTCATATCAGCTTGCACTTCCTCCAAATATAGATTAAGTTCATGATGTATTCTATGTGTCTCTCTTTGAAGTACATACCTAATCTTTCACAAGTACTTAATCATAAAGTGGTACAATTAGAACATGAGGAGTATTCAGTGGAGATCCTGGACTATAGAGGCAAGGTTCTACACAAAAAGACTACCCACCTTGTTAAAGCATTGTGGAGGAACCAAAAATTTGAAGAAGCCATATGGAAAATAGAGTAAACAATGAGGTAAAAGTACCTAAACCTCCTATAAAACATAAAATAGGAGTTGAAATTTTGGGGAAGAAATTTCTTAAAGGTGGAAGAATGTGACAATCTGAACTCTTTGAATAAAATTTGTTTCCTAAAATTATGAGCGATATTATTTTGTACTCAAAAAAACTATATCCCTTTAATAATGAAGTGAGTATGATTGAAATGTGACTATTGAGTTTCAACTATTATATGATCGTTCATCAAAATGATCATTGGTGAAAATGATTATTGTTCAATATTACCATTGTTCAATATGACCATTGGAAACAATAATAATTTTAACATTATAATTATTATTTAAAAGTAGAAATGAAAAGAAAAATTAATGCATAAAGGAGAGTTGGTGAACTCATCAAGTAGAGTCATGTCATATGAATCCCATTTGACTTACCTTGGGAATAAGGTAGAATCACTGGGCTTCACTCTTGACCAATCCCAAGACTAGATTCAACATGTTAATATTGAACAATATCTATTATGGGAGAAGTTCAAGTTTGTGGAAATTACCACTCAGGAAATGCCATCCGAGCCACCCCAGGGGTCTATCACCATCGCTCACCTTACCCTTAGGTCATATGCGGGTGTTATAAGGGGTTATGTTTCAAGTACCTAGTCAATTTATGTGTAATCCATTTGTTTAAATAAAATTTTTATTCCATTGTTTCCATTTTAAGAATATTTTTGCATAAAAATGAGATGGAATTTGATAAATTGATTTTTTCGGGTAAAAAATGTATGTTTTATAGATATATAAATTATTATATTAAACTGATATTTTGTTAATAATGTTTATAATAATGAAATATTATTATAAAAACACTCTTATTTAAATATAAATGATAAAATAATTTTATTTTTTTCAAGTGCTAAAAATTGTTATATGCATTTTCTGTCTGCTATTATTTTTAATAAATAAATATTTTAATAGTTAAAAGTTAAATTTATCATATTTATAGATTTATTATGGGGAAATAAATATCACTTTTTAAATAAATATATCGATATTAGGTTAGGGTGAATTTATGATAATTTTATAAAATGCTTTATTTTTTCATGAATAGTAAAAATACAGTTTGAGTTTTTCGATATGTTTAATGAAAATATAACTATATAGTAATGATTTAATGAGTAATATAAAATTATGGTACAATATTTTTTATTAAAATATGACAATAGGTGTCCCAAGTGGCCAACACCATGGGAAGACCCATGGTTTTGAAAATACCACTACTGAGGTGTCCAAAGATATTAATAAAACAAACTCCCTCTCTTTTTCTACAAATACCAACTCATTTCATTGTTTTCATTAATTAAAAATTCATAATAAATTAATATATAATATTATTACTCTGCAATGAGTCCTACCAAGGTGTCCTCAATACCCCAAGGTCTCGATCATCAAGTTTTAGGAGTCACTCTTCAAGGTAAGGGAAATCTCAACTTCTCTTTTCCTTTCAAGTCCTCTTTTATGTGGTATGTATTTAAAATTTACATACATGTTCTTATATATATTATATTATATTAATTTACTATATTTATATTATTATATTAATTAAATACCCTTTTCCCCTCTCTTTTTAATTTTTTCTATAAACTTATTTCATACATGTTATGCTGTCAATTTTACTTCTCAAGATTTCACTCTTTTTCGAAAGAAATTATTTTATTTTAATTTATGAGTACCAAAACCTCTTTATTATCTAGTGGTATTAAAATAAATATAAAATTATCTATTTTATTCTGGTATTGAAAAACATAAAACTTTCCTTCATGTTTCATGGGTTTAAAATGACAAAGGGATCTTGTTTTTATGCATTTATAAAACAACATGATTTTGATATGAAACCCATTTATTTTATTATCCACAAGTGGTTTATGAAATATTTTATTATGATATTTGTGGCTCAAATTAATTAATATATATGAAGGGTTCACCCTTACATCTCTCCAATGCATTGGATAAAGAATTTAATCTCTAGAGATAACTTATTTTACAATACCTTTGTGAATAACCTTGGAAATTTTAATGACACCTCACTGATAAAACTTAGTGATATGATTATGAATGACTCAATTAAATGTTTTAGAAACAATTAAATGTTATGAATCATTTTATTATTATTATTATATTCCACCTTTTTATTTTCTCATGCCTTTATATATTTCCTCATGTTCTTATTGATATTCCTCAAGATCACAAGTAAATTGTCTCCCTTGTTTTCCCTTACTGGGCCTTATGTTCACCCTTTCCTTTGATGTATGTCCCTATGTTATGATATATAGTAATTAAACATAGGATGAACCTATTATGAAGCATTTTAAATATAAAACATCATACATGTAAATGTATTTTAGGGGAAGAGCCGATCTGTATGCAACCATCCCAATTCTCCCCACAACCTCAAACGGTCCAACAAACCTGGGCACCAACTTCCCCTCCCTCTATATCCTATGGTGAACCAATCACATCCTCTCATATACTCAAAGTAAAAAACAACCCAATTCATGAAATATATGATCTCATACTCATATATGCTTCAATCATAAGGTGACTAATCAACTTCAAGACTTCCCCTAAAATCCAAACACTCCTAGTCCTCATATTGTTTGTCCCTAATCCATATCAAAACGGTATAATCCACTAAAACAGATACCATAGTCATATTATCCTAACTATCCTAAACCACATTGTTCATCTCATCTATAAAATCCATTATATTCTACTCAACACTATACTCTTGAACCTCCAGAGTTTGAGTTTTCCTACTCAAAGTGTCAGCCACACGGTTTCCCATCCTGGGTGTATATGCTAGCTCATAATTAAATGACAGAATATAATTAACCAATATATACTTCTAAAGATTCAAATATCACTGAGAAAAAATATAATTTAATATTTTTTGGTCCATATAAATAGTAAAGTTTTCTCCCAATAGTTAATGATGAAAACACTTCAAAGCATAAACCATAGCTGCTAACTCGAGGTCATGCATAGGGTAATTCTTTTCATGAGGCCTCAACTATCGATACCCCTATGCCCTGACTCAAATTCCCTATATCAACACTACTCAAAACCCTATGCTAAAAGCATAAAAATACACCATATACTCCTCACTAGTCTTTGGTAGGATCAAGATCAGTCACGATGTCAATCACTTATTCACCTCCTAAAAGGTATTCTCGCATGCTTCAGACTGGTCAAACTTTTTATCCTTCTTATTTAAGACCAAAAGAGATTATACCAAATGGGAAAAGTCCCTAATGAACTTCCTATAATATCCTGTAAACTCCAAAAATATATGTATATCAAAAAATTTCTTTGGATGCTCACAAGAAACCACTACCTAAATTTTCTTTGTGTCCACTAGTATGCCTTCCTCTAAGATGATGTGACCCAAGAAGTGTACATGATCAATCCAAAATTGAAACTTAGATAACATGGTGTATAGAAAATTCTATCTCAGTGTATTTAGGATGATTCAAAGATGTTGGGAATGTTCGTCATGATTCTTGGAGTACACCAAGATATCATTCACAAACACTACCACAAACTAATCCAACAATAGATAGAAGATCATATTCATCAAGTCCATAAGCATTTCTGGTGCTTTCTTCAACCCAAACGACTTTATGATAAAATCATATAGTACATACCTTATTCTAAAATAAGGGTATATAAAAAGTACGTAATCCCAATTGATGATACCCTAATCTCAATTTTATCTTGGAAAAGACACAATTTCCTCTAAATTGGTCAAACAGATCATCAATGCGTGGAAGTGGATACCATTTATTTACTATCACCTAGTTCATATTTCAGTAATCAACACATACACATAAAATCCTATCAGCTTTATAGAAATAAAACATTGTTGAACTCCAACGTGACATACTTGGATGGATAAAACCCTTATCCCCAAACTCCTGCAACTGAGTCTTGAGCTCTTGAAGTTGTGTTGGTTCTATTCTATAAGGTGGAATAGAAACTGGATCAACCCTGGCATGAGCTCAATAGTAAATTCCACATCTCTCTCAGGTGAAAATCCTGAGAAGTCTTCAAGAACGAATTCCTAAAACATTTCCACTACATGTGGTAGGACATCATTAGCTACAACTCCATAATCAAGAAATAGATTAAAAACCTAGGTTGTGATCTCTCTTAGTTGCTGAGTAATTGTCCCTTCTTGGCCTTCCTTGATGTCCCACTCTCCACGGTGAACATAATTGTCACCCTTACGATATATAAAAGTCACTCTCTTGTGATAATAGCCTATGTGGGATCGGCATGCTACTAATTAGTCCATACCCAGAATTAGGCCGAAGCTTGACATGTTAAGAACATAGATATATCATGGAAAATGATACTCTTAAATGTCAAGATAACACCCCTAGCACAAGAAAATGTCTCTAGAACTTAGTCCCATATGTTTATATCATCAAAACTCTTCTCACAAACTCCACCACTATGCTCAAACCATTCACATGTTTTCAGGATATAAAGGAATGAAAGGAACCTATATCAAATAGGGAACTTAATAAAGTAGAATCTATAAGAATAGTACCTATCACTGTCAATGGTCCATCCTTGTTATCCACAAGTGTAGGATGCACCACATTCAATTATCCTGCCCCTCTTCTCTATGATGTAGTCTAACTCCCTTGATTTCAAACACTCTTCTGATATGGGTGCTCTCATCCAAAATCATCGCATCCACTGCCTCAACTGCCTTGGCCAGTAGAACTACAGCTACCATACTGATATGGTGTCGAAAATTCCCTTCCCACACCCGAGTTCTATCTAGATTCTATATCATTTATTTTATTCCATGGGAACAGTGTAATTTTGTATATTTCCCATCTTTTCACAAGACTGGAACTCTACTGGTGATTGGGGACACTGTCTTCAGAAGTATCTCGACCTACCACATTGGTGAAAGATCACTAGAGTAAGGTCCTAAGAAATGGATCCCTCTGTCTAAGCACCCTACTTCCCACTACCCTAACTAACGTTGTCATAGAAACGCTTCATGTTGTCTAGAGTCACACCTCCATATTTTCTTACCACAACCATATTCCCTGCACTGGAATCCCTTTTTAGTTTTCCCTCACCTATGAGAGCCCAATCCGCCACCTCAACAAACTTATTTAACTAGGAAATGTAAACCTTGGACTTAATCTCATATTTAATCCCATCCTAAAAATGAATCTTCATAGCTATATCATACCTTAAAAATGCCAGAGAAATGAATTTCATGTCTATAAAATGTCCTTCATAGTCCATAATAGATATACGCCCCTGATTCAACTGCATGAACTTATATTCTCCCAACTACCTCGGTATCTCTAGATATAAGTGCTCCAAGAACCTCTCTAAATATTTCATCAATAACATACCATCAGCCTGTCCAGTCCTTGTCTGAATTTCCCACAAGTGCTTCACTAATCCTTGTATCATATAAGCATCCAACTTGACCCTCATCTTAGTAGGAGTCTCTAAATGTAAAGTATCATATCAATGAACTCAACCCAGAATTCATCTCCCTCAGGCCCACCCTCTCTAGTAAAATTTAAAGGGTTATCTAACTAAAACTCCCTCATAATTTTAGACACACTCTTCACAACCCTCCATGGGTCTATTTCCATAAGCTACATGTAGAGTGAAAAGTTATCTTGGAACTGATCCACAACTTCCTCACCCATCATGAATAGTGCCTCAGGTTCCACCATTGGAGGATCATCCCTATCCATGAACTTTGGGATCCTCTTAACAAGCGTCGTCATGGTGGAATAGTCTTTAAAATTCCAAACATGCACCTTAATACATGGTTCACAAAATGAACATTTTTATATAAGAGGGAAACACAACAAGCCACAACAAGTATTTTCCCCAACCATCTCCACGTGGTGAAAACCGAGGTTCTATTACTACCCTTAACCATCCTACACCTAGGTCCTAGTTAACAATTGTAAACACATTATTATTATTCAAGTTTTTCATTTAGAAACTGATTTATTTTCATCTTGCATAATTTTAAAATATTTCTCAATTTTATGTTATGCACCATTTTCATTTAAATTTCACAAGCAAGGAAAAGTTGATCAAGTTCAACAACTTACCCATAACTTGTTTTCCCTTAAATGCCTAAAATGATGCATATCATAATAACCCTTAGTGCCTAGAATGAGACATGAAAACTCAACTCTCATTCCATATTTTTACATGAGTCAAATATTAGAAAATATTAACATCAATAATCACATCGCAAAACAAGTTTGACACCCAAGGTGAAATAATATTCAATTTAACAGAAAACAGTAATAACGATAATCCCACCCTGGGTACTTGGGTTTTCCCCCATTCATGGGTTTATAACTCCCATGCATGAGATTACAAATAAGGCATGACTCTTCCTAGTCTCCTTTCCACCTTCCCTAAAAATTAATATAAATGAAAAATAAATGAAAAATGTTCTGATACCACTTTGAAACATCTCGGCATGGGTGCCACACAACAGTGCCCCGAGCCGGTTAGTCACATGACCTCTAGCATGTCTCCCATATTCCAGAAGCTGCAAACTAGAATATAGGGTTTAATATCCATCGTGGGGATACTGTATCTTCTTTTATAAAAGTAATACACCATTAGAAATAAATAAACAATAAAAACTAAAGTACTAAATTATATCATAAATAAAACAATTCCAATATAACAAGATAACTAAAACAAGAAAAACATTATCAAAACGAAATAATTGATATTTCATTCTGAAATACATGTCTAGTGTGAAAATGAGAACTTAAAATAAATACACTAACAACACTAGAGTGGGTCCCGAACCCCATCTTATTCCCTCATCCATGCTTCATCCTGACTCAGCAACCTAACATAATGCCCTTCCCCTTATCCTATTCTGCAACTATAAACTCTATTTGAGTATCTATCATGAAACCCGAGCTACGTGTGAGTAAAACTCAATAGACCACTACCAACGATTTCTAAAACAATATCCAATCAATAATAGTGTGTTCATTTGTATAAATAAATAAAAACAATGCATAAATAAATAGTTATCACATGATCAAATTATTATTTATTTAACCACATAAATTCTGGGGTTCCCATAGACACTCATATCTCAATATCCACTTCATCCCAAGCCAGAGTTTGAACTATTCCCAAGTGATATGCTTTCTCAAAATTCCATTATTACCATTATTTAATGCACACGTAAATGCTCGTGTTACCATTCACACTTCACAAAATAGAATGACCATGTTCCAATTATTTAATTCATACTTGAATGACCATGTTACCATTTATACTCACAAATTAAAATGACCATGTTTCCATTATTTATTTCAAAACTAAATGACCATGTTACCATTAATAACATCACAATATAATGACCATGTTCTCATTCATCAGCACATAATTAATTCAAAAATTAATTACCCACATCAATTCCATTACTAATTCATCAATTAGTTAAATGCCACTATTTCATTAGTTAATTAATAAATTAACTAACAACATCAATAACATTATTAATTCAAAAATTAATTATCAACATCAATAATAATAATTAATTAGATAATTAATTAATCACTTCAATACTATTAGTTAACTCAACAATTAACTAACCACACCAATTTAGTTACTAATTCAATAATTATTTTATCACATAATTCCCCTTAATCAATTATCTAATTAATTAAGTACATCTATCCCATTAATTAATTAATAAATTAATTAAATCAATATGAACAAACTCAAAATTCCATAATTAATTATATAATTAATTATCTCAAATCAACAACTCAATATCTTATAATTAATTCCTCAAGAAATTATTTAAATAATTACCCTCAACATCTCATAATTAATTATACAATTAATTGTCTCAAATCACCTATCTCAAAATCTCATAATTAATTCAATAATTAATTATCTAAATCTATAATCTCAAAATCCCCATTTCACACTTTCTCAATTAATTAATTCACCAAATTAATTAAACCAATCAAGAACTCAATTGATAAAAATTATAAAATTACAAACATGTAATTTAAATCAATACTGTTGCATTTGAATTATATACCACCCACCCCAATTTTTATGAAGAAATCTCACCAATAGAAATCCCCAAATTTTGATCAGGACAATGACATAGAATGAGATCTAAATATAAAACCCTAAATCCTGATTAAATAAATAAAAGTCCTTCTATTATAAATCTACATCTATAATCCTAGATCTAGATCTAATAAAAATAGGAATAACAACTCTTTCTAGGATGGTAGAAGAAAGGAAGAGGAACAAGAAACCAAGTGGGATAGGATTCTCTTACTAGGAGGGATGTAGATCTTCAATCCGAGCTTTGAATCGTGAAAAATAGAAGTCAAAAGGCTTGGAATCTGTCCAGAAGGATATGGAATTATTAAAGAACATCTAGGATTGAATGGGGGTTGAATGGGGTGAGTTTCGGTGGTTTAGGATATTTAAAATCTAATTTTTTGGGTGAATTAAATTCTTGTGCATGGTTTTCAAGGCAGGGGAACATGGTTTCCCCTAACCGTGGTCCTCTATTATAGGGGTGCATTGTTACTCCTATGAGGGAACACAGTATTCCAAACCATATGCGAACAGTGAAAATCCCCACTTTCTAGGGTGGAATGTTTCCTGGGCTAGGGCCTATAGTTTTCCCTAACTGTGTGACTAAACCATACACTACTCTCTTTCTCCTATTTTTCTCAAATTTTCACCAAAATACTCCCCAAGGTAAATCCCAAATGAAAAGTACTCAACACAAAGAAAAAATAGTACCTATAAATGATCCCAAGACATATCCAGAAAAGGTTGGGATCTTAAACCAGTTAATTTGAAACACTCAAAAATTCTAAAATAAAAATATTGTATATGATATCGCGTGCGACATGCAACACTGAGCTTAAACAACCCACAAAATGCATTTCTTCAAATTTAATCTCTTTGATAGCTTGTGGAACATGCTACCCTAAGTCTAAATGAACCATAATATAATATAATATAATAAACTAGTCGTTAAATTTTCAATTATTATTAAAACCAACTAAATTATGAAAATTATGGCTATTTTTTATTAGAAATAAAATAATAATCCATAAAAAAAATTTCAAAAAACTGTATTTTTTCTAAAAGATGATTTTATAAATATTTTCACACAAAATTTAAAATTAATTTTTATCACTTTTAGAAAATTTATTTTATAAAATTAAATTCATTTTTTTAATCATTATATCAAAATTACCTTACGTATATTTTTTGGGATTTTTCTAAAATGTTTCATTTTTTGATGGAAAAGTGAATTTTCATTAAAATTATTTACAATGTTTAATTATATTTTTAAATTATTTTAAGGTAAAATTAGTTCAATTATATATCTATTAATCCAATTTATTTCATTAGAATCATTTTCATTCTAAATTTTGATATAAAAACATTGTAAACTTTTGAACCTTTTCTCTTTGAAAACATGTTTTCTCATCACGTTTGTGAGATTATTTTAAATTAAATTTCCCCAAATATGTGAATTTATTTTTAAAAAATTGATTCCATATTTATAATAATCATAATTTATATTTTCTAATAATTTCAACTTAATTTTTTACCATAATGAATAAAAAAATTGTAAAAATTATTTACAATTGCTAAGGTAACAATGTGTTTATTGGGGGTTAAACTAAAAAGAATAGGGTTAAAATAAAATAGAAAATTGTATAAAATATATTTTATGGACATATTTTTCCCTAAAATTTATAATTATCTATGATACTAAATTTTTTACCCATGTGGAATGTCAAAAATGTGTGTACACCTTTTTCTTCTAAAAAACTACTAGTATGCCACTCACCTCACTTATAAAAGGCCACCTACTCTCATCTCAAATTTACACATAAAAACACATTTTTTTAAGACAATATATACCCAAATAAATTCAAAAATTACATACTCTCATCCTATAATCCTTATTTTTTGCACAAATCCAACCTAGGAAGGTTTTGGTTCAAACCTAAGGTGGTAACCTGAAGAAGAGGTAATGTTCTTCAACGAGTGCTTATATTTAATTTCTTTCTCCACCTCCTTCAATTATTCTTTAAAAATTATGATATAATAACCTAGGTAAATTACATATAATAATTTTTCATGTTAATTTCATGACTTACAACCATCTCCACTACCCTCAAATGGGTTACTAAATCATTATTCATCTGTACAGCGGACTACCGTCTCGCGAACCATTTTCATTCATTTTTTCATTACCACATCTCACCATTGGGTATGAATATGGATATAAAGTATATATATAATATTTTTAACATAATTATAACTTTTTAATCATTATATCATATATACCTTTTTACTTTCCATTCAGTAGGGGATACGATAACGTCGCATGAGAGTACGATGGACTACCGCCTCGTGAAGCAATGTGATTCGTTTTTCAATAACACTTTACATGGAAGGTAATAAGGATAAAATTTATAAATATATTTAATAAAAATTAAATAATTATGATATTAATTAAATATATATCATTCTGAAAAGATAATATATATCATTATCTTTCATTTATTTTCACTCAATGAAAGATGATAACATCGTTCATGTATGTGTGGACTACCACTTCCACGGAATGATGTGACTCTCTTTTAACCACCACACCACATGGATGATATATATAAGAATATTTAAATAAATAATATTATTTTTTTAATATTATAATATATATTTAAAGATAAAATATTACTTACTTTCTATAATGATCATTTTACAACGGAAACGTTACTCATGCGTACGTATGACCTACCATCTCCATGATTGTAACGTAGTTCATTTTTCATAACCATATTTAATGATTAGCTTTAAAATTATATTTTATGTATAAATATGATAATTATTTCATGATTATTATTCTTTATATGTTTAAATAATACCATATTTGACCATAGTCAACCTACCAATTTCATTTTTACACATAAACTTAATACCATTGAAACATCCGATGAAAAGTTAATTGAATAAGTAATCATATATAAAAAGTTAATAAGTTAAATAACAGAAATAATAATATTTAAAATGGTTTTTAATAAATTAAATAATAAAAATAAATTTATTATTCAAGAATATAACGAACTTATATGTTGATTCGGGCTCAAGGTAAGGGTTTCTCATCTCACTTTTACTTATGTGATACATATGACATATTCACCACTTATTTCTTTTGTGTGGTGTATATAATAAACTTTTTCTATAATATATCATGAATTAATTTATCTCCATGGTTTTTAAAGTTTCATTTAAATTTATTTCCTTCATGGGGATTATGATTCAAAAGGTGCCAATGTGGTAATGGTTTATTTCACAATTTCATCGTTATTCAGTATTGTTTTTGTTAAAGTCTCCCTTGGGTGAATCATGTGATATTTATATATTAAAATAAATCCATTTTATTCTCCCCTAGTTATTCATGAACTTTTTCAAATAATGGAACCATTTTCCCTCTCATTGGGACTTAAAATTATTAAGAAAATAGTTGTAAGAAAATGTGACTTTATTTCTCTCTTTGATCAAAAATCCTTTTTATTCCAAAACCATATTTTATAAATTTGTTTTTAAATTTATTTGGAATTCTCTAAATTATTTATTAAATAAATTTTTACCCATGTATGACTTTTAAAAAAAATTAAATGAATCTTCTTGTCATTTTCTAAATGTTTCGAACATTTTTACAGTACAAAAGGAATGTTCTTTTTAATTTATACTACACGTACGGAATTGCCCACCATCATGAAAATAATTTCTTTAAAGATAACTTTGTAGGTGTATAAGGGTATTTTTAAAGAAATTTTTTTATTAATATTATAGAAATTATAATTTTTTAAAGTGATTTTCAAATAAAAGTATTTTGAAAATATTTTATCAATTTTATAGTTTTAAAATAAAAGGGTGATTTTTGGAGAAAGGTTCTTTCCCTTAAGAAATTCTCCAAGTGATATTTCAAAATCATTTTCTATCTAAGAAGTCATCCTTTCCTATTAATTACTATTCAATAGGGATATACTCAAATGATATCATCCTAATTATTTATATAGATGGTTTATGATCAGTTTGACTGGGGATTTACTATGTTGATACCATTAATTTTACTCTGGATCATTTATAATTATGTGTATTAATTGGAGAAAGTTTTTAAATTTCCTATTATAGTTTAAATATGAATGTTTATGTGAATTATGTTTCACCCCTTTCAGATGAGAAATGCATTGGACTTCATAAGTTAGGGGAGGGTCCTGCTACAACACCTTGATGCATCATTAGGTCTCATAAGAAAAACTAGATTGGGTTTTGGTTGAGTCATTACCCGTTTATAATGATTTCTTGGCACAAGGACTCGAATGTATTAAAAGTCTTGGAACAAGGCCTCGGTGGTATTTTTTAAATATCCATCATTATGAATTCAGTTATTGATATTCCAAGTGATTATTCGATTGGTTAGAATATATATACTTAAGTTTCATCATCATTTTCTTATTTATAATGCATTATTTGATTATCATTTATTCCTACCATATTATTCTCAATTTATTGAATAAATGACCTTTTTTTAGTTATTTACCTTTCAACATTGATTATTCCTTATTAATTCATAGATTTCATTGAACATTTACCCTTACCGAGCATCTGAGCTCACCCTTTTATTATGTTTTATTTTCCCCATGATATGATGAATTGTTTTTATTGATATTTTAGGATTACCTAAGGGGGATTATGGGATTCTCAAAGACATTTATTTGTGTATTTTATGTTTTAAAATGTAATGTGAATTTCAATTATGTATCTAGTTTACTAAGACTAATAAACTATTTGGTCCTTAGAGTTGTGATTCCTTGTATCTTATTCTAATGTAATAAATTAGACACCATCTCTAGCCTTTTGAGGTCAGGTTCATTGTAGTTGGTATCAGAGAACTTTTATTAGAATCTCTGGGAACTAGACTTAAGGAAACATAGATTAGGGAACATAACCCTATATTAAAATTTGAGGATAATTATAGAACAATATCATAATGTTTTGGTAAGGAATATATTATCTAGTTTATTCTAACAAAACATCATTTTCTAGATACTACATGTGGACTTGGTTCTAGCATTAATGTACCTGGGGATAATAACTCAAAAAATGGGTTCATTGGGCTCGAGCTGATAATCCCCTAGTGAATGAAAATGGGATTTACGATACACCTGGTTTGAAACTCCTTAGATATATTGTTAGGATAATTCACATTTTATTTAGAAAACATTATGAAAGATTTTAAAATAGATATATCCCCTAATGAAACCATGTTTATGATTATAAGATTAGATATGCCTAAATGTTTCAATTTATGTTAAGTATTTCACTAGTTTTGGGGATACACATTATGTTTCATAATTTTATGATCTAATCTAGTGTATTCCATTATTTATAAATTGTCCCTAATGGAAGGAATGAGAACCATGTCAATTCATATACTCTGTATAAGGATTTCCCTCCTTGGAAAGATAATTAGCTAGATATAGAGCTATAAATTGAACTAATCAAATTATAACCATATTTGGGTAGCTCTATTAGGTTATTAGTAATAAAATTTCACATAAGGAGCATCCTGCTAATCCACCACAAAGTGAAACAATGTTAGTAGTATTAATTTATGTGAAACCTCCATCATTTAATGGGACTATAAATCCATTTTTATATGAGCAATGGATAAGTTCCTTAGAGAAGATATTTTTCCCTCTAGAAAGTAGTGAGAGGACGAAATTCATCATTTAAATTTACCATATATCAAGGGAAGTGGAGTAGTGGAAGTCATTAATTCAAAACTCTAAGGATGGGGAGTAAATAAAAATCATGTATTGGGAGGATTTAAAGGTAATATTCTTGGAAAAATATTTTCCTTATGAGCAATGATTGTATATTGAAATATATTTATTGAGTCTAAGATATAAAGATGAGAATAATGTTTTTAAGTATGAATACAACATTACAAGGCTATTAAGTGATGTTATAGACTATTTACAGAATCCAAAGAGGAAGACTGGTCATTTATTTTATGGGATTAATAAAATTCTTCTATGGGAACTAGTATCCCAAACATTCTCATAATATGAGGACATGTTATCATATTCTACCAAGATAGATAAATAATTATCCAAGTCTTATGACTTAGAAGATAAGAAATAGAAGAAGTGAATGGCAGAGAAAAATATGGATAAAGGTAATAAGTGAAGAAAGTATTTTATAACATGTGATACTTGTGTAAGGAAACACCTTTGTACATGCTTAAAAGGAATAGGAGTTTTATTAAAGTGTGGGAAAAACTTCCACTGTGCTCATGATTAAAAGGGAAAATTAGAATATTCCAGTGATCAATTCTTGTAATATAAGGAGATGAGATACTACATAAATGAATTCCTCAAGAATCAAGGGAAAAAACCTCAAAAAGAGCTAAGGGCTCAAGGTCAAGCTTATTATATTACTACAGAAAAAGTGGAATGATTACTATTCTTGTGTATTTAGATCCAATAAATATATTATAAATTTTTTTTCTTAATGATATTATTATTATAAGAATCATCAAACATATAAGGACTATATTTCGGTTCCATTTCTTAATGTATTTGAGAGTATAAGTTGAATTATAACTGATGAAAAATAAAATTGATTTAGTGACAAGTTGAACCTATTAGAAAACACATGATTAAGAGAGGAAAACACTTATTATGTGCCCAATATTGGGATTATAGTGATAATTTTTTTATGAAGTTATTGGAAACTTTTATGGTTTATATAATCTTTGATGTTGAGGTAATTATGGGCTATTACAATTTGGTAACATTATAGAAATTATATTAATATATTTTTATAAAAAGGACAACCCGCATGTTGGATAAAAACTCATTGTATCTAACAAGGTTGTGGGGAATTAACCTGAAACTGAAGGACGATAAGGGTTTATCACCTACCACTAACCTACGTGATTTTATCTTTAATATGTCACTATTTTTAGTTAGATGATTTGATAAATAAATATTAATGATGAACCAGTGGTGTTATTGTTAAAGTTTAGAGATTAATGTATTGTATTGTATAACTTTTTCTAACCACATTGGTTTTGGAAAATATTTAGAGATAGATGGAAAGAATTTTCACTCTTTTCTGGATCTTGCGATCTTTTTATAGTGAATTTTAATGCTTCGTTGGATATTCATTTCTTAGAGTAAGAAATGAATTCGAAATTGATTGAAGCACAACCAAAGTATGAAATTGTGCTTATTAAATAAAAATATATCAAGTAAATATATTTCCTTATATTCTTAGATAGTAAAATAATTCATCAACTCTAGGAAAAGGTTATTGAAAAAAATGTTATCCTAATAAATTAATTTATATTGAACCGATGGCCTTTTAAATCATCACTGATTTATGGTTTTGAGGTCCTTAGGTTTTTTTTGATCATTCACTTTATTTTGATCAATGTCTTATATCACTCAATATACACTATAAAAAAATATAGATTAAAAGAGGTAATTTTTGTGTTTATAGGGGTTATAACCCCTATAAACACATTAGAGGTGGTTATGAATAACTAACACTAATGTATTCATACCATGTTATTAGAGACAGTTTTAATGAACCAATGGTAAGGTATGTATAGTTTTATTGGTGGTTATTTTAGAGGGAATTTAAACCCCCTTTAATTTGACACAAAATATCTAGAAATAGCTCATTTAGAGGTAGTTTTAAACTTCCTCTAAATCGTGCACCATTTTAGATGGGGTTTAAACCTCCTGTAATTTCATTTAAAATTATAGAATAAACTCATTTGGAAGAAATTAAAAACATAATCTAAATGGGAATAGTTTAGGGGTGGTTCTTTCCAACCGCACCTAAAATTTTCATTTTTTTGTTTTTTGAAATCATAGCCCTCTATACTCTCCCCAACCCCATGAGGCCCCATTAGGTTCCTCATTGATCCTAGTACCCCCTTCCCTCCCCTTAGTTCCTCAGTGATCCCAGTACCCCCTTCCCCCATCTGGTTCCCCCATTGATCCAACTCCATTATGATACACCAGCACCCCATGTGGTTCCCTATTTGATCCCTCCCACATCCAGTTATCTATCTGTGTGAACCTCCATGCAGCTTCTTGTCCCTCCCTACCGAGAAATCCTAGTAAAGCGCACCTAGACCGTGAAAAACTACACAGAAAGGTTTTAATCTCCCATTTCCTCCACCAACTACCTAAGCCTCTACCACTAAAGAGATTCAAATTTCTGTATATTATATACACATGATACAATTTATATATAAATTTGAGTAAATATATTTTCAAATATTTTTATAATTATTTATTTTATATATACACACATATATTTATATATTCATAAATATATTTAGTAAATTATTTAAATAATACATATTTGTATATTATATACATGTTTATTTATATTATATAAATAAATAATTATATTTACATATATAAAAATATATTATACATATATTTATAAATACATTGATATTTTGGTGTGCGTGTTTATATATTTATGTATTTATATAATATTTATATATATAATATAATTATATTATATATTTATCCAATCATTTTTATATACATATGTGTGTGTGTGACTTTGTGTGTGTGATAAAAATAATATTATTATTTATTATTATTATTATAATTATTTTTAAAATATTTATATATATATTGGTTTTATAAATACTATATATTTAATTTATGATTTATATCATGCATATAATATATTAAATACATTTATATTATGTATTTATGTATCTAATTATATAAATTTATATTATATCATGTATACAAACATAAACACACAAAAAATTAAAAAAATCATATAATTAGAAATGTATAATATAATTAAATAATATATTATATATTTACAATATTAATTTATAATATTCATATTATTGTATTTATATATATTTATATGTTTAATAAAATAAATATTATTTTCATAATATATTTAAATACATTAAATATATAACCTATATGTATTTATATAAATTATATGTGTACATTCATATTAATACATATATATATATATATTAATATTAATATAAATATATGTATATGTGTAATATATATGTATATATATATTATGCACAACTCTATAAATTATATATTTATATATATTTAAACAAAATTATGTATGTATGTGTTTATAAATACATTTATATCAAACATGCACACACACAAAATTTGTATTTATATATTTATTTGTAAATATTTATATGTATTTTCATACATGTATATATTACATGAATATATATTTATCTATTACCCAAATATATTATGCATATATATATATATATATATTATTTATTCTTACATAATTAAATATATATATATATATATTACATATTTATATGAATACAATATATTATATATTTTATAAATACATTTATATGTATAAAAATATATACATTATTTATGTAATATTAATATTTTACATATAATATAATATAATATAATATAATATAATATTTATATATATATAGAATTTTATGAATATTTATGCATCTATACATATATTTATGTAATCATATCATGTATTCACATATATATTAAATATTTCAATTTGAATACTTAATTTTATATTAATATAAATTTATTTACTTCTAAATTTTTACTTATATATATACATAATAATTATTTAATATAATATAATATTTATATGTATATAATTATTTGTATATAGTTATATTTATATTTTTATATATATTTTTATCAATTAAATGTATTTATATAAAATTTTTATAATGTAATTGGGGTTTGGCTTAGTGGTTAGCACAGCGTAATTCTACATGAAAAATGGGGGTTCAAAACCCATTGGGCGCAGGTACTATAGCATTCTGTAGCAACATCAGGTCACAAAAGCAACTGTGGGAACTATGCGGTGTTGTATCAGGTGGGTATTGTAGTAGTACTATTCACAGAATGGGCCTAGGGCCAAAAATTTGGGTCTACAAGCCATGTAATGCGCTAAATATCCACAGGGCCTTCGAGCTATGTAATGGGTCTACCTCTACCCAGTTACAAGATCTATTTGCTTTACTTTAATAATAAATGAGGCTTCGGTCCCAACAATTAGAAAAAACTTTATAATTTATTTAAATACACTTATATAATATATTTATAAGACAAAAAAATCACATTCTATAATTTGATGTATTTAAAAAAGAATAAAAAAATTATAGGGGGTTAAAACCCCCTCTATTCGGCAGTTATAAACCTCCTCTAAATTCTTAAAATAGAGGGGATTCAAGAACCCTCTAATTATATACATGTATGTGTGAGTATATATCAATATAATATATTATTATTATTAATATTATAAAAACTGAAAAGGTTTTAATGTGATTTTTTCAATAAATTATACTTATGTATATATTTATGCTTTTATATTATAATTAATATTATATGAAATATAATTTTATACAAAAAAATATATATATTAATGTATATTCACATTATACAATTATATTTATATGTGCATTTATATACAATTAAATACAATCATATAAATTATTTATATAATTAAATTTATATAATTGTTACAATATATTAAAATAAATTTATATATTATGTTTTAATTATATATGTTTTATGGGTTTTTAAGAAAATAGAGAGGGTTTACAACCCCTATGATCTCTTAAATTAGAGGGGGTTCACAACCCAATCTGTTCTCTTAGATTAATGGGGGTTCACAACCCCATCTGATCTCTTAGATTAGAGGGGGTTTAAAACCTCCTCTAATTTAAGCTATTATAGGGGGTTGTGAACCCCCACTATTTTCTTAAAAAAATCATAATATATATAGTGCCTCTAAAATCCAACAGATTATATATATATATAACACCTCTAACCAAATATATAATGCCACTAATTGTTAAATTAGTAGAGGTTTTGACATATCCGCATCTATAATCTAAAAAATATTAACAAAATAATGATACAAAATCTATAGGGGGTTTTGAACCCCCTATAAATATGATTATTAACATGATCTGTTCATAACCCCATCTAATTTATACTGAAAATGAATTTATAGGGGATTGTTCATAACCCTCTCTAAATAACTTTCACTAATCTGCTATTTTTATAGTGATAATTATTTACATGTTTCTTACATGTTCATAACTTCAATTGAAACCAATGTTCTCCTCCTTGGAAACCTAGTTATGTTTTAATCCATTAAACCTTTTTACTTCCTTTTCTATCATATGAAGAGGATATTTTATTAACCTTTTTTATGATGTGGGTTTTCAACAATGGTATTTCAAAATACCAAACCCTTGATTACCAAGATCAAGTTTAAATTGTGATGATTAAATTTATTTAAGGTGGGGAGAATTAAACACCACAAAATTCAAAAATAATAACATTGTATTCAATAGGATATGCGACATGTAACACCCAGCTTAATCAACCCACGAAATTTGTTTCTTTAAATTTAATCTCATTGATAGCTTGCGGAACACGCAACCCCGAATCTAAATGAACCATAACATAGTATACCATTATAACCTAGATGCTAAATTGAAGAATATGAATAGTACCAACTAAATTACTATAATTATGATAATATTTTTATTATATATAAAATAAGTGTCATTTAAAAGAAAAATAAATGTTTTCTAAAAAACTGTATTTTTTCTAAATGACAGTTTAGTCACGCTTTGCGCACATAATTTGAAATTATTTTCATTTATCAATTTTATAAAATTTATTTGATAAAATTATCTTAAATTTAGAAATTATAACATCAAAAATTTTTATGGTTAATTTTTGGTATTTTTTTGAAATGTTTCATTTATTAATTAATAGTGAAAGTACTGAATTTTAGTTGAAAACTAAATTTTTGTTTAAATTATTTATAAAGTTGAATTATATTTTTAACTGTTTTTAAATTAAAATTAGTTCAATTATATTTATATATTAATTCAATTTTTTTCTATTGGACTACTTTTCATATTAAATTTTGATATAAAAAATTTGTAAACTTTTGAAAATTTTCTCTTTGAAAACCCGATTTCTCATCACTTTTATGGGATTAATTTTAAATTAAAATTTTACACTTCTATGAATTGAATTTTTCAAAATGGATTCCATATTATGAATCTTCATAATATATATTTTATAATAATTTTAACTTAATATTTTACCATAATAAATAGTAAAAATAGTAAAAAGTATTTAATATGGTTAAGTTAAAAATTGGTTTACCAAAGGTTAAACTAAAAATATAAGGGTTAAAATGACCAAAAAGTTGTCTAAAGTCTATTTTGTGGACATATTTCAACCCTATAATATATAATTATTGATAATAATACATTTTTAAACCTTATGGCATGTAAAAAATATGGGTACACTTTTTTCTTTTCAAAAATTATAAGTGTGCCACTCACCTCACTTTTAAAAGGTTACCCACTATCCTATCTTATTCACACATTAAAACCATTTTATTTTAGGAAATACCTACCAAAATAACTTCCCAAATTACCTCATCTCATCATATAAGACTTATTTTTGACATAAACCCAACCTATGAAGGATTTTGGTGCAAACCTAAGGTGGTTAACTGAAGATGAGGTATCTTTCTTCAACGAGCATTATTATTTAATTTCTTCCTCCATATCCTTAAATTATTATTAAACTGTGATGATATAATAACCTCATTATATTACATAAACTTATATGTTTTTATATTAATCTAATGACCTACATTCATCTCCACTTCTATTAAATAGATTATGAAATCATCATTCTTGTGTACAACAGACTACCGCCTCACAAACCGATGCCATTTTTTCCATTACCACCCATCACAGTTGGGTATGATAATGGATATAAAGTATATATGTGATATTTATAACATAATTATAAATATTTATTATTTATATCATATATACCCTTTTTACTTTCCATTCTGTAGGGGATACGATAACATCACTCGTGTGTACGATGGGCTACGGCCTCAGGAAGTGATGTGATTTATTTTTCTCTAAAACTTTACATGAAAGTAAATAAGGATAAATTTGATGAATATATATGATATAAATGAAATAATTATGATATTTATGAAAAAATTATCATTCTTAAAAGATAATATATACTATTTTCGTTCTTATATTTTAACTCAAGGAAAGATGATAATGTTGTTTGTGTAAGTGTGGACTACCACCTTCATGAAATGATGTGACTATATATTCATCAAAAACCACATTAATGATATATAAAATAATATTAAAAAAATAATATATTATTTATGATATTATTATCATTCTGGGTATATAAAATATTACTTACATCCTTTCAATAATTATCATTGAAAAATGGAAATTTTGTTTAGGCTTACGTACGACCTATCATCTTCATGATTGTAACATAATTAATTTTTCATAAATATATTTTAGGATTGGTTTTAATGTATAATTGGTGTATAAATATGATAATTATTTCATTATTATTATTCTCTATATGTTTAAATAATTACCTCTTTGACCAAAGTCGACCAACTATATTCATTTTTAACACATATGCCAAATATCATCGATAAATTCGACTTAAACTTAATTGACTAGTAATAATATATAACACGGTAATAAGTGAAATAAAAGGAATAATAAACTTGAAAAATATTATTAATAAATTAAATAATTATCATAATTTTATTATTTTGTAATATTAAGAACATACAAGATGAGTCAGACTTAAGGTAAGGGTTTCTTGTCTCACTTTTGCTACCGTGAGACATACACCATATTCACCAATTATTTATTTTGTGTGGCATATATATGACCACAATATCCTGACACATCAAATTGATTATGATTTTATGGTTGATTTGTATTCTAGGACATACCCTGGGTCGTCTCTCAAGGAGTGTTCATGGGTTTAGAGTGTGCGTTTTTAATAAGAAGTACTAAAAGAGGGGTGGTTTTAAAATAGTTTAAAGAGAATGAAATGATTTAAAGAATTTAATAGTTGATAAAGAAAAATTATGTTTTATAATTATGAGATAAATATATCATTTCAAGTTCACTACACATCTTGGTGAGTTCATCATTATGAAAAATAAAATGGTTTAATAGAATCCTTTTATTGAGGGTTTTGAAGATCTCAACTTCCCTCTTTCCTCTTAAACGATGCTCAAAGAACCACCCCTTGACACAAAAAATCATGTTGTCAAGGTTTGGGTATCAATACTAGATAATAAATGCTACAAAATCATACTGAAATCTTATGTATGTGTGAGATAAATAGGACTCTTGTCTTGTCCAATCGGAACAACCCAAGATTCCCTCTTAAAATCTCAACCCAATCAGTGTTGAAATAAAAAGTGTTTCACTTAATTTTAACAATAGAAATGAAATAAAAGGAGAATAATGTCAAAATAAGAAATAAGTGAAATATTTAGAACACAAATTACACAAAACCAATAGAATAACAAGTGTTGTAACTCCCTCCCAAGTGTGTGTAGCTCCCTCGAAATGACCGTCCACTGTTTAGCTCGACATTGGGAGGAGGAATCTTGGGTGGAACTTAACATTCATCCTTGATCCCCATATGAGGATAGGGGCCTCCAACTCCTCTTATTATGAGAGGAATCATTTTGGTCTCCAAAATACCAGATCTTTTCCTCCTGGCCGAACTTCCAAATGAGGATGCCAAGCTTCAATTTTTTAGGCCAAGTGAAGGTGGTTTTGGGAACACAGATTTTGTAAAACCATTTAGTTGTTGGTTTTAGACCCATTGACAGTATAATATCACTTTGGAAAAAACTCTAAACATGTTGACCCACCTCTTCAATATATCCATCGAATGTTTGGAACCATTTGGACAACTACAACTTGAGATATTGATAAAATACAGAACAACTCATTTGACTTTGTGTAGATTTGATTCTTGGAACAGATCAGTTAGAATGGGCATTGTAAAGGGTGAATGAGGATTTGGTTTCTTAATATTAAATGTATCCTAATAAATTTCAGACTAGACCAAAAAATTGTAGCCCTTCTGGATTCACAGTTTAGTATAAATATTCGGTTGATTCTACTGGTGTGCATGGATCATGCGCAGTTTGGCCCATTTTCCTTGGACATCATCGCAGGCCCTCCAAATCACCTCCACCTTCAATGATATTATCAAAACAAGTATTATTTCCCTTCATAACAGTAATAAATACAAAATAATTTAATCAAACATTAAGTGAAATTTTTTACTATTTTTATAATTTTAAATATAAAACAATTTTAGCACAGTGGTGTAAGGGTGAAAATAAAACAGTGAATCGCGGTGCGATCACACCCCCACCCATAAACATTTTCACTCCTGTGAAAAGTCATAATTTCAAAAATTATGCAAGTAGATATTTCCAACTTCATAAAGAATTAACATTCAATGAAAATTTAATTCATGATATAAATTTGATCAAATCAAAAAATCACACTGAGGATTTATTCTCAGTGATCATGGAAAAAGACGTCTCAAAAATTGTATCAAAATGAAATTCCAAGATATGAATGATGCCAATCAAAGAAAATAATTCAAAAGTTAATCATATCATTAATTCTCTACATTTTTGTGTGACAACCATTTCATGCTATTCTTTCCACTTTTTACCGAGTAAATATAATTTATTTTAAAATTTGTCTACTTACATGATTGTTTCCACTGGATATACCATGCATCCTTTGCAATAAAATTTCAAGACCCACTCACTTAAGAATTTCTAGAAGTCAGACCATAATCTCCCAACCTAGATATCCCCATACGTTGTACATTTAATCACTCCCATTATTTATTAATTTTTCAAAAGTTGAACTTATAACAAATCTCACACTATTCTCCCAACCCATGTTTGATCTCCTCACGACACTAATTGTAATAGTTATAACAAGATCAAAGTTCAAGGAAGGGTGGTTTTTTAATGTCCCAATATAAAACCCATTTTTTTAGGGCATAAAAGAGTCGGATAACAGGTACACATGCATAGGTCAATCTAGAACAGTAAGGAAATAGATTGGATAAGGGAAAAATTTATAGAAAAATGATTTTGGAATGTAAAGAAAAATCATCCTAACTTATACTTACCTTCCATTAAGTAAGAAATTTTCACATTTCATGGTTGGGTGCAAAAATATGTGGAGAGATTAAGTGATACTATTTTCCCATAAACTATTCACAAAAAGGGCACCATTCTTCTCGAAGGTTTCAAAATGATACAACCATATATATCATCGACAAAGAACTAAATTGAAAAATAAAGTCACACCACAATATTGAATTCTTGCTAAAATGCAAATTTCATCAAAAAAAATTTAATATTAAAACAACATGAAATACAGACACTCCTCATGCATTTTTAATAACTTCCATGATTAAAGGGGCATTATTCTCCATAATAAAGTGGGCATAAACAAAAGTAATATTCTGGCACAAAATTGAGGGGGGGGGGGCAAGAGGAAAGTAACAATACAATTCAGCAAGCTAAAAAGAGAAAAAGAATAAAGATGATAAAAATTCCTAACTAACCCAGGAATATAACCATCCCCCACACCTAAAGTATTTCGTGTCCTCACTATAATAAAACAGAATGTGGGAAGGAAGGATAAAAATTGGTGAGTTTCATTCATATATTGCTTCTTGAAAATGGTGTTCCTCCATCAGGGACTCCAAAATGCATTCATGGAAGTGCTTCAACTGCTGCCCATTGACAGTGAAGGTTTTCTTGGTTTCTTCATTTTAAACGTGGACAAAACCAAATAGAGAGACTTTAGTAACAGTGTATGGGACAAACTAGTAGGAACGATGCTTACCTAGATATAACTTTAACCTTGCATTGTAAAGGAAGAACTTCTGCCCAATGTGGAACTGGCGATGAAGGATAAGGTGGTTTTGGGCAGCCTTGGTATGCTCCTTATAAATCCTGGAGTTCTCATATCCATCTCTTCTTATTTCTTCTAGCTCTTGAATCTATAACTTCCTTTGAGAACCTACACCAAAATGATTATAATTGCATTGTTTTATGGGCTAATAGGCTCGGTGCTCAATCTCAATAGGGAGGTGACAACTCCTTCCAAACACCATACGATATGGTGATATTCCAATGGGAGTCTTAAAGGCAGTATAGTAAGCCCATAATGAATCATCAGGTCGAAGACTCCAATATTTCTTATTGGGTTGAACCGTTTTTTCACGAATTTTTTTTACCTCTCTATTTGACACATCGGCTTGACCATTGGTCTGTGGGTGATATGCAGTAAACACTTGATGGCTGACACCATACCGACGCAAAAGTGATTGCATTGTTCGATTGCAGAAATGAGAACCCTGATCACTGATGATGAACCTAGGTAAGACAATCCTACATAAGATTTAGGTTCTCAAAAATTCTACAACTACCTTAGAATCATCAATCCTTGTATCTCATGCCTTTATCCATTTTGACATGTAATCAACTGCCATAAGAATGTACAAGTTTCCAATGTAATTGAGAAATGGAACCATAAATTCAATACCCCAAACAACAAAAATGTCATGAAAGATCAATGTTTGTTGGGGTGTTTCATTTCTTTTAGATACATTACCCATTTTTTGACAACGAGGACAAGATTTACAAAACTCATGGGCATCCCAAAAAAGTGTTGGCCAAAAGAGACTAGAATCAAGGATTTTGCGAGTAGTCCATTGGGGACCAAAGTGGCCCCCACAAGTAAGAGTGTGGAAAAATCTAAGGACAGACTGGAACTCACTATCAAGAACACAACTCCTGAGGACTTTATCACTACATGTGTGCTAAAGGTAGCGGTCATCCTAAATGTACCAACAGGAATCATGTTTTAAATAGTCGGCCTGGTTTTTATTGAAATCTGTAGGAATTCAATATGCTACCAAATAATTTACAATTTCAGCATACCAATGAATAAAATCTTGCACTCGATACAGTTTCTCATCAAGAAACATGTCATTTATGGGAATACATGGGGATGAGTCAATGTTTGAGGATGGGTGAATCCTACTGATATGGTCATCCACCACATTCTCTGATCCTTTTTATCTCTAATTTCTAAATTTAATTCTTGAAGGAGGAGCATCCAGAAAATGAGACATGGTTTGGATTTTGGTTTCTTAAGGAGATACTGGAGGGCTACATGGTCTGAGAAAACAATTACTTTAGACCCTAAATGATACGACCTGAATTTATCCAAGGAAAACACATTAGAAAGAAATTATTTTTCAGTTTTAGTGTAGTTTTCTTGGGCAAGGTCCAATGTACGTGAGGCATAGGAAATAACATGTGGAGCTCAATCGACCCTTTGTGATTAGACTGCCCCAACTGTATAGTTAGTGGCCTCACACATGAGCTCAAATGGTAAATCCCACTGAGGTGGTTAGATTACTGGGGGTGACGGGAGACTCCATTTTAACTTATAAAAATATTCCTCACATTTATTATCAAAAAAAATTCATGGGAGAGGGGGAGTGCAATTTTACTAAAGTCACGAATGAAACAACGGTAAAATCCAGCATGACCTAGGAAATACTACACATCCCATACATTTTTTGGGAATGATAGGGAAGAAATGACATCCAATTTTGAATTATCTACTTGGATACGATTCCCAGAAATGAAATGTCCCAAAATTATACCGTGTCGCACCATGAAATGGAATTTCTCATAATTTAATACAAAATTATTTTCAATATAGGATCTTAGGACTAGACTAAGACTAATCAAACATTCATCAAAAGAGGAGCCATAAACATTGAAATCATCCATGAAAACTTCCATGCAATTATCCAGGTAATCTAAAAAATACTAACCATACATCGCTGGAAAGTACCCGTAGCATTTCATAGACCAAATGGCATCCTCTAATATGAAAATGTGCTAAAAGGGAAAGTGAAGGTTGTATTTTCCTGATACTCGAGGAAAATATGGATTTGAAAATATCTATAATACCCATCAAGAAAATAGTAATGGGACTTATCCACTAGCCTCTCTAGCATTTGATCAATGAATGGAAAAGGGAAATTTTTCTTCCTAGTGTGTTGGTTTAGTCGGCGATAGTCTATGCAGACATGCCAACTATTCTACACATGAGTTGGAACCAATTCATTATTTTCATTTTTGATTACAGTAAGGAAAGTTTTTTTAGGAACTAATTGTACAAGACTGACACATTGGCTGTTAGAGATGGGGTAAATGATTCCAGCAGCCAATAATTTTCTCACTTCCTTTTTCACAACTTTTTGGAGGTTTGGGTTCATTCGACATTGTTCTTTCCCCACTAGTTTAGCCTCATCATTTAATAAAATATGATGTGTACAAATTGATGGGATAATACCAGGAATGTCAGCAAGTGTCCATCCCAAATCTTGTTTATACTTCCTCAAAAGTCAAGCAGTCATAATTCATGCTCATGTGGGAGTGAACTAGAAATGATGATGGGTAACTTGTTTCCATTCTCAATATATTAATATTTTAAATCTTGAGGTAGTTGTTTCAGTTCCAATTCAGGTGGATTTTTTTTTGATGGGAGTGTGTGTGAAAGTTAGAGTAACTAATCTCATCTAACTACTCTATGGTATCATCCTCAGATGAGGAATGAGCTTTTTCAAGCTTAACAGTATCATCGATGGTCAGTGGATCCTCAGTGTTCAAGAAATCATCAATTAATAAACTTGCATGACACTTTTCTAAACCACTACAGTAATAAATGCATGATTCATTACCTAGAATTTAAATTAATGAAGAAAACTTGAAAAGGGGATCGGGGGAATGATTATAAGTGTTTTCAGGGGAAGGGTGTACATCAATTTAATTTACTGAGAGAGAGGAATATTATTCTAAGGGGTGCTTCATGGGACCAAGGATGTTGAAATGGAATATATTACCCCCAAATTCCATAGATAATGTACCATTATGGACATTAATTGTGGTTTTGGTGGTTTTAAATAAAGGACTCTCTAATATAATTGGGGCATGTCCATTCATCCTATCATCTTCCATTTTAAGCACATAAAAATTAGCAGGAAAAATTAAATTTTGAACCCTTAGAAGAACATCCTCTAACACACCAGAAGGGTGTGTTGTTCTCTGATTTTCTAGATGAACGACTATTCCAGTGGGCTTTAGTTCACCAAAATGAAATATGGAGTAAATGGAGTGAGGCATCACATTTATAGAATCACATAAATCAATTATTTCATTTGAAAAGGAATACTCTCCTATGGTGCATAAAATCAAGAATGTCCCAGGATCATTACACTTGGTGGGAAGTGATGGCTCTATTAATGATGATATGTTCCAACCCAAGCTCACCTTTTCATCTCCAATAAGTCTCCTTTGGTGTGTACACATCTCCTTTAGAATCTTTTCATATCTTGGAATTTGTTTCACAGCATCAATCAACGAGATTTTTACCTAAATTTTTTTTAAAGATTCCAATATTTCCTTATCTAGTTTGGTTTCCTTTTTTTCTAGGTTGGGTGGCCCTTTAGGGAAATGGAAGAGGAATGTTTTGGCTAAGAGACTCATCGATATACACACTATTTTCTTTGGAAGTGATTCTCTCAAGACATGGTTTCTCAATATTTTGAACATTTTTAATGTTTGGGATGGAGGTTTCCTCAGGAGGGGGTGACTCTAATAAAGAATTCATTTGTTTTCTAATCTTAAGGGTGATGGAACTAACATTTCCTTTATCTATAGGTTTGACTACTAGTTGAGATGGTAGTTTACCTGACCCATGATTTTTAATTTCCCCCACCAAGTTAGATAGTTGGATTAATTAGTTTTTGAGGTCTTGTATGGCTGCCTGGGTGGTTTTTTGGAATTAGAGATTGTTGTTAGCCATTTGTTTCGTCATATCTTCTAGGATAGGCTCGGTTTTGGGAGGGGCAGTTATAAAGGCCTTTGGGGTGGTTGATGATTTCTGGGTGGTGGTGGTGGATGACTACTCAGACCTTGTTGGTTCCATGGTTAATGAGGCTGGTTTGAATACCCCCTTGCATATAATTTTTCTTTTCTTTCCACCCAAATTTGGATGGATATTATGGTTATTTCCTAAAGGGTTGGTTATAGGGGTGTCCTCGGAAGATTGCCTCAAAACTCTCAGAATTTTCTCTCAATTGGGGGCATTGATCAGAATAATGGGTGTCGGAAGATCAGATTCTACAATGGATAGGAGGAGATTGAGATTTCCATTAGGATAGAGTAAGTTGTCGTAGAAGGGTACTTACCTCCTCAAAATTCGTGTCCACCTTCTTCTTGAATTCATTACTTTGCACCTCATGGAATCCTCGAATGGGTATATTGGACCTTGAACCAAATTGTTGAGTGTTTTTCACCATGTTCTCAATTAAGGTCCTCATAGCAATTAGGGTTTTATCTACCGGCACACCACCTACAGTAGCATCAATCATATTTCTATCAATAGGGATTAAACCTTCATAAAAATATTTTATTAAAAGTTGGTCACTTATTTGGTTGTGTGGAAAACTTTAACATAATATTTTAAATCTTTCCCAATATTCATGAGGTGTTTACCCTTGAGACTGTCTTATCCAACAAATTTATTTCCTTATTGTTTTAGTTTGAGAGGCTGGGAAATACTTTTCACGAAAAAGGTGTTTCATGTCCGCTCAAACTCTTATTGGGGAATTAACATAATATAACCACTATTTTGTTGTACCTTTTAAAGAAAAGGGGAATACTCTACGCTTTAATTATTCTTCATCCACATTAGAAGGTTTTAATTTTGAACAAATAGTATGAAATTATTTTAAATGCTTGTGTGGATCTTCTCCAGTGAGTCCATGGAATCTTTTTAATAAATGAATTAGACCGGATTTTAATTAAAAATTAGGTTCCTTGCCTTGAATTTGAATGTATATGGGTTGGATATCAACATTAAGTGAGGTTAGTTATTTTAATGTCTTGTTATTTTCATCCATTTTATGAAAGTTTATTTTTGTTTTGATATTGGTTCTAGAAGAAGAATATGAAGGATCAAGATGAGTGTCTATGTTTTGTATGTCCTCCTTTGAAGGGTTCTCTTGTGTGTCTCTGTGTCGCAGATGTACGATCTGATCCAGTTCAAATTCGAAAGGTGGTAGATATCTTGGAGTTGAACACGTCATGAAAAAAACCTACAAAAGAAAGAAATCAGAATAAAAAAATAGGTAGAGTTGTAAGATAAAATAAATAAATATTCACAAAATTTACAAAAATCTTATAAAAAAACGCACTAAAAACCAAAGCGCTCCTTAGAAATGGTGCCAAAATTTGACCTCAATGTTGTGTAATTTCAAATTTATTATGATTTTAAAGTTGATTTGTAGTCTAGGGTAGACCATATGTAGTCTCTTAAGGAGAGTTCATGGGGTTAGAGTGTTCATTTTTAATAAGAATTACAAAAAGAGGGGTGGTTTTAAAACATTTTAAAGAAAATCACTTGATTTAAAGAGTTTAAAAGTTGATAAATAAAAGTGGTGTCTTAGAATTATAAGATAAGGAGATCATTTCAATTTTACTATACATCTTGGTGAGTTCATCATTCTGAAAAGTTACAATGGTTTAATGGAATCCTTTGGTGGAGGGTTTTGAAGATCTCAACTTCCCTCTTGCCTATTAAACGATGCTCAAAGAACCACCCATTGACACAATAATCATGTTGTCAAGGTTTGGGTATCAAGTAAAGAGAATAAAGGATACCAACGGATACTGAAATATTATGTATGTGTGAGACAAATAGGACTTGTGCCTTGTCCAATTGGAACAACCCAAGATTCCCTCTTAAAATCTCAACCCAATCGGTGTTGAAATAAAGAATGTTTCACTTAATTTTAATAATAGAAATGAAATCAGAGGCAAATCATGTCAAGATAAGAAATAAGTGAAATATTTATCACAAAAATTACACAAAACCAGTAGAAGAACAAGTTTTGTAACTCCCTCCCAACTGTGTGTAGCTCCCTCGAAATGATCGTCCACCATTTAGCTCGACATTGGGAGGAGGAGGAAGCTCGAGTGGAACTTCGCCTTCATCCTTAATCCACATATGAAGATAGGGGCCTCTAGAACTCCTTAGATGATTAGAGGACTCCTTTGGGTCTCCAAAATACCAGAGCTTTGCCTCCTGGTCAAACATCCAAATGGGGAGCCCAAGCTTCCATTTTATAGAAAAAGTGGATGGTGGTTTTGGGAACACATATTTTGTAAAACCACTTGGCTGTTGGTTTTAGACCTGTTGATAGTCGAATATCACTTTGGAAAAAACTATAAATATATTGAAACACCTCTTGAATATATCCACCAATGTTTTGGAACCATTTGGACAACTACATCTCGAGATATTGACAAAATATAGAACAACTCATTTGACTTTGTGTAGATTTGATTCTTTGGACAGATCAGTTTGGATGGGAATTGTAAAGGCCGAATGAGGATTCAGTTCCTGAATATTAAATTTATCCCATTAAATTTCAGACAACACCATAAAATTGCATCCCATTTGGATTCACGGTTTAGTACAAATATGCGGTTTATTCCACTAGTGTGCATGGATCCTGCGCAATTTGGCCCATTTTCCTCGGACATCATCAAGGGCCCTCCAAATAACCTCCACATTCAATGATATTATCAAAACAAGTATCATTTACCTTATTAACATTAATAAATAAAAAATAATTGAATCAAACATAAAGTTAAATTTTTTATTATTTTTAAAATTTTCAATATAAAATAAGTTTAGCACAATGGTGTAAGGGTGAAAATGAAACAGTGAATCGTGGTGCGATCAATATACTACCATTTTTTATGTTATATCATGAACTACTTCATCTTCATGGTATTTAAAGTTTTATTTAAAGTTATTTATTTCATGTGGATTATTTTTTAAAATTCATCAAAGTGGTAAGGGTTTATTTCGCAATCTCATCATTATACGGGATTATTTGTTTTTAAGTCTCACTTTGAGGAATTATTTTCTATTTATATCTTAATATCAATATATTTTCTTCTCCAATGGTTATTCATGAAATTTTTAAATTAATAGTACCATTTTACTCACTTTAGTACTTAAAATTATTAATAAATTTTTTAATAAAATCTGAATTTATTACTATCTTCAGTGGAATGTAATTTTTCTTTAAAAGCCATGTTTTCTAAAAATATTTTAAATTTTTTTTTGAATTATCCTAAAAAATTAAATACATATTTACACATTTTTAATTTATACAATTTTTTTATAGTAATAATCTAGTATTTTTATGAACAACTCACTTTCTAACCTTTTTTGAATGCAAAAAATAATGTTTTTTAACTTATTAAAATTTACTAAATTACCCACCATCATGACCATAATTTATTTGAATATCCCTTTTCAAGTTTACAAGGATGATTTTAAATAATTTTTTCATAATATTATAGAAATTCTTAGTTTTTTAAAGTGATTTTCAAAGAAAATTATTTTGAAAATATTTTATGAATTTTCATGTTTTAAAATAAAAAGGGTGATCTTAAAAAGAAAGTTATTTTCCTGAAGAAATGTTCCAAGTGATATTTAAAAATAATTTTCCATCTAATAATAAATCCTTTATGTTACTAATTTTTTAATGGGGATATACTTCGATGATACTATCCTTATTATTTTTCTAGTTGTTCTATGATCAGTTTGACTAGATATGTACTATATTGATACCATTCATTTTACACTAGATAGTTTATGATTATGTTTATTAATTAGGGAAATTAATTACATTTAATATTATAGTTTCAATACTAATATCTATATGCATTATGTTTCACTCCTTTCATATGAGGAATGCATTGGAATTAGTAAGTGATGGTCGAGGCCTACTATATGCCTCGATGCATCAGTAAGTCTCATGAGACAAACTAGATTCGATTTTGGAAAAGTCCTTACACATTTATATAGATTTCTTGGAATCAGCCCTAAATGGGATTATATTTCTTGACAAAAGGCATCAAAAATATGTTTTATATGTCTAGAATTATGTATTACATCATTATGAATTCAATTATTGATATTTCTTGTGATTATTCTATTAGTTATAATTTTCATGGTTAAGTTTCATGCTTATGTGATTATTTATAAGGAATTATTTGATCATCACTTATTCCTACCACATTATACTCAAGTTATTTATTAAATGGCATGTGTTTTAGTTATTCACCTTTCTATATTGATTATGCCTTATTTATTCATAGCTTCTGTTGTACCCTTACCCTAACTTGAACATTTGATTTATAAATAGAGATATGCTAAGGTTTATTCACCTTGCTATACTAAACATTTGAGGTCACCCTGTTATTATGTTTTATTTTCTCTAGGATACAAGAAAGTGTTTTTTGATTTACAAATAGAGATATTATAAGGTTAATAATGTAATTATCAAAGAAAACTATTTGTGTATTTTATGTTTTAATATTTAATGTAAATTTCAAGTATGTATCTAGTTTTCCAATACTACTAAACTATTTAATCTTTAAGGATGTGGTTCCTTGTATATTATGTTAATGTAATAAATGAGACACCGGATATGGGATCCTAGGTTTTGGGTCACTAAAAATTTCTTACCTTTCTATCTATTGAAAAATGAAAATGTTGTCTGTTCGTACGTATGGACTACCACCTCCGAAAAGCGATGTCATTAATTTTTCATCACTACATAATATAGTTCATATATATACATATATTTAAATAAATAATATTATATTTATGATATATTTATAATTATATAAATTTTAAATTATACTTACTTTATTTCCATTACTCTCTTTGGAAAATGAAAATGTCACTCATGAGTATGTACAACCCACTATCTCCATGATTGTAACATAGTTCATTTTTCAGAACTATATTTCATGGTTGGATTAATATTATAATTTATTTATAAAAAAATATTATTATTTAATGATTATTATTATATATATGATGTAATAATGGCCCCTTTGACCACGGTCAACACACCGAAGCCATTTTGAAATTATGAACCGAATGTCCTCAAAATACCTGACATGGGATTAACTAATTAAGTAAATAAAAATATTATTGAAATAAATTAAAAAAATAGTGTAATGATAAATTAATAAACTTGTAAAAATTTTAAATAATTAAATAATTTAAATAATTTTATTATATATGAGTTAATGGATATGCATGGAAAGTCTGGACTGGATGTATGGGATTTCATCTTAATTTCTTTTCATTGATGCATATTTTAATGTTATATGCCTAATTTATTTTATATGGTACATATAGTTGATATTAAATATTAATTAATAATTTTAAATTACTCCTATCATATAATTTTCACTTATTATGATTAATTTCCAATCAATGTTCATGTTTTAATCATAAACACAAAAGAAGAGCATTGTACGAGTTCATTTAATTAAACTAAAATTTAATTTTTTGATCATATATTTCAAAATACTCATACAAATTATGTTATTATTATTTTTTAGTGTTTCTTATGAAAATGAAAACATATCATTAGAAGTGATCTTTGGCCAATTCGGCCAATTGAAGGGTCATATAGACCTCACAAGAAGGCCCAACAAATTTGTTGAGAAAACTGGACTAGCCATGACGATACAATTTATGGGCTTAATAAAGAATAAAAAATTGGATAAAACTCTATAATATGATCTATTTTATCTAATATAATCATTGATATAATTTTCATGTCCTAAATAAACAAATAAGGCACCCAATTGATCCATGAAAGTCCAACCCACCATTCTATCTGAGATTTAAAATCAGCACACAATCCTTGTATTTTATCATGATATAGATATAAAATAGAGCTAATATTTTTCATTGTGAAATATAAGATATAGGAAGTCTAATTTTTATCATAAATGGTTTATATTTGCAGGTGCATTTCTATTAAAAAATCCATTCAGATTTTGGCCTTCTAAAAAGTGTGGATAAAAATGGTCAACCTCACGTTGTTTATTAAAACAACCATAACTTTGGTAAAAAAAGTTCAATGGACGAAATATTTGGAGTGTGTACTGAATATATATATATATATATATATATACATATAAATAAGAATATGTATCCATATTAGGATGTCTAATTTATCAATTTTTTTATACAACTTGAGTGTCATATTTGGATTGCAAAAATTCTACAACCCTGGGCTATAAATACATCCCCCTCTTATCCTTGAAAGTGTTTAGAATTTCATCAATTAAGAAGCATTTTTGGAATGACTAGAGCCTTTAAAATGGCCTAGTATTACTTTCCTTGATCTTGTTTTGATAATAGATACCTCTCCCCCACTTTCCTTTTTTCGGTTGTTATTAATTGTAATAGCATATGTTCATTTTTAATTTCCATTAAATATTAAGGCATGTTTATTCATCTACATATCCAATTAATATCTATGTTCAGTTGTGAAATATTAATGGTCTTTAAATAGTTAAAATCAAGTTAAAATCCATTTCCTATTTTTCTTTCTCATTCAATTGAAAGTTCATTTTTACCTTTCTTCACCGCTCATGTGTGTGTTCGACAGACCACTATTTTTTTATTCTTTTCTTTTGATTATCTAGTTAACTCATCACCATAAACATTAAAAATAGATTATAAACCACCCAAAAGGATGAGTAAATATCTCATTGTGTTTTTTCATAATTTGGTGATGTTAATTGATTGAGAACTTTTCCTGATTTAACATTCTTTGAATTAACATTGTGTATGTAAAATAAATTATGTTATAGATTAATAAAATATTTGTGACATATGGATTCCATAGATTATTGTAACCACAAATACACGTGGGTTCAAGAAATATTAAACCTTCCATAACAGATATTTTATAAAAATTATAACCCTAAGTTATGTTAAGACTTGTATTAAAGCTTCAACAGTTGTTGATTCTAATCAAGATCATCTTGTGAAGTGGGTGTTAATTTAATGAAATATAAAGAAAGGATAAAGGATATCATAAGATTAAACCCCCAATAATGAACTCACCCAAATATTTATTAAATTTACAAATCAATCATCAACCAAAAATTAATTTAATTAATATCTGAAAACAACCCCCCACCCCATTAGAAAGACAAAAAAATAGAAACAATCAACTCAAAATTTGTACCATCACCGAGGATTAGACCTAATTTACAATATACACATTAGTATAGCACCAGATCTTTGAATGTTCAATAGAAAACAATCATACACACTTTAATAATACTCTTTTAAATGATATATCATTAATACTTAAAAATTAATGTTATTTTATGTTTCAATTGAAATTATTTCATCCAATATGATTTAACATGAAAGTTATCAAGTGGTAAGAGCTTTCTTAACTCAATTTCCACTCATTAGGTTATACTTACACTTCATTGACTTGGTTATTCTCTGATTATGCACGAATTTATATTTAAATTATACTATTCTATATTTAAAATTGTTGTATGTGGATTTAAAAATGTTCATGTAATTACTTCATGGATTATTTATCACTTCAAAAGTTATGATCTTTGCTAGGGTTTCCTTTGTGTTAATCTCATTTTCTTCAGAAATATTTCTTGTCGTGTACTATGATTTCCTTGTATAGTGCAATTACTACCTCATGAATTAATTTTGACATATTAATTCATTTAATTCATGGTATTTAAATATATATTTCATATTCTTTCATTCAAATACTTTTTATTTGAAAGTTATCAAAGTAGTGAAGGTTTTTTGTTACAATATCCTTTCCTTTCAAAAATTTTGATATTCAAGTTTACTTTAGAAGAAATGATATGATCTTATTTTCTTGAACCACATATATGTTATTATCATATGGTTATGAATGTCGTTTTCATTTTTAGTTTCCATTTAATCACTTATTTAATAAATAAACATGAATAATTTTTTTATAGGTGATACCAGTATTGTATCTTCTATTAGATTGTGAGTATATCTCTTCCATATCCATGTTTTATAAAATGTTTTCAAGAAAGTTATTTTATAAATATAAATGATTTCTCAAATATTTTTTTCATGATATTTTACCTTATTCTAAAAGTTTTGAAAAGAAAATGTCTTAATTTTTTCCACAATGGTAACTTTAGACTCTTTTAAAGGTGTCAAAAGAAAAGGGTTTTTATTTTTCATAGGTTAATCAAGCTATAAAGGAATGATGGTTGTTTTTAAGAGTTTTATGTTGAAAAGTAAAAGATTTTTAATTTTTTATTCATAAATAGTAATTTTAAATCATTAATGATTAATGGGTGAGTACAATACATATTATATGAATGGGTGATCCATATACATATAAAATGAATGGGTGATCTAGATATAGTTATCTAGTGCATTGGATAATGTTTCTTGTCTTAAAAAAATAATGAGGGAGTTAACCAGGGTTGTTTCTCCTATGGATTTAACTGGGATCCAGTTATTTATGACATGAGTGAACATGGGTTATAAAGATAATTTTCCCAAATTCCAACACATTTTCTCTATACTTTTTATGGGATTCTAATGTTTCCTTTTATCAATAATTACCTCACATAGATCATTATTATTAATTCTTGTTACTCTTTCCTTTTTTAATCTTTATTTCATGTCTCATGTTGTATAATCCAAGTTTTTATGGGTATGAATTCTATTATGTTAAGCTCATGAACTTTGAATATTTCATCATAACCTTATTCTTATCTTATGCTCACTGATGACATTGAATTGTTAATCCTTATATTTACACTTACTAAGAATTTGAGTTCACACTTCTTTTGTTTATTTTTCCCCTGGTTGTGAAGAAAGTTTTTAAGTATGTTATGCCTAAAAAAATTATAGATGTGAATAAATAAGTGAGATATGGTTTATATTTTTTGGAATGAGTTGTTTATGTATCCAAGTTTTTGTGTAAGAGTTTCTTTTAATTATATAAAATTATAAACTAAAAAGTTCCTTGGGTATTTAAGTGATTTGATATTTTCGTTTTATGTTGTAATTTTTTATGGTTTCAATTTAATCACATTTATTGGTATGAAATCCAAAAATATAAAGATTATGTTTTATAACCAGATCTAAGAGTGTCGGTCTAGGGTTGTTATAGTTGGTGTTAGAGTTGGGTTTAGACAACATTTGAAATATGATGTTTTTAGGTGATGTTAACTTAAGAGTTATCGATACCATCATTGGTTTATAAGTTTATGGATGATCGTAAGTTAAATGTCTTAGACACAACTTCTGAGATTTTATGTGATTGTATTTTAAAGTGGTTAATGATATTTTGGGATATGTATTATAAGGTTGAGGTATATGTAACCTTTAAGTTCAACATCATGTATTATTATAATAGAATGCTATAAAATATTTTGGGATGTAAGAATAAATGTATGAGATAACCTTTGAGGTTAAAATTTTCAATAATTTTGATGTTATTGAGGTTTTTTAATATATATGTTTATTTATTTATGTAATAATATATGTTGAAACTTTTGTTTTATTATTTAATTTTGAATATTGATGTTGTTTTCTTCAAATAAAGGTTTATTAATTTTTAGTATTATCTTACCTTGTGCTAAACACTTTTTTGTGTTTAATTTATAAATACAAGATGAATATATTTTTATTTTTTTGTGTAATTAAATAATATGAGAAAATTTTATTTTAGTGCTTTTGGCATGAAAATTTCATGTTTAATACTCATTATTTGGAGAAAAAGATGATATTGTGGTGTAAATTGATTAAAATAAGAAATTATACTTGTAAATTAAGTATATTACTTCATGTTATTATAATATATGATAAAGGAATTCCTCAACTCTAAAAATGATCTTAAACAAAAAAATATATCCTTTTACCTTCATTTATGATGAATCGATTGTCTTTTTTACACATTATTAGTTTATGGTTTTATGGTCATTAACTTTCACAAGGTCATTCACTTTCTTATTATCAATGTTCTATATAACTTTTCATCACTATTTTTACATTAAGTTTTTCCTCCGTGTCCAAATTTTCACTTCGTAATAATTTTCTCATACTTGGAAACCTAGTAATTTTTTATTTCAAATTAACTTGATATTTCCCTATTATTCTTTTCAAAAGGAAGTTTCATTAACCCTTATTATGATGTGGGTTTTCAAGAAAGGTATTTTAAATTTTAAAACCCTTAATTACCAAGGTAAAGTTCAAAATGTGAAGATGTGGTTTATTAAAGGGTGAAAGAATGTAACACCCCAAAATTTTGAAATAAGAACATTATTTTGAATCATATATATGGCACACAACACTGAGCTTAAACGAACCATGAAATATTATTATTAGATGTGAAAATTATAACTTAGTTATTAAATAGTTAGGTATGAATAGTAATATTAATATTATAAAAAATATTTCTAATGTTTTTATATAATCCAAATTTATTTATTTATTCATAATAAATAAGTACTCAACTTTCAGGAGAGTGATTTTATTCCTCAAAAATATGTTTTCTTTAAAAATGGTTTTTTAATATATTTTTTAGTGATTGTTATAATTAATTTCTAGAAATTTAATAAGTTATATTTTATAAAAATTATTTAATTTTTTAAGTAATTATATCAAAATTAACTTAGGGTGAAATTTTACATTTTTTCTAAAAAATGATTTTTCAGTGAATAGTGAAAAATATCATTTTTTGTAAAATAATCAATTCTTTTCATTAAATAAAGTAATTTAAAAGTACTATTTTTTATAAAATTAACATAATTATGTTTTAGTTATAAATAATCTAATTAATTAAATATGAATCATTATAGTACCAAATTTTTGAATAAGTTCAATTTGGGGCTTAAAAACACATTTTTCTAAAACTTTTTTTTGTTGCACTTTGCATTTTAATATTAAAATATTTTCTACCAATTTCAGAATTTGAATCATGATAAATGGATTATATATTTATAATAATGATTTAAATATTTTTTAAATATTTTCCTTTAATTTATATGCATTATGAATAGTAACCATGGTGGAATTTGTCACATTGGTATAGGGTAAAATGGGGTAAACAAGGTTAAAACAATACATTAAAACTTTAAAATGGCCCTAAAAATCACCTTTATCATATTATATGACTGGAGTTAAAAATATATATTCTTAAATAGTTAAATAATTTAATTTAAAAAATTACATTTAATTTTGGAACCCAAGCATGACTTTTGGGAAGATTAGTTATATTTTATTTAAATTTGAAACTATTTTTGGGTCATTGCATTTAATGGAATGGTTGGTAGATTATATTAAGTTTTTACTTTATAAAAAATTATATAACCCTTCATTTTTTATTATTTAACCAAAAAAATCATGGATACCAATTTAATACATTATTACATAGTGAAATGATGTTTACTCCAAAATCAAGAATTTTCCTAAAAACTATTTTTCATGCATTTTAGGTTCTTATATTAAAAGTAATTACTACCACATATAAATATTGAATCTGATAAAATGGATTCCAAGATTTTAATCATCATTTAAAAAAAAGTATAAGGCCTATTTTAGTTTTTGGTCATATAATTAAGGTATCATGGTAAAAAAAAGTTAAGTTATTGCGGTCAACGTAAAAATGAGTTTAAAGTGGTTTAACTAGAAAAAAAGTATTAAAATATATCCAAATATTGTATAAATGTTATTTTTTGAGTTTATTTCCAACCTATCATGAATTTAATTTTAATTTTAGTTTCATTAATACCACTTCACATGATTATGATATATATATATTATATAATCTTCTGATAAATTCCAAGAATGTCTCACTCATCACTTAAAAAGGGCTCCTCCTCTACTCTCTTACTCACAAAATTTTAGAACTATATATTATAAAATTCTATCCTAATATCTATAAAATCATTCTAGAGGTATTATTTTAGATATAATACCAGCCTTATGAGGCTTAAGGTGTAAACCAAAGGAGGTTATGCAAAGAAGAGGTATAGATTTTAACCGAATGTTTTAATTTTAAATATTCATCTACCTATTTTAAATATTATTAAACCACAATAAACTAATAAAATAGTATATTAAATATAATTATATTGTTTTACATTAATCATTATAACCTATATCCATATCATCTTAAATATAATTGGAAATGAATCCATCATTCGTGTCTACAGCGGACTACCACCTTGCGAAGAGATGTAATCTTTCCATCATCACCTCGCATGACTGGTTATAATGATGGATTTAATGTATATATATGAAATTAATTACATATTTTTCATTATTTAATGATACTATATCAATTAATTTTTTATATTTACATCCTTTAAAAAATGATTGCATCGTTCATGAGTACATGTGGACTACCACCTCCACAAAGCAACGTGATTTTTTGTCCATCACCACATCACATGAATGGTATATATAAGTATATTTAAATAAATAATATTATATTTATTATATAATCATAATTATAGAAAGATAAAATGATACTTTATTTCCATCACACTCTTTGAAAAATGAAAATTTTACTCGTGCTTATGTATGGGCTACTGTCTCCATGATTGCAATGCAGTTCATTTTTCATAACCATATTTCATGATTCGTTTTAAAAGTATAATTTATATATAAAAAATATAATTATTTAAGGATTAATATTTTTGATATGATGGTATAATGACCCATTTTACCATGATCAATAAACTGATTTTGTTTTAAAATTATTAACCGAACTACCTCAAAATACTTAATGAATATTTAACTTATTAAGTAATTAAATATTTCATTGAATAAAGGAAACAAATGAATTAATGATAAAATAATAAAATTTTACATGGTTATTAAACGTAAATAATTGATATAATTTTATTATATAGGATTTAAAAAACATATAAGGAAGTTAGGACTTGGGTAAGGTATTTTGTCTCAATTTCTTTTCATTGAGACATATTTTAATATTATGCCCTTAATTTTATTTATATAGTGTATATAATGACCTTTTAAATCTTATGTCATGAATTATTAATAATTATTGTTATTTTACATTTCAATTCAAATTATTTCATCCAAGTATATTTAACTTGAATGTTACCTAGTGGTAAGTGGTTTCTTAACTCAATTTCCATTCATTGGTTTATAAGTTTACTTCATTTATTTTTCTATATCATGATTATGGATGAATTTATATCTAAATTTTTTTATTATATATTTAGATGTGTTTTATTTGTATTTATATACATTCACATAATAACTTCATGTGTTAATTATCATTTAAAAATCTATGATCGTTGTACGGGTTTTTTTGTCTCAATCTCATTTTCTTGAGACATGATTCATATCATGCACCATAATTTCCTTGTATGGTGTACTTACTAGATCATAAATAAATTTTTATATATTAATTAATTTTATTTATGTTATTTATAGATCCATATCATATTATTTCTTTCAAATAATTTTTATTTAAAATTTAACAATGTAGTAAAGACTTTATGTTGCGATCTCCTTTCTTTCAGAGACTATTTCTGTTCATGGTTCCTCTGGAGGAAATCATATGATTTTATTTTCTTGAAACACATTAATTTTCTTATAATATGTCTGTGAATTTTTTTTATATTTTAGTTTTCATTTCCTCCCTTAATTATTAAAGAAACATCAATAATGTTTTTTATAAGTGATATTGATCTTGTGTCTTATTTTAGATCTGGAATCTATCATTTCCATATCCATGTTTTATAAAATGTTATCAAGAATATTCTTTTATAAACATAAATTTTTTTCCAAATATATTTTTAATTTACTTTTAACTTATTTTAAAATGTTTTAAAATAAAATTTCTTAATGTTTTCTGTAGGTATAACTTGAGACTCTCTTTATAAAAGTTTAAAAAGAATATTTAATTTTAACATTTACGACATGAACAGATTTTCCTACCGGTATGACTGTTATTTGATTTAAATATTATTTTATAATTTTTCAATGTTATTTTTATAGAAAATTATTTTCCAAATATTTTTGTAATTTTTAGTTTTTAAAGGTACTGAAAGAAAATGGTATTTTCCTCTATTCTCAAAGAAATATTTTAAATGTTCTTTTAAATGTATTTTCCTCCATAATAATCCTTTAATGATTCCTCTATGTCACTGTAATTATGATCATATAATACCATCCATATTATTTATCTATATGTCTTATAATGATTTTAGTGAAACTCTTTTTTAAATATGTGTCGACTAATCTATATAGGAATGGTGGTTGTTTTCAATGGTGTTATGTTGAAAAGTGCATGCTTATAAATGTTTTATTCATGAATAGTACTTGGACATTTTTTATGATGAACAGGTGAGCTTGAAACATCTTATATGAATGTGTAATATTGATACATCTTATACAAATAGGTGAGACTCATATCGCTCTCTAGTGAATTGGGTAATGTTACTTGTCTTTAAAGGTAATAGGGGGGAGTTAACTAGGGTGGTTTATCATGTGGATTTAACTGGGAACCAATTATTTCTCCCATGAGTGAACATGGATTATGAAGATAATGTTCCAAGATAGTAACATGTTTTTATATGTTATCTATGGGATTTTAATGTTTTCTTTGGTCAATATTGACATCACATGGATTATTATTATAGATTCTTATGAATCTTTATTTTGTTAAAGATTTATGACATGTATCAAGCTTTATGATCCAAGTTTGGATGGGTATGAATTTTCTTATGTTATGATCATGCACTTTTTTTATGTCATCATACCCTTATTCTAATCTTATACTCACTGATGATGTTCAAATGTTAATGCTTATGTTTACCCTTACTGAGTGTCTAAGCTCTCTCTTCTTAGGTTTCATTTTCCATGTATTGTAATGAAAGGTTTTAAGTATGTTTTTCATAACAAGGTTATCAATTTTAATAACTTAGTGGGAGATTATTTATATTTCTATTAACCATTTGTTTATGTATCTAAGTTCTTATGTAATATTTTTTCCAAATTCTCTAAAACTATAAACCTAAAAGTTCATTGGTTATGTAAGCGATCTAATATTTCCTTTTGATATTGTAAGTTTTGGATGGTTCAAATTGGTTCAAATTAATTGGTATCAAATCCAAAAATATAAAAATGATGTTTTAGAAATATATTTTGAAGTGTGGGTATGATAATTTTATATATATCATTTAACAATTCATTTTATAAATAACCCATGAATAATAATGGGCAGGGTTCATGCAATGTCATTGATTTAAAAAAAATCATAAATGAGTATTACATAATCTTAAACCCATAAAAGGAAATTTGGATTTAATACATGGAAATAACTAGTAAATAAATTATATTTGCATCTAAGAGAATAATAATGGATAATGAAGAGGTTTGTATATTCATAGTATAAGAATATTTCTGGTAAAATTGAGAAATTCATGAAATTATTTCAGTAGCATGATGGGTATACAACGTATATTATGGAAAGGGAATAATGGTAGGGAATGAATAACTCTAATTGATAATACACTATTTTGGATATAATGGGATAATTAAAATTGTATGAAATTAAATTAATTAAACATTTAGAAGACATAACACAAAAGAGGTTCATGAATAGAAAAGAAGATAAGGAGAGTTCCCTTACTTTGAAGAGTTTCTTTCTAAAATTTAAGGATGGAACCTTAAGACCTTAATGACACCTTGGAGGGATTATTTTTGAGGTAAAATTTCTAGTAATTCATAGATAAAGTATTTTTAGTATAGATTAAAGGGTATGATGACTGTGTATTTATAGTAAAAGATGATTAATTGTTTAATAATTTCTAAATATAGAACTTTGAATTCTAGGTTGTGGAAAATAAAAACCATTGGATTAAATATGGTTTCTATTTATGGTTTTAGTAAATTTAATTCATTTTTTATAATATTTTAATGAATTATAATGGAAATCCATTTTTTAATGTAACTTTTTCCATGTAAAAATAAATTGTTCCTAAAATATAGTTGTCAAAATCATAATTTCTATTTTAGACTTTGGAAAGAAAATTATTGTTTTGGAAATTTATTTAAATCCATTAAAATACATAATATGAATTAAAAATTCCATTTTTAGTCTTGAATCAGTTTTGTTAATTATTACACCGTTATTACATATTTATGAAGTCATAAAACATTCTGTAAACACAAAACTATATTTTTACTATTCACCAAAAAATAAATTATTTTAATAAATTCTAAAAAATTATCCCTAACATAATTTTGACATTAAAATTTCAAAAATAATTTTTATCTTATCAAAATAATTTTCTAAATATTTGAATTTTAACTTTTATATTAAAAAATATTATTTATTGAAAAATAACAGTTTTTACAACATAGCCAACAATATGGAAATTATAAAAATATCTTAATACATTAAAATTTTATATTATCATTTGTTTTTAAATTAATAGTATTTAACCAACTTTTTCATGAAAAGAATTTTTATATAGAATAAAATCATTGATTATAAAAGTGTATATATTTTCTAAAAATATAGTTATGTTTTATTTATATCTAAAAATCAATTTATAAAATTCAACTTATATTCAAGTGAATTTTATTAAATAAAATAATAATGAAAATGGGATTAAAGAAATTATTATTTCATTTATACAAAGGAAGTTACACTTTTATTATACTAAGGTCTAGATTCATAACACCTTATTACACTAGTATAAGCTTTAAGGGTAAGGTTTGTAATGGCGGTAGTTTTATGGGGTGGCTTAGCTAATATTGACCTAATGGTGATATTTACTAACATGAAATTATCACATGGTCAATTCCAGTTAGGCCTTTCTTGTTGAATCTTTTCTTGGGAATGGTCATGGGTGAACCCCAATGACACTATTTCCTTCACAAGTTATGATAAATGGACTTCAAAAGGAAATATACAAGTAGTTGAGATTATCATTTATTCATTTTTTCACTAATTATCTTTTCCAATTACCCTTTATAATTACTAATTCTAATAGAATCATTATTACCAAATGTTATACTGCTTAATAGTTATATTGACCAATGAACATATTGACCAACGATCATATTGACCAACAACCAGGTTATTGTTACAACAATCATATTACCTCCTACAAACACCTCTTAATTCCTTCATTCATCATTTATCTCAATTATCCTCAAGGTTTTATATTTCTAAAATGTCAATTGGGATATTAATGTTTTTTTTCATTTAACAAATTTTTTCATGGTTGTGATGATTCTAGGGGATCAAGATAATATTAATTTTTCTACACTTATAAATTTGATTATTTCAATTTATTTACCCATTATAATAATTTCAATTATCATGACTATTTTTTTTACAAATGTAATGTTTTTATGAATTGTATTATCCTTTTTATGGTATTATAATATAAAATATAATAAAATAGTCATTTTGAGACATGAGTGTTGAGTATCTCCTTAAACCACTTTATGTTTTGATAATTTTAAATATTTCTAGGATTTATTTAATTTATTTTTATTAATTATTTGAATTGTTATTTGATTAAATTAAGCTTTAAATTTATCTTATCATTATATCATTTACTTAATTAATCTTTATATTTCATTTTTTGATAGCTCATAACATATTATACGAGTTTTATTTTGATTTCCTAGGCTAAATAAATCATTTGGGGATTTAAAATATCATTAATAGATGATTTTATCAATAATAGACAAAAAACTATTGTACACCACATAGCCAAATGGTTAACCACATAGCCAATTTAGAATTCATGTGACCAATTATGAATCAATAGGTATAGTTTTTCAGTTTCACTCACCCTATGTATTTCAATTGTAACTTCAGTTACAGAACTCAAAATTGAGTGATGGTTTTTTTTTTGGAAAGTGAAGACAGTTTCCTAAATTTCATTATAATAAATAAACCTATTAATTGATATATTTCATGTCTTAAATTTGGTTTTAATTCATTGAATATTTTCAGTCTGATTTCTACTTCTGTTTTTTAATCATAACTAATGTTTTATAAATTCAATTAAGTTTATTATTGATTATTTAGAAATGTAATGAAATTATTTAAATATAATTCAAAAGTAACCAAATATAATGCTTCTATTTATGTGGTTTGTTTTAGGTATGAACTTTAAAAAGGTAATCTATTTTCAGTTTTTAGTAATTTAGAAACATGAATCCCTAATGTGATGAATTTTCCTATGTGAATCTCTTACGTTATTTCCCTATGTTGATTTACCTTTCATAAATCTACTACATAGATTCCTGATTAGTCATTAAAAGTGGCTAATATTCATTTTTAATATCTTTATATTAATTGTTCCAAATTCCATAAACATTGTTTTAAGTTCGTTACATAAATAGAACTTCATTTCTCATCTTAAATGCAATTCAAGTTTAAAATGCAAATTTGGGCCAAATCATTCATCTGTATGTAGACAACATTATATCTATTTTATGAATTTTATATTTTGATTTATGATTCACTAATTTATTTGGAACATTTTATCTCATAGGTCCGATGGATGAATCCCAATGGAATATGGATATTTTTGCGCCAGAATGCAGAAATTTGCTGGAAAAGGCATAATGGGTCTAAGGCCCATCAAACAAATATGGGGGCCCACAAACCATGCCCAATGAAGCTGAATTTTTTACAGTGGGAAGATAAAAATATGAAGATCAATTTATTCGACTATGTCCAGAGGTAATTCTGATGTTTTCATGGTGATATATGGATCTGACGTTTACATTAAAATGGTGGGACTGATATGAATGCCCATAAATTCTTCTCACCATTTTGGGAATAACATTCCAACGGATGCACCAAATGACCTAAAATTTGTACATATTATAGAGGACACATGGAATGAGATATTTTTCTACTACAACCACTGATGATTCTGCCATATGTAATGTCAAATTCGAACATCCAAATAGAGGATGAATCTGGAAAGTTTTTTGGGTCAACTTCAAAAAGTCAATTTCCTTCTGATTCTTCACCCTCCTTTTGACTCTCTAAATTGTTGGGGTGAATTTATTGTCAGGGGGTGAACCTAAGGCTCCTAATATTCCTATATAATAATCTGGTGAAGAAGGGAATAGTCATCTAATATTTTTTTCTTTCAATTGATGGTTTTCTTTCATCTATTGTATTTCTTTCAATTGTAATTTCTTGCTTTCGTTTTGTAATCACATCGAAAAATTGTATAATGTAAGTTTTTTATTTCACATTTAGTATTTTAATAAAAATTATTCTTATTCTTATCCACGTTTTATTTTCCTTTTCTTCATACATAGATACCGTTGAATCAATTTGTGAAATTATTCACACCAGCACTTGTTATTTCAATCACACAACGGTGGAGTGTTCGTTCTTTTAATAATTTTCTTCTTCTTCAATTCTTCCCCCATAAGTCTACATCCCACTTACATTGGTATAATAGAATCAATGGAGGGATAAACACTTAAGGGTTGATCCAAGGGAGTATCAAGGTCAGGGATTGAATGTTATTTCATGTACTTAATATTTAAATCTATTCGTTATTTTGGGATTTCCATTTGATGAGTTACATTCATTCTAATCTTTGACAACTTTAACAATGACACATTTTGAGTGCTAGTACGATCTATTTCCTTTCAGTGCTCATTAAAGTTATCCTCAAAGTGAATTGGTGATTGGCCTTGGAATTTTGTAGGGATTAAATTGGTGAATGATTTTGGAGAATTATCTTACTGTTTGGATATGTCTTGAATTAATGACATGAAATTTTCTAAAAAAATTAATTCATCTAATCTACCCCAAGAAAAACCCTAAGATCAACCCACCATAAATAATTGATTAGTTCGCATCATTTTAATTATATGTTGTTTAAATTATATCTTTAGTTCCCAATTAAAATCTACCTCAAAGTTGGCCACTTCATAGCCAATCCATCAACAAATCATAGTGTCTCAAGGTTTCCTCTTTGGTCCCTGTGGATTCGATCCCTACTTATAATTCAATGACCTATTTTACCGGTAGGGTAAATTTGGGAGCAAACAAATTTTGGTGTTGTTGACGGGGACCCAAGTAAGTACCTTAGACCCATGTCTTCTTTTCTCACCCCAAATTCTCTATCCTCACCCTAATTTCTCTCCTCTTTTCCCCTTTCTGTTTCTGTGTGTCCAAAAAAAATCCCAAAACCAATTTTCAATCAACTCCAATGGATTATCCTCCTAAATACCCCTTCATAAACCAATTCTGTAATCAAGTCAGAAATCAATAATGGGAAACACCTCACATAAAGAATTTCATTGACCAAACCTTAATTGAATACACCAAACTAGATGAGATGTACAATAAATGGGATTCTGATTGTTTAAAGGATAAATTTCCATTCCTATCAAGGACGATTGAAGAGATCAAACTTAATGACGTTCATGATGTACAAACATCTATCAATCCAAATTCTGAAAAAATTCTTGAACATTTGTGTGAAAAAATGGTTAAAATGAATTCAGAAGTTTCAACACTGAAATTAGAAATAAAAACCATTGAGACTTATAAAGAAACCATTCCCACTCAGGAATTCCTTTCCAAATCACTTATAGAAGAATCTTGTTACCCACGTAACTCATTTGAAATTAGTAAAGAACCCACTTTAAAATCATGCAAAATAGAGTTGGATAATGAAGAGAATTGGTCAGGTAATGTTGACAGTCTAACTAAAGAACATGAGGTAATTGTTAATGAGTGTTTAAATACAGATGAAATTGATTTTAGGAATTCACAAGAGGGAAATTTTTCTTCATGGATTGAATGTCTGAAATATTTCTCCAGTGATGATTTTTAGAAACACCAATCACTGAACCATTATAAGAAATCACAAACATCAAATCCCTACCCATTCATGAAACTCCTCTAGAAAATTTTGGGGTTGAATATTCAATTAAAAGGGAACTAATTATGTTGGGAAATTTTGAAAATGAAATTGATTTTGATTCTATTTCCTTATCTGTGTTTGAATGTCCTATCCAACCTCAACTCAAAATCAATGTCCTTACTTCCCCATTCAGGCATCCCATCATAAGTGATAACCATGACCTTGCATTAGTCATTCATTCATCTCATGAAACCCACAAAGGGGGGTAAAACCTTGAAATCTTATGAAATACTATAGAAGAAATTGGATCAACCATTACTAAAATTCCTTGGATTTTCACACTCCTTGTTGAACATGGATTTTTAAATGACAAAAAATCAAAGAAAATAATTAATCTATATATTTTGGAAGTGGGGAAAAATGGGGTCCTAAAAATTTTTAAGGTTGGAATTGGATAATTTGGGTGGTCTAAGTCAAGCTAAAGACTTTAAATTAAGCGATGCACGGGAGGAAAACCATGGTTTTTCATGTTTCCAATAAAGTGAATCATTTTTTTATTTATTTTTTATTTTTCATTTAAATTTTTTTTACCATATACTGTTGACATGTTCTTCTTTTATGAGTAAGGATGGGTTTGAAAGGGGATCAGTGTATTCATCTGTGTCGCGCGGTGTGATCCCTAAGTAATAACTTACCCAGAAAATATAAAGAAGACAATGTATCATCAGTTTGATTTTTAAAATTAAAAAAAATAGGTAAAACCTTAAAAATTTTGATACTTGGTTTTAAATAAATTATTGTGTTGTTTGTTTCTAGTTTTTTCTTCTTTGTATGGTTGAGGGAATATTTTGGGTGATACATATTCGATCAATGAGGTGCATAAATCTGCCAATAGATCAAAGGAGTAATCTGTAGAATCATGAACTTCAACTTCACAAACGTCGGTTAATTTGTTCCATGTTTATCATTTTCAATTTCCTCTTTGAACTCCTATCCTACCCCCTTCTAACATTTATTTTCATTAAACATTGGGGATAATGTTTTTCTCTGTTGGGGGAGATGAAATAAAAAATGATTTTTATTAATAAGAACATGCATGGAAAGAAAAATTCCATTAACCTTGAACATGATAACACACATTTCCAACTCTGAAATTGGATATCAAATAATTTTGTATGCCTTGATTCTGATTTTAATGCAATTTTAAATTCATGAGCATAGTTTTTGGAAATTGTGGTTGTCTGATGTGATTTTTCAAAGTTTAAATTTTCATCCTTTTAATAAAAATGCCACAATTCACGTTTACTGGATCTTGGGTGTAAATTTGAGTTCTTGGGTCTCTTTCATTATATCATAGGGTTTTGGGGTCACTTTTAGTTTAATTTGAGTAACCAAAAAAACAAAAAAAAACAAAAAAAAATGAAAAAAATAAGACCACATAGAGTAATTTTTTATCCAAATGTGTGGCATCCGATACATGGGGATTGTGACTCCATAGTTTTCTTGCACAGAGTTAGGCTTTATATCTCTATTTTAGAGTATGTAATTGAGAATATGTGTGGCATCTGGCACTTGGGGATCGTGAATCCATAGTTGTCTTGCCCAGAGTTAGTCTTTTCATATCTATTGTGGGTAAAAAAACAAACAAAAGAATCAAAAAAATATTGGATACTCATCTTAAGGTTTAATGTGATTCCCACCTAGTGCTTCCATTTTTTCCCCTTGAACAATAAAATGGGCCCCATGTCTTTTGTGATGAACAACACTTTATCATGCTTAATTGAAATTGGATGAAATGTGGTGATGAATTTGAACAAAGGAATGGGATTGGGCTTGGGATATGCTTATGTACCTAGCTTGTTTTAAATGATTTGGTGGGTTTCATAATCTTTTTGGTATGAGGTCTTTGGGTGAGCAATGTGTATTAAAATGTTTTTGGAAAAGGGGATTCGAATTTCATATTTGTAATATATTTTGAATGGAACCAGAAAAACTCAATTTGAGGGGTGTGATTAGTCACTAAAAGTGGCTAATATTCATTATTAATATCTTTATATTCATTATTCCAAAGTCCATAAACATTTCTTTTAGTTCATTGCATAAATAGAACTTCATTTCTCATCTTAAATGCAATTCAAGTTTAAAATGAAAATTTGGGCCCAATCATTCATCTGTTTTTGGACAACATTATATTCATTTTATGAATTTTATATTTTGGTATATGATTCACCAATTTATTTGGAACATTTTATCTTTTAGGTCCGATGGATAAATCCCAAGTGAAGATGGAGATTTTTGCGCCTGAATGTAGAAATTTGCTGGAAAAAGCATAATGGGCCTAAGGCCCATCAAACAAATATGGGGGCCCACAAACTAAGCCCAATGAAGCTCATAGTTTTACAGTAAGAATATAAAAATATGAGGATCATTTTATTTGACTATTTATAGAGCTAATTCCGAAGTTTTCAAGGTGATATATGGATCTGAAGTGTATATTAAAATGGTGGGACTGATATGAACGCCCATAAATGCTTCTCACCATTTCGGGAAAAACATTCAAACGGATGCACCAAATGACCTGAAATGTTTACAGCTGATAGAGGAAATCTAGATGAAGATATTTTTCTTCTATTACCACTGATTATTCAGCCATATTTAATGTCAAATTCGAACATCCAAATGGAGGATGAATCTAGACAGTTTTCCGGGTCAAATTCGAAACGTCAATTTCCTTTTGATTCTTCTCCCTCCTTTTGACTCTCTTAATTTTTGGGGGGTGAATTTATTGTTGGGGGTGAACCTAAGGCTCCTAATATTCCTATATAAGGAGCTGTTGATGAATGTAATAGGCATATAATATGTTTTTCTTTCAATTGAAGTTTTTCTTTCATCTATTGAATTTCTTTCAATTGTAATTTACTGCTTTTGTTTTGTAATCTCATCGACAAATCATCTAATGTAAGTTTCTTCTTTCAGATTTAGTATTTTAATAAAATTTATTGTTCTTCTACTCTACTTTTTATTTTCCTTTTCTTCATTCATTGATACCGTTGAATCAAGGTGTAAAATTATTCACACCAGCACTTGTGATTTCAATCACACAACGGTGGAGTGTTCGTTCTTTTAATAATTTTCTTCTTCTTCAATTACGCCCCCATAAGTCTAAACCCTGCTTCCATTAGTATAATAGCATCAATGGAGGGATAAACTCTTAAGGGTTGATCCAAGGGAGTAGAAAGGTCAGGGATTCAATGTTATTTCATGTACTTAATATTTAAATCAATTTGTTATTTTAGGATTTCCATTTGATCGTTACATTCTTTCTCATATTTTCTAACTTTAAAGATGACGCATTTTGACTGCTATTACAATCTATTTCCTTTGAGTTCTCATTAAAGTGATCCTCAAATTGAATTGGTGATTGGCCTTGGAATTGTGTAGGGATTAAATTTGTGAATGATTTGGGAGAATTATCTCATTGATTGGATATGTCTTGAATTAATGACATGAATTTTTCTAAAAAAAAAAGAAATTCATCCAATCCACCCCAAGAAAAACCCCAAGATCAACCCACCATAAATAATTTTTTAGTTCAAATCATTTTTATTATATGTTGTTTAAATTATTTCTTTAGTTCTCCAATTAAAATATACCTCAAAGTTGGCCGCTTCATAGCCAATCCATCAACAAATCATAGTGTCTCAAGGTTTATTCTTCGATCCCTGTGGATTCGATCCCTGCTTGTACTTCAAAAACCACTTTTACCGGTAGGGTAAATTTGGGTGAAACCAAATTTTGGTGTCGTTTCCATTGACCCAAGTAATTACCTTAGACCCACGTCTTCTTTTCTCACCCCAAATTCTCTATTCTCACCCTAATTTATCTTCTCTTTTCCACTTTCTGTTTCTGTGTGTCCAAAAAAATCCCAAAAACAATTTTCAATCAACTCCAATGGATTATCCTCCAAAATAACCCTTCATAAACCAATTCTGTAGTCATATTGGAAATCAATATTCGGAAACACCTCACATAAGGAATTTCATTGACCAAACCTTAATTTAATACACCACACCAGATGAGATATACAATCAATGGGATTCTGATTGTTTAAAGGATAAATTTCCATACCTCTTGATGATGATTGAAGAGATCAAACTTAATGAAATTCATGATGTCCAAACATTTATAAATCCAAATTCTGAAAAAATTCTTGAACATATGTAGAAAAAATGGTTAAAATGAATTCAGAAGTTTCATCCCTGAGATTATAAATACAAACCATTGAGACTTATGAAGAACCCATTCCCACTCAGGATGTCCTTTACACATCACATATAGAAGAATATTATTACCCACATAACTCAATTGAATTTAGTAAATAACACACTTTAAAATCTTGGAAAACAGAGTTGGATAATGAAGAAAATTGGTCAGGTAATGTTGAAATTCAACCTAAATAACATGATGGAATTGTTAATGAGTGTTTAAATCAGGATGAAATTGATTTCATGAGTTCACAAGAGGGAAATTTTTCTTCATGGATTGAATGTCCGAAATATTTCTCCAATGATGATTTTTTAGAAACACCAATCACTAAACCATTAAGAGAAATCACAAACATCAAATCCATACCCATTCATGAAACTCATCTAGAAACTTTTGGGGTTGAATCTTCAATTCAAAGGGAACAAATTGTGTTGGGAAATTTTGAAAATAAAATTAATTTTTATTCTAATTCCTTATATGTGTTTGAATGTCCTATCCAACCTGAACTCAAAATCAATGTCCTTACTTCCCCACTCAGGCATACCATCATAAGTGATAACCATGACCTTGCATTATTCATTCATTCATCTCATGAAACCCACAAAGGGGGGCTAAGCCTTGAAATCTTGGGAAAGACTGTAGAAGAAACAGGATCAACCATTACTGAAATTCATTGGATTTTCACACTTCCTGTTAAACATGGGTTTTTAAATGACAAAAAATCGAAGAAAATAATTAATCTCAACATAATGGAAGTGGAGAAAAATGGGGTCCTAAAAATTTTTGAGGTTGGAATTGGATAAGTTGGGGGGTCTAAGTCAAGCTAACGACTTTAAATTAAGCATTTCATGGGAGGAAAACCATGGTTTTTCATGTTTCCAATACAGTGAATCATTTTTTCTATTTATTTTTTATTTTTCATTTAAATTTTTTTTACCATAGACTGTTGACCTGTTCTTCTTTTATGAGTAATGATCGGTATGAAAAGGGAGCATCGTATTCATCTATGTCACACGGTGTGATCCCTGAGTAATACCTTACATAGAAAATATAAAGAAGACAATGTATCATTAGTTTGATTTTTAAAATTAAAAAAAAAAATAGGGAAACTCGTAAAATGTTCATACTTGGTTTTAAATAAATTGTTGTTTTTTTTCTGGTTTTTCTTCTTTGTATGGTTGAGGGACTATTTTTTTGTGATACATATTTGATCAATGAGGTAACTACATCCCCCAAGAGATCAAAGGAGTAATCTGGAGCATCATGAACATCGACTTAAAAAACCAGGTGAATTTGTTCTATGTTTATCATTTTCAATTTCCTCTTTGAACTCCTCTCCTACCACCTTCTAACTCGTCTTTTCATTAAACACTAGGGACAGTGTTATTCTATGTTGGGGGGAGATGAAATAAAAAATGATTTTTATTAATAAGAAAATGCATGGAAAGAAAAATTACATTAACCTTGAACATGATAACACACATTGCAAACTCTGAAATTGGATATCAAATAATTTTGTATGCCTTGATTCTGATTTTAAGGCAAGTTTAAGTTCATGAAAATAGTTTTTGGAAAGTGTCGTTGTCCGATGTGATTTTTAAAAGTTTAAATTTTAATCCTTTTAATAAAAATGACACAATGCACATCTACTAGATCTTGGGTGTAAATTTGATTTCTTGGGTCCATTTCATTATATCATAAGGTTCTGGGATCACTTTTAGTTTAATTTGAGTATCCAAAAAAAACAAACAAAAACAAAAAAATATGAAAAAAATAAGACCACATAGAGAAATGTTTTGTCTAAATGTGTGGCATCCGACACTTGGGGATCGTGACCCCATAGTTGTCTTGCACAGAGTTAGGCTTTATATCTATATTTTAGAGTATGGAATTGACAATATGTGTGGCATCCGTCACTTGGGGATCGTGACTCCATAGTTGTCTTGCTCAGAGTTAGTCTTTTCATATCTATTGTGGTTAAAAAAACAATCAAAAAAATCAAAAAAAATATTGGATACTCATCTTAAGGTTTAATGTGATTCTCACCTAGCGCTTCCATTTTTTCTCATTGAACAATAAAATGGGCCTCATATCTTTTGTGATGCACAACACTTTATCATACTTAATTGAAATTGGATGAAATGTGGAAATGAATTTGAACAAAGGAATGGCCTTGGGCTTGGGATATGATTACAGACCTAGCTTGTTTTAAATGATTTTGATGGGTTTCATAATTTTTTGGTATGAGGTATTTGGGTGAGAAATGTGTATTAAAATGTTTTTTGAAAAGGGGATTCGAATTTCATATTTTAATATATTTTTCTCAGGACTAGAAAAATTCAAGTTGGGGGTATTATTAGTCACTGAAAATGGCTAATATTCAATATTAATATCTTTATATTCATTATTCCAAAGTCCATAAACATTTTTTTTAGTTCATTACATAAATAGAACTTCATTTCTCATCTTAAATTCAATTCAAGTTTAAAATGAAAATTTTAGCCCAATCATTCATCTGTTTGTGGACAAAATTATATTCATTTTATGAATTTTATATTTTGTTATATTATTTAACACTTTATTTGGAACATTTTATCTTGTATGTCTGATGGATTAATCCCAAGGGAAGATGGAGAGTTTTGCGCCTGAATGCAGAAATTTTCTGGAAAAAGCATAATGGGCCTAAGTCCCATCAAGCAAATATGGGGGCCCACAAACCAAGCTCAATTAAGCTCAAATTTTTACATTAGGAAGATAAAAATATGAAGATCATTTTATTAAACTTTGTCCAGAGCTAATTCTGAATTTTTCAGGGTGATATATGGATCCAAAATTTACATTTAAATGGTGGGACTGATATGAACGCACATAAATTCCTCTCACCATTTTGGGAATAACTTTCAAACTGGTGCACTAAATGACATGAAATTTGTACAACTGATAGAGGAAACATGTACAAAGATATTTTTCTTCTACAACCGCTGATGATGCGGCCATATTTAATGTAAAATTTGAACTTCCAAATGGAAGATGAATCTGGAGAGTTTTCCGGGTCGACTTCGAAGCGTCAATTTCCTTTTGATTCCTCACCCTCCTTTTGACTCTCTTAATTGTTGGGGGTGAATTGATTGTTGGGGGGTGAATCTAAGGCTCCTAATATTCCTATATAAGGATCTGGTGATGAAGGGAACATGCATATAATATATTTTTCTTTCAATTGAAGTTTTTCTTTCATCCATTGTATTTCTTTCAATTGTAATTTCCTGCTTTCATTTTGTAATCGCATCGACAAATCGTCTAATGTAAGTTTTTTCTTTCACATTTAGTATTTTAATAAAATTTATTCTTCTTCTTCTCTATTTTTTATTTTCCTTTTATTCATACATTTATACCTTTGAATCAAGGTGTGAAATTATTTACACTAGTACTTGTGATTTCAATCACACAACAGCGGAGTGTTCGTTCTTTTAATAATTTTCTTCTTCTTCAATTCTGCCCCTATAAGTCTGCATCATGCTTCCATTGGTAGAATAGCATCAATGGAGGGTTATCCTCTTAAGGGTTGATCCAAGGTAGTATCATGGTTAGGGATTGAATGTTATTTAATGTACTTAATATTTAAACCTATTCGTTATTTTATGATTTCCATTTGATGAGTTACATTCTTTCTCATCTTTTCAAACTTTAATGATGACACATTTTGAGTTTTAGTACAATCTATTTACTTTGAGTGCTCATTAAATTGATCCTCAAAGTGAATCGGTGATTGGCCTTGGAATTTTTTAGGGATTAAATTGGTGAATGATTTGGGAGAATTATCTCATTGTTTGGATATGTCTTGAATTAATGACATGAAATTTTCTAAAAAAATAAATTCATCCAATCCACCCCAAGAAAAACCCTAAGATCAACCCACCATCAATAATTGTTTAGTTCACATCATTTTTATTATATGTTGTTTAAATTATATCTTTAGTTTTCCAATTAAAATCTACCTCAAAGTTATCCACTTCATACCCAATCCATCAATAAATCATAGTGTCTCAAGGTTTCTTCTTCGGTCCATGTGGATTTGATCCCTACTTGTACTTCAACGTCTTCTTTTTCTGATAGAGTAAATTTGGGCGCAACAAATTCCCCTAAATATATTTTCTTATATGAATCAATTATTTTGATTCACCTATGTGAAATTCCCCTATGTGGAAATTCTTTTTTAATTCAGTGAAAATTCAACAGAAAATTATACTTTATTTTGTGTAGTGACCATGAGTTTTAAAACCCACCTTTAAATGAGTTATTATTTCACCTTACTATGAGTTGGGAAGATTTTTCAACATACAATTAATTAACATTAAAACTATTTTGAAACCTTTTATCACCCTACCACATGAAGTAAACTACCTACTATAGGTGATGTGTACCTTCCGTAAAGTGGTTTTGTTGAATCGTAGTAACTGAATGGTTATATCTACTTACTACATGTGTTACATTAATTGACCACACATTTTAATCTTCAAAAAATTAGTATATTAACTCCTAGAACACTTAAAACAACTGCATAGAATAGTATTTATACCAAAATCATGACCAAATATCGTTCACATTCAATTATTTTCTTTTCTTATTTTTTCTTCAATCTGGAATTTTACAAAAAATCTATTTTTAATTGCGTTTTATATATCAATTTTTTACATGTTTTTTTATTATGATTAAATTTTTATAATTAATTTATAAATTATTTTAATTATATAGAACCCATGTGAAGTGATTTTCACTTTTTTAGACATTTTTTTCAAGAGATCAAATATTGTTTTAGTTTCACGTGTGAAACATACAACTTGAAACTCTAAAAATAATGTTTATTTTTTAATGTTGTTATATTTATTTTTACTGTTTCTAAATTAATTTTAGTTGATATTAAAATAATTAATTTTTTTTAATGTTTTTAATGTGGAGTTATTAAGTTTTGAATTTCTCCGCATATTTACTGCTCATTTTAAATAGAAAATTTTTGAATTTCATATTTTTAAATTAAAACTTTTTATTTTATTGGGACCTTTCATTTATTGATTATTATGGATAATATTTAAATTATTTAATAGATTATTTAAAAATTATTTGAATCATTATTTATTGTTTTAAATTTTAATTCATGAGTTTAGTGATTAATATGTAATGATAATATCTTTTTATCTCTATTCGATAAAGCAGTTTTATCATTTTTATTATTTTTAATTGTTATAATGGTTTTCTTAGGTGTGAAATTCATAAAGATTTGTATTTAAATGACTCTAGGATGACTTAAACAAATATAAAATGGTATAAAAGTGTCATATTATTCATATAACACTTCTTCAACATGATATTTCATTGTTCAAGTGATACAATGATAAGGGTAAAGAGAACTGTTGTATATTCTGCCTTTGCAACAAAATCCTCACTACTCTTGGATGATATATTAATAATTGAATAGAAATTTTTACCACTATGCTACCTTAATGAGACAAACCAATACATTGTTGGAGAACCAGTTCTTGTTAATTATTTATTTATATTCTTATTTTTCCTAATTACTTGAGTGTATAACACTTCTTCATATCTTTCAATTACCCTCTATTTTACATTTGATCTTTTATATATATAAGAATTTTATTTATTAGGGTTGGAACACCCAGATTCTATTTTCAGGATTTGAGAGTTGTGGCTCCCTGTATTTAAAGTCATGTATTTCGGGTTGTTACTCTCAGATTCTAAATTCATGATTGTTCGAGTTGTGACTCCCGTAATCAAAATTTAGTGTTGTATTTGGGTTGTGAATCCCCATAAAAAAAGTCAATGAATCATGTTTATCCCTAAACTTTTTAGAAAAGGATTCTGTAATGGGGTTATAATTCCTCATTAAAAATAAATTAGTTTACAATGTATCTATCATTGAGTAGATAGGTATAAGAATAAATTGGGTCCACTTTGGACTGAACCAATATAAAAATCTATGTGTTATTTCTTTTATTGACACACTAAATTAAATCTCATATTTTACATTAATAATTAGTTTAAATAATTAATTTATTTCCTTTAAAAAAATTGGTCTATTCAACCCCTCTAAACCATCTATTATTACCCATTCCAACCTAAAAATTGGTATTAAAGGATGACACATTTAATAATTTTTTAGCTATGTTATTCTATTTCCTGATACTAAACAATTCGTATCAAAGGTTGTTCCTTTTAAAAATTATCCTATCCTTATATAGAGTTTTTTTTATATTTTATTATGTTATCTATCTCTTGAACCTCACATTCTAATGGAAATATATTTGAAATAGAAGGACTGAATGTAAATGATGCTTGTATTCCACAGAATCTGCCTTACATTGATGGAAACGACTATGGTTATAGGAAATATGGATTAGAGTCTTGCCTAAAATATTTAAGAATCAAACACTAGCCCATCATGGAAAAATAGTAAACACTACTAGAAGTTGGCCCAGAAACACTTATAGGAAAGGATGCTGCTAGATTTGTTTTAAATTAAAAATTTGTTTATTTTTAATATGGTTCTATTAATATAAGTGTGTTTAGTCATGTGTCTTCATATAATATAGTACATGAGATTTGGAAGATTCTAAAAGTTACTCACCTCTTCTTAGAAAACTTGATAGGAACCAAACTTGGAATGCTTTGATCTAAGTACCAAGACTTCAAGATTGGTGGATATGATACTTTAAATCAAATGTTCCATAAATTCACAAGCATTGTGAATGGGATGACATCCATTATAGAAGATTTAGCAACCTAGTAATATTTGAAAGAGTTCTAATAGTTATTATAATGACTCGGATCTTTTTAAATGATATTTGTTTCGTGAAAATGTGTGTTTTTTTATTATACACAACAAAACCATATATCTTTAATAATGAAGTGTAATATATAGAGTATAAAGGGAAATGTGGCCATTAGGAATCGACTGTTTTATGATCATTGGTCAAATATGATAGTTAGTCAATATGACTATTGGAAACTATACTCTTGGTAATAGTTTTAATGTTAAAATTAATGCTTATAAGTGGAAATGAAAAATGATAATTAATGCACAAAAAAAAGTAATGGCCTCAACTAGTAGAGTCATATCGTATGAAGCCCATTTTTTCAGAACTAGGGAGGGAGGTAGTGTCACTAGGGTTCTCCCTTGAACATGTCCAAGACGAGCTAACAAGTGAATCTTGAATGAAATTATCTACAAGAGAAGTTCAAGTTAGTGTAATTTACCACTCATGTGATGTTAGCTGAGCCGCCACAAGAATCTATCACCATCCCACACCTTACCCTTTCGTCATACGTGAGTGTTATAAGGGTTTATGTGTCCTGACCTTAGTTACATAAATTTTAATTAGTTGTATAAATATAATTTTTATTCCATCAATCCCTTTTTAATAATAATTTTTCTTAATAAAATATAGGTTTAATTGAGATGAAATTTGATAAATTGAATTTTCAGACCCAAATTGTAATTTTCATAAAATATATACATTTTTCTAATAAAATAATTAATTATTAATAGTACTTATTTTAATTAAATGTTATGATTAAAAACATTCATTTAAATATAAATGAAAAATAATTTTATTATTACCACAAAAATTTTAAGTTTCATAAATTATATTATGCATATTAAACCCTGTTTTTTAACAAATGATGATTTTTCTATTTAAAAGTTAATGTTATCATATTTGGATAATTATTATGATAAAATAAACATCATTTTTTAAATCATCGCTAATTTAGGTTATAGTAAATTTAAGAGAATTTTATAAAATCCGTTATTTTTATGTGAATAGTAAAAATACAATTTGAGGTTTTTGGTTTGTTTAATGACTTTATAATTATATCATAATTATGTAATAATTAGTTAACTAAAATACATGAATCAAAATATGTTATTTTATTAATATAAATTATTTAAATATATTTTAATCAATTTCCAAACCTATAAGTTTCTTTCCAATATCTAAAATGGAAACTTTGTCTTTATTAACATTATTTTGTAAAAACATTAATTTTCCTTGACAAAATAAGTAATATAAAATTATGTTATATTATTGTCGGTTAAAATAACATAAAATATGTCGAAAATTTCCAAAACCATGGAAACCCCCATGGGAAAGCCCACAGTTTTTCATTTTCCACAACCTATATTTCCAAGGCCTAAAATTGTAAATTATTAAACAAATACTCCAATTTTGATATAAATACCCTCCCATTTATCCATTTCCATTCACTAAAAATCCATCCTACATGAATATCTGGTAGTTTTACCTCCCAATGAGTCCCCCCAAGGAGTCTTCACACCCCCATGGTTCCATTCTTCACGATCTAGGAGTAACTCTTCAACGTAAGGGAATTATCCTTCTTTTCTCTTCGATTCAAGAAAATAATTTCATATATGTCTTATAAATATTATATTTACTATATTCTATTACCATTTTTATCATAAACTTGTTTAAAAATTATATTTTATCAATGTGATTCCCTTTTCCCCTCTCATTTTACCCTTTTTCAAAAACACATTTTATACCTGTTATGTTGCTGAATTTACTACTCAATATTTCCTTATTCTCTGCAAGAAATTATCTTTCATTTTATTTTATTGAATACCAAAAAATATATATTTTTAGGGGTTTTTACCTAGATATAAAGTTTATTTATTTTATTCTAGGATTAACATAAATGAAACCTGAATTCTATTTTGGTGGGATCAAAATTACATAATGACCATGTTTTTAAGCACTTTAGAAATGCCATGATTTTGATATGAAACCTATTTTTTATTCTACATGGGTTATTCATGAAATATTTTATTACAATATATGTGGATGAAATTTATAATAAGAGACTCAGTAAATAACATAAGAATGGTCGAAAGGAAACAAATAGCGCTAAAAATGGATTGAATGAAACTTGTTAGGAATGTATAAATAAGGTTCAAATCAATCCCAACTATCCAAATGTGTATAATATAGGTAGATATAATAAATATAAAAATTAATTAAAACATTCTTATCATGTTGTATAGAGTTTCACTGAATAATATGATTCAAGTGATGAATTTGAATGTAAAAAAGACACAACTAATATTTATATGTTTTATTTAATTTATTTGTCTTAATACTTTGATTTTTTTTTATTAAGGTAATTTTAATATTTATCATATCATTGTATAATTTTCTTAAGATATATTTATATTTCTTGTTTTTATATCTCACAATATGTTCAATAAGTTTTATTTTCAGTTATTAGGCTAAATAAGTCATTTAGACCTTTAAAATATAATATAAAGATGTTTTTATTATTCTCATATAGAAAAATTATTGTACACCACATAGCCAAATGGTTAACCGTATAGCCAATTTGGAATTCACATAACCTATTTTGAATCTACATAACTAATTTTTCTAGTTTCAATTGCCCAATGTATTTTAACTACATCTTGATCTAAAAAACTAAAAAATGATTGATTATTTTTTTGGAAAGAAAAAACGATTTTATATATTTCATTAGAATAAATAAACTTCTAAATAAATATATTTAATGTTTGAAATTATGTTTTAATACATTTTATATTTTTAGTCTAGTTTCTACTATTTTCCAAAACCTTTTTACTTTTATTTTATAATCATAACTTGTGTTTTATAAATCTAATTAAGGTGATTCTTTATTATTTATAAATATAATGAAATTTTATAAATATAAGTCCAATTTACCCAAAGATAATTCTTCTATTTAGATAGTATGTTTTAGGTCTGAAGATATAAATGGTAATCTATTTTTAGATTTTAGGAATTCAGATATGTGAATTGCTTATGTGATGAATTTACCTATGTGAATCCCTTATGTGATTCAACTATGTCAATTTCCCTTATGTAAATCACCTAAATAGATTCTATTAAATATATTTTCTTATATGAATCAATTACATAAATTCACCTATGTGAAATTAAAATACATTGAAATTCCTATGTAGTTCAGTGTAAATCATATAGGAAATTATACACTATTTTTTCTAGTGACCATGAATTTTAAAACCCACCTTATCATAAGTGATAATTTCACCTTACCATGAGTTGTGAATATTTTCCAACTTACCAAGAATTCATATTCAACCTTCAATGAAACCTTTTATCACCCTACCGTATAAAGCAAACTACCTACTGTAGGTGAACTGTACCTATCGTGAAGTGTCTTTATTTAACCATAGTGACCACATGTTATATTTTCTTATCGCATATGTTACTTTAAGTGACTAAAAATTTTAATATTCACAAGGTAAATTTTGTGACCATAAGAACACTTAAACTGGTTGCACATCATGGTATTTATATTAACCGCTTGACCACTTGGCATGCATTGTCAATTGTTTTCTTTTCTTATTTTTACTTCAATCTGGAATTTTACACATGCTCTATTTTTCATTGTGTTTCATATATACATTTTATACATTTTTTTATTATGTTTAAATTGTTCTAAAGACTTTATAAATTCATACTAATTATATATAAGCTATGAGAAGTGATTTTCACTATTTTAAACATGTTTTTCTGAATATCATAGAGTGTTTTAGTTTCATGCATGAAACGTACAACCTGAACCTCAAAAATTAATTTTTATTGTTTTATGTTTTTATATTTGATTTTATTTTTTCTAAATTAAAATTAATTTATATTAAACTCATTCAAACTTGTTTTAATATTTTTAATGTGGTGTTATTATGTTTTTAATTTCTCTACATATTTACTGATTTTTTTAAACAAAACAATTTTTGATTTCGTGTTTTAAAATACAAACTTGAAATTTTCCTGAGATATTTCACTGACCAATTATTATAGAGACTATTTAAAGTATTTAATGGATGATTTCAAAATGATTTTAATCCTTCTTTATTGTTTAAAAGTTTTGGACATGAGTTTAGTCATTAATATGAAATGATAATATCTTTCTCTCTCTCTCTCCAATAATCCACTTTTATCATTTTTATTATTTTTAATTGTTATAATGGTTTGATAGAGTTTATAGTCCATAGAGATTTGTATTTAAAGGACTAGAGGATTCCTAAAAAAATATACAATAGAATAAAACTAATATAGTATTCATATGATACTTCTTAGATGAGAGTTTTCATTATTCAAGTGATACACTGTGAAGAGTAAAGTGAATTGTTGTACATTCTGCCTATGAAAAAATTTTATCATTACTATTTAATGATATATCAAGCAATAAAAATAATATGATTAATAATAAATTTACTAGATGACCCAATACATTTCTCAAGAACCAATACCTGTGCTTTCTTTGTTTATATTTTTCTTTATCCTAGTTGATTGAGTCTATAACACTTCTTACAATCTTTCACAAAAAATCTATTTTATGTTTATGATTTTACATAAAAAATAATTTTATTTTTTCTGGTTTTGACACCCAGATTCTAAAGTCAGTATCTGAGGGTTTTGACTCCCTGTATCTAAATTCAGGTCTTTCGGGCTGTAACTCCAAGACTCTAAAGTCATAGCCATTTTAGTTATGCCTCCCATATTATAAATTTAGTGATGTATTTGGGTTGTGAATCCCCATGAAAAAAGTAAATTCATTATGGTTATCCCTTCAATTTGTAGAAAAATATTGTTTTTAATTAAGTTGTGATTCTCCATTAAAATTATGATAGTGCACAACATATCTATTGTTCAGTAGAGAGGTATAAGACTGGGCTAGGCCCACTTTGGACTAAACCAGTATAAAAAACCTTGTGTTATTTCTTTTATTTCCACTTCAAATAAACTCACTTAATTAAAGTTTAATAGTTAGTTTAAATAATTAATCAATTTCATTAAAAAAATTAATTTGGTCTATTCAACACCCTCTAGACCATTTAACTTTACCCATTCTAGCCTAAAAATTATTTCCTTTGTTAAGTAAAATTTTAGGATGTTATAATTAGTATGAATTATTTTGACCTATTTATGTTGTCATGAAATGACTCTTGAAACACATGTATTATTTATCATCATTTTATTATTTGGTTATTCCCTTATTAGGCTTTATAGATCACTCTTTCCTTATGTATGTCCTGAGGTTATCCTGTGAAATACTAGGATTTCAAAGGAATCTAAGATAATATTATAGATTTTTAAATAACGATGTTGTATTTTATTTTAAGTTAATGGTTGATGTATCTAATGTAAGAACCTAGATCTTCTTTTTTAGGTATGTATTTTTTTCTAGTTGTTTTTTAGAAAAATAGGAGTTTCTGGAAATTTTAGGATTACACACCGTGTACTTATAAGTACACAATGTGTACCCGATTTCTGTGGGTAGTTGTGTGCTGGCCATGTAACGACTGAGTACATGGCCGTGTGGGGTGACCTGGAGACCGCCTAAAGTAGATGCTAGTTAAATCATGTATAGGAGCATATGTAACTGGTGATTATTCTTCGATCCCCCATCTAGCCATTCATTCTATGAATCGACCGTCGTCAATTGAGTTGGAATTTCCACGGTAAGATCTTCCTTCTTATAGAGCCTCATTTCCTGATTTCTCCTATTTCATAAGATATTCTTGGTTTAACGTTTTAGAAATTTTTGTATATCTACCAAATTCTATATTGAATCAAAGTTTGAGATTCAAGTATATCGAACTTCCAATGCCGACGTAGGTGGTTTGTGCCTTTCTGTAGCTAGTCTTTGAGTTATATATTCATAAGTGACCAATACCCTTGTTCAGGGTATTGTGTGTTTATGGTTATTATCCCTATTATTTCCTAATATCCCTTGTGTTCTTGAGTAGAAGATTTATGATTGTAAATAGGGTTATTTACCTTGCCATGGATGTGTTGCCTCTCTTTTCTTGATTCTGACCATTTGGTCTAGCTTTTCCTATTAGGATGATTTATTTTCCATGCCTAGTATTTTCAGGATAGCGTGAATTTATTTGACATGCAGTGATATACTATAGACTATTTATCCAAGTAGTTCTTGAGTTTTACATTGTCTAACATATACAATTTGTGCACGATTGATTACACAGGGCTGTGGGAACCTAGTGTAGTAGACCATAGAGATAATGGATGTTGGGGGCTTCTCCAGAGTGTCTGTTTGCTTTTACATTGCAAGACCATATGGGGTATACTTTTTTCTCCATCATAGTGTATGTACTTACTCGTTATGAGACCACAGGGGGAATTGGATATTGAGTGCTTCCCCATAGTGTCTACAGTTACCGATATGCGACCACATGGGGAATTGACGATGAGTGCTTCCTCAGAGAGTCTTTTATAAATCTAAACCAGAGGGGTTAGACTGTGAGTACTTACCAGAGGGTTTCTTGTGTTTTATTGTTTGAACCAGAGGGGTTAGGCTATGAGTACTTCTTATAGGGTTACTTATGATTGTTGGTTACTTAACTAATAAATGAAAATGGATGTAAATTAAACTGTAAGATTATTTACTTTGAGTACTTCCTTGTTTATTGCTTCATTTGAATATTGTCTGCCATATATATTCACTGACTGTTAGGAACAAATCTTAGGGTGGCAGCCTACAGGGATTCATAGCACACCCTGTTTGGGTCATGCTTTTAGGTCCAAACAGATTATATTATTATAGGTCTAGATAAGGGAAAGTGCCCTTTTACATTAGGTACTTGATTTCTGTGAAGCTGGAATGCATGGGACCAAACTGAGTCTTGTGATTCTGCTGGAATTTATTTGTTTTCATTGTACTTTGTTTTAGTATTATATTCCATAATTGTGACTTGTTTTGGTTTCTTTCCTAGACATATGTATCATTCATCATTTATATATGTGTGATCTAGTTGTTTATTACTTCTGTTGTTTACTTATTACATGTTATTATTACTTTCTCTATTGTTATCTGTTTATATTCGATGCGTTACTATGCCAATGGGGGAATATTTTCCCCACTATCACACCCAAGGCCCTCACTGCTAGTCGACAACCTATGGTGTTTGGGGAAATTCACTTGAGGCCATGTGACCAACCGGGTATGTGGAACCTTTGGGCAACTCCTAGAATCAGGATGTTACAAAGTGGTATCAGAGGGATTCTTTTCTTCTTTACTTACTGTTTTGAGCCTATAGCCAGATATAGGAGGGAATAGGTACTTAATAATAAGTTGTGCTCGAGAGTAGCTAACCTGTATATAGGAAAAATACAATTTACCTCGTATATTGTGATTTTTTCTGGTTTTGCAATTATTACTGTTGATTTGATTTCACTGTTGAGTGATTCACATGTTTTGTGTTGTTAATGTTGATATTATTGAGGTTCTGTTTCTATTTCAAACTAATTAGATGAGGGTATTCCATCTCATGCATCATATATGAACTTTCTAGAGATCACATGTCATTCATTCTTGCCATTCCATTTACAGTACATTATTGATTTCATGTTGTTGTGATAGATATTGTGCTAGATATGCATGCTATTGTGAAAGATACCTTGATAGAATACCTGCTTTTTTATAGGATATTAAATTGTGTAAGTCGTTGTTTGAATGAATGCCCAACCTTGGTTCTTGCGGTGTTATGGGACCTCATGGATAGGAATTTTGTGGATCATAGCACTATTATGTTTTTATATTACATGTAGAAGATGTCAAGCTTTGATTCGCTGGGTGTATAGGCCCTCACGGATTGGAATTTGGCACTTTAATGTTCATTTCAGTGTTTTTCTGGGTTCCAAAGTAGTTTCTGAGGATTATTATATAGAAAAACACAGAATACATGGAGTGTAATGATAAATATATTCCATTTATCCTTCTGTTCGGGAAGGAACTATTTTCTTAAGTACACGCCATGTACTATATATACACATTGTGTAGTCAATAACCATGTTACATTCTTTGTGGGCTGAGACACGGGGTTGGGAAATCTTTGGTGAAACACATTGTGTACCTGAAGCACATACCATGTGTTTAGACCATGTGTCAAGCTATGTTACAAATGACATGGGTGGATAATGGGTATTTAGTACATGTTGTGTCTGGAACAAACATGTTGTGTAGGGTCAGTCGTGTAATCGGCTGTGTGACTAACAACATGGGTCGGTGAAATTTGTCTAGTACACACTATGTATGGCACAAACACGCCATTTATTATTATTCTAGGGGATCAGTGTGGGTTAATTGTGTAGAGGAACTCAGGTAGGGGAACACGATTCAAGTACACGCCATTTTTTTGAGGAACACGCCTTGTGTATGGGGTGTTACATGACCAGGGTTGGCAGGAGTACAAACCCATGTGAAGGATTAAAGGAACACGTTGTATAGGTGTTATACACTCCGTGTATCCACCTTTTTTAAATCTTTAATTCATTATTTCTCATATTCCCTTATTGAAATTCTATGTTTTAGTTATTGATAATCTTGAACTAAGGTGTACGCTTGACCTTGCAGAGTCATGTCACTGAGGCGTCCTCCGGTTGTATTCTAGTTTCAGGGCAATGATCAGACAATGGACATGGCTGAATAGGGACTACCAGCATATCCTCTTGTAGTTCAAGTCTTGGCACCATATCTTATTCTAGAGGCAGGTGCTGATGCACAGTTCCGAGAGGGCTTCATGAGGTTCATGCCGACCTTCCGAGTAATACCGCATCTTGACCCTTCTATGGCATAGCTGACACGGTTTTTTCAACATCAGCATCCTCCCACCTCCATAGGGTAAGGAGGACCTCATGCTGTAGATTCATGGTCAGAAGTCATGTTTTCTATCCTCGAGCATCTGGAGACTCCTCCAGAGAGGAGATTGAAGCTCACTACGTATATACTTCAGGATTCCTCCAAGAGATAATGGGATGTGATCTCACAGGCGGGACACTAGCGGGTCATGGCTTGGGATGAGTTCTAGCATGCCTTCTATTACTAATTTTACCCAGATACATTGAGGGCTGATCGATCCCAAGAGTTCATGAGTCTAGAGCAGGGTACTCTTTCAGTTATGGAGTATTCTTCTCGCTTCACAAAGTTGTAGCGCTTTAAGCCTATTCCACGAGGTGATGAGTTATTTCTAGCAAGGAAGTTTGAGGATGGTCTTAGGAACGTCATATAATCTTAGGTGAACATCTATAGGCTGACTTCCATCACATCTATAGTCAAACAGGCACTGATTATGGAGTGAAATATTAGGGATTCTAGAGCTGTGAGCCAGGGAGGCTCAACATCTAGAGTTGGTACCCCTTAGACTAACATCAGGAAGCGCCGCAAGGAGTCTGCACATCGAGATCGTAGTAGGAGAGATACTTCTTCTGTTATCCATATGGTGTTCTACCAGTACGGGAAGAGTGTGAAAACAAGGCCACATTTACTGAGAGACCCAGTCAAGTGCCGATCTTGTGGCAAAATGGTACATCTTCAGCGGTTCTGTCAGTTTTTATCACCAGAAGCTAGTGATTACAGTTCTTCCGGCTGTTCAGGCTGAGGTAGAGGTTGTGGACATTGTAACCAGTCTCCAGGAGTATAGATAAAATAGGATGGATCAACTCAGTGTGGTCATGAAGGGTCATAGGTTCATGGTGTAGGTCATACTTTTTTAGTGGAGCAGACCCAGCAGGAGAAGGATCCTATACCCTCTACAGTTCGAAGTACGATCCTAGTTGCCTTAGTTTTAGCTTCTACACATTTAGATATTGGGGCTTCCCATAGTTTTATATCTATTTCTTTTTGGGAGAGCCTTGTCTATGTATCTTTTCATTTGATGATTTCTTGACGCTGGACACTCTATTTGGGACCAGAACGGCTAGTGTGTGTCAGTCCAAGGAGTGACCTCTTGAGGTTGGTGGGTGTCACTTTTTATGGGACCTCTATGTCCTAGAGATGAAGGGAAATGATTTCATTCTTGGAATGGACTGGTTAGTCACCTTTAAGGTTTTTGTTGACTGTTATCACCGTAGGGTGAGTTTCATGTCACTAGAGGGTGGATTGTTTCTTCATAAGGGTGAATGGGATTTTTAGGCAAGAAGAGTGGGACCCAAGCATCATGGGTTGGGAGGAGTTACAACCTATATTTCTAGTATATATCTGGATGACCATGGGACGTAACAGATGTACTCTTCTTCTAGTCATGGATCATTTTAGAGATGTCTTTCTAGAGGACTTTTCAGGTTTACCTCTAGAGTGAGAGGTGTAATTTTTTATTGAGCTCGTGCTAGGAGTGGCACCTGTGTCCATTCCTCCTTATAGGATAACTACACCAGAGTTATAGGAGCTCAAGAAGCATTTGGAGGTGTTGAAGTCAAAGGGCTTCATCAAACCCAGTACTTCTCCTTGGGATTTTCCTGTCTTGTTCTCTAAGAAGTCGGATGGTACCCTTAGACTTTGTGTGGATTATCGGAAGTTGAACCAGTTGATGTTCAAGAACCGATATCCCCTACCAAGTATTGATGACATATTTGATTAGATTTGAGGATCCCAAGTGTTCTCAAAGATTGACTTGAGATCCAATTATCATCAGTTGTGTGTTAGACCATCTTATATACCTCTTACAGCCTTTTGGAGTAGGTATGGTCTATAAGAGTACGTGGTTATGATGTTCGGTCTCACGAAAGTGCCTGCAATTTTCATGGCACTCTATGAACCGAGTGTTCTATCCATACTTAGATTCTTTTGTGGTAGTCTTTGTGTATTATATCTTGGTGTACACTCACACTCAACATGACTATGCTACCCATATTGAGATCATATTGAGTACACTGAAAGTGCATCATTTATATTCTAAGATCTAAAAATTCCACTTTTGGATGGGCCAAATTTACTTCTTGGGTAATTTATATCAGAGACAGGAGTATCGGTATACTCAGAGAAAGTGAGAGAAGTATTTTCCTAGTATAAAATGAAGAAAATCATTGAGGTATGAAGTTTTCTAGGGCTGGATAGTTACTACATGCGTTTTATAAAGGAATTTTCATACACAGCAGCACCACTGACGAGCCTCACTAAGAAGGGTGAAAAGTACATGTGATCTGATTCTTGTGAGTCAGCCTTTCAAGTGCTGAAAGGTAGGTTGAATTCAACATTGATACTAGTTCTTCCATATCCAGGAAAGAGTTATATATTTTAATATGATGCATCTGGTATCAATCTAGGATCAGTGCTTATGTAGGGGGGAGTCGTTGCGTGCACGTATCGATAGTTGAGGCCACATGATAGGAACTACCTGACACACAATATCAAGTTGGCTACAGTTGGTTATGATCTATATTGTTGGATACATTATCTTCTGGGAGATAATTTTGTAGTTTTCACCAACCACAAATGTCTCAAGAATATCTTCAATCGGTGTGACTTGAACTTAAGACAGTGAAGTTAGGTTGAGTACCTTCAGTACTTTGACTTTGAGCTTGCCTATATGCCTGGAAAAGGAAACACGATGGTTGATGAATTGAGCAGGAAGACATAGATACGAGAAGTCTCGAAGGCCAGGAATGAGTGGCATCTTATGGATCTTTTCTCTGAGATTCATTTGGAGATGCATGACAAACAGGGGAAGACGTTTCATTATTCTGTGGTTGTTACCTCTACTCTTCTTGATCGAGTGTGAATGAGGAAGCTATCAGATTTTGAAGGAATAGTCTTATGTGAAAGAGTGTTAGGATATGACTCTATTCTAGGATGGATCGTAGGTGAGGATGGGATCTTGCGTTTCCAGGGGTGTGTATGGGTGTCAGTAAACATACGCGAGGAGTTGATATGGGATTTTCAATCCACAGTTTGGGAAGTTCATCCTAGTGTTACCAAGATGTACCGAGATCTACACTGCCAGTATTGGTGGCCAGATATGAAGAGAGATGTTGTTTGGATTGTCATGATGTGTTCCACCAGTCAGTCGGTGAAGGCAGATCATCAACGACCAGAAGGGATTTTTCAGTAGTTACCCATTACCTAGGGGAAGAGGAATGATATCATGATGAACTTTGTGACAGGTTTTCCGAGGTTACCTTAAGATAATGATGTAGTTTGGGTTGTCATTGATAGACTCACGACGGTTTCTCACTTCTTACCAATCAAGGAGTCCTTCAGTGTTAATGAGTTGGGAAGGTTTTACATCCGGGAGATTGTATGTCTACATGGGGTTCCACACTCTATTGTTTCATAAAAAGATGCTTGTTTTACTTCTTGGGTTTGACAGGGACTATAGAGGGATTTGGGTACTCAGGTACTTATGAGTAGAGCTTACCACCCCTAGATAGATGGCCAATCCAAGTGTACGATTCAGGTGTTTTAGGACATGCTTCGAGCATGCGTCCTATATTTTGGTGGTTCTTGGGAGAATCACATACCTCTTGTGGAGTTTGCCTATAATAATAGTTTTCAAGAAACTATTCAGATGGCACCTTATGAGGCTTTGTATGGTAGGCCATGCTGATCACCCTTATGTTGGTTGGATGTAATAGTGGTAGCTATGCTGGGACCTTATATTTTTTAGGAGACCTTAGAGAAGATAGAGTTGATTCAGAATAGGATGGCTACTGCACAGTCATGATAGAAGTTTTATGCTGATCGACGGAGACGACCTCTAGAGTTTGAGGTCAGAAATCAGGTTTTCCTGTGTGTCACACTGAGGTTGGGACACAGAAGAATTATGAGATAAGGAAATCTTTTTCCAAGATATGTTGGATCGTTTGAGGTTTTGGAGAGAGTTATGTCGGTTTCCTATCGGTTTCAGTTACCTCAGATGTGTCAGGCTATGCACGAAGTCTTCTACATTTCTCAACTACAGCATTACTTCTTAGAACCATCTCATGTTTTTCAACCTGATGTGGTTGAGTTAGAGGCGGATGCATCATTTAGGAGAATCCTATCTAGATTGTTGATCACAATGTGAAGGTTCTCTATGACTAGTCTGTTCCTCTGGTATGAGTGCTATGGAAGCACGAGCGAGTATAGGACGAGACTGGGGAGAGGGAGACTGATGTATGATTATAGTGACCAAATCTGTTTGAGGATTCTTCTTCAATTCTACCTTCTTAGGGAAATTTGGGGACAAATTTATTTAAGGGGGGAAGTTTATATGAACCAGGATCTTCTTTTTAGGTATGTCTTTCTTTTTTTTTTTGATAAAAAGATGAGTTTTTGGAAATTTTAGGATTACATGCCATGTACTTATAAGTATACACCATGTACATAGTTTCTGTAGGTAGCCATGTGCTGAATGTGTAACGGCTGAGCACACGGCTGTGTGGGGTGACCTGGAGACCGTCTAAATCAAAGGCCAGTTAAAGAAAGTACACGATGTGTACCCTTGAAGAACACGTCGTGTACTTTCTTTTTATTTCATTAAAGAGACTGGGGTAGCGTCTCATTTATAATTGTATCTTCTTCTCCACTCGTCTCATTCAGGAGCGTCTATAGCCAGTGATTCTTCTCTGATCCCTTGACTCACCATCCATTCTATAAATCAACTGTCGTCGATTGAAATGGAATTGACTTGGTAAGCTCTTACTTCTTCTATATTCTAGTTTCTTAATTTATCCTCTTTCATGAGATATTATTGGTTGAAAGCTTTAGGCATTTTTGTATATATAATACATTCTATGTCGAATAAAAGGTTGGGATTCAAGTATATTGAACTTGCAATGTCGAGGTAGGTGGTTTGTGCCTTTCTGTAGTTAGTCTTTGAGTAATATGTGAAAAATTTCCCAAAACCCTTGTTCGGGGTATTACATGTTTATGGTTATTAGCCATGTTATTTCCTCTTATGACTTGTGTGCTCGATTAGTGTATATATGATTGTAAATAGGGTTATTTACCTTGTTATGGATGTTGTGCCCATGTTTGATTGATTTCGACCGTTTGGCTTAGCTTTCCCTGTTAGGATTATTTGTTTTCCATTCCTAGTATTGTTAGGATGGAGTGAATTTATTTAACATGCAGTGAGTTATTGTAGACTGTTTAGACAAGTAGTTCTTGAGGTTTACATTGGCTGCCATATAGAGTTTTTTCATGATTGATTACACAGGGTTGTGGGAACCTAGTGTAGTAGACTATAAGGAGAATGGATGTTGAGGGATCATCTAGATTGTCTGTTTACTTTTATGTTGCAAGACCATAGGGGGGATGGACTTTGTTTTCCCTGAAAGTGTCTTTAGTTCCTCGTTACAAGACCACAAGGGGAATTTTACATTGAGTGATTCCCCATAGTGTCTATAGTTACTGATATGAGACCACATGGGGAATTGATTATGATTCCTTCCTCATAGATTCTTTTCAAAAGCTGAACTATATGTGTTAGACTGTGATTACTTCCCATAGGTTTTCTTGTGTTTGATTGATTGAAGCAAAGGTGTTAGGCTGTGAGTAATTCCTAGAGGATTACTTATGATTTTTGGTTTCTTAACTAATAAATGAAAATGTATGTAATTTAAACTGTAGGATTGTTTACATTGAGTACTTCCTTGTTTATTGCTTCAATTTACATATTACCTGCCATATATATTCATTCACTATTAGGCACATATCATTGGGTACTTGCCTACTGAGATTCATTTTACACCTTGTTTTGGTCTTTCTTGTGGGCCCAAACAGATTATATCGTTGTAGGTCTAGATAAGGGTAAGCACCCTTTTACTTCAGGTACTTGATTGTTGAGGAGTTGGAGATAATGGGACCAAGATAAGGCTTGTGATGCTACTGGAGTTTATTTGTTTTCTTTGTACATTTTTTAGTAATGTATTCCAGCATTTTGGCTTGTTTTTTTTGTTTTCCAAGGCATTTGTATCATGCATCATTTATATATGTGTTCTCCAGTTATTTATTACTTTTTTTGTTCACTTATTTCATGTTATTACTGCTTCTTCTATTGTTATCTATTTATATCTATTTTGTTACTCTACCAATGAGGGCATAGTTTCCCCACTATCACACCCCAGATCCTTGCTACTAGTCGGTATCCTATGGAGTTTGGTGAAATGCGCTAGAGGTGATGTGACCAACCAGGTACGGGGCACCTCTGTGTGTCTCCCAGAACAAGGATGTTACATTTAATTTCCCAAACACTAGGCCACTTGATTTTATGTTATTTTATTATATGGATATTTATGTTAAAAAACACTAAATAAAATGTATTGTAAATAGGGGTTGTTATAGGAAAACTCTAACTATAATTATAAACATTGATGATTTATCATTTAAATATATTGAGAATAAAGGATTTAGAGAATTTATGGAATATTTTAAACATCAGTTTTAATTTTATTATATTAAAATAGTTGCTAGATATTTCTTGTTATTATATTTTAGAGGTAAACAAAAATTAAAGTTTAAGTTTTACATGTTATCTTATATGGAATGTATTACTACTGATATATAGACTTCAATTCCAAATTTGAATTATATGGGTATGAATGCACATTTTATTGATGATGATTGGGTCTTGATTAAAAAAAATGTGTCTTGTATTATTTAGGATCATAAATTAGAAACAATTAAGAAAGTTTGAAAACGAGATATGAAGTGATGAGGGGTTGAAAGGATTAATATTGTTACTATGAACAATGATAGTTCTAATAATTGAGTTTTTAATTATTTGATGAGGAGTGTTAATTATTATAATGGGTATTTTATAGGAGAGTATATGAATATGACATGTTGTGTACACATTTTAAATATTGTTTTTAGTGATGAGTTAAAGGAAATATAAAAATCCATAACTATAATTGGATTTTGTTGCAAGTTTATGAGAAGTTCTCCTTCTATACTGGATCATTCCAAAGACTAATTTGAGGAGTTAAAAATTCTTAGTAAATAGTCCATGATTATAGATGTTTCTACTATGTGGAATATTTTTATTTTATATTAGATGTTACTGATAAGTATGAGAAATTATTTATTCACTTTGATAAGTATTTAGGTTTTATTAGTGCTCTTACTATTAAAGGTGGGAAACCTACATCATATGATTGGGAGTGTTCTCATGCTTTTGTAATGTTTTTAAAAATATTTTATGATGGTACTATTTAATTTCCTAGTTCAATGAATATGGCATGTCACAATTTATTTCATACTCTTTGTAAAAATATATAGAATAAATAAATAAATTGATGAAATGTAATAATGTATTGTGAGTGAAATAGCTATTGTGTTGAAAATGATGTTGGGAAAGCATTAAAATATTGGTTCCAATTTTAATTTTCTTTTAATTTTTTTGGTTGTTCTTAATACCTGATATAAGTTATACTATTTTCAAGATGGTATTGAAATGATATTTTATTATTAAGATAAGAATGAATTGATTATTAAATTAAAATTAGTAATAAATAATCTCTTTGAGTATTTCTAATGTAAATACTATGTAAAGACCCGAAAATTTCAAGGAAATTTTTTTCTTAATTTATTTTGAATTTTGTGAGTGCGCGGTTTCAAACGGCACCTGATTCTGAGGCCCGGTGTGCCCGGAATAATTTTATGAAGTTTTGTTAAGCTTAAATTAACGTGCGTAAGCAGTTTTCCTGAAAAAGTGGAGTAACTCTTGAACGGTTGCTCAGATCAGAAATCTGAGTGCACTGTTGCGCTCAGGATAGCGGGATTACCCTAGTTGCGACTTAAGTTTAGTCGGCACGGGCCTCCTATGAGAAATCCCAAAAATGACTTAACCGTAAATAAAATAATTAAATAAATTATTTTATTTTTCAAATGCTTATAACTCACAAACGATAGCTCGGATTAAAAATCTGAGACCACTGCTGAACTCGTGAGGGCATGATTTATTTAAGTAGATACTAGCTATGGCCGCCGCGAGCCACCAGAAAAAGTTAGTTTTTGGCTGAAAATAAAATAATTAAATGACAATTATTTTATTATAAAATTCATAACTTATAAATGGTAACTCGGATTTAAAATTTGAGAGTATCGTTGGGTTGTTTGGGGCGTGTTTCACCTAGGCAAATCCTAACCTTGACCGCAGTGGGTCAGGGGTGACTGATATTAATTTTCCAAACTTTTTTTCGGGTATGTTCAGTAAACGTACGTTCGGAATTTTATAACTATTGAACCGGTGCTCAGAATTGAAATATGAGGACACCGATGAACTCGCAGCGCCAGTATTCACTTAAGGGGACATTTAACGCAGTTGCGTTTTATGCGGGTTGAAAGTTAAATTTTGGGAATTTGTAAAAATAAATAAATAAAATGGTTGTGCACCATTTTATTTATTTGGGCGGTTATATCCTCAAAGAGAAAGTTAGGGGTGGGGCCCACACCCCACATAACCTCCCATGGGAGGATATTTGTGAGCTGGGACCCACATAAGGTCTAACCCTTCACCTCCCTTAAACCCCCCTTTAACACTCCCTTTATTTATTTTGATAACACCTCCCATTAATTATGTGGAGCCTTTTCATCTCCCTTCCATTAAAGTTGCCATCTCAAATGCCATAATTCATTCAATAGTCTTTTTGAATTAATTTGAATTTGATAGCAATGTTATATCATGGGAGAATAAAATAATATCTTAGGCTATTATTTAGTTTTGGCACTTGCGGTGTTGGGAGCACGTTGGAGATATTGAAAGGGGGAGTTCTTCCATGAAGAACGCGAAGAATGCTCCCTGACTCGAAGAACCGGAAGCATTTCTTTCTCCAACCTTCTTTTTCCTCTGTGTTAAGAGAGGAGACACTGCCACGAGAAAGCGTCGCTTACGTCAACAACTCTTCCTCCAATGTTGACGGGACGACACTGTTCTTCCGCGACGCCCGACTACAGTGACATCCGTCTTCCGGGACTCGACGACGTGCGACGTCAATTTCGAGGTAGGGGGTTTTTTTTATTTAATTTTACATGATTATTTCCCTTGATCATGGAAGAATATTTTGTTGGGTGTTTATTCGAACTACTAACGCGGTGGGTACGGACTACGAACAAGTCCGGACCCACCGCCAACTAGTTCTTGATGTGCGACTGTATGGGGTCGGGTGCGTGGTAACGGAAGGTGGCGCGGCGAGCGGACGGGGGGCCAGGCGATGTGGCTGGTTTGAGGCACGCCAGTGTGGGTAGCCAGGGGCGGTGCGGCAGCGTGGTGGGTAGGCGAAGGCGGTGGTGGTTCTAGCCGTGCGGATGAGGGGTGGAGTTGGGGCGCTAAATTGGAGAACAGAATCGTGAAGGGAGGAGTTAATTGGAGAGAGAAATGATAAGGAGATAGAAATAATAATAATAAAATAAGATAGAGATAATAATAAAAATTCTAAAAGCAAGGGTGGCGCCTATTAGTGAGGTGCATGGGGATTTTGGGTGTGTGGATATTGGATGGGATAATTTAATGAATTAAATTAAATTAAAAATAATAATAATATAATAATGTTATTATTATTTTCGTTGGGAAAACTGTATTTTGACAGTATCTTCCTCGTGCGACCTCGGTTTCACGAACCGTCAGCGGCAGTGTGACCCTGACCCCAAGACAAAATTTATGAGTCCAATATTGGATATCATTTTTGGGTTTTTGGATCGGATACCCGAAGTGGTGGGAAAATAATAGATTTAATATTATTATTAAATCTTCGACCCGTCATAACTCATGCGTGCGACGTCCGATTGGCTTGCCGTTAGTGGCGATGTAATCCTGACATCAATACGGTCGATTCAAGTCTAATGTTGAATACTAAATTCTGGTTCATGGGTCGGGCCCACGAAACACCGAATATTATTATTATTATTATTACGGTATCTTGTATCGGACATATCTCTCTCATACCGTGTCGGAATGTCGAACCGTCCACGAGGTTGCGACCCTGGAATTAAGACGGATGTTTCAAGACCAATTTTGGATATTTAAGTCGAGGTCGAGGCGCGGGCCCCACGAGGCCCGGTTCGCGCGTGTTGCGGTGAAATGCAACTTTTTCACCGGCTATCTGTTTTGGACCAATGGGTAGTCCATCTCTTTTGTTTTTCCGTATGGATCGCAATGGTGTGACCGGTTTAATTAACCAGTGTCATTTGAAGTACGACAGTGTTGGTTCGAACCCGAAACCAACCGGGCCCTCGGAGCGGAAACTCTTATATCTTGAGCTCTGGATGTTCGATTGACGTGACGTCGACTTTGATGGATTCCTCTTGATGAGACGGAACTTTTGGCGTACTTCGCCTAAGTTTTGGTTGCAGTTGGATAGTGGCCGGGTAGGATTGTACCCGAAATCCAATCGGGCACCTAGAACGGAAAAGCTGATAACTTTCAGACTGGACATCTGTTTGACGAACCGTCAGTGGCATTGGTGATCATGTTGAGAAACGGTCCATATGAGTATACCCTATGAGAGTTCGGGGTACAGTTGAGATATGGACGGGTTGGTCCGCACACGAAACCAACAGGGCCCCTAGGACGAAAAGGCTAATAACTCACAGACCGGGCATTCGATTGACGCGTCGTCTGTTGCGTTGAGACCCCTATGACGAGGCGGTCCTTTGAGATACTTCTTAATGGGACTTTGAGATACTTGGAGTATCGACATGTAGCTCGTGGAGCGGACCCTCCCAGAGACGAGCGTACGGAGTACGGAGACCGTGTAGCCGGCTAAGACATGATGACTGCTTGACCGACTCGACTTGGAGTGAGTCGAATAGCCCAGTGGACGGAGCACTACTTTTTTTGGGTGCAGACCCATGGTGGACGGAGCACTACTGTGGGACAGTTCAGACCCACGATACTCGTCCGGAGAGTACCTATGCAGTCTATTAGGGGGTGTGCACTACTGTGTTTGGGTGGCATACCCCGGTGGGAAGCACTACTGTGTTTGGGTGGCTGACCCACGGTACTCAACAGGAGGAGTACATCAGAAGTCTTAGGTTAGTGAGCAGTACCTCGGAGTCGTGATAGTACCACTGTACACTCCAGATATGGGGCTCTTCAGCAGTTACGGTTTCGATAATGAAAATCCTGGTTTGAGCTGAGACTATGATCTTTGTGTTTACCTCATGATTGAGATGGGTCACTTGATAACTTAGGTATATGTATGGGAATATACCTGGGTAGTGTTTATCTATTGATTTCATAATCTCTATGTTTCCTCATGATTGAGATGGGTTACTTGATAACTTAGTTATAAGTATGGGTTTATACCTAAGTAAAGGTTATCTGTTGAGATCCTTCTTTGTGGTTATCCTTGTTGGATTTAGTGAGACCTTGAGGGTCTCGGGGTCCCTATTGAGTATCGTATACTCACCCCTGCACAGGGTATGCCCGCACCTCGTTGTATTGGTTGCAGACGACGGGCAGCGCAGACAGAGGCTGAGTGTTCGAGGACTGGACGATACCCAGAGGTGGACCACACGACGAGTCAGTATCCAAAGGTGGACTTCACAGCGAGACGACACTCGGAGGAGGTTGACGGGCGAGAGCGTTGTGGGGGCTATCTGTACCTACCCTTCAGGTATGATCCGTGGTGGACAATCCAGGAGCTGCGCTATCTGTACCTACCCTTCAGGTAGGATTCGTGGTGGACGATCCAGGAGCGACACTATCTATACCTACCCTTCAGGTAGGATCCAAGGAGGATAACCCAGGAGCTTCTTCCTTTCTTCCATCTGTTTGTTTTTTTATGTTTTACTTTCGTTCATTTGTACCTGTACTTTCAGTTGGGTTTGTATTCTGGCCCATTTAATTTTCAGCACTTTCTTTTGTTCTTAGTGTTTTACTTCTGCTTGTACTCTGTGGTGTTTTGTTTACTTTTATAAAGGCAATGCCTTCCCATTAATTGGGATTTACGCCTTTGGTGCTAATCGCCAGCCCCTGGCCTATGGAAGGCAGGTTTGGGGTAGTCACGGCACGAGCCCCGAGGATGGGTCGTGACAAATTGGTATCAGAGGAGTCAGTTCTACCGCAGAACGTATAACTTTGATATTCCCTTTCTTTGAAGCAATAGTGTTAAGGGTACCGAGTGTGGTTTTCAGTCCAGGGAGTCCAGTGTTGGTGCGGTGGCTGATGTATCCGTACACCAGGACCCTGACTACTAATTTCCGACTTTGTGCATGAAAACACTGATTGCGTGTGTGTTTCCAAGAGTTTTAAAGTCAGCTCAAACTAGGTCAGCTCACCATGTATAAATCATTTGACTGTGTCGTATCTGTTCAGGATGTCTCCATGCAGACAGTCAGTTGGAGTTCTGAGATAGTACACGATGACGGCCCACCGAGCGACGAGGCTCCAGTGCAGGGCCCTTTTTACTATGTTGGAACCCTCAGGTGGTGTACCAATAGCACCACCACCTGTTGGGTAGTAGATGCTACCAGCCGTACTAGTGGACAGTGCACGCTGGCAGAGCGTGTTGCATGAGTTCCAGCAGTAGATGCCTCCGAGGTTACGAGGCGAGACAGATTCCCAGACAGCAGAGCACTGGCTGGAGGCGATTGCTAGAGTTTTCCACCTAGCTGAGACATCAGTAGAGTGGACAGTGGACTTGGCCACTAGTGTTTTCTAGTGAATGACCATGAGGATGAGCCGCATAGTAATGAGGCTTCGGTACGTGCACCGATGCCTGAGATAGTGCCTTCGGGTAGTGTGTCAGCTATACATCACTACCTGTTGGTCAGTAGTTACAACCGGCGGTACCGGTAGGTGACACATGTAAGCTTACTTCCTTACACGTGTTCTAACATCAGATACCCTCAAGTTCCGAGGCGAACCTGACTCATAGGCGGCTGAGGACTGGATTGAGGAGGTGGATGAGAGTTTTTTAGAGCTTATACAGCTTCAGTAGGATGACATGTCGGTAGCTGAGTATTCATCGAGGCGTACCGATCGTTCCTGGTACTTGATGACTACGATAATATCATTTCTTTAGAGCTCAGACCTCAGACCTAGATAAGACCTATGTGGTTGAATGTTCTTGGCTGAACGGATACAGCTAGAAAATGTTAGCAGTAGAAGAGCATGGAATTGGCGCCAGTCTCAGAGACTTGGGTGTGTAAAATATTTCAAGAAGAGGAAGTGTTAAGGACAGATGAATCTGAAGAGTAGTAGATGTGGAAGCAGAGCTAAGAGTGCAGCATGAGGTGGTGTACATTTCGACATGTTAAAACCACTCGCCTTTGTAGTCCCCGCCAGGCTCAGGGAGCTGGAGGGTAGGGGAAGAGAATAGTTGCATACGGTCACAGAGTGTGACCCAAGGGCTCTAAGAATGATTTGAGGTACGGTCTGTGTCTACTACGAGCTGCCATATCAATAGACATAGGTACCAATCATTCCTTGCTTCCACGAATCTTGTCCAAGACCTAGAGTTTCTGGTTAAAACCATTGACTTGACCCTCACTTCTGGAGATACCATTGAGAAGATACTCGATAAACACACTTACGCCGACAGGTGTGATCTGACCCTTGAGGTGAGAGTTTCAGTTGGAACCTCTTGGTGACAGCATCGAGGCCTTACGACGTTAGTTTGGGTATGGACTGGGTAATCACAGTTCATACACGGATTGACGGTATTAGGAAAAAAGGTTGTGGTTTACTTACAACAATGGGATGGGTTTTCCTTGGTCAGAGAAAAGGAAACCCCAGGCAGCACAGGAACCTCCAGGAGAGCACATGGGAGCAGAAGGCTCAGATGCGTGCTCAGTACCACTTTTTGTTTCCCCTAGTGTGTGTTGAAGATTTACGGGGACATAAAGCCCTGAGGTGGTAGTAATGTAAAGACCCGGAAATTTCAAGGGATTTTTTTTCTTGATTTCTTTATAATTTTGTGAGTGCGCGGTTTTAGACGGCACCTGATTATGAGGCCCGGTGTGCCCGAAGTAATTTTCTGAAGTTTTGTTAAGCTTAAATTAACGTGCGTAAGCAGTTTTCCTGAAAAAGTGGATTAACTCTTGAACGGTTGCTTGGATCAGAAATCCAAGGGCACCTTTGCGCTCAGGATAGCGGGATTACCCAGGTGCGACTTAAGTTTAGTCGGCACGGGTCTCCTATGAGAAAGCCCGAAAATGACTTAACCGTAAATAAGATAATTAAATAAATTATTTTATTTTTCAAATACTTATAACTCACAAACAGTAGCTCGGATTAAAAATCTGAGACCACCACTGAACTCGTGAGGGCATGGTATTTTTAAGTAGATACTAACTATGGCCGCCGCGAGCCACCAAAAAAAGTTAGTTTTTGGCCGCAAATAAAATAATTAAATGACAATTATTTTATTGTAAAATTCATAACATATAAATGGTAACTTGGATTGAAAATCCGAGAGTACCGTTGGCTTCGTTGGGGGGTGTTTCACCTAGGCAGAGCCTAACCTTGACCGCAGTGGGTCGAGGATGACTGATATTAATTTTCCAAACTTTTTTTCGGGTACGTTCAGTAAACGTACGTTCGGAATTTTATAACTTGTGAACCGGTGCTCAGAATTGAAATCTGAGGACACTGATGAACTCGCAGCACCGGTATTCACTTAAGGGGACCTTTACTGCAGTTGCGTTTTATGCCGGTTGAAAGTTAAATTTTGGGGATTTGTAAAAATAAATAAATAAAATGGTTGTGCACCATTTTATTTATTTGGGTGGTTATATCCTCAAAGAGGAAGTTAGGTGTGGGGCCCACGCCCCACATAACCTCCATGGGAGGATATTTGTGAGTTGGGATCCACACGAGGCCTAACCCTTCACCTCCCTTAAACCCCCCTTTAACACTCCCTTTATTTATTTTGAGAACACCTCCCATTAATTATATGGAGCCTTTTCATCTCCCTTCCATTAAAGTTGCCAACTCAAATGCCATAATTCATTCAATAGTCTTTTTGAATTAATTTGAATTTGATAGCAATGTTATATCATGGGAGAATAAAATAATATCTTAGGATATTATATAGTTTTGGCACTTGCGGTGTTGGGAGCACGTTGGAGATATTGAAAGGGAGAGTTCTTCCACAAAGAACACGAAGAACGCTCCATGAATCGAAGAACCGGAAGCATTTCTTTCTCCAACCTTCTTTTCCTCTGCGTTAAGAGAGGAGACACCGCCGCGAGAAAGCATCGGTTACGTAAATAACTCTTCCTCCAATGTTGACGGTACGACACCGTTCTTCCATGACGCCCGACTATCGTGATGTCCGTCTTCTGGGACTCGATGACGTGCGACGTCAATTTCGAGGTAGGGGGTTTTTGTTTATTTAAGATTACGTGATTCTTTCCCTTGAGCATGGAAGAATATTCTGTCGGGTGTTGTAAAGACCCAGAAATTTCAATGGAAATTTTTTTCTAAATTTTCTTTGGGATTTTACAAGAACGCAGTTTCTGATGGCGCCTGATTCCGAGGCCCGGTGTGCCCAGAATCATTTTCAGAAGTTTGGGCTCGGGTACGTTTAGTGAACGAACGAGCGAGTTTTTCTAAATTTTGAACCGGTGCTTGGAATCAAATTCTGAGGGCACCGATGGAATCGCAGTGCCGGTAATTTCTTAGAAACGCCTCTTCCGGAGTTGCGTTTTCTCGGGTGTGGTTTTTTAAATTTTTGGGATTTAAGTTAAGAAATAAAATAATGTGGTACGACAAACATTATTTTATTTTTACTTAAAGCCACTTAAAGCTGCTTAAGCTGAGTTGAAGTGGATAGGGTGGAACCCAAAATATCTTACCCTCTTGGTAGGATATTTGTGAGGTGGGACCCACACGAGCCCCACCGTTTCTTTTCTGCTAAGTAACGCACCCGTGAAAACCCCTATTAAACGAAAGTCAACTGACGCGTTTTTTAAATTCTTAACGCCCCTATTAATTGGGCGGTTAGTTCGTTCCAATTAATTCTATGAATTAATTGTTCGTTACTTATCTTTGTTTTTCAAATTCTTCAGTTGATAATAAAATAAGATGATGACTTATTTTATTATCGGCTAGTTGTGTTAGACCTTTGTAGAATCTCTAAAGATCTTCACCCTCCTACGCGAAGAACGCGAATAACGCGAAAACGCCGGCCTCCGAAGAAGGGTGACGAAGAATGCCGGACCCCTGGAGATCGACGCCTACGATTCTCCCTCTGCAACGCTTCTTCCACGACGATCCAACCCCGCGACAATCTTCAATCGAAAACGACAAGGTAGGGGATTGCGGTCCTTTTAATTCTTTGTGGATTATAACATCAACATGGATTTAATTGTTATAATAAAATATGTATGTTCTTGATCGTCGGAGTTTGTCTGCGCGACGCCGAGTACCGCGCGACAGCGACGCCCTTCCGTGACGCGACGATCCTTTCCTTCCGCGATGGTCAATTCCGCGACGAACTCGCGTCCGACGGCGACGTTGAGGTAGGGGTTGTTTTGAAAATGATAATACTCCATGTTTGTTTCCCTTCAAGTCATGAACGCGGACCAACTAATTAACAAGTTGGTCCGTGGATTATTATTGCGGTTCGGGGTTTATCAAATTGATGGGAAATATTAGGGTGTTGTTTCAAACTGCTAACGCGGTGGGTGCGGACCAACAAACAAGTCTGAACCACCGCATTCTTTCTCGTTCTTAGTATGTGGAATGGAGGACGAAGACAAACGGGGCCGCAAGGGCGATTTGAGGGCCTTGCAGTGAAGGTTGGGTCTCGGGAGGACCACTGGCGAAGACCACATGTAAAACGGACCACCGGAGCGCGTCTGGTGGTCCAAGGAATCCCACGCCGGCGCGGTGGTGCCGCCCAGCGCGCCGCCGGCAAAACCCTCCACGGCTTCTGCCGCGGCGGCGAGGCGGTTCCGCGGCCGCATGGAACAGGGAGGCGCGACGCGGCCGGCATGCCGCGTCCGAGTGCTGCGGAGCGGCCCCCGCGCGGGGGCCGCGGTTCCTTCGCTCGGCCGGGCCGAGCCGAGCCGAGCCGACCCGCCGGGCCGGGTCGCGCCCAGTCCAGGTCGGGTCGCACCAAACCGGGTCGGATCCGATTCGGGCCGACCCAGGGGGGTCGGGTCGGGTCGGTCCGGGCCCAGAGCCCCCGTTTTCGGACCCTATTTGGTCTTTTTCCCATATCTTGGGCTACGGACCTCCGATCGACACACCGTCAGTTGTGTAGTGATCCTTGGAACGAGACGGTCGTTTCGGTATATCGCACTCAAGGTTTAGGAATACTTCAGGTTCGGCCGGGTTGGTTCGGATACTAAACCAACCGGGCCCTCGGAGCAGAAACGCTTATATCTTGAGCTCCGGACGTCCGATTGACGTGCCGTCGACTTTGATGGATTCCTCTAAGTGAGACGGATCTTTTGGATTACTTCGCTCGAGGTTTGGATGGCGTCGGAGTGCGGTCAGGTTGGTTCGCTCACAAAATCCAACCGGGCCCCTGGAACGAAAAAGTCAATAACTCACAGACCGGGCGTCCGATTGACGCGTTGTCTGTCTCGTTGATTTCCTCTTGTTGAGACGGAACTTTGGCATACCTCGCCCGATTTTTGGTTGCAGTTGGATAGTGGGCGGGTAGGATTGCACCTGAAATCCAACTGGGCCCTTGGAACGGAAAAGTTGTTATCTTTCAGACCAGACATTCGTTTGACGAACCGTCAGCGGCGTTGGTGATCTCGTTTAGAAACGGTCCCTATGAGTATACCCTATGAGAGTTCAGGGTACAGTTGAGATACGGCCGGGTTGATTCGCTCACGAAACCAACTGGGCCCCTGGGACGAAATGCCTAATAACTCACAGACCAGTCGTCTGTTTGACGAGCCGTATGTTGCGTTGAGACCCCTATGATGAGGTGGTCCATTGTGATACTTCTTCGTGGGACTTTGTGATACTTGGAGTATCGACCTATAGCTCGTGGAGCATACCCTCCCGGAGACGAGTGTGCGGAGTACGGAGACAATATAGCCGGCTGAGACCTGACGACTACTTGACCGATCGACTCAATGTGTTTCGGATAGCCCAGTGGGGAGCGCTTGGTTGTAGCGGCAGACCCACGGCGGATGAGCGCTTGGTTGTAGCGGCAGACCCACGGCCGATGAGTGCTTGGTTGTAGCGGCAGACCCACGGTACTCAACAGAAGGAGTACCTCTAGAGGCTATGAGGGGGAGCGCTTGGTTATAGCGGCAGACCCACGACGAAGGAGCGCTTGGTTGTAGCGGCAGACCCGTGGTACTCAACAGAAGGAGTACCTCTTGAGGCTATGAGGGGGAGCGCTTGGTTGTAGCGGCAGACCCATGGTGGGAAGCGCTTGGTTGTAGCAGTAGACCCACAGTACTCGACAGGAGGAGTACCTCAGCAGTCTTAGGTTAGTGAGTAGTACCGCGGAGTCGTGACAGGACCACTGTACACTCCAGAGACGGAGCTCTTCAGCAGTTACGGTTTCAATAATGAAAATCCTGGTTTGAGTTGAGACTTTTGACCTTTTTGTTTACCTAATGATTGAGATGGGTCACTTGATAACTTAGGTATATGTATGGGCATATACCTAAGTAGAGGTTATCTGTTGAGATCTTCTTTGTGGTTATCCTTGTTGGTTTTAGTGAGACCTTGAGGGTCTCGGGGTCCCTACTGAGTATCGTTATATACTCACCCTTGCACGGGCTATGCCCGCACCTTGTTGTGTTGGTTGCAGACGATGGAGAGTGCTGACGGAGGCTGAGTGTTCGAGGACTGGATGGTACCCAAAGGTGGACCACATGACGAGTCAGTATTCGGAGGTGGAATTCGCGACGATATGACAGATGGAGGAGGTTGACGGGCGAGAGCGTTGTGGAGGCTATTTGTACCTACCCTTCAGGTAGGATCCATGGTGGACGATCCAGGAGTTGTGCTATCTGTACCTACCCTTCAGGTAGGATCCGTGGTGGACGATCCAGGAGCTGCGCTATCTCTACCTACCCTTCAGGTAGGATCCGATGATGACGACCCAAGAGCTGCTTCCTTTCTTCCAGTTGTTGTCTTTTCCTATTGTACTTTGTTCAGTTATAGTTGTACTTCCATTTGGGTTTGTATTCTGGCCCATTTACCTTTCAGCACTTCTCTTTGTACTTAGTGTTTTAATTTCGCTTGTACTCTATGGTGTTTTGTTTACTTTTATAAAGGAAATGTCTTCCCAGTTATCGGAATTTACGCCTTTGGTGCTAGTCTCCAGCCCCTGGCCTATGGAAGGTGGGCTTGGGGTAGTCACAGCACGGGCCCTGAGGACGGGTCATGACAAATTTGTATCAGAGGAGTTGGTTCTACCGCAGAACTTATAAACTTAATATTTTCTTTCTGTGAAGCAATAGTGTTAAGGGTACCTAGTGTTGTCTTCAGTTCAGGGAGTCCAGTGTGGGTGCGGGCGGCCGACGTATCCATACACTAGGACCCTGACATTTGAATTCCGACTTTATGCACGAAAAAACTAATTGCATGTGTTTTTTCAGAAGTTTTATTTAAATATCAGCTCAAACCAGGTCAGCCCACCAGGTATAATCGTTTGACCATGTCACGTTGTTTCTTTCAGGATGACTTTTCACGTACGACCAGCTAGAGCCCAGAGGGATGTGCGTACTGATAGCCTGCCGAGCGACGAGGCTTCGGTACAGGGCCCTCTTGGAGTTGAGGCACCAGCGGAGGCACCAGCGGTACTACCATAAGTTGGGCCACCGATGCCACCATCCCCAGCAGTAGGCGATGAACGCCACTTGAGTGCGCTACATGAGTTCCAGCGCCAGAGGCAACCTAGGTTCTAGGGAGAGACGGAACCGCTGGCCGCTTAGGATTGGATGGAGGTTGTGGTGAGAGTCTTCAGGCTGGTGGGGACGCCAGCAGACTTCATGGTGATTTTTGCTTCTAGCCTTCTTCAGGAAGTAGCAGGCAGGTGGTGGAGCCACTTGTTCCAGTTTTGCGACGGGATGACCTTCGCATGGGAAGACTTCGAGACATTCTTCAGGGTGGAGTTTGTGCCAGTAGCTCTACACCCCGAGTGTGTACAGGAGCATCTGCCTTTGCCGCAGGGTTTTCGATCAGTATCTGAGTCATCTGTGGGCAGTAGACAGATGATGCAGAGGTCTAAGAGGACCAGAGCCAGCCGTACGAGGAGCAGGAAGTGTTATGAATGTGGCGGGAAGGGTTACCTGGCACGTGACTTTCCGACTCCTTGTATAGTTGATCCGTAGGCTTTGGAGGAGCCACCAAGGCAGAAGCAGCGGTGGGTGCTTGAGCAAAAGCTGAGTAGTGGACAAGGCAGTAGAGCTCCGAGAGCAGGTGGATAGGAGAGGAACTAGTGGATACGTCCTTTGAACTTCTAGTTCCATGTTACTGTTGTAATCGTGTATTTTTACTATGAGCTGAAATAATAAAAAGACACTTATCTTGTGATGTTTTCTTTCCTGTCCTTTTTGTTTGGTTGATACTGAGTGGTCCTGGTTAAGACTGTTGACTTGACCCTAACTTTCGAGATTTCTACTGGAGGAGACCCAGTGACCTCACACTGATGCCGACAGTGTGACTCGACCCTTGGAGGTGAGAGTGATAGTTGGATCTCTTGGTAGTTACGTCGAGGCCTTACGACGTCATCCATGGCATGAATGCATCATTCATGTCGGGATTGACTGTATTAGGCAAAGAATGTGGTTCATCCAGGGGATGAGACCGGATTTCTCTTATCGGAAAAGAAGAAATCATAGCAGCTCTTGTGAGACTAGAGAAGGTCCAGGTCATCCAAGAGCGGTTGAAGACTGCACAGTGTAGTAAGAAACAGGAAACTGGCACCAGTCTTGGAGACTCGGGCATGTTAAATGTTTAAAGAAGAGGAAGCTTAAAGGAGAGATGAGTCTGTGGAGCAGAAGCCATGGAGGAAGAGCTAGGAGAGCAGCATGAGGTGTTTTACATCTTAAGATGCTACAACCACCCACATTAGTTATTCCCTCCAGGCTCAGGGAGCTGGAGGCCAGAGGAAGAGTGTGACTGCATGCGGTCAAGGAGTGTGACCCAATGGCTCTAGAAATGATTCAAGGGATAGTCTGTGTCCACTACTATCTACTATAGTAATGGACGTCGATATGAATAATTCCTTGCTTTCACAAATCTTGTTCCAGACCTAGAGTTTCTGGTAAACCGTGGACTTGACCCTCACGTCTGGAGATACCTTGGGAGGAGACTCGATAATCACACTTACGTCGACAGTGTGGTCAGACCCTCGAGGTGAGAGATTCGGTTGGAATATCTTGGTAGCAGTGTTGAGGCCTTACGACGTTGGTCTGAGTATGGATTGGATCCACAGTTCATACACAGATTGACTGTATTAGGCAAAAAGGTTGTGGTTTAACTATGATGTTGGGATGGGTTTTCCTTGGTCGACGAAAAGGAAACCCCAGGAAGTACAGGATAAACTCATGCTCAGGAGGGTGCGACCAATCACTCTTAAGTTGGTCAACCTTACCCTCGTGGCAGCAGTCGTTTTGAGTTTCAGTTCTAACAGGAATTGGAGGCCTCATGAGTTCGATAATGACGATCATGTCCTTATACGGGTCTCACCGCGATGAGGTTTATGGAGATGTGGCCAAGGCGGAAAGATATCTCTGAGGTTCAACGGACCTTTCTAGGTCCTCAGCTGGGTAGGCGGGGTGGTTTACCGCTTGACCCATCCACCTCAGTTGCACCGGGTGCACGATGACTTCCACGTATCTCAACTGAGGAGATGCGTGCTCGACCCTTCGCATATCATAGACCATGAGGAGATGGACGATGGTGATGGGGTGTCTTTCACGGAGGTTCCAGTGGGGATCAAGGATCGACAGGAGCATATCCTACGAGGACGATCGATTCCTCGGGTGCACTTTCACTGGCAGTACGGGAGTCTCCAAGTAAGCACATGGGAGCGGAAGTCTCAGATGCGTGCTTTGTACCGCTTTTGTGACCCTAGTTTGTGTTAAAGCTTTACGAGGACGTAAAGCCCTGAGGTGGGAGTAATGTAAAGACCCAGAAATTTCAAGGGAAATTTTTTTCTAAATTTTCTTTGAGATTTTACAAGAACGCAGTTTCTGACGGCGCCTGATTCGGAGGCCCGGTGTGCCCAGAATCATTTTCCGAAGTTTGGGCTCGGGTACGTTCAGTGAACAAACGAGCGAGTTTTTCTAACTTTTGAACCGGTGCTTGGAATCAAATTCTGAGGGCACCGATGGAATCGCAGCGCCGGTAATTGCTTAGAAACGCCTCTTCTGGAGTTGCGTTTTCTCGGGTGTGGTTTTTTAAATTTTTGAGCTTTAAGTTAAGAAATAAAATAATGTGGTACGACAAACTTTATTTTATTTTTACTTAAAGCCGCTTAAAGTTTCTTAAGATGAGTTGAAGCGGATAGGGTGGAACCCAAAATATCCTACCCTCTTGGTAGGATATTTGTGAGCTGGGGCCCGCACGAGCCCCACCGTTTCTTTTCCGCTAAGTAACGCACCCGCGAAAACCCCTATTAAACGAAAGTCAACTGACGCGTTTTCTAAATTATTAACGCCCCTATTAATTGGGCGGTTAGTTCGTTGCGATTAATTCTATGAATTAATTGTTCGTTACTTATCTTTGTTTTTCAAATTCTTCAGTTGATAATAAAATAAGATGAGGACTTATTTTATTATCAGCTAGTTGTGTTAGACCTTTGGAGAATCTCTAAAGATCTTCACCCTCCTACGCAAAGAACGCGAAGAACGCGAAGAACGCCGGCCTTCGATGAAGGGTGACGAAGAACGTAGGACCCCCGAAGAGTGACGCTGACGATTCTCCATCCGAAACGCTTCTTCCGCGACGATCCAACCCTGCGACAATCTTCGATCGACAACGACAATGTAGGGGATTGCGGTCCTTTTAATTCTTTGTGGATTATAACATCAACATGGATTTAATTGTTATAATTAAAACTGTATGTTCTTGATCCTCGGAGTTTGTTTGTGCGACGCTGAGTACCGTGCGACAGCGACGCCCTTCCGCGACGCGACGATCCTTTCCTTCCGCGATGGTCAATTCCGCGACGAACTCGCGTCCGACGACGATGTTGAGGTAGGGGTTGTTTTGAAAATGATAATACTCCATGTTTGTTTCCTTTCAAGGAATGAATGCGGACCAACTAATTAACAAGTTGTTCCATGGATTATTATTTTGGTTTGGGGTTTATCAAATTGATGGGAAATATTAGGGTGTTGTTTCAAACCGCTAACGCGGTGGGTGCGGACCAACAAACAAGTCTGAACCACCGCATTTTTTCTCGTTCTTAGTGTGCGGAATGGTGGACGACGACAAATGGGTCCGCAAGGGTGATTTGAGGGCCTTGCAGTGAAGGTCGGGTCCTGGGAGGACCACTGGCGAAGACCACACGTAAAACAGACCACCGGAGCGCGTCCGGTGGTCCGCGGAATCCCACGCCGGCGCGGCGGCGCCGGCGGCTGGAGGCGGCGGCGGCGCCCGGCGCGCCGCCGGCAAAACCCGTCACAGCTGAAGCCACGGCGACGAGGCGGTTCCGCGGCCGCGTGGAACCGGGAGGCGGGACGTGGCCGGCATGCCGCGTCCGGGTGCTGCGGAGCAGCCCCCGCGCAGGGGCCGCGGTTCCTTTGCTCGGCCGCTCGGTCGGGCCGGGCCGAGCCGAGCCGACCCACCGGGCCGGGTCGCGCCCAGGCCGGGCCGGGCCGCTCTGGTCGGGCCGGGTCGCACCAAACCGGGTCAGACCCGGGTCGGGTCGACCCGGTTCGGGCCGACCCAGGGGGGTCGGGCCGGGTCGGTCCGGGCCCAGACCCCCCGTTTTCAAACCCTCTTTGGTCTTTTGCCCATATCATGGGCTAAAAACCTCCTATAGACGCACCATCAGTTGGGTAGCGATCCTTGGAACGAGACGGTCGTTTCGGTATATCTCACTCAAGGTTTCGGAATATTTCGGGTTCGGCCGGGTTGGTTCGGATATGAAACCAACCGGGCCCTGGGAGCGGAAACGCTTATATCTTGAGCTCCGGACGTCCGATTGACGTGTCGTCATCTTTGATGGATTCCTCTAAGTGAGAAGGATATTTTGGCTTACTCCGATCGAGGTTTGGATGCCGTCAGAGTGCGGTCAGGTTGGTTCGCTCACGAAATCCAACAGGGCCCCTGGAACGAAAAAGCCAATAACTCACAGACCGGGCGTCCGATTGACGCGCCGTCTATCTCGTTGATTTCCTCTTGTTGAGATGGAACTTTGGAATACTTCGCCTGAGTTTTGGTTGCAGTTGGATAGTGTACGGGTTGGATTGCACCTAAAATCCAACCGGGCCCTTGGAACGGAAAAGCTGTTATCTTTCAGACCAGACGTCCATTTGAGGAACCGTCAGCGGCGTTGGTGATCTCGTTCAGAAACAGTCCCTATGAGTATACCCTCTGAGATTTCGGGGTACAGTTGAGATACGGCTGGGTTGATTCGCTCACAAAACCAACCGGGCCCCTGGGATGAAAAGGCTAATAACTCACAGACCAGGCGTCCGATTGACGCGCCGTCTGTTGCGTTGAGACCCCTATGATGAGGTGGTCCTTTGTGATACTACTTCGTGGGACTTCGTGATACTTGGAGTATCGACCTGTACCTCGTGGAGCGGACCCTCCTGGAGACAGGCGTGCGGAGTACGGAGACCGTATAGGCGGCTGAGACCTGACAATTGCTTGACCGATCGACTCGATGTGTTTCGGATAGCCCAGTGGGGAGCGCTTGGTTGTAGCGGCAGACCCACGGTGGATGAGCGCTTGGTTATAGCGGCAGACCCGCAGTACTCAACAGAAGGAGTACCTCTGGAGGCTATGAGGGGGAGCGCTTGGTAGTAGCGGCAGACCCACGGCGGAGGAGCGCTTGGTTGTAGCGGCAGACCCGCAGTACTCAACAGAAGGAGTACCTCTTGAGGCTATGAGGGGGAGAGTTTATTTGTAGCGGCAGACCCATGGTGCGAAGCGCTTGGTTGTAGCAGCAGACCCACAATACTCGACAGGAGGAGTACCTCAGCAGTCTTAGGTTAGTGAGAAGTACTTCGGAGTCGTGACAGGACCACTGTACACTCCAGAGACGGATCTCTTCAGCAGTTACGGTTTCAATAATGAAAATCCTGGTTTGAGATGAGACTTTTGACCTTTGTTTTTACCTCATGATTTAGATGGGTCACTTGATAAATTAGGTATATGTATGGGCATATACCTAAGTAGAGGTTATCTGTTGAGATCTTCATTGTGGTTATCCTTGTTGGTTTTAGTGAGACCTTGAGGGTCTCGGGGTGCCTACTGAGTATCGTTATACTCACCCCTGCATGGGATATGCCCGCACCTTGTTGTGTTGGTTGCAGACGACGGACAGTGCTGACGGAGGCCGAGTGTTCGAGGACTGGACGGTACCCGGAGGTGGACCACACGACGAGTCAGTATCCGGAGGTGGACTTCGTGACGAGAAGACACACGGAGGAGGTTGACGGGCGAGAGCGTTGTGGAGGCTATCTGTACCTACCCTTCAGGTAGGATCCGTGGTGGATGATCCAGGAGATGCGCTATCTGTACCTACCCTTCAGGTAGGATCCATAGTGGACGATCTAGGAGCTTCGCTATCTCTACCTACCCTTCAGGTAGGATCTGAGGACAACGACCCAGGAGCTGCTTCCTTTCTTCCAGCTGTTGTCTTTTCCTATTGTACTTTGTTCAGTTATAGTTTTACTTCCATTTGGGTTTGTATTCTGGCCTATTTACCTTTCAGCACTTCTCTTTGTACTTAGTGTTTCACTTCCGCTTGTACTCTGTGGTGTTTTTTTTACTTTTATAAAGGCAATTCCTTCCCAGTTATCGGGATTTACGCCTTTGGTGCTAGTCTCCAGCCATTGGCCTATGGAAGGCAGGCTTGGGGTAGTCACGGCACGGGCCCCGAGGAGGGGTTGTGATAGGTGTTTATTCGAACTGCTAATGCGGTTGGTACGGACTACGAACAAGTCCGGACCCACCGCCAACTAGTTCTTGATGTGCGGCGGTTTGGGGTCAGGTGCGTGGTAACGGAAGGTGGCGCGACGAGTGGACGGGGGGCCAGGAGATGCGGCTGGTTTGAGGCACGCCAGTGTGGGTAGCCAGGGGCGGTGCGGCTGCGCGGCGGGCAGGCAAAGGCGGTGGCGGTTCTGGCCGTGCGGATGAAGGCTGGAGTTGGGGCGCTAAATTGCAGAACAGAATCGTGAAGGGAGAAGTTAATTGGAGAAAGAAATAATAAGGAGATATAAATAATAATAATAAAATGAGATAGAGATAATAATAAAAATTATAAAAGCAAGGGTGGCACCTACTAGTGAGGCGCATGGGGATTGTGGGTGCGTGGATATTGGATGGGATAATTTAAGAAATTACATTAAATTAAAAATAATAATAATATAATAATGTTATTATTATTTTCGTTGGGAAAACTGTATTTTGACAGTATCTTCCTCGTGCGACCTCGGTTTCACGAACCATCAGTGGCAGTGTGACCCTGACCGGGAGACAAAATTTATGAGTCCAATATTGGATATCTTTTTCTGGTTTTTGGATCGGGAACCCGAAGTGCTCGGAAAATAATAGATTTAATATTATTATTAAATCTTCGACCCGCCATAACTCATGCATGCGACGTCCGATTGGCTTGTTGTTAGTGGCGATGTAATCCTGGCATCAATACGGTCAATTCAAGTCTAATGTTGAATACTAAATTTTGGTTCATGGCTCGGGCCCACGAAACACCGAATAATATTATTATTATTATTACGGGATCTTGTATCGGACATATCTCTCTCATACGGTGTCGGAATGTCAAACCGTCTACGAGGTTGCGACCCTAGAATTAAGACGGATGTTTCAAAACCAATTTTGGATATTTAAGTCGAGGTCGAGGCACGGGCCCCATGAGGCCCGGTTCGCGCGTGTTGCGGTGAAATGCAACTTTTTCACCGGCTATCCGTTTTGGACCAATGGGTAGTCCATCTCGTGTGTTTTTTCGTATGGATCACAATGGTGTGACCAGTTTAATTAACCAGTGTCATTTGACGTACGTCTGGGTTGGTTCGAACCCGAAACCAACCGGGCCCTCGGAGTGGAAACACTTATATCTTGAGCTCCGGACGTCCGATTGACGTGTTGTCGACTTTGTTGAATTCCTCTTGATGAGACGGAACTTTTGGCATACTTATTCTGAGTTTTGGTTGCAGTTGGATAGTGGCCGGGTTGGATTGTACTCGAAATCCAACCGGGCCCCTGGAACGGAAAAGCTGATAACTTACAGACTGCACGTCCGTTTGACGAACCGTCCGCAACGTTGGTGATCACGTTGAGAAACGGTCCCTATGAGTATACCCTATGAGAGTTCGGGGTACATTTGAGATATGGACGGGTTGGTTCGCACACGAAACCAACCGGGCCCCTGGGACGAAAAGGCTAATAACTCACAGACTAGGCGTCTGATTGACGCGCCGTCTGTTGCGTTGAGACCCCTATGACGAGGCGGTCCTTTGAGATACTTCTTCGTGGGACTTTGAGATAATTGGAGTATCGACCTGTAGCTCGTGGAGCGGACCCTCCCGGAGACTATCGTATGGAGTACGGAGACTCTGTAGCCGGCTGAGACCTGATGACTGCTTGAACGACTCGACTTGGAGTGAGTCGACTAGCCCAGTGGATGGAGCACTACTTTGTTTGGGTGCAGACCCATGGCAGACGGAGCACTACTGTGTGACAGTGCAGACCCGCGATACTCGTCTGGAGAGTACCTCTGCAGGCTATTAGGGGGTGTGCACTACTGTGTTTGGGTGGCATACCCTGGCGGGAAGCACTACTTTTTTTGTGTGGCTGACCCGCGGTACTCGACAGGAGGAGTACCTTAGCAGTCTTAGCTTAGTGAGCAGTACCTCAGAGTTGTGACAGGACCACTGTACACTCCAGAGACGGGGATCTTCATCAGTTATAGTTTCGATAATGAAAATACTGGTTTGAGCTGAGTCTATGATCTTTGTGTTTACCTCATGATTGAGATGGGTCACTTGATAACTTAGGTATATGTATGGGCATATACCTGGGTATTAGTTATCCGTTGATTTCATAATCTATGTGTTTCCTCATGATTGATATGGGTTAATTGATAACTTAGTTATAAGTATGGGCTTATACCTAAGTAAAGGTTATCTGTTGAGATCCTTCTTTGTGGTTATCCTTGTTGGATTTAGTGAGACCTTGAGGGTCTTGGGGTCCCTACTGAGTATCGTATACTCACCCCTGCATGGGCTATGCCCGCACCTCGTTGTGTTGGTTGCAGACGACGAGCAGCGCTGACAGAGGCCGAGTGTTCGAGGACTGGACGGTACCCGGAGGTGGACCACAAGATGAGTCAGTATCCGAAGGTGGACTTCACGGCGAGACGATACTCGGAGGAGGTTGACGGGCGAGAGCATTGTGGGGGCTATCTGTACCTACCCTTCAGGTAGGATCCGTGGTGGACGATCCAGGAGCTGCGCTATCTGTACCTACTCTTCAGGTAGGATCTGTGGTGGACGATCCAGGAGCGGAACTATCTATACCTACCCTTCAGGTAGGATCTGAGGAGGATGACCCAGGAGCTTCTTCCTTTCTTCCAGCTATTTGTTTTTTTTTCTGTTTTACTTTCATTCCGTTGTAGCTATACTTTCAGTTGGGTTTGTATTCTGGCCCATTTACTTTTCAACACTTCCTTTTGTACTTAGTGTTGTACTTCCGCTTGTACTCTGTGGTGTTTTTTTTACTTTTATAAAGGCAATGCATTCCCAATAATCGGAATTTACGCCTTTGGTGCTAGTCACCAGCCCCTGGCCTATGGAAGGCGGGCTTGGGGTAGTCACGGCACGAGCCCCGAGGATGGGTCGTGAAATACTCTATCACTCATGATCAATGTGAATCAATTCATATTCTATATTAACATATTCAAGAACATGATGGTAAAATTTGTTGTGAGAATAATGAGAAAAAATGGAAATATGCATATAGTTCAAAGAAAAGTAAAAGGAAAATGACACATGAAAATAATAAATTAAAAAGATATATAGATATTGATAAATGTGTGTATGATTTTGATGGATTTAAAATTTTGGATAGTGTAAATAAAAGACAATAAAGTATCATGTGCTCTCATCCATTACTAGATATATTATAGATATTCCATTATCTACAGTATCTTATGAGTCACCATTTAATATAGGAGGAAGATTAATTGATCCATTTAGTTGTTTTTTTAATGCTAGTATCATTAAGCAATTTATTTATACCCAAAATTGATTTATAAAGTCTAAACTAATTGAAAATTAGAATAAAATAGAATAAATTTTCAAGGTTATTTTCAATGAAAATGATTTTCTAAATTTTTTGTAAATTTTTTGTTTTCAAATGTAATTAAAGAAAAGGGTATTTTCCTCTATCTAAAAAATTTAAATATTCTTTTAAATGTATTCTACTCTATGTAATTATCCGTTAATGATTACTCTAATTCCCTGGGATTATGATATTATGATACCATCCATCTTATTTCTCTATATGGATTATGATTATTTTCTTGAAACTCATTTTTTCCAATGGGTTAACCAAGCTATAAATGAATTATGATTGTTTTCAATGGTGTTGTGTTGAAAAGTTAATGATTATAAATTTTTTAATCATGAAAACCACTTAGACATTATTGATGATGAACGTGTGATCTTGATGCATCTTATATGAATATATGATCCTAACACAACTTATACGAATGGGTGAGCCTGATATATTTCTCTAATGCATTGGGTAATGTTCCTTATTTTCAAAGTTGGGAAGGATGTATTTCACTAGGGTAGTTTATCCTATGGATTTAAAAAGGATCTATTTATTTCTTATATGAGTAAACACAAGTTATAAAGATAATGTTACAAGTTACCCACACATTTTATCTATGAATTCTATGGGTTTTTAATTTTTCCTTTTAATAAGATTGACATCACAAGGATCATGATTACTAATTCCTATGACTCTTTCCATTATTAAAGATTAAAAATACCTTTGTTGAAATTCCACATCATAAAAATGGATAATAATACATTATTTTTAAAATAAGATATGAGAAATATGAAGGTTATGTGAGATAATATATAATTAGTTTTTTTTCAAATATAAATGATAACATTTTTGAGAAGGAAAAATATAAACATGGAATAAAAATCATTATTACAAGTAATTGGAATAATTATTAACAATTTCATACTTTTATGGTGAAGAAATTCATCAAAGAGGAAGATCTGAATCAAAAGTTTCAATTTCCACAAATAAAAATATAAATTAAAATATAAAATATGATTTTTGAAGAAGCTAATAATATAAGTAAGAAGATCAATATGAAACATTATAACTCAAATTAAAGGGGTTTAATTTAACAAAAAAAACCCTTACATCATCATTATATTTTGAATTGAAAACTCATGAAAGGTAAAACATGAGATGAATTTGTAATAAATTATAATTATTGAAAAAAAATATGATAAAATAAATTCAAATCCAATATATACACCACAAAAAATGAAATAATTGGTTAATACACATCATATCTCAATGAATCAAAATAGAGATGCAATAAAACTAACCTTTAATCCTGCTTAGTCGAACATGCTCTAACCTCCTATATAAAAAATATAATGATATTAATAACCTATTTTATAACCTTATTAATAACAATAACCTTTTATAAATTTCATTTATAATCATTTATTATAAATATATTAGTTAGTAATATTTTTTATTCATCATCGAATGTTATTAGCTTCAATTGTTTGTTTAGTACTAGTTTCATAAAAGTGGTTTACTTTATCGTTTTCTTATTCAAAGTTCATAATTACATGATCATTATAGGTGTAGGAATATATATTTTTAATTATTTATAATGTTATAATTTCATTTCATAAGTATTTTAGTTATGAGTCATGATGATGAAGTCGATCGTGTTCTTGTTTCGGTATTTTTTAACAAACAAAAGGGTGGTACAATAATAATAATTTAAATATTAATATGGAATTTAAAAAAACATAAACCAAAAAATATTTCTGATTAATGTATAATAAAACTAGTAGTAATGTTTCCATATCCATCCATTATATAACATTATATCATTTTTCAAGTAGGTGGTTAAACTGATCGAAAGAAGAACAAGCTATAATCTAGGGGTGAATGTGGTCATGAAAGTGATTCTTTTAGAATAATATCATTATTAAAATATAATAATTATTTTTTTTTATTTTATTAATGTCTTTAATCATATTATAATATATTTTTATAAATAAGAAAATACTATAGTGAAAATGAAATATCTTACTTTTATGGAGGTGGTAGTCCGCACGTACACATGTTGATGTCTTCATTTTTCGAATGGTTTTGGAGGAAGGTAAAAAAGTGATATTAAATTAGTCTAGTAACAATTGATAATGTAATAAATACTTATGTTAAAATAATTTCATGTTGAAATTATGTTTTAGAGGGCAGAATAAGAAAAAAAACTAAAAGTTCTTGGTTGAGAACATTACCTCTCCCTTTGGATGTTCTCCCTTGGGTAACACTTTAATTCTCCTTATCAAGTTATTTTGATAAGGACAAGGATTATAATAAATGGGGAGATATTTTAAAATTTAATGTGTCATAGTTTTGGTTTATATAATTCTTTTAAGTGGGTGGATAAGTGTGGTAGAAGTGATCTCCTATTATAAGTGAATAAAATAACTTTTTTGTAAATGCTCATTACTTTTTCATTAATGGCATGACATTATTCTGGGGTTAATGGATCCAAAAGTGGTAAATAATGAATTCTAGGTTGAAATAAGATATATAAATCCTATAAAATTCATTTTAACACATGTTTTAATCATGTTTCATGTATTTTACTGCAGTATTTTTAAATTTTACCATTTTGGGTTTTACCTTGGTAATTAGATTTTAGCAATGAAATTTATATTTTATTAAAACTTTAAGGTAAATTATCTGGCCAAATTTTTATTTCAAGAACATAAATTTAAGCTTCTTGTAATATGATTCAATTTATAAATAAAAAATTACTTTTATGTTAAAACATTTAATATGTAAAAAAAAAGTTTTGTAGAAGAATAGTTTTTGCAACATTAAGTGTTCTTAATATTATATAACATTAATTACCAACTAAATGTGTGATAATTTATTTTTATATATGTTTAAAAATCATATAAAAACATTATATAAAATATATTAATTTAATTTATTAGATAAAAATTGCATAACATTAGTAAAACAAATATTTGAAAATTACTCTCACCGTTATCATGGTCCTTAATTTTAATCCTAGAAATCATAATTTTATGAATAAATAATGAAATTGACCTTATTAAATAATATGAAAATTAATATCTAAAATTTAAAAATTATTTTGTTATATTTAATTTCTATAAGTGATGAAAACTAATTTTTTTAATATAAGTGAATAAAAATAGTTTTTAGAGTAAAATATTACTTATGTTTCCAAAACGTTAAACATGGGTTTTATAAATTCAAAATTAAATTTTAAAATTATTTATTTTACTTTATAAATGTATATTTTTTAAATAATTTTTTTAAAAACTTTTAAATAATTCTTATATTATGATAATGCTATAAAAGTGATAGTATTTACAAAATCAGTATTTTTCACTATTCAATCTCAAATTCTACCTTTTCAAGAAAATATCAAAAATTAATTCTAAGATAATTTTTACATGATAAATTAAAAAATAATTTTTCTATAAAATTAAAATTATAAAAGTTACAAATTTAATTTTTAAGGAAGATAAAAAATATAAAGAAAAACATTTTTTAATTTAAAATTATTATTTTTTAATGTTCTTAATATTATTTCATATCAATTTATAATTTAAATATTTTAATATAATTTTTTTTATATAATAATATTTTAAAAAATTTCAATTTAATTTATTTGGATAATTTCTACAAAACTTTAAAAAAAATATTTCTTTGAAATATTACTTTCATATTAATTTTTTTGTCAAATTTTATTAAAACTATATATTTATATTTGATAAAACACTATTTTATTGAATATTTTATTGATAATAAATGATATAATTTCCTCACATTGTGTTAAATATGTTTAATTAGAAAGTATTTGGAATTAGATCATTCATTTGAATATTTGATGAAAATTATAGTTTTACCCTTTATAGTTCACTGTAGTATTTCGAAAATAAATATTTTTATTTTTATTATTTGAATTTGAAATTTTGTAACCATGTTAATAACATAATTATATACAACTTTTATTCAGGACACTAAAGCTAAAGAGTGCATTAGATTGTTGAAAATGGTCCATGAAGTTAAAGTTGGGCTGGACTCGACAGAATGGATAAGCTTCTGTATTGCGGCCATAACTCCTACATATGGGATTTTATTGAGCCCAAATTTGTAGAGGAGATATAGGACCCATATCCTCACATTTTATCCTTCTGGAAGGCCGGCCAATTCATGCGTTTTGGTGGTCCAATGGGCGGTTAAATTTGCATTAAAATATTTGGCCGAATTTCCACATTCACACTTGAAACCACTTGTAACCTCTCCTTCCCTCCACTCTATAAATTGGAGTTTTTCTCATTTGGAGGGGTTGGGACGTGCATTAGGAGATTGGAGGAAGATGAGAATTCTTTTCACCCAAATTATCCAACCATTGTAAGAGGGGTAGCTCTTGAAGCAAGGATCCCTCATCGAAGCCTCCTTCTTTTCTTCATTTTGTAATGTTTTCATTTGTGTAATAAACTTCATTGTTCTTCTTTTATTTCTTCTCTTTCCTTCTGTTTTGTTTAAATTTATTCTTCTCTTAATATTCCTCTTTGGGTTGGAATCAAGAGTGGAGACAAGATTGGGTTATACCCTTTCAATCCTTTGCTTATGCAAATTGTCTCCATGATGACTACACCGCCCATGGAAGAGTAGTTCTTTTTAGTAATCGGTCGACCTCTCACCTTCTTCATTAATTTATTTTGAATCAATGATCTAATGTAATTCACTAAACATGATCCATTAATTGAGATTTTAATTTAAATGAAACTAAGCAAGAAATTGAATAGTTAACACAAAACACGTGAGGTCAGGAATTGTGTGAACTCTGAGAGCGCAACCTTAACCGGTAATTCAAAACCACACGGGATCAATTTGTAGAGTTCAAATATAACCCCTAAACTCAATTAATCCTCATTTCCAGATTGGTTATGTGCCTTAATTTACCACTGAACATAAGATAATCTTAGAACATCAATCAAAGCAGGGTGTTGCGATTGCATGTTCCGAAGTTAGCCTAAGGTTAAATTCACTTCATCTTCGTGGTAAAGTTAATTCTCGTAGGGTTCGGGATTTAACAAATTAAGGGATCATAATTAAGTGAATATTAATTTAAATGATAATGATTAATAAATGATTGAAGAGGTAGAGTTAGATCGATTATACATTTTAAAATATATTTCTAAAAAAACATCTTCTTGTTGTGTCATTATAATCGAAACTTCATTTCAAACTTAAAAACAAAAAAATGCAATCTTCTTCCAGCAAACTTCTTCTACATTTATAAACTATAAAAAACCACCCCCAAACTTTCAAGTAGTGTTTTTATTCCCTTTTATTTTGTTTCTAGAATACCTCTGAAAAGTTGTTTTAATTCACTTCCTCCTTTGAGAGACGACCTTGGTCAGCCACTCTGCTGCACCTAAGTACCCCAAAATCGCACTAATCATTTGAGGGCACCCACGATAGCGCTCTTTCAAATTGGCACCATTTCTGAGGAGGCAAGTAATTATTTCAACCAATTAGAGGTATTTATTTTATTTTACATTTTATTCTCTTACTCTCTTCTTTCTTCCTTTTTTACCCAATCTAATTTTTCTTCCTCTTCTTTTGTTTTCTTCTACTTCTTTTTGGACCATCAACTCAAACTTCTCATTTTTATTTTACTATGGTCCACTTTCTTTCATTTCATTTTTATTTGATCTATGACACGAACTAATCCCGAAGATCTCTTAGATCTTGACCCTAAGATTGAACGTAGCCTTAGGACACGAATCAGACATTCTCAATCTACGGGAAGTTTCAATATTCAAACAGTTGGTGAATTACTCTCTTCTGGAAACATTGAAATTGGAAGCTATTCAAATTCAAACATAAAAGAGGAACCAATGGCTGAAAACAATGGAAATGAACTTAATTGAACCATTCGAGAATTGGCTGCACCTGATATTAACTATCAACCAAACTGTATTGCATACCAAAATCGCGAATCGGAATTTGAACTAAAATATGGGTTAATTAACTTACTTCCAAAGTTTCATGGCCTCTCTGGTGAGGATCCTAATAAACATTTGAAAAAATTTAATGTGGTTTTCTCACCCCTTAAACCAAGAAATGTTTCTGAAGATCAAATCAAATTAATAGCATTCCCATTCTCACTTGATGGAGCTGCAAAAGACTGGATGTATTATTTACAACCCGAAGATGTAACTTGTTGGAACGATTTGAAACGTCTTTTCTTGTAGAGAATTTTTCCAGCATCAAGGACCACATCCATTCGAAAGGAGATTTCAGGGATCAAGCAAGCACAAGGGGAGTCAATGTATGAGTATTGGGAGAGATTCAAGAAGTTGTGTGCAAGTTGTTTGCATCACCAAATCAGTGAGAAACTCCTCATCTAATACTTCTACGAAGGACCCACACCCATGGAGAGGATCATGGTGGATACTGCAGCTAGAGGAGCATTGGTGGACAAGACACCAGCAGCCGCACGTGCATTGATTGACAAGATGGCCCAAAACTCCCAACAATTTGGCGATAGAGGTACACCACATGTCAGGGGAGTGCATCAGGTAAGTCCTTCTTCTCTTGAAAGTCATTTGATTGATACTAAGTTGGAAGAATTGAACACTATGGTGAGGCAAATTTCTTTGGCACAAAAGACATCTCTACCCCCTCCTTCAAGGCCTTGTGGTATTTGCACTGAGACAAGCCACCCAACTGACTGTTGCCCACAACTACAAGAAACAGAAGATTGTGCAGCAGTGTTCCCTGGGAGACCATATCAGAAGCAACAACAACAACCATATCCCCAAAAGAAGTTTTATCCATCATACAACCAAGGGTGGAAAGATCAGTCAGACATGAGGTATGGCTCTGGACAACAACAAAGAACCCCTTTTCAACCAAACTTCCAATAGCCTCCACCTTACAAACAGGGTTTCCAACAACCCCAAAGGAGATTCGAAGCTCAAAAATCAATGAGTCAGCAACAAGGGAATCTCCAACACAAGGTAGACTCTAACAATGATGATCTTTTCAAACAAATTGTTCTCAATCAACAGAATGAGCTAAAGAGTCAAGGTTCGGGGCTGAGGGAGTTAAAGACTCAAATGAGCCAGATTGCCACCGCCCTCCATGAACTTGTAAGTAAGAATTCTAGAAATATACCTTCCCAACCCACTCCAAATCCAAAGGGGAATGTTAGTTCCATCACATTGAGAAGTGGGAAGAAAATAAACGATACATCTGTACCTACCATTCCACCAGGATTCACCTCTACTCCAGAGAAGCTGCATTCCATATCAACTGATGAGAAATCCAAGGAGAAAGATAAAGGTAAGAAAAAGATTGATGATATTCCTCCTAAACCCCTTCCTTTTCCAAACAGGGTTGTTCAAACCAAGAAGATGGCTGAAAAATCAATACAAAAGGAGGTTTTGGACACATTCAAGTGTGTAGAGATCAACATTCCTCTACTTGAAGCCATTAAGAAAATTCCAAGGTATGCAAAATTATTAAAAGAACTTTGTACCAATCGAAGAGGGCTCAAGGGAAATGAGAGGATAAACCTTGGAAGGAATGTCTCAGCACTCATTACACCAACTCTAGCAATGACGAAAAAGTGCAAGGATCCAGGGACATTCACCATCCCATGTACCATAGGGGAGTTTCACTTCTCTGATGCTCTTTGTGATTTAGGAGCTTCAATAAATGTGATGCCTCACTCTGTATTATCTTCCTTGTAGGTTGGTGAGTTGAATCCAACAAGAGTAGTGGTGCAACTGGCGAATAGAACTACGAAATATCCAGCGGGAGTCCTTGAGGATGTACTTGTCCGGGTAAGATACATGATCTTCCCAGCAGATTTCTACGTGCTTAACATGGAGGAAGATCAGGTAAGTTCTCATTCCCCCATTATCTTAGGTAGACCCTTCCTCAAAACTGCAAAAACTATTATAAATGTCAATGAGGGTACACTTTCCAGGGAATTTGGGGATGAAGTTGTGATATTTAATGTTATGAATTCCAAGAAGTACCCCTCAGAGGACCATTCAGCTTTTGTTATCTCCCATTTTGAACCACCAAATAAAAACTCCATGGAATTTGATTGTCCTATGCTTAGGGAGATTATGAGTATTGGTTCGAGTTTGATGTCTAAGAGCACTTCCACACATGTTGCTGATACACAATCCTCTCTTGGATTTGATTTTGAAATGGAATCATATTCTGATTTTGATCATGTGAACTCTGATTATGACATGGCTATAGAGTATGCTGATGGATTTGATGCTTTATTCTCTGATTATGATGATTTATATTCTGATACTGATGCTCTTTGTGCACATATTTCAGTTCCTTCTATGACCCCATCCATACACCTCCCCCTACACTGGAACTCAAGCCATTGCCACCAAATATAAAATACTCATACTTGTTGAGTGGTGAGAGATTACCTGTTATCATTCCTAACAATCTCCCTTTTGAACATGAAGAAAAACTTTTGAATCTTTTTAGGGAGAACATCAGGGCAATCGAGGGGACCTTGGCTAGCATATCAGGTATTAGCCCCTCCATTTTCATGCATAGGATTCTCTTGGAGGATGGGGCTAAACCGGTGAGACATCCAAAAAGGAGACTCAATCCCTCCCTCCTGGAAGTTGTTAAAAAAGAAGTTGAGAAATTGCTCGAGGTAGGTATAATCTTTCCCATTTCAGATTATCAGTGGGTAAGTCCAATTCAGGTTGTGCCTAAGAAAACTAGTTTTACTGTTGTTAAAAATGAGAAAGATGAGTTAGTTCCAATGAGGGTGCAAAACAGTTGGCGTATGTGTATTGATTATAGGAAACTAAATCAGACCACTCGCAAGGACCATTTCCCCCTCCCATTTATTGATCAAATGCTCGAGAGACTAGTTGGGAAAACACACTATTGTTTCTTGGATGGATTTTCTGTATATTTTCAGGTTTCTATAGCTCCAGAGGATCAGGAGAAGACTACATTCACCTGTCCCTTTGGCACATTTGCCTACCGGAGAATGCCATTTGGACTTTGCAATACCCCAGGTACCTTCCAGAGATGCATGGCGAGTATTTTTTCTGATTTTATTGAGACCAGCATGGAGGTATTTATGGATGATTTTACAGTGTATGGATCCTCATTTGATGAATGTCTAAAGAGTTTGGGAAAGGTATTTAATCATTGTATTGAGAAGAATCTGGTCCTGAACTTTGAAAAGTGTCATTTCATGGTAGAGCAAGGCATTTTCTTAGGGCATGTAGTGTCAAAACATGGGATAGAGGTTGATAGATCTAAGATATACATTATTTCATCCCTTCCATATCCTACATGTGTGTGTGATGTTAGATCTTTCCTAGGGCATGCAGGGTTTTATCGACGCTTCGTCAAAGATTTTAGTAAGATTGCTCTTCCTATGTCAAGATTGCTTCAAAAGGATTCTGATTTTGTGTTTGATGTTTCTTGCAGGAATTAATTTGATGAGCTAAAACAACGTCTGACCACTCCACCTATTATACAGCCCCTGCGGTGGGACCTTCCATTTGAGCTTATGTGTGACGCCTCCAACTTCGCGGTTGGAGCTGTCTTATCTCAGAGGGTGGAAGGACGTTCACATGTGATTGCCTATGCATCAAGGACATTGGATTCAGCCCAATAAAACTACACAACCATGGAAAAGGAGTTTCTTGCTGTCATATTTTCTTTAGATAAATTCTGTTCATATTTATTGGTCTCTAAAGTAGTTGTTTTTTCTGACCATACAGCTTTGAGGTACCTCTTGAAGAAGCCAGATGCAAAGCCACGACTTATCCATTGGATGCTCCTTCTTCAAGAGTTTGACCTTGAGATAAAGGAAAAGAAGGGGTAAGAGAATTTGGTGGCGGACCACATGAGTAGGCTTACTCACACACTAGAGGATGACACCTTGGACCAGGTACCACTTCGGGACACTTTTCCTGATGAGAATCTTTATTCCATCTCAGGTACACATCCTTGGTATGCTGATTTAGTGAACTACATTATTTCCTTTGAAATCCCTGCAAATTTAAAGAAATATCAAGTCCAAAAATTAAAAAGTGAGTCTAGGTATTATGTTTGGGATGATCCTTACCTCTGGCGCATGTGTAGTGACCAAGTCATTAGGAGGTGTGTTCCCGATCATGAGTTTGAGTCTTTTTTGCATTTCTGTCATACACTTGCTTGTGGTGGACACTTTGGACCCCAAAGGACAGCTAGGAAGGTTTTGGACACTGGATTATATTGGCCTAGCTTGTTCCATGATGCCCATGTGTTTTGTAAGTCATGCTCTTGTTGCCAACACACTGGGAATATTTCTAGGAGACATGAGATGCCCCAACAACCCATACTATTTTGTGAGATTTTTGATGTATGGGGCATTGATTTTATGGGTCCTTTTCCTAGTTCATTTGGATTTTTGTATATTTTGGTTGCTGTTGATTATGTGAGTAAATGGGTGGAGGCCAAGGCCACCAGGACTGACGATTCTCATGTTGTTGTGGACTTTGTCAAAGCACAGATTTTTTGCAGGTTTGGAGTACCAAAGGCCACATCAGTGACCAAGGGACACACTTTTGCAATAGGAATTTTTCTTACCTCCATCAAAAGTATGGGGTGACACACAAAACATCAACACCATACCACCCCCAAACAAATGGCCAGGCTAAGGTTTCAAATTGTGAGTTGAAACAAATATTAGAGAAAACCGTGCAGCCAAATAGGAAGGATTGGAGTAAGCGCTTGGATGATGCATTGTGGGCTTATAGGACAGCATACAAGACACCCATTGGTATGTCCCCATTTAGGAATGTTTTTGGTAAAGCATGTCATCTCCCAGTGGAAGTCGAGCATCGGGCATATTGGGCTATAAAGAAATGCAGCATGGATTTGGCCCAAGCTAGAATTCAAAGAAAGTTGCAAATTCAAGAGATTGAGGAGATTAGACTGTCATCATATGAGAACTCAAGGATCTACAAGGAAAGATCAAAAGCAGCTCATGACAAAATGATCCAACAAAGGGAGTTTCATGTTGGAGAGAAAGTCCTTCTCTACAGTTCACTACTGAAGCTGATGCCTGGTAAGTTGCGTTCCAGATGGTTAGGTCCTTATATTGTATCTAATGTTTTTCCTTATGGTGCAGTGGAGATCACACAAGAGGAAACTGGAAGGAGATTTACAGTCAATGGGCAATGTTTGAAGAGATACATCGAGGGACTTCCTACCGATGCAGTTGATTTTATCACACTGCATGACCCCATCATCACTTGAGCACATCAGGCTGTTCCTAACCCTTTCACTTTTATATTATTTGTCCTATTTAAAAATTCTGCATTTCATGTTAATATATCATCTCATGGGTTCACATTGAGGACAATGAAATATTTTAAGTGTGGGGGAGGGAACGTTTTGGTTTAGTAATTTCAATTGTTTTGCTGTTAAAAAAAATTGTGTGTTTTTCAAATTTTGTGTGTTTATTTTTCAATTTTCTTTGTGTTTATGAAATTTTTGAGCTAAAATGATTCTCATCACCATTTTGAAATGCATATCAATGAGTGAAACAATTTATCCCTTGAAACTAAGCATAAATGAATACTGAAATGACTTTGTTTCAAGTTCAAATATTTATTAATTTCATGAAAAGTACGCTGAATTTTGAATCCCATGCCAATCTCACTGTCTTTATATTTGAAATCAATTTCCTGTGAGGCTTCTAAACCATTATTTTCATATTCTTTAAATTCACCTATATTCTTGAGAGAACCAAACCATACTTGATTTAACCATAATTTGATCTATTAATGTCAAAACTTGAGGGTTTGAGATAATTATGTTTAAATGATTGAGGCATTTGTTTGGTATTAAAGCCCCTATTTCAAAGAATCCATTTTTATAATGGACTGCCATGAATATTTAATCCTTGTAGACCTTATAATCCATGCACATCCTATTAGGTTAGCCACATTACAAGCCAATTTTCCCTATCCAACCAACTCTTGAAGTGAAATTGCATAATCTAGTTGAGCTTAAGTGTGGGGGAAGCTGTCTTGTGTTGTGCCACCACATTCTGTGATACTTTGGGTGGAAAATTAAATTCTGAAGAGATGTGTTTTCTAATGAAGAAATCCATTATATTGAAAGTTGTGCCTTTTCTGGAGCTTTCATGACAAGTGAAGTCGTGCCTTTTCTGGAGCTTCTAATTGAGGTTGAAAGTTGTGCCCATCTGGAGCTTTCAAGAAAATCATTTTTTAGAAGATTGAAATTTTTGATGCTCAAATGATGAATGGTGTAAACCTTTCATGACTTTTCATGATTATGGAGGTGAATTTATACTATGTGGATTGATGAGAATACCATATTTAAGTGAAAATTAGATTAATGCAATTTTGCTTCAAAAAGAGTCAAGCCCTCCTCATTCAGCCTCAGAATTTTTCACATCTTAATCCTACCAACTGAAAACCACATAACAACCCTGAAAAGTCCTCATGATAAACATATGTCCTTGACTCACATCGGGTGGCAATGTAGGAATTTATCAAGCCTATGGTGACCCTTTTATGAGTTTGGATGAGAAAGACATTGCAAAAAAAATGATATTTGAGTGATGAGTGAAAATTCAAGCGAGGTAAGTGTTTTGTGCATGGGAGGATAAATGAAGTGGAAATATATTGAATGATATAAATGGAGAACTTGAAATAATGGTTTTTTATGAGGCATGATATCTTTTGTTTCTTGGTGTGTAATTGTTTGATCTCAAATATATGTGTCTCAAAATTGGTTTTGATTTGATATTGATGTTTACTTGATATGAGATTTTGCTCAGGAGTGCAAAAGGGTAAGTGTGGGGGAGTTGATAAAACACTATTTTATTGAATATTTTATTGATAATAAATGATATAATTTCCTCACATTGTGTTAAATATGTTTAATTAGAAAGTATTTGGAATTAGATCATTCATTTGAATATTTGATGAAAATTCCAGTTATACCCTTTATAGTTCACTGTAGTATTTCGAAGCTAAATATTTTTATATTTATTATTTGAATTTGAAATTGTTTACTAGTGTTCCTAACATAATTATCTATAACTTTTATTCAGGACACTAAAGCTAAATAGTGCATTAGTGTGTTGAAAATGGTCCATGAAGTCAAAGTTGGGCTGGACTCGCCAGAATGGATAAGCTTCTGTATTGCGGACATAACTCCTACATATGGGCTTTTATTGAGCCCAAATTTGGAGAAGCGATAGAGAACCAATATCCTCACATTTGATACTTCTGGAAGGCCGGACAATTCACGCGTTGTTGTGGTCAAATGGGCGGTGCAATTTGCATTAAAATATTTGGACGAATTTCCACATTCACACTTGAAACCACTTGTAACCTCTCCTCCCCTCCCCTCTATAAATTGGAGGTTTTCTCATTTGGAGGGGTTGGGACGTGCATTAGGAGATTGTAGGAAGAGGATAATTTGTTTCACCCAAATTCTCCAACCATTGTAAGAGGGGTAGCTCTTGAAGCAAGGATCCCCTCATCGAAGCCTCCTTCTCTTCTTCATTTTGTAATGTTTTCATTTGTGTAATAAACTTCATTGTTCTTCTTTTATTTCTTCTCTTTCCTTCTGTTTTATTTAAATTTATTCTTCTATTAATATTCATCTTTGGTTTTGAATCAAGTGTGGAGACAAGATTGGTTTATACCCTTTAAATCCTTTGCTTATGCAAATCGTCTCCACGATGACTACACCGCCCATGGAAGAGTAGTTCTTTTTAGTAATCGGTCGACCTCTCACCTTCTTCATTCATTTATTTTGAATCAATGATCTAATGTAATTCACTAAACATGATCCATTAATTGAGATTTTAATTTAAATTAAACTAAGCAACCAATTGAATAGTTAACACAAAACACGCGAGGTCGGGAATTGTGTGAACTGTGAGAGCGCAACCTTAACCGGTAATTCAAAACCACACGGGATCAATTTGTAGAGTTAAAATATAATATCTATACTCAATTAATACTCATTTACAGAGTGGTTATGTGCCTTAATTTACCACTGACCATAAGCTAATCTGAGAACATCAATCAAAGCAGGGTGTTGCGATTGCATGTTCCGAAGTTAGCCTAAGGTTAAATTCACTTCATCTTCGTGGTAAAGTTAATTCTCGTAGGGTTCGGGATTTAAAAAATTAAGGGATCATAATTAAGTGAACATTAATTTAAATGATAATTATTAATAAATGATTGAAGAGGTATAGTTAGATCGATTACGCCTTTTAAAATAGATTTCGAAAAAAACATCTTCGTGTTGTGTCATTCTAATCGAAACTTCATTTCAAAATTAAAAACAAAAAAAATGCAATCTTCTTCCAGCAAACTTCTTCTAGATTTATAAACTATAAACAAACACCCCCATACTTTCAAGTATTGTTTTTATTCCCTTTTATTTTCTTTCTAGAATACCTCTGAAAAGTTGTTTTAATTCACTTCCTCCTTTGAGAGACGACCTTGGTCAGCCACTCTGCTGCACCTAAGTACCCCAAAATCGCACTAATCATTTGAGGGCACCCACGATAGCGCTCTTTCAAATTGGCACCATTTCTGGGGAGGCAAGTAATTATTTCAACCAATTAGAGGTATTTATTTTATTTTACATTTTATTCTCTTACTCTCTTCTTTCTTCCTTTTTTACCCAATCTAATTTTTCTTCCTCTTCTTTTGTTTTCTTCTACTTCTTTTTGGACCATCAACTCAAACTTCTCATTTTTATTTTACTATGGTCCACTTTCTTTCATTTCATTTTTATTTGATCTATGACACGAACTAATCCCGAAGATCTCTTAGATCTTGACCCTGAGATTGAACGTAGCCTTAGGACACGAATCAGACATTCTCAATCTACGGGAAGTTTCAATATTCAACCAGTTGGTGAATTACTCTCTTCTGGAAACATTGAAATTGGAAGCTATTCAAATTCAAACATAAAAGAGGAACCAATGGCTGAAAACAATGGAAATGAACTTAATTGAACCATTCGAGAATTGGCTGCACCTGATATTAACTATCAACCAAACTGTATTGCATGCCCAAATCGCGAATCGGAATTTGAACTAAAATATGGGTTAATTAACTTACTTCCAAAGTTTCATGGCCTCTCTGGTGAGGATCCTAATAAACATTTGAAAGAATTTAATGTGGTTTTCTCACCCCTTAAACCAAGAAATGTTTCTGAAGATCAAATCAAATTAATAGCATTCCCATTCTCACTTGATGGAGCTGCAAAAGACTGGATGTATTATTTACAACCCGAAGATGTAACTTGTTGGAACGATTTGAAACGTCTTTTCTTGCAGAGAATATTTCCAGCATCAAGGACCACATCCATTCGAAAGGAGATTTCAGGGATCAAGCAAGCACAAGGGGAGTCAATGTATGAGTATTGGGAGAGATTCAAGAAGTTGTGTGCAAGTTGTTTGCATCACCAAATCAGTGAGCAACTCCTCATCTAATACTTCTACGAAGGACCCACACCCATGGAGAGGATCATGGTGGATACTGCAGCTGGAGGAGCATTGGTGGACAAGACACCAGCAGCCGCACGTGCATTGATTGACAAGATGGCCCAAAACTCCCAAAAATTTGGTGATAGAGGTACACCACATGTCAGGGGAGTGCATCAGGTAAGTCCTTCTTCTCTTGAAAGTCATTTGATTGATACTAAGTTGGAAGAATTGAACACTATGGTGAGGCAAATTTCTTTTGCACAAAAGACATCTCTACCCCCTCCTTCAAGGCCTTGTGGTATTTGCACTGAGACAAGCCACCCAACTGACTATTGCCCACAACTCCAAGAAACAGAAGATTGTGCAGCAGTGTTCCCTGGGAGACCATATCAGCAGCAACAACAACAACCATATCCCCAAAAGAAGTTTGATCCATCATACAACCAAGGGTGGAAAGATCAGTCAGACATGAGGTATGGCTCTGGACAACAACAAAGAACCCCTTTTCAACCAAACTTCTAATAGCCTCCACCTTACAAACATGGTTTCTAACAACCCCAAAGGAGATTCGAAGCTCAAAAATCAACGAGTCAGCAATAAGGGAATCTCCAACACAAGGGAATCTCCAACGATCGGTGAGACCGATTGGTGAGATCGATCGGTGAGACCGATCGGTGTGACCGATCGGTGAGACCGATCGGTGAGACCGACCGGTGAGAACGATTGGTGAGACCGACCGGTGAGACCGACCGGTGAGACCGATCGGTGACACCGATCGGTGAGACCGATCGGTGCCACCGATCGGTGAGACCGATCGGTGAGACCGGCCGACGTCGCCCGGCCTTGCCAAGTTGTTCCAGTAACGTTCCTTTTTCGCAAATAGGGTTTTAAACCCTATTCTGCCTTGTTAAAAATATCTTGGGAATCCGAAACGTGCACAAAGGTTTTAATTAAATGCTTCATTAATCCATGGGTCGGTTAAAACCACCCAGCACCTTTAATGATGGGTCAAGCCGTGTGGTCAACCCACGACTTCCACGTTTTACGCGGTTTCCCGTTTTCACCTTAACCGTCCCCGGCTCTTATAAATTTAGGGTTAGGCCGTGGTTTTCCCCTTCTTCGATCGTGGCTCTTCTGGTGCATCGGGACCGCCGCGTCGTTATCCGTAAAGTTCCGCGCCCCCGGCCTAAACGTCGATCATCTATCAACAAGTAGGGAATTTCTTTCGTCTCTCACTTTTGTGTATCATGCGGGGTGGGCGTTACTTTTGTTCCTATGGAATTGGTTGAACCAAACCCTAATGAAGATAATAAACGAAGTTCTAAAGGAAGAAGGGGAAGGGGTTGTGATCGTTGTTATGCTTTATCTTGAATCATCCTTTTTGTTGTGCTGGTTCATGTTTTCTGAAAATTGAGGCCGTTGGTGGTCGTTGTGTGTGCACTGTTGAACCCCCTAGTGATGTTTTAAATGGGTTGCTGAAATTGTGAACTCCTGCTATAAAATTGGTTAACCACTATATCCGGCTGAATAATTGAAAGCACCAGGATCGGCCCTTCTGTGATAACTCCCGGTTAGAACACACGGAATTTGAAATCATGGAGTGTGTTAAATCTTTTAAATCTGAAAATCCCTGACTTGTGTTGGTAGTGGTTGGTGGTTGTTTTCCCTTCGGGCCGTTTTCTGGAATGTGGGAGGGGATGGGATCCCTTGTTTTTTTTTATACTCTCATTGGCTGTGTGAATTTGGGGGATGGGATCTCCTGTTGGTATGGTTTCAGTGGTTGTGAGTTTTTATCACAAATTGGGGAGAGATCCTCTGTTGGCAGAACCGGGTGTGAGTGTTTTGGTTGATATATACTTTGACGTTTTTCCTTGGTTATGCTTATGGTAGTTGCCCAGTAGTGCTTAAAATTAATTGAACATTTGACTGAACGTGAAACAAGAATGGGACAAATGGTTTGTGGGCAAGGGTCGTGAATTTTGACTCGGACGTTGTGGTGTTGTGTTCTGTAGGTTGGCTAGGAAAACCTAAGTTTTGGGTGAGTGTTTGTTACCTATATCTATACTTGTAGCTTTGTGTTTCTTATTCGCGCCCCACCCAAGTTGAGCACTTAGTGCCGAACACCCCCATTTATGGGGGAAGGGTGTTTTTCCCAACACTATCCTTAGTGGCTGGTTATTAGCTCCTTTTCTGCTCCCTTTCCCGAATAGCCCAAGTACCTTCGGGCAGGCTGTGATGGCCTAAAGTCCATTATTAGCCCAAGAATCATCGGTCAGGGTGTTGTGGTGGTTGGCCAGGTGTGTGCGGCAGGTGGTTTCCCAAGTGTCTTCAGGATGAGGCCCAGGTGTCTTCGGGCGTGGCAGTGGATCCTTTAGCCCAGGTGTCTTCGGGCGTAGCGGTGGTTGTTCTGGCCTAGGTGTTTGCAGGCATGGTTACATGTGACAATTGAGGCCCAGGTGTGTGCGGGCGGGATTTGGCAGTGGGACTGCGTGTGGTTGTGGCCCAGGTGTGTGGGGGCGGGATTTGGCAGTGGGACTGTGTGTGGTTGTGGCCCAGGTGTGTGCGGGCGGGATTTGGCAGTGGGACTGCGGTGAGAATGGCGGGATTGGTCCGATGCGTAGGATGTCTCAATAACCAGTGGGAAAGTGGCGCGGGGTACCCAAACATCGATGTGCTCTTATTATATATATTACTTGACTTGCGTTATTTGGGGAGTGAGCCTTGGTGAGGCCTGGGATGGATAGTTGCCTTGTTAGTTGTTTGGTTCACTCTTTTCTCACGGGACTTTAGTACGTTCCCCCACTTGTGCACGAGAGTCTTGGTTTTTCCTACTGAGTTTACTTGTATGCTCACCCTACGTATATAAAACTGCTTCCAGGTTTCCAAGAGGACTTCGGGGATCACGCAGGACCTTACTAGCTCGGACTTTTGGAGCAGTTGCAGTTGTTTCTCTCTTCTTTTGGTACTTACCTTGTAGTCATCCTTTTTCACTTTGTGGCTTTCACTTTTGAAACATGCATGTGGGAATGGTTTACTTTGGGCTTTACTTTTCTTTCTACCTTGGTGTTGTTGGGTTTTGTCCTCCTTATCTTTCGATCCTATAAAATAAAAAGGGTAATGCCTTCCATTTGCGAGAATTTCCTATACCCTTGGTGCTAGTCGCCACTCCGGGACCTATTGAAGGCGGGTTTCGGGGGTCATTATCTCTCCTTCAACTTAAAGAAGGGAGGGACTGGCAATCTGCTGACTCTTCCCTCCTTTTGGTGAAGGCGGGTCATGACAGAATGGTATCAGAGGCAGGGTTGGGTTGAGAGATAGGACGGAGTCTGGAGTTAGGCACAGTAAGGATTGCATGGGATGGTAAGGCAACAGCGTTGGGTGACCTTGGTGCGTGAATTAGGCCAGGGAGGACCGGCTAGGAAACGGGATTTTAGGGCCCCCCGTGATCCAATGCAAGGACTCTGGACCTACCGAACGACCAAGTAAGTCCACACTGATTGCAGGGTAGAGACCCTAGGAAAGGTACATGCATCATAAATGACTTGTGTTTTTGTGTTTCTGGGATGTCTTGGGAAACTAAGAATAAATTAAATCTTAATAAGTTTTGAGAACGGTTTTCTTTGCACTACTGGGCTTAGGCATTCCTTATTTACCTTGCAGCTATGGCACCTGGAAGGCGACCACGTGTGGTACAGGCGATCGAGAATCCTGAGACTACTTTGGCCAATCGGCAGAGAGCTAATCGGGAGGAAGAGGACGACCAGTGGCAGAAGACTCTTCGAGCCTTTCAGCGACAGGCCCTCGAGAAATACGAGGGCAGCACCTCCGACATGAAGACGGAAGGCTGGCTGGAGGAGCTAGTCATAGCCTTCGTCCTGATTCGGGCCCCGACGGAGTATTGGGTTCCTCTGGCTGTTAGCCAAATGCGAGGAGTGACACGTCAGTGGTGGATGCTTCACCTGGGGAGTAGGAAAGAGTCCGAGGTTGCTTGGGCGGACTTCGAGAGGGAGTTCCGGGCGGAGTTTCTCTCCTCGACAATGAAGGCGGAGAAGAGGCAGGAGCTACTCTCCCTCCAGCAGGGGAGCATGTCCGTGAGGGAACTTGGAATCAAGTTCAAGGACCTCCTGCGTTTTGCTCCGGACCTCTTTCCCGATGAGGAGTCTCGGGCAAGACGTTTGGAGGAGGCGCTCCGACCCTCCCTCCAGTATGCTGTTACTCCCTTTACCCTTCCGACATACTTAGAGGTTCAGAAGAAGGCCGAAGTGGTGGAAAGGATGCATGCTCTAGGCGGACTGTCACGAGAAGGGATCCAGCTGGGACCATCGAAGGGGAAGGCCGTCAGCACCAGGCCTCCAGCATCGGGACCCTCCAGGTTCTGACCCGCAGGGAGCAGGCCGCAGCAGTTTCAGTTTCGATCCCCTGTCCCACGTTCTTTTCCTTCAGGCTCGGGACCACGGTGCTTCATCTGCGGGAGCCCTGGACATCTTCGGAGTCAGTGCCCCGATCGGGTGCAGTACAGCAGTGGCAGTCATCCCCAGCGTCCGCCACAGCAGCAGTTCCCAGCCAGACACTTCCAGCAGCAGCAGCAGGGACAGCGAGCTCCCGCTCCTCCGCAGGCAGACATAGGAGGGGGAGGCCGACCTCAGGTTGCTCCCCAGGGACCTCAACCAGGGCGTAGTCGGGGAGGTGGCCGACAGCCGAGGGGCAGGGGAGCTGGGCGTGGACAGTTACACGCCGCAGAAGCAACAGTTCCAGCAGGGCCAGAGGTTGTTCGAGGTACGATCAGTGTGTTTAGCACTCTTGCTTATGCTTTGTTCGATACCGGAGCTTCGCACTCCTTTGTTGCACCCAGTCTAGCCCGCGCCTTGGGTCTAGATGCCGAGAGACTTCCAGTGCCCCTGGTGTTGAGCACACCAGTTGGAGGTCCTCCGACAGCACCAGCTCTATGGGAAGTTGTCAAAGTGCAAGTTCTGGGCGCGAGAAGTGCACTTCCTCGGACATGTAGTGTCTGAGCAGGGAGTAGCAGTCGACCCATCAAAGGTTGAGGCAATTGTTTCTTGGGAAGCACCCAAGAATGTGGCGGAAGTTCGGAGTTTCCTCGGACTGGCAGGCTACTACTGGAGATTCGTACCCAACTTCTCCCGGGTAGCAGCCCCTTTGACGGCTTTGACCAAGAAGGACCAGGTTTTCATGTGGAGCGAGCAATGTGAGTCGTCCTTCAGCTACCTAAAAGAAAAACTGGTTAGTGCCCCAGTGTTGAGGTTGCCAGAAGGAGGGATGGCCTATGAGGTATGCTGTGATGCTTCAGGACAGGGCCTGGGGTGCGTACTGATGCAGCGACAAGGGGTGATCTCTTACGGGTCCAGGCAGCTACGCCCCCATGAGCGGAACTATGCCACCCATGACCTGGAGCTTGCAGCGGTAGTGTTCGCATTAAAGCTGTGGCGACATTACCTCTTTGGGGAGCGCTTTGTGGTCTTCACCGATCACAAAAGCTTGCGCTATATCTTCTCCCAGCGTGACTTGAACTTGCAACAGCGGAGGTGGGTCGAGTTTCTCCAGGACTACGACTTTGAGATCTCATACACTGAAGGTAAGGGAAACGTTGTGGCTGATGCCCTGAGCAGGAAGCCGCATCAGGAGGTGGTTCGGGAATCTGCTGATGCTTGGAAGGCGATGGGGGAGTTGGCTGCCTTGCACTTGGATGCAAGGGTGGAAGGTACTAGAGGCTGTTTGTTTCAGATGACGGTACAGTCCTCTTTGTTGCAGCAAGTGGAAGAGTCTCAGTGGGGAGATCCTGAGGTGGAAGTGTTGCGGGATCGTGTCGATCAGGGGAACGCCCCGGAAGGATGGTCGGAGGACAGCCGACGTCGGATGCTCTTTCATCGGAGGTTGTTTGTTCCAGAGGTGATGCGTGATGAAGTCCTTCGTGAGTTCCATAGCTCAGCCTTGGCAGTACATCCGGGTGTTTCGAAAATGTACCAAGGCCTGAGGGGACAGTTTTGGTGGCCCGGGGTGAAACGGGCAGTGGCAGAGTTCGTGGCTAAATGCCTGGTGTGTCAGCAGGTGAAGGCTGAACACCGTGTTCCTGGTGGTCTGTTGCATCCTCTAGATGTTCCCGAGTGGAAGTGGGACGACGTCTCGATGGACTTCGTCACGGGACTACCCAGAGCTCAGGGCGGGCATGATGCTATCTGGGTAGTGGTGGATCGATTGACAAAATCTGCTCACTTCTTGGCTATCAAGGAGTCAGGACCCGTGAGTACCTTAGCACAGAGGTACGTGGATGAGGTGGTGCGTTTGCATGGAGTTCCGAAAACGATCGTCTCAGATCGGGACACTCGATTCACCTCACGAGTCTAGAAGGGGTTACAGCATGCTTTTGGCACCCAACTACGCCTTAGCACTGCTTTTCACCCTCAGACTGATGGTCAGACAGAGCGGACTATCCAGACCTTGGAGGACACGCTGCGAGCATGTGTTCTGGATTTCGGAGGATCATGGGTACGACACTTGCCTTTAGTAGAGTTTGCCTACAAAAACAGTTTTCACTCTACTATCGGCATGGCTCCTTTTGAGGCTTTGTATGGAAGACCATGTCGTTCACCCTTATGCTGGGCAGAGGTTGGTGAGACTGGTACTCTTGGACCAGAAGTAGTGCAGAGCACCACGGAGAAAGTCCAGCTAGTGCGGGAGAGGATGAAATCAGCTCAGGATCGGCAGAAATCTTATGCTGATCGTCGGAGGAGGCCCCTGAAGTTCGAGGTGGGAGATCATGTGTTTTTGAAGGTTTCCCCTCGACGGGGGCAGCGGAGGTTCGGAAAGGGGAGTAAGCTCTCCCCTAGGTTCATCGGACCTTTCGAGGTGCTGAGGCGAGTTGGCGAGGTAGCATATCAGCTGGCCCTACCACCTCAGTTGGAGAGGGTCCATGACGTCTTCCATGTCTCCCATTTTCGTCAGTACTTACATGATGACTCTCATGTCATCAACTGGGGAGAGCTAGATGTGGGAGGAGACGCGACCTTCGAGGAACGGCCAGTCAGAATCGAGGATCGCAAGGAGAAAGTGCTTCGTGGACGAACCGTCGGCCTGGTTCGTGTGTTGTGGAGACATGGCGGCCTCGAAGAGAGTACGTGGGAGAGGGAAGCACAGATGCGTGCCCAATACCCCGAGTTGTTCTAAGCTTTTAACCTTTGGTGCCTGTTGTGACAGAACGTTTGACCTTTTTGTCTATGAAATGTGCTAGTTCCTTTCCTCTGTTATGTGTGGAAAGCCCCGGCTAAAGGGAAGGGGAAACCCGACCCCTAATCAGGACGCATTATGGTGGATGCGATTAAACCCGTGCAGGCGAGTCAGTGCCGCCCAAAGCGGATAATATTTTGACATGGGGGAGGGGAACTCCCCAAACCCACATGACCGGGCGGTTTGGCGTGGTATGTTGCTTGGTTCTTGACAGGGAGTGTTTTCAATTAGCGGGGGTCCACTCCTAAGAGGTATCTTCGAAGATGGTTGTTCGGATCCTCTCTTTCCTTCTGGTTTGTTTTGATTCTCGGGGACGAGAATCGTTTAAGAGGTATCTGATGTGATGACCCAGACCCCCCCCCCCTTGGTCCCTTCCTTTGCCAAAAATCCGGTTTCCTTGCGGGGTACCGATCGGTGAGACCGACCGGTGAGACCGATCGGTGAGACCGACCGGTGAGACCGATCGGTGAGACCGACCGGTGAGACCGACCGGTGAGACCGACCGGTGAGACCGACCGGTGAGACCGACCGGTGAGACCGACCGGTGACACCGATCGGTGACACCGATCGGTGACACCGAACGGTGAGACCGACCGGTGAGACCGATCGGTGACACCGATCGGTGACACCGATCGGTGACACCGCTCGGTGACACCGATCGGTGAGACCGATCGGTGAGACCGATCGGTGAGACCGATCGGTGAGAGCGATCGGTGCGACCGATCGGTGAGACCGATCGGTGCGACCGATCGGTGAGACTGATCGGTGAGACCGACCGGTGAGACCGATCGGTGAGACCGATCGGTGACACCGATCGGTGAGACCGACCGGTGAGACCGATCGGTGAGACCGATCGGTGTGACCGATCGGTGATACCGATCGGTGATACCGATCGGTGCGACCGATCGGTGAGACCGATCGGTGCGACCGATCGGTGAGACTGATCGGTGAGACCGGCCGACGTCGCCCGGCCTTGCCAAGTTGTTCCAGTAACGTTCCTTTTTCGCAAATAGGGTTTTAAACCCTATTCTGCCTTGTTAAAAATATCTTGGGAATCCGAAATGCGCACAAAGGTTTTAATTAAATGCTTCATTAATCCATGGGTCGGTTAAAACCACCCAGCACCTTTAATGATGGGTCAAGCCGCGTGGTCAACCCACGACTTCCACGTTTTACGCGGTTTCCCATTTTCACCTTAACCGTCCCCGGCTCTTATAAATTAAGGGTTAGGCCGTGGTTTTCCCCTTCTTCGATCATGGCTCTTCTGGTGCATCGGGACCGCCGCGTCGTTATCCGTAAAGTTCCGCGCCCCCGGCCTAAACGTCGATCATCTATCAACAAGTAGGGAATTTCTTTCGTCTCTCACTTTTGTGTATCATGCGGGGTGGGCGTTACTTTTGTTCCTATGGAATTGGTTGAACCAAACCCTAATGAAGATAATAAACGAAGTTCTAAAGGAAGAAGGGTAAGGGGTTCTGATCGTTGTTATGCTTTATCTTGAATCATCCTTTTTGTTGTGCTGGTTCATGTTTTCCGAAAATTGAGGCCGTTGGTGGTCGTTGTGTGTGCACTGTTGAACCCCCTCGTGATGTTTTAAATGGGTTGCTGAAATTGTGAACTCCTGCTGTAAAATTGGTTAACCACTATATCCGGCTGAATAATTGAAAGCACCAGGATCGGCCCTTCTGTGATAACTCCCAGTTAGAACACACGGAATTTGAAATCATGGAGTGTGTTAAATCTTTTAAATCTGAAAATCCCTGACTTGTGTTGGTAGTGGTTGGTGGTTGTTTTCCCTTCGGGCCGTTTGCTGGAATGTGGGAGGGGATGGGATCCCCTGTTTTTTTTTTATACTCTCAGTGGCTGTGTGAATTTGGGGGATGGGATCTCCTGTTGGTATGGTTTCAGTGGTTGTGAGTTTTTATCACAAATTGGGGAGAGATCCTCTGTTGGCAGAACCGGGTGTGAGTGTTTTGGTTGATCTATGCTTTGATGTTTTTCCTTGGTTATGCTTATGGTAGTTGCCCAGTAGTGCTTAAAATTAATTGAACATTTGACTGAACGTGAAACAAGAATGGGACAAATGGTTTGTGGGAAAGGGTCGTGAATTTTGACTCGGACGTGGTGGTGTTGTGTTCTGTAGGTTGGCTAGGAAAACCTAAGTTTTGGGTGAGTGTTTGTTACCAATATCTATACTTGTAGCTTTGTGTTTCTTATTCGCGCCCCACCCAAGTTGAGCACTTAGTGCCGAACACCCCCATTTATGGGGGAAGGGTGTTTTTCCCAACACTATCCTTAGTGGCTGGTTATTAGCTCCTTTTCTGCTCCCTTTCCCGAATAGCCCAAGTACCTTCGGGCAGGCTGTGATGGCCTAAAGTCCATTATTAGCCCAAGAATCATCGGGCAGGGTGTTGTGGTGGTTGGCTAGGTGTGTGCGGCAGGTGGTTTCCCAAGTGTATTCGGGATGAGGCCCAGGTGTCTTCGAGCGTGGCAGTGGATCCTTTAGCCCAGGTGTCTTCGGGCGTAGCGGTGGTTGTTCTGGCCTAGGTGTTTGCAGGCATGGTTACATGTGACAGTTGAGGCCCAGGTGTGTGCGGGCGGGATTTGGCAGTGGGACTGCGTGTGGTTGTGGCCCAGGTGTGTGCGGGCGGGATTTGGCAGTGGGACTGCGTGTGGTTGTGGCCCAGGTGTGTGCGGGCGGGATTTGGCAGTGGGACTGCGGTGAGAATGGCAGGATTGGTCCGATGCGTAGGATGTCTCAATAACCAGTGGGAAAGTGGCGCGGGGTACCCAAACATCGATGTGCTCTTATTATATATATTACTTGACTTGCGTTATTTGGGGAGTGAGCCTTGGTGAGGCCTGGGATGGATAGTTGCCTTGTTAGTTGTTTGGTTCACTCTTTTCTCACGGGACTTTAGTACGTTCCCCCACTTGTGCACGAGAGTCTTGGTTTTTCCTACTGAGTGTACTTGTATGCTCACCCTACGTATATAAAACTGCTTCCAGGTTTCCAAGAGGACTTCGGGGATCACGCAGGACCTTACTAGCTCGGACTTTTGGAGCAGTTGCATTTGTTTCTCTCTTCTTTTGGTACTTACCTTGTAGTCATACTTTTGCACTTTGTGGCTTTCACTTTTGAAACATGCATGTGGGAATGGTTTACTTTGGGCTTTATTTTTCTTTCTACCTTGGTGTTGTTAGGTTTTCTCCTCCTTATCTTTCGATCCTATAAAATAAAAAGGGTAATGCCTTCCATTTGCGAGAATTTCCTATACCCTTGGTGCTAGTCGCCACTCCGGGACCTATTGAAGGAGGGTTTCGGGGGTCATTATCTCTCCTTCAACTTAAAGAAGGGAGGGACTGGCAATCTGCTGACCCTTCCCTCCTTTTGGTGAAGGCGGGTCGTGACAAGTTATTGGTGATCCTTATGGGTGAAAATGATCCAGAAGATCTCCTAGTTTTGATGATTCTATTCTTTTTGATTTATTGTCCTCTTTTAATTTATGCATTGTTAATGGATATAATAATCCACAGTGAGTAATAATCCATGGTCTATAATACTTAGTTTCATGTGAATTTGTTGAAATGTTTTACTATGAATCAATAAAGTGTTTTTTTAACTCAAATCTTGTATGAATTATTTCCTAATCAATTTAAATTCCTTTTAATAAATAGAAAAAAAGTTGAGGTTTATAAACATGTTTTTTATGGAAAGAATATACCTCATAAAAACCTTGGTTGTGATAATAGTATGCCACCAGAACTCAAATGGAAGACATTGGGAGTCTGGTGGATAGGATTTGGATTATGTGAATCTAGTGATAGGTTATTGGTAGGCACTGAGACCTTAGTGGGCCACTATAAATCAAGTGGGGGTTCACCAGAAGTCTAGTACCTTATTAAATGGTTTGTTTATAATGGAATTTATGTAGTTTTTTATTACAAAATTTGGATTAAATTATCTATTTATATATTATAAGAGCCTATTCTTATGGTAATCCCTATCTATAATCTCTATTTTTTCCTATTTAACTTATTGAGGTGATTTATTCTTCATCTCTTAGTAAAATTTTGATTTTTTTAGTGGTTTTTGACATGTCTTGGTAAGAGCTTAAAAGGCCCTATCACTTTTTCTGAAGACATCAGGATTAATTATTTTCATGTTCTAATCTTCTCATATGATTCCAGTTCAATTTAACTATGATTTCTAGGTGTTTTAGGATGGGTTTTAGGTCCATTATTGGTGTGATTTATAAATTTATTAAGAGGTAGGTTTCCAATTTTATTATTTAGGATTTAATTAAGTGATTATATATGAAATGTGAACTTATATTATGACTTAATCGTATGTGTGAACTTAATGTCATGATAATTAAGTATAATTAACTGATAATTATTTCATATGAATTTTTAAGTGTTAAATATATTTGAAATTTGTCTGTATGAGTTTGAAATAGAAAATTATATATAGAGGAGGTTGTTAAAATGTGAGAAATGATGGATTAATTCTTGAGTATGATATCATCACTATTAGATAAAAAAATAATGGGTTTTTCTTCTAAAAAATAATTTTTTGGTGTTTTTTATGATGTGTTCAATTATCGTTTGTTATTATATAAAAACATCATAAAATTATTCTGTCTTTGAACTAAATTGATGTATTTTGATTATATTTTTTGAAATTAGGTTTGTTCAGAATGGTTTTAGTACAGTAATAAAAGTTTTTTTTGTGAAAATATATATTGTTTGGGTAAAACACAAATTTATGAATTACAGGAATGAGTAATGTGTTTTGGTAAATTTTTAGTGAATATATTATGTTTCATGGTGATTCATACATTTTTAAATTACATTTGAATTGATAGAATTGGACAATAAAAGGAGAAAAATATTATTGTTGATGATTTAAATGAATTATTGGTAAAAATTGAATTAAATGGGAATTATTATATGAAATTTTTGTATTATAAAAAATTTTACACTTGAAAAGTACATATATGAATTAAGTTATGGTAAAAGTAATTGTTAAATAATGTATTTAATTTAATGGGATGAATATGGGATGATGGATATCTTAGTGTGATGAATTTACATTTGTGTTTGGGATATTATAACATAAATATTTTTTTGTGAATGTTTATTAAAGATGGCTAACTTGAAAGGAGGCTTGGGTTAGTTTATAACTTGAGATGATGATATGTGTGATATAGGTTTTGAACAAGCCTTACATTAGGAAAGGTGTATATTATATTCTATGTTTTTGGGATAAAATTCATATGATCCTTGTGTTTAGATAGTTGTTCTGAGGTTGAAATTGATAGTTTCATTTGTGTTGGGTGAAGCGGGTATTTGGTTTCTTAAGTACTTTGGTTGGAACCTAATACTTTAAATTAAAAGTTATAAATTATTTTATTAAATAATTTATTGTAATGGTGGATCTTGAGCATCCAAATGGAGTTAGTATAAGTGTTGGAGGCATATACTAAACACTGATCTAGAACCTTTCATGGGGCATTTCAAAAAAACCTAACTGGTGACACCAATAACGTGTATTGTAACAGCGTGGACTGCATTGACACAAGGTAATATAGCATAATGGTCCACTATGTGGATATAATTATTATAGTAATGTGGGTTACTATATCACCATGTTTCTTTATAAGCTCATTTTAATCTAGGCTTTCTATATTGTATTTTGGACTCTTGTAATTGTGCTCTAGAAAATATTGAAATCATCTCTTTCTCTATATTGACATAAATATTATTTCGAAAAAATATATAAATACTTGAATGTTCTTTTTCCTATTATTTATTTTTCTAATTTTTTTCTCTCTATTTTTTGAATCATTTCCTATAGTAGCTCCCTATGTTTTTGTATTATCATTTAATAAATTTACACCTTTTATATATGATCGCGTTAAACTCCAAATAAAATTTAGGGTTGTTGTGGTTTCTATAAGGAGTTTTTTCTCATTCAATGTGTGTACACACCTTATATACATGCATATTATATACATGATGTTATAGGTAATGGAAAAAATGCTCAATAGTGAGGATATTATGTTAGGAGACATCTTGGAGTTGTTTACTCCTGAATTTATAGTCATATGGAGGGGTTTTCCACATATTACTTTACTTATTATTTTAGTTGTATTGATATTTTTATGATACTTGAGATTTATTTTGAGGTCTTATTTGGATGTGTGAAAAAATGAGAATTTATGGGATATTTTCTTGACTATATTGATCATGTTATTTTTTTCTATTTTTTTGATAATGTAGTGTTTAATTTGGAATTTTTTTTATTATGGACCATTAGAGGGTAAATTTCTCCCCAAGTGATACTCTGAAACCCCCATATCTATTCACCTACTTCTAGGGATTTAAGATTACACTTGAGTTTTCCTCATCATTACAGTCGTGCCTATAATGACCTGGGTTTTTAATATATATTTTAATTTTTTTCATCCATGAAATAATATAATTCTTATAATTAAAACTATATTATTGTGTTATAAATTTATATCTTAATAATATTAGTATTTATTTTATGAGGTACATGAATAATATGTACATATATTTTAAGGGAAATATATAATTTGTTAAGTAATATAAATAAATATATATAATATTATTTTAAAGTAAATAACATAGTAATTATTATAAGATAATTATAATAGTTGGAAATAAGATATATTTAATGATAATTATAGATGGTAGTTTGAGTTGAATTTAAGAAGGATACTTATATTGACAGTGAATGTGCAACTTTTAGTAATATTTATTATGGTAAATAAAATTTTAACTTGATATATACATGTATATATATATATCTGTGTGTGTGTATTTATGTGTGTGTGTGTTTAATTTTTGAAATAAAAATAATATAGTATTTTGAATTGAATATATTTATATCATATAAAATAAATATATATATTTCAAAGATAATTTGAGAAATATAAATGTTAGGATATATAAATTATTAGTTTTATAAAAAAATATTTACATCAATGTAATTATAAGTAGAATATATTAATTAAAAACATACGTAAGTTGTATTGATTCAAAAATAATATATATATATATATAATTATAATTATTAATTATAGTATTAGTACTTATATAGTGTTAATTAAAAAAAGTCAGTAGAATATATAAAATATTAATATATAAGAATATTTAAAATATAGAAAAAAAATTATGATTCATATAGGTAAATAATTAAGAATTTTAATTATACTAAATTGTATTTCAATGAAAATATAACAAGTATTGTGACATATAAATTATCAATAATTTTTCTTTAAAATGATTTAGAAAATATAGATACTGTAATAAATAATGCATTAGTTTGAGATGTTTAGAAAGTGAGTATATTTTATAATTATGAATTCTAATTTGAATAATTATAGTGGGATAAAAATTATGAATATAATGATAAATATAATATTTATATTTAAATATTAATATTATAGTATAATAGTTTGAAATAATTAAAAATTTCAATCTAACACTCATTACGAAATATATATAAAAAAATAATAAAGGTTATGATAGAAATTTAAAAATAATAAATGCTTAATTAGGTATAAATATATATATATATATATATATATATATATATATCAATTTTATAAAACATTTATATATGAATATATATTATGTAAAAACAAAAAAAAAGCAAAATGAAATAGAGGAATCTTGTCTTCTTCCTCAAGCACTCATATGAGGCCACCAATGCCACCTCTCTATCACTGCTGACTAACTTCCACCGATGCTACCAACCAAATCCTCTCACTGTAATCATCATTCATCGTGTGACTAGTACATCTACAACTTCCTCCCTTCCATCGTCTTATTTTACACCCTTGATATTGTCATACATATGTTCATATTTTATATGTGTGTTTGGTTGTGTATAATTATATATATATGAAATTTGAGGTAGTAAATAAATAATAAATTTAAATAAACAAATGAATTTTTTATGATATTGATGGGTCTTCTATAAATTATATATACATGACATATCGTGGGATCCAGACACTCATGTTGGACAAAAATAGTGAACGCATAAAGGGAGGAAGGTATCAATATTGGAATAAAATATTTATCATTTGAAGATAAATTGGTGTTGTTTGTAGGTCACACCTCCATCACCCTAATAGGCTATAAATTATTCTTTGGATATAAAAAATGGGGTTGATATTATAAAAGAATCACCCTACCCTAATATATTCGGAAAAATGAAAAAAATGTGTGTTTATGCCGAAGTTGTGGTTCAAGAAGAAAGAGGTAGAGGAAGAGAGTGAGTTTAGTCTTTAGAGAAGGAAGTTTGGCACGATTTCAATTAGGTGAATTCTAGAAAATTTCAGTTAGTGATTTAATGTAAGGGGAAAATTATTTTAATTATTGTTATAAGGTTTCTTCCAAATCCCCTTATGTTTTAAAATAAATTTCAAGTGTTAATTTTATTTAAAAATCCATTATTTGAAGGATAAATCTATTTCAAATTATTCATTTCATGTGAAATTGTTTTGGCAATTTATCAAATCAAATTCCCTCTTAAGGGATTATTTTTAAAAATAATATTCTAGTTTTAAAAACGTTTTTTAGTCATCATTTCATGTGTAAAGGAAAAAAATTCAAAATTTATACTTTTCAAATGTTTCTATGTTTTGAAAATAAACCAACTATAAGTTATAATTATGATTATCATTTTACAGGTAAATGGGGTAAATGTTTTTAGGATAAAATTCAATTTATTTTTAGTTTCCTAAAACCTTATTGGTAAAAGAATTGAGTATATATATTTCTCTAAAGTTATAATTTTATGTGTTTTACATTTTATCTAATTTTCATGGATATTGACTATGTCTAAATTATTGTATATCCATGAATTATATATTCTGATCCAGTATCCATATATGTTTTGTGTTATCTTAGTCTAGAGTTTTATTATCACTGGTTTTGGTTTCTTCTTATTCAGTGATGAAATACCTATAAATAAATATATTTATTTATATATTCAGTTTTATATATATATATATATATATATATATATTGTCACATTTTTTAAAATATGATTGAAAGCACTAGAAGAAAATGGAAATATTAAATTTTTTAATAAAATTTATCACTTGGACTCCGCAAACATGATGAGGAATGATGAGTGAACTCAAAAATTAAGGGATGTCTTCCATCAAGATAGGTAGGTCCTATATGGCCTTTAATGTTACAATTTGTATCATGGTTTTTTTTTCCAATATTAAAAAAATCTATAAAAATCAATAGATTCTTTTAATAAAAAATTATTTTATATATTCCAATAGTTTGTAATTTTTCAAATGTAATAAATTTATTTGTTTTATTTCAAGGATTAGTTGTTAATAAAATTATTTTTAGTACTATAAAGAATTTTTAAATTTAAAAAATAATTTTGAAATTTATTTTCTCATGAAAACTCTTTTTGTCCTTTTAAGTGTGAAGTGAATTTTTTTAGCAATGTTTTATTTAAAAAAATCGATTTTTGGAGAAATTGTTTTCAAATAAATTTTAGTAGTATTTAAAAAAAATAAATATTTAGAATTTTAAACCCCTTGTTGTATTTTTCCACCCCAAGTTTAAAAATGTTTTTCACATGGTGTTTATTTTATTAGGAGTTACTCAAGAGAAAGATATCGATTACATGAATTTTAGTCAAAAAAATCCAAAGATATCTTAGAAGTATTTAGATTCAATCAAAAAAATTTGTATTTGGGTGGGATAGTTTTTCTTAATCCTACAAAACAATAGACCTAAATGATCTTTATAAATGTTGGGAATATATATTTTTCAAGTGATGAATACTATTTTATTTATATAAAGAAATATACACTGTTTTTATCACCAGTCTCAAGAGTATGAGTTTGTGGAGAATCAATTGGTATCAAAAGAAAGGTTTAGACAACTTTATATATTAGTATATTGAGGATAATTTAACAATTATAATTTTATTTTGAGTTTTTTGGTGATTATATTTATGATGACTCTTAATTTTAAAGACTTTTCAATCTAATGAAGAATCTTATAAAATTTCTATGATTTTAGTATTTTGAATCTAGGATTTGGGAGAGTTCTATTTGATCCAAAAACATTTTCATGGATTAAATTCCTATAATTTTTCTATGAAATTATCTTTATTAAACTCAAGGTATTCATAAATAGAAAAAAAAAACATATATAATTCTTCTCCACTTAATTAGAAATTAAAATTCAACCTAGATAAATCATAATTGCCAGGATGAAATTTAATTAATGGGGGAACCTAACCTTTAATATATATTTTAATGGTTTCTATTCAAGAAATGATATAAATATTATACTTAAAACAATATTATGGTGTTATAAATTTATGTCTTAATAATATTATTATTTATTATATGAGGTACATGAATAATAAGTGTATATATTTTAAGGGTAATATAGCATTTTTTAAGTGTAACATTCAATTACCTTCTTTCAGGTATATACCCTCTCTCTCCTTATGTTTCCCTTCTCATTTGTGTGCATTGTGGGATTCCTGATGATGGAGAGAATTTACAGGAAAAAATGACCTATGTTTAGGGATTTATGTTGACTAACTTAATAGAGTTTATATATAAATGTGTCAAAGTCTATGTGGGGTTCTCACTGAGTTTGGAAAACACCGGAGATAGCTTGGGTTTTTATAGAAAATCTAGTCTATTTGCTTCTTGCTAAAAATTTTCACATCATGAATGGTTTACATGATGTGAAAATTTCATCAAGAAGATGTTATAAATTGGTTCAAGGCTTGAAATTTTTATATGTCATGAATATGTTTCTTTTCATAAAATAGTAAAATTGGGATTTTCAATCCAAAGTGATTTTTTTTATCATATTTTATAAATTGAGAAATTCATGTCATGAAACATTTTAATGTTGTGAATGTTTCGAGGTTTTTGGTTTTTAGGGTTATACAAAAATGATTAGTTATTCATTCAGATGTAGGATTTTCCTCTTATAACTAGGAGATATTCTAGAAAATTTCAGGGATCTATGATCCTTATGGATTGTTTTATTTAGAAATTTACCTTCATTGGGGTTATTGTGTGTCTCTTTGAGTGACTAATCCTTCTACTTATTCATTGTCATTGATTGTGATAGCACCATTGTGTTAAGTTGATGGATCCATTGATCTATGGTGATAATATTCTTGATTCTTTCTAGATCCATTGTGTGATGATCTTATAGAGGTTGACCTTCATGTTGGTTGTAGTGTGACATGTATGTTCTTTGATGTATGTTTCGATATGTCTTCTTCACTGACCATTTTGATTTTTTAATTGATCCTGATATGTGAGGATTGATTCTAGGACCTATGTTGTTGTCCTTATGTTATTATTTGTTAATGGATCCTATTGCGGGCATGTGCAACCTGAGTTTAAGGTAGGTGGTTCCATCTTAAGCCTATGTTTGATGAAATGTATTGATATAGTTTTTATAAATATGTTTACAAATGATTTTAAATGATTCATTGGTTTATTGTTGTGTGTGGAAATAAGTTTTTGGAAAAAAATGTATTTCCCATTTTTTGGTAAAAGAAAATTTAATTTTCAAATCATTATAAAATAGATTTATGAAATTGTTTTCAAATAATGGTTTTAATTAAATGGTTTTTAAAATTTAGCATATGTGAAGCCTTGGGTACTTAGGTGGAAGGTGTAGTAATAGTCTTTATCCATTAATGCCATCGGGGGGTTCATTCATGGGGTGTTCCTATACTTCGTAGGCCTGTTCTTCTAGGGACTTGTTAGAAGCTTCTGAGAGGTTCACTTTCTAGGGTGTTTCTATTCTCTCTAGATTTTATTCATATGTCTAGATACTTGAAGTGTGTTTTTTTTATGTTGGGGTATTAGTGTCCTAGATAGCCTGACCTTTTTTTATCCTTAGTGTGATGTTACATGTCCTTGACTTGTATTGCATTTGATATGATATGTGATACATGATTTGGTTTTAATTTTTTTAAATATGTGATATTATTTGAACTATTTTACCTAGATTATTTGTAACTATAGAAAATAGGGGAAAATTTTTACCCTAATTTTGATATAGAAACTGTTTAACCATTTATCAAGCCTTATTTCTTTAAATTTTATATTGTTTAGATTATTTTATAGAGACTTGATATGAAACACCTATGTGGGATCCTACTAATTCTATTTAGCTCACACCCTATAAACCCCTTTCGTGGTTCATAAACCTTTTTATTTATTTCAATGTAAGTAAATACAAGGCCCAACAGTGAGGTGGTGATGTTTCTATCAGCTTTTTCTAGTTATTTGTTAGTGATATGGTGCGATTTTTTTCATGATATCACGTGGAGTAGTTTTTTTGTTTTAGTCCTTTTTTGTTGTTGGACCTGTATCTTAGAGACTGTTTAGCTACTTTTGAGTTGTATCAATTTTTTTGTTTCCTTTTTCTTATGAAATATATACTTGTATATTCTTATACTATTTATTCTCGTCATTTATATATATATATATATATATATATATATATATATATCATGTTGTTTGTTTCAGGATGGGTGAAATCATTCCCTTTGGTTGTAGTTAATGCTCAGGTGCTAGTTTCTAGCCTGTGAGGATTGGGAACACCCTTTAGGTATGTGATGGTTTGGGTTAGTACTGGTTTGGGAGGGTATCCAAGTCATTTTCATCATCATTTAGAATATGAGGTTAGGTTTGTGCTCAGTTTTGGGAAGTTGGTAGACTGGATATAGGATTGTCAAGACTTGATAGGTAGGTTATGGTGAGTTCTTAGATAGCTCTTTCCATGACGAGACTCAATTTACCATAATATGTTGGGAAGTGTGTCTCCCATTTTTTGTTCTTGACTATAAAATCTGTTTTTCTAATGGTTTTTTTGTTTGAATTATTATTATCCATTTGTTTGATCATTTTTAATATTTCAGTGTGTAATAGTATGCCTTTGAGACCTCTTCCATGGGTTCCTTAGGAGTGTGAATTGGATAATCCTTAAAGGAATCTTCCTATATATCAAAATATTATTGATGCTATTATTTGGGGTAGTTCATGTTGTCAACTAAAATGCACCTCAAGTCTATAACACATTTATCGAGGTACAACCAGGAGTTGCAGGAGAAAGGAATCGATCGTGGTATTACCAACATGAAAATCTACCATCCTCTAAGGGTATAAATAAACCTCAAGAGGAAGATAATTTTCTTGAAAATATTGATCAGATCTTTGAATTCTTAGATTCACCTGAGAGTGTCAAGTTGAAGTCTGTGGAATTCATATTTGAGGGTCCCAATAAGCGATGTTGGGATTCCATTGTACAATCGAATAGGCATGAGGTCTTGGACTAGGAGGATTTCAAGACTCTCATATTATAATAGTTTTTTCTAGAGTCACTAATGATGAATAATTCTCTGGATTTCCAATCCTTGTAGTAGGGAGAGCATTTGATGTTAGTGTACACCAATCAATTTTCTTAGTTATTTCATTTTGATATAGAGGTGGTAAAGAATGACCAGCTGAAGGCTCATAAGTACCTACAGGGTTTGTGCCTGGATATCAGATCATAGGTATTTATACTGAAGTTTTTTACCTATGTAGATATAGTAGATGGGTCAATGATAGAAGAGATGGAAATGGTAGGAAAGTTTGCCTCTTGTTTTTCACCTGTGAAGATGTGTAATGGTTGTGGATGTTATGGCCATCTACAGTATTTCTATCAGGATATATCAATTTCTTGTTATGTTCAGGGATTATCATCTCCAAATACTACTACAACATAGTTAGATGATTTAAGGACTATAAAAATCTATCCACATGCCTCGGGAGTGAATCAACTTTGCGCAGTATATGAGTTTCCATTTTTGGTAGATGTGTGTCTAGCGATAGTGAGAGGTACTATCTTTAATCCATATTCAGTAGCGACTAATTTATTTGATACAAGTTACTCCCACTTGTTTATATATGGACATTTTTTTATATTATTAAACCCCCAATGGATCTCATGTAATTTTTATAGAGTTAGCGACACCAATTTCAAATAGGAAAGATCAAGGGTCTTAATATCCTTGTTTACTATTGATAGCTGATGTGGAACTAGTCTGGGATTTTCTCGTTCTTGATCTGTATTTTTTTACAACATCATTAGGATGGACTATCTTGTTGCTCATCACAATGAGGTTGATTCTTATCATCGGCTTGTCTCATTTCTTGTGGCTGATGTAATGAAATATATTTTCCACATATTATTTTTGGATATAGTATGGATTATTTTTTAGGCCATTCACTAAGTCGACGTCCAATTATGAGGCCCGATGTGCCCAGAATAAATGTTTGAAATATATTACATATCATGTGCATGTAGTTTTCCTAAAAAATGGAATAAATTCTGAGGGGGTGCATATCAGAAATTTGATGGAACCATTGAGTTCAAAACATAGTGTTTACCCTAAGAGCAACCTAACCTTGGTTAGCACAGGGAGTTTTTGGGGCGTGAAATGAATAAAATATTTAATAAAATTATTTTATTTTTATTTTATTAATAAAGATACTGATGTGTCTTTAATTAGACTATTTTAATGGGGATCTAGGGTTAGTTGCATAACCCTGGAGCCATTGGAGAACTCTTGGAAAGATCATTGGGGAATTTCTCTCAGACGAACTTCTTCTGGATCATGTATTAGTGATAAATTTGTAATCAAATCAAAGGATCTCTCCAATGAAAATGATGCCACTTATTTCTTCATCATCAACCAATCCAAATCAATATAGGACTTATTTTTTATTTGGTTTCTTTCACTATTCTTAATTTCTATGATGAACGCAGTTCAATCAACCAATGGATTGATCCATGGTTTGGTCATCTTTTGGGATTTGTTTATTTGTGGGGATTGTATCAAGATAATTTCATTGTGATATTTTATTCTTTATTTTTATTCTAATGATGAATAATCAAGGCCAACAATAACATTGGATAAGGTTCATTCCTTATGTTTTTGGTTGTGAATTTCCCCCCTTTTTCTTTGTTCATCATGGGTGTTCGTCATTGACATGTGGTTCAAAATCCACCAAGAAATCGATTTTTGTCAACTATTTTCTTGGATCACTGATCAAATATTGTAGATCTAGGATAAGTATGAAATGAAGGTGGTGAAACTATTGAAGTAGCGATAAATCAGATAGTTTTGGATACCTGATTTCATGTTCTTTAGTGCACAAAAAACAACGAAGAATAAAGCCAATTTCTAAATGGATCAGAGGTCTAGAATCTAGAAAATGGCCATGGAGAGGTTTGTATAGAATATATCCTTTATTTTAGGTAATAATGAGGTCATATTTTCAGGTGGGATAAGAACGGGTGCGCACAGAAGAAAGAAAGACGATTTATGGGAAAACCTGATCCATATAGAAGGTAATATGGGATTACATGAAATGTGGGTCCCTCCTAGTGGAGATTATCATTTTGATAGAAGTTTAAGGGTCACATGGTGTGTGACCTATCCTTAGTGGCTTGGCCTGTACCTCAAAGGGTACATGGAAACAGGTTGGAGTACACATGCATGATCATGTTGTGTACTCCCACATAGACACGACTTGTCCTGATGTAAAAAATCATACCTCTGTACTAGTACATGGGAAGAATACACAGGTGTATGACATGTTATGTGGCACTACATAGAAACAGACATGGGACACTGGTCATTTACATAGGCATGATCTGGGGTCGAAGGGACATAGCATGTTACCCTACTACACATCGTGTTCTCTCTTAAAGATGTCTTGGATCCCTTTTCCTATGTATCTTATACAAGTTTATTTAGGGTGAGTTCTGTATATCCATTCCCTCAGGGTTAGTATTGAATCACATCTTACACATAGGATAGTGATCCCTTTAGTAGGACTTCTTGGATAGAGTTGTTGGAATCCCTCTACGAGGTCCATAGTGGGATCTTCTATTCATCTTCATGCTCTAGGTGGAGTTTTTAGTATCATCATTACCAACACTTCACGGGTGTTGATCCTATACTTAGTAGGTAAATTAAGATTTTGTTATTGGTATACCCCATGGCCTTAGGTGTGATCCTCGTCTATATATTACATCTCTTCAGACCTTCAATGTGTACTTCCTATTGCAAGACCTGGTGATAAATACCTTCTAGATGGACTTCATCAGTGTTATTATACTCATGATTGTGTTCTCCCAAATGAGTGATACGTGGAACCTTAATGCTATAATCCTAGGATATTATTACAGTTATAACTTACCTTCAGACTATGTGTATTTTTTTAGTATATATCTAGATATTCTTGTTATATGTTTTGTAGACATATACCTATTTAGAGATGACTATATTTTACTTTTTTGTATTCTTTTTGGTTTCAAGGTGTCCTACTGTGTGTTTTTATATTCATCCTCACATATAATTTCCTCACACGTGTCATGTCTTGTACAGATGATCAACCTTTTGATAGAGTTCTAGATGGACCCGGACCAAATGGTGCTTAGTGAGACTAGACAGTTTGAGGTGTGTTTCTATAGTATCTTGACTGTGGTCTCATTTTTTAATTTATGGTTGTACTTTTTTTCAAAATCTTTTTAGTGTGATTAAATTTGGAATTGTTTAATTTCCTTTACTTCTTTTCATACTATGGTTATGGGATTTATATGTATACATGTATGGTTGTTCAATAGTTTTTACATTTTAGCATTTTATAGTATTGGAGATGTGTGTGTGTGTACAGGTTCTTAGGATAAGGCCTCCCATGTTTATTAAATTCCTACTCTGTGCTAATCGCAAACCCCTGGTCTATTAGAGGTGGGATTAGGGAGTCATGGTGTGGTCCCCATTGGGAAGATTCGAGATAGAGTGGTATCATATGAGTTATATTTACCTTAGGACTAGAGTCTTTGATATTGGTTTAGGGAAATAGTGTTAAGTGTTTCAAGTTTGGAGTTTAGACCAGAGACCCTAGTGTTAGTGCATCGTCTGACGTATCCATACACCAAGACTTTGATCACTTTCTCTTCGACTTAGTACATGAGAACACTAGTTGTAAGAAAAATAACAGTATATGAATCATATAAGAATGGGTTTTGATTTCCATATCCTTCTTGAGTCATCTGTCCAGATATACTATTGAATGTGGTACATCTTGTTTATTTTTAGGATTCCATCACGACATATGCCAACTAGGATTCGACATTAAGATCATGAGTATTATCCACTCAGTGTTGAGGATTCAATACAGTGACCAGTTCTAGAGGTGTTATGTCTAGGTGGTGCACCAACTATACCACCACCTATAGAGTGGAAGATGGTACCCATAGTACCAGTGGATGAAGCACATAGGCTGATCTCACATAATTATTTTTAGGGAAAAATATCCCTTAGGTTCTAAGGCGAGCTTTACCCACAGGCATCTGAGGACTGGCTTGAGGCAATGACCTAAGTTTTCCGTCTTGTAAAGACACCATAAAATCAAATGGTGGTCCTAGTGGTGAGCCTTCTTCATGGTTTAGTAGGACGATAGTGGGGTTTGGTGACCCAGTCTTATGATTAGGTGACTCTATCATGGTCAAATTTTGAGAATCTTGTCAAAGAGGAGTTTTCTCCAACTACACTGAGGGATGTGTGTATCTAGGAGCTTCTGTAGCTTTATTAGGAATCTTGATGGTAGATGAGTATTCATTGTGTTTTACAAACATATCCAGGTACATGATAGATATGGTTAGTGACCATTTATTCAGGACTTGGACCTTCAATCGAGGACTTCATAGAGACATATAATCCAATATTATACCTCTATATATTCCTACCTATTATGGGGTTCTAGAGCGAGCTTTGGTGGTTGAGAGTTTTTTAGCTAAGAAGACACATCCAGTGGATGTCAGTAGTGGGTAAGCAGGAGTAGAGACCTCACTAGAAGGGATGCGATGTCAATCTCAAGAACATTTACATTTGATAAATTTCATGAGGAGGTCCTAATATAGAGGATATGTGGTTTAGGGCTCACAAAATGGGTCCAATAAGGCCAGAGAGAGGTGGTGCTACTCATGTGATGGTACGGGACATCTCATATGAGATTGTCCGACCCTCTATATGGTTGATAGAGAGACCGTGGATGGGCCTCTGAGGCAGAGTTATCAGTAAGATCATAAAGGTTATTAGGTAGGTATATGTGGTATATTATTTGGGAGAACAACAGGAGGTGGTAGGAAATTTGACTTGTTATCACCACCACCCCCGGTTGTCGACGCCTGGATCAGGGAGCTGGAGGATAGGGGTGAGGATAGCTGCAGTTACTTGAATCATAAGAACCAGAGGCTTTGCGATTGATTTGGCATACAATCTATGTTTTTTCTACCTTATATGTAGTAATGATAGATGTAGGTTATAGTCATTCTTATTGGATACCCCTAATGATAGATGAATCAGCAATCACACAATTATGTCGATAGTGTGACCTGACTCTTGGAGGTGAGAGTTTTGGTTGGGATCTCTTAGTCACTACTAGAAAATAACCCTATACCAATGGTTTTAGATAACATTGTGATTATAGGTCACCCCTATAGACACAGTTTTCTCAAAACCATGGGTATAGGTATTTTCTTAGATCCTATACCCACAGTTTTGTTAAATTGTCAGTATAGGTTGCAAATTCCAACATGTACGCATGGTTTTTGAAAAACTGTTGGTATAGGGTTTGGTTCAAGACCTATACCCATATTTCTCAAAAACAAAATGTGGGTATATATTTTGGTTAAAAACCTATACACATGGTTCTCAATAATCATGGGTATAGCTTTCCCATGTAAGTGCGGGGAAAAAATATCCATGAGAACCAAAAAAAATCCATGGGAAAACCTTTACCCATGGTTTTACTTATATAGACATGATTTATATATATATATAAGTAAATATATATATATATATGCATAACCATATGTGGGGTAGTGGTTAGGTGCGTCATTTATGAAGAGGTGGTCCAGGGTTCAAATCCAGCTAGAGAATTTTTTTAAAATCCTATAGCCACGGTTTGAGAACTGTGGGTATAGGTTTATTAATAGGGTGGAAAATTTACTATACACTTATTCCCATGGATCATAACCATGGTTATTTAATTTGTTAAACCATGGGTATAGTTCAAATCTATATTGATGCCTCCCACTGCCACGGTTCCTAAAACCAAGGGTATAGCCTATACCCGCAGTTTTAGGGGGTATATCCACATTTTAAAACTATGTATATAGGGTATTGTTTTCATTAGTTAGTGTAATACATGATCCCTTATGATGTCATCTTATATATGGACTGGTTATCCACATTTTATGCATAGATTGACCATTTCAGGTGGAGGATGTAGTGTGTCTGTAGTAAAGAAACTAGGTTATACTTTGTTGGTGTAAAGGAAACCTAGGAATCACAGGATGGACTCGTTCATAGAATGGTGTAGTCTATTACTCACTACCTGTCTTGCATGACCCTTGCTTTAGTGGATCTTATGAGTTCCTAGTTTCTTGTATTGGTGGAAGAGTATAAGGATGTATTCCCTAATGATGGTCTAAGTTTAACTCCCTACCAAGAGATAGACTTTGAATTAATCTACACCTCGATATGGTACTGATATCTGTGCGAGCATATCAAATGGCTCCCACATAACTTCATGAGATATGGGTGTAGTTTGAGGACATTCAGAGGAAGATTTTTGTTAGAACCAGTGTTTCACCCTGGGCAGCACCAGTTTTGTTCACTAAGAAGGCATATGGGAGCTTGAGGATATGTATGGACTATTAACACTTAAACCTAGTGACCATAAAGAAAACGTACCCACTACCAAGGATTTATAACCTCTTTGATCAGTTGAGAGGGATTTTATTGTTATTGAAAGTTGACCTTAGGTCAGGGTATCACCAGCTATGAGTACATGGTGAGGATATACTGAAGACGACATTTAGATGTTGATATAGTCACTATGAGTACTTGGTGATTCTATTTGGCATGATGAACACCCTATTATTTTTAATGGGACTCATGAACTGGATATTTTAGTCTTTCTTAGACTGGTTTATGGAAGTATTCATCAATGATATCTTAGTGTACTATGCGACCAAGGTGGAGTACACAAGACACTTAAGTATGGTTCTAGATGTACTCTGAGATCACCAGCTTTACGAGGTTCTCTTAAAGATCAAGTTCTGGATTTAGGCTATCTAATTTTTAGGACAAGTTAGCTCATAAGATGGAGTGACAGTGGACCTATCCAAGGTAATTTTATCTTAAGAGAAACCCAAGATTGTGATGAAGGTGAAAAGATTCCTTGGTTTGTCATATTATTACCAGAAATTCATACCTAACTTATCTAAAATATCAACTTCCATGAGAAATTTGACTCAAAAGGGGTATCCTTTCATGTGGACGGAGAGGTGCTAGCAGTATTTTCAGTAGTTGAGGTAGAGATTGATGAGATCACCCATCTTGAGATTTCTAGAGGAGTGTTTCAAGTATGTAGTGTTCTGAAATGCATCAAGAACTGGGATTGTTTGTGTTCTGATGTAGAGGAAAGAGGTGATTTCTTATGGTTCATTTTAAGTGAGACCACATGAGAAGAACTTAGTGACCCATGACCTTGAGTTAGTAGTGATAGTCTTCTTAATAAATTTGTGGCTACACTAACTTATGGAAAATCATTTTATCATCTATTCAGATCATAAGAGTCTCATGTATATCTTCTCTTATAAATATCTTAAATTGAAGATGATGAAATGTATAGAGTTCTACCAATATTTTGAATTATATATTGTCAATATTCTTGGGAAGGTGAATGTGGTAGAAGATACTCTCAGTAGGAAATCTTATTTGTAGTTGCTGAATGAGGTATCAGACCAGTTGGCCTCATTATAGTTATCCTTTGTGGATGGATATAGAGCATCTTACCCCCAGTCAATGGTTGTCACCCATTTTCTCTTGCAACGAGTTAGGGAGGCACAAATTGGGGATACCAATTGTGAGACCCTATGTACTCATATATCAACTGGACATGATCTTAATGGATTTCTTGGAGGTGGGGAGCATGTAATTCTTTTCAGAGGACGCACGATGGTACTATTGAAATTGTAGGAGTAGGTTGTGAGAGAGTTTCATACATCTATTTTGGAGGTACATCCATGTGTGGAAAAGATGTACCAAAACGAATGATATTAGTTTTTTCATCTAGAGATGAATAAGGGAGTTGCAGAATTTTTCTCTTAATGCCTTACTTTTCAGAAAGTGAAGGTTTATCACCAAGTGCCTATGAGTTTAGCTCAACCCCATGAGGTGAAATAGAGGAAGTGGGATGGTATATCCATGGAATTTATGATGGGCTTACCATATACATCCAAAGGACATGATTCCATCTAGTTTATCATAGACTGACTCACCTGGTCAGCCCACTTATTAGCTATTCGGGAGTAGTGTTCAGTAGAGAGATTAGGACACCTCTATGTAATGAAGATAGTCTGACTCCATGGAGTTTCATAGATGACTATTTCTAATTGTGAATATCACTTTACATCCTGTTTTTGAAAGGGATTATAAGAAGTGTTTAGAATTTAGTCACGTTTGAGCATAGCATTTCACCCCCTAAATTTTGGCCAAACAGAGTAGACCATTTAGGTTCTGGAGGCCATACTATGGGATTGAATGTTGGACTTTTTCCTTATTTGATAGGATCACCTACCATTGGTGGTTTTTCATACAACAATAGCTACTATTCCACCATCATTCGGGTACTATTCAAGTATTTTTATGGGTGACCCTACAGGTAACCACTTTGTTGGACTGACCTAGAAGTTCCGACACTCATGGGCCCAAAGTTGGTGAAAGAAACTACTAAGAAGGTGTAGATCATCCAGGAGTGGATGAGGACTCCATATATCCATCATAAGTATTATGAGGATAGATGAATGAGGCCTTTAGAGTTCAGGGATAGAGACCATGTGTTCTTATGGGTTTCACCTCAATGTGGATTAAAAATATTTGGCCGGGGTGGAAAGTTATCTACAAGATTAATTAGAACTTTAAAGATATTATGTATAGTTGGTGATGTAGAATGTCACTTAGCATTACCTCTGTATTTAGACAAGATACATGACATATTCTATGTGTTGCAACTGAGGAGGTACATGCATGACCTATCACCCATTATCTAATGGGGCAAGATGGACATCAAGGATGGATCTACCTTTGCTGAGTACTCGGTAAAGATTGAGGATCAGCATGAGAGTATCATTCGTGGGTGAGTGATTCCTTTAGTGTGTGTCTGGTGGTATCACAAGAATCTTCAAGAGAGAACATGGGATTGGGAGGCTCAAATTCATGCTCAGTACCCAAATTACCATGTGTAGCCCTTATTTTTATTTTTTGGAGTGTAAAGCCCTAAGTTTGGGAGAATATAATGACTCGTATTTTTTATTTATTATTTTTGTATATTTTATGGATTATTTTAGATACTGGGTGCTAAAACGGTATGCGATTATAAGGCCTAATGTGCCTAGAATAAATGTTTGAAATATATTTAATAGAACACGTGCATTGTTTTTCTAAAAAAGAGGAATAAATTCTAAACGGGGGGCACATATCAAAAATATAAGGGCACCATTGAGTTAAAAATTTAGGTTTTATGCTCAGTGCAACCTAATCATGCAAATCATGGGGTGTTTGTGGAAAATTCATCATGGGTGTGAAATGAATAAAATAATTAATTATTTTATTTTATTTTTATTTCATTAACATAACTACAAACATGTCTTTAAGTATACTATTATTATGGGGTTCCAGTTTTATCTGTATAAACCTAGATCCATTGGAGAACTCTTAGAGAGAGCATTTGTGGATCTCTCTTAGATGAACATCCACCGGATCATGGATTGACGATTGACGTGCAATATAATTGAAGGATCACACCATTGATAATGATGTCACTTAGTTATTCATCAGTGATTGTTCTAAATTGAGGTAGTATATTTTCTTGATTTGGTTTCTTTACCCATTATTAATTTATTTAATGAACATGGATCAATCAACCAATAGATTGATCTGCAGTTTGGTCATCTTATGGGATGGGTTTATTTGTGGGAATTGTATTAGGATAATTTCTTTGTGATATTTTATTCTTCATTGTTATTATATTAGAAAAAGATCAAGACCAATATAAACATTAGCTGAGTTTTTTTCCTTGTTTTTGTGGTTTTGCATTTCCCCTGTTTTTCTTTGTTCATCATGGGTGTTCTTTGATGACCTGTGGTTTGAAATCCACTGAGAAATCTATCATTATAAACGTATTTCTTGGAGAAATAATATGATATTATAGATTTGGGATCATCAAGACATGATGGTGGTGCAAATATGGTGCTGTGATGATGGAATTGATGACATATCAGAAAATTTGGATACCTAATTTCATGTTCTTCTGTGCACAGTGAAGAATAATGAATGAGGTTAATTTTAAAATAGATCAGATGATTGGAATCCAGAAAACATCCATGGAGAGTTTCCTCTGGAATAGATCCTTGATTTCTAGTAAGAACAAAGATATATTTCAAGGCAACATGGGTACATGAGAAAGGAAGAATAAGGGTTTCTAGAAAAACCAGATCCACACAGCGTGCAATCTGAGATTATATGGCATGTGGGTCCCTCTTAGTAGTGGCTAGGATTTTGAGATAAGGTTAAGGATCAAACAATGTTTGACCCTATGAAGTGGAATGTGACCTCTCCCTAGTGGCTTGGAGTGTACCTCAGAGGGTAAACGGACACAGGTTGCAGTACACTGGCACAAGTACATATTGTACTCCCATGCATACATGGATTGGCCGGACGTAAAAGGGAATACTCGTGTACTAGTACAGGGATATATTACATGGTTAGATGACATGCCATGTGCTATTACATGGACACAGAAATGGGACATGGCTTGTTTACACAGGCAGGACCCGAGGTTGAAGTGACACAATGTGTAGCCCTAATATACACTATGTACTCTCTTAAAGATGGCTTGGAGCCCTTATCCTATGTATCTTGTACAAGTTTATTTAGGGTGAATTTCCCATATTCATTCCCTGAGGGTTAGGATGGAATCTCCTCCTACACATAGGGTAGTGATCCCTTCATTAAGACTTCTTGGATAATGTAATTCCCGGACACCAGAAGACTAGAGTCGGTGCATTATTTTATTACAATAGCATGATTACAATGAATCAAATACCAAAGGACCGACCACTTTAAAAGTATTTAAAAGACATATTATATACATGATACCCATAAGACATTGGTATATAGAAAATACAAACATTATACATAATATAATTAAATAAAAAATATCCTTGAATGCTTAATCAAAGATTTATTCTTCATAACCTGGGGAAAGGAAACATAATAAGGGTGAGCTCAAATGATTAGTAAGGGCATGTAAAGAGGAATCAATAATAAATAAATGAGAATAAATTAACATTTCAAGGTAAATAACTAATAGCACATTCCATTAAAATAACTAAATAAGTCAAAATCAATATGGAAAGGTAAGAAACTGAAACACATTCCATTTAGTCAATAAACTGAGAATTAGAATGCATCCATAGATATAATAATGAAAAATCTCGTGGATAAGTAATAACTAAATAAAAATGAAGAAAATGATTAATTATTGGACATCATTTCTAAGGAAAATGAAAACCTATATCATCAACACCTTTCATAAGAAGGTTAAAACAATGGATAAAAACCCATTTAATGTGTCCAACTTATTTCCCTAGTTAATCATATAACTATCAAAGTAAACACTGTATGTAAAATGATATTTGTTTTAGGAAATAATAATATCTACCATATAAAAATATAGATATTAAAGTAAATTTCCAATGAAATATGATTAAAGAAGTGATTATTTCAATAGAAAATTAACAATATAAAAAGTGAGATTACAAAGGTAATCATTAATAACATTCTTGATGAGAAAAATCTTTAATCATTCCAAAGTGTTCCAACCCACTTTGAAACATTTGAATCATAATCTCCATGAAGGAATAAAATTAAATGGAACTTATAATATCATTATAATAATAGTATTAATGATATAACATGAAAAATGGTAGTATATAAACCATAAAAAAGTGAAATGGTGCATAACAATAAATATGTCTCGATGGAATGTAAATTAAGATGAAATCCCTTATCTTAACCTTCTTTTTATTGTGTGGTATTTATCGTCCTATATAGTGGTTTAAAATATGTTACTAACATATACATGAACCATAATCATGTTTATAATATCATATATCATCTTCTTATAATATCTTATTACCCATTTATTAACAATCTTTCATTATTTTCTATATTTTAGGTGTTAAATGTCTAGTTTTCTCATGTATGTTTTGACTTGTTATTTGATGATCCTAATAATTAGATAATTATTTAATAATATCTAGAATGTAAACCATGACTTAATTATCTTATATATTTATTTCATATGTATTTATAATAATCTATAAGGTTTAGAGATAATAAATTAAATGTACCATTAATAGAGACGGTAGGCCATACGTATGTATGAACGTTACTCTCATTTATTTTTTGTATTAAAAGAATGAAAATTAAATGATACGTATGTATATTATAATTAAATTATTATATATATTTTATATATGTTTCATAGTTTTATTAAAATCGTCTTTAGTTTGTTCCATGTATAGTGTGAACGAATCACATCGCTTTAAGGAGGTGGTAGTCCACACTTCCACAAAAGATGTTATTGTATTTACACAAAAATGGAATGTATAGAGGTATTGTTATAAAATAATTAAATAATAATAAATAAATTATAAAAATAATATATATATATATATATATTATAAATTTATTTTCCATCATAATGACCAGCATGATATGTAGTAAAGGAAGAACAAAAAATCATTTTTTTATGAGGCGGTAGTTCGTCGATCACATAAATAGTATGTTCGTTACCCATTAGATGGGAGTGTATGTAATTATAGGTCAAACCCTTTCCATAAAAAAATCCTGGTATATTTAGGATACTATTTTCAATATAATCATGGAATAAAAATATTTTATTGTGATGGGAATGGAAATAATACTAAAGAACTTAAGGAAATATGTTACCTCTTTTTTAGGTAACTTCTTTTGGTTTGCACCAAGGGGCTTCTATGGATGGATTTCTGACCAAGGTGAGGATTCCAGGTTGTGGGGAGTTATGTTGAGTAGCTATTTGGGTATATATTTTTTGAGCCAAAGTGGTGTTATAGGTGTGATAAAGTGGGAGGATAAGAGGCCTTTTATAGTGGACGAGGAGTAACACTCTTGTAAATTTTGGGAAAGGGAATTCCACCCATATTTTTTCATGTAAAATGGCTCTCATAATGGAAAAACTTTAGATACAAGTGAGTATAAGGTATAAATATGGCTATAAAATGTATCTTGTACAAGTTTCTAGGTCATTTGGGCCCTTAAGTTTCTGGTTTAGTCCCTTATTAAGCTTAATTTTACCTTAATTGTTGTAATTAATTTTAATTACTTACACTAATATTTTAGGTAAAAAATTGTAATGAACCACTTATTCTCGTTAGATTAAGAATACAATGAATCATTACTTAGCCTTAAGTGACATCCCCAAGACACCAAAAACTGGCAATAAATGCCAAAGAGTTTCAAATGAAAATGGGGGATGATTTACCCTTTAAGAACTAAAACCATTAACTTAGAAACCATACCCAAACAAATCATTACGTGGTGATTGAATAAATTAAAGACAAATCAACCAATTTATTTATATCAAAACCACCCGAAAGTGTACTATAGTGGAATACAAGTAACTATCAATGTAAACAATTAAAGATAACAACAAGAAACTCTACGAAAACCACAAGACTCCATTATCTACAATATCCATGATCTAACATCACCAAATATCCCAAGTATCATGAGGTGGTGCTAAATACGTGTGATATTTTACCATTTCTCATGTAATAGAAAATAGAATCTTAAAAGAAACAAATTTCCAAAGCAGGGGTGAGTATAAAACTCAGTAGGGGTTCTCTAGTAACTTCCCTACACACACCACTAGGGTAGAAAAGTTAGAAACATTTATATAAAATAGTTTATATAAAAAAAATCTCAAATAGTTTATATCTAAAAATAATTAAGTTCCAAAACCGTTTATAACCAAATTTAAAAAAGTTCTATTTTAACCAATTTTACAGAAAGTCATATTTCTATAAAAATAACCAATGAGGATTTAAAACCATTTTTCAATATCATTTTTATTACTATATCATCTCACACTTTCACACACCCAACCATACATGATTCGTTTCGACAATTCCATACTCATGAGCGGTCTCTCATCCAATTACCTTGTGTACCACTAACGCATGCCCCCAATATAGGGTCATGCACCTTGTACCCCAATGGTACATGTCCCTTATTTAGGGGAACATTGAACATGAACTTACACAACCCACATATTCCAAAACAATTCAAATAACCCAATTCAACCCATTTCAACAAAACTGTTATTTTATTGAAAATAATTAAAGAAACCAATTCCAATAAATCATCTAATTTCAATAAAACCATTCCATTTATTGAAAAAAATTTAATCAAATCCAATTACAAAAATTTCAAAAAAAATACATTTTTAAAATCTCCATTTAAAATCTATAATCAAATCACTTTATTCAAGGACACCAATTTTCCATATTTCCACAATTTACCAAAATCTCACTAAAGAGGGTTTCCATTAATTGATAAATATCCAATTCAAAATAAATTCAACAAAATATATTCAATTTGAAAAAATTACAATCAGTTCAACTAAGAGTAGTTGAGAGTGAAGCCACCTACATTGACTGTTTTGGTGAAAACTGAAAACTAACAAATAAATCTCAAGAAACTGGGTAAGAATTCCATGAAACCACCTTAGATATCTTCTCCTATCCACAATGAGACCAAAACTCAACATATTTGGAATCCACAATATTAGATCTACCCATAATGGGAATATATCTAAGAAACTGATATGAGAGGAGAAGTATATCTAAGTAGATCTAAGAAAACGCGAAAAGAACGAAGAAGAATGATGACATACCTCAAGAATTGGGCTTCTAAATGACAAGGAAAGTCTTCAGATCGATTCTAATTTTCTTGGGATATGTTTTAAAAACATTAATGGAGAATAATATCGAGTTAGAGATTTATAAGAGCAAAAACTAAAGAGTTATAGTAAAAAAAATTGAGATCCACTTTTTTAGGATCTTTGTTAAACCATGTGCAAGGTTTAGTCACACAGTTAGACAAACTGTGTGCTAACTGTGCATTAGCTACTTCCTAGGAAGAACCTCGCATGTACTCCTCACATGGAATTCTTAACAATGTTCTCACCATTCTAAATATACTTTCCAACATCTACAACACTACATAGTTTCTCCTAAGATTCCTTATGGTTTAGAAAAACCATGTGCATCTCGTGTGCCTTCCCTTTATCCCCAAAAACTCCCCAAACATTCTTCAAAATCTCCCAGCATTCACCATTAAACTTTATATTCATGAAAATAATAAAGGGTTATGTACTATAAACTAGGGGTAAAACATTTTTTCCACCATTGGTCTTTCCATCCATAGAAAGTAGAAAATCATCCTTTCCTTGAGATAGTTTTGTACATTTCTCTTTCATTTCCTTCTCACGTCACCAAGTCTCTACCCGAATATGACCCTATTTCTATAAAACCCACAATAGACCAATGATTTTTCCCTTCAAGACTTTATCCTTCCAATCCAAAATTTTCACTGGTATATGTACCAATGAAGAATCCGACTCTAAGTCAATGTGATCTCATCTAATCACATGTTCAGGGTTAAGATGATACTTTTTCAACTAAGATATGTGGAACACATTATGCACCAAATTAAACCATGGTGGTAATTCCAACAAATATGCCACCTATACAACCCATTCTAGTATCTCAAAAGGGATAATGTATCGAGGATATAACTTTCCCTACCTTACAAAACAATTATTTCCAAGCCTTGGATAAATCTACAAGATCACATGATCACTCTCTGCGAATGACAACAGTATTTGATGATGACCCGCATACAATTTATAAAGACTCTGAGATATATTCATCTGTTTCCTAATAAACTGAATCTTATCTTTTGTTTCTTTGACAAGACTCAGAACAACTAGTGAAATTTCACTTGTTTCCACCGAAAAAAAGTAGAGAATGACAAGGGCACCCATACAATGCTTCAAAAGGAGCCATGCGTATCAAGTCCAGAGATCTGTTATTATAATAGAAATCCACTAAGGGTATATGATCTTACCATGAGCCACCAAAATCCATTATGAAATCCCACAATATGTCTTCCAACATTTTTATCATCCTTTCGTATTGGCTATCCATCTGAGGATGATATGTCGTACTCACAGTCAATTGAGTCCCAAGGGATTTCTAAAAGGATTTCCAAAAAAGAGATGTAAACCTATGATATCTGTCTAAGACTATCGAAACTAGTATTCCATGTCTCTTTATCACCTCTTGGTTATATATTTTGGATAGATCCTCTACCGTATGAATTTCAAAAATAGGGATGAAATGATATGACTTTGTGATCTGATCTACTATCACCCATATGGAATCATGCTTCCGGACCATTCTTGGGAGGCCTGTAACAAAATACATAGATTTATGATCTCATTTCCACATTGGGATGGGTAAATACTGCAACATACTTGTTGGTTTTTGATGTTCTATCTTAACTTTATAACATGTTAAGCACCAAAAAATGAACTCCGCAACTTTCCTTCTCATGTCACTCCACCAAAATTGTACCTTAAACACCTTATACATCTTCTATATTCCTGGATGAACAACCCATCTTGAATGGAGATAATCAAGAAAACGTTTCTCCTAAAAATCCATAGGTACAGCCATTTGATCTTTGAACCACAAAACCAAACTCCCATCAAGTTTCCATCCCTCAATGGTCTCCCCACCACTGAGTTTTAAACTCATAACAAGACATTCTACATTGGATATTTGTGCCTCTTTAACCCTCTTTACCAAATCAAGAACCATAAAGATTGAAAAGAAAACTGTAACACCACCTTGTTATTCACATTCCACATGTATGTTAGTTAGGACCGACATCCACTACCATTCATCATAAGCTTATTTTTTCAACTAAGAATAAGAATTTCTACTTAATTAATATACCATCAAATTCTCCTTTATTGATGTATACATCAAGTCAAATTCAAACATCTGAAGATACTCATTCCTTCTCCTTTGCCTTATATTCAAATATCACTCTGATAAAATGTGTTTCAAGATCTTATGATCCATTAACACAGTAAATTTCTCACCAAAGAGATAAAATTATAAGTCTTCAAATCATAGAAAACTGTAGCTAACTCCAAATCATGTTTTGTGTAATTATTATCATGAACTCTTAACTTCTTTGAACCATAAGAAACCACATGGTCTCTTTGCATGAGAACACATCCCAACCCAGATCCCAAAGCATCACAGTTCACCACATACCTCTATCCTGATTTTGGAAAAATCAAGATAGGTGTTGATGTAAGATGAACTTTTATTTCTTGGAAAGACTTATGTCATTCCTCAGTCCATCGAAATGGAACATTCTTCTTCGTCAAAGTTTTCATCTGTGAAGCTAGTCATCATAAGTCATTAAAAAATGTATCGGTAATAACTCTATAGAATAAGAAAACTTCATATCTCAAATACATTATTCGAGGTTTTCAATAGATAACAACTTATATCTTTTCATGATCCACTTAAACACCTTTTTCAGAAATTACATGGCTGAGAAAGGAAACCTCTTGTATCCAAAATTCACACTTTGACAATTTGGCATACAAATAGTGGTTTCTCAAGATTCCCAACACTATCTCCAAGTGTTGTTCATGCTTTTCCTTTGTCCTTGAATACAACAATATGTCATCCACAAACACCATAAGAAAAGAATCCATATATCTCTGAAATAACTGATTCATCAATTCTATAATGATCGTTGGTGAATTCATAAGACTGAAAGGCATGACTACATATTCATGGTGTCTATATCTTCTTCTGAAAGAAGTTTTTGGAATATCATCCATCTGAACTCGTAATTGGTGACATCCTGATCGCAAATTAATTTTAGAGATCCATTGATCTACCCTAAATTGATCAAAAAGATCATCAATTCGAGGAAGTGAATGCCGATTATTTATCATCATTTGGTTAATATTGCGATAATAAATGCATAGCCTAAGAGTTACATCTACTTTCTTTATGAACAAGATTGATGATTCCCATGGAAACATACTTGTACTAATGAAACATTTTCTTTCTATCTCTTTTAACTGCACTTTTAATTCCCTCAATTATATTGGTTCTATCCTATAAGATTGAAGGGAAATAGGACTATTCCCTAGAAGTAGATCAATCATATACTCTACTTCCCTTATATGTGGGGACCCTAAGAAGTTATTTGTAAATACATCTGGAAATTTATCCACAAAAACTAGAAAATTTATGTCATCGATCTCTTCCATCAATTCCAAAGTCAACACCACTAACTACTAATAGATCATTCCAAATACTGGTGCCAACAAGCTCATTGCACCTATGTTTAAAACCCTTTGTCCTCTAAAGGGATCCTTTAATCCATCCTCAGTTGAGAAACTAACCATTATATTATAATAGTCTATGTGAGCCTTTAATGTTTTAAAATAATCCATACCCAAGATTACATCATAGACATCCATCTCCAATATCAAGAAATCTCATTTCTGCTCAACTCCATCAACATTTATAGAACATGATCTAAACACAAAGGCTCAACATTCTCTTTCACCAAGAGGAGTTTGAAGTTTTAACATAGAGGGAATAATATTGAGATTTTAACTTATCAAATCAATAGAACATGAAGAAATAAAGGAATGAGATACACCAGTATCAAAAAATACTTTCATAAATGTAGAATTCAATAGAATCGTACCTCTCACTGTAGATGGTCCAACATAATCATCCACAATCAACTTCTTAGATTCATACAATCACTTCATCATTGAACTTTTCTCTTTGTTTCCTTTCTGATATTTCACATGCTGGGTATTCATGGTATTCCTAGAATCACCATGGCTATCTCTCTTCTGCCGATGAGTCTGATTCTCTTAGCCTAGTCTTGTTGAAGTATACAATACTTGTGACACCAGAGAAGTTTCTCGAGCACCTGACCTCAGAGCACTGTGACAATAGCACTAGATATTCCCCATTTTCTAGTATTAATGGCATTATCGAGGTAGTTTCGTACACTCTCACTTTATTTGGTCAATCAAACCACATTGGAAACAGTCCACTTTGTTATTGGGTCATAGAGGAAGGTTCACTGATCTAACCGTTCGATCCTAATTCCCTATCCCACATTAGAAATAGGTTTCACTCTTCCGATTTATTCCATCATTCAAGTTCCCACCATTTCCTATAGGTATCATCATAGTTCCTCCTCCCATAGCTCCTAAGATATCACATTTATCCATTTTCACTCAGTTCACTATCTCTGTATAATATGTAATATAGAGCACCACAATATTCAATCAAATATCCTATCTTATCCCTTATTATAAGATGTGTTCCTAAAGGATTAACTAAACCCAAATTTTTTTGAAAATCACACTAAATTATAAATTTTGCAGCATATTTTATGATAAAGATATTATCTTACTTCAGGATGAAGAAGTCCATTGTTCTTTGCATCCTAAATGTGTGAGGATATAATTGTTTATCAATCAATTACTCAAGATCCTCCCAACTAAGATCGTGATCTAATTTATCTTGCATCACTAGATCCCACCACTAGCGTAAAAGATCCTCAAGCATAGACATTTCGAGTTTAACTTTCAACTCCATTGGTGTGCCGATGAAATTGAGGATACAATTAATTTTGTTCATCCACACCTCTTCCTTTTCAAGTTTAGAATCCCCCCAAATATGGGTGAATTCTGATTCATTAACTGGTTGGAATGATCCACATGCCTTGGCTCATCCCTCCAGCTCCCTATGTCCACAACTTAAAATTATTGGACGAAACTCTGAACAAGATCTTGTTTCACCTTTCATTCAAGTGAAACCACATTCTCCGTAGTTTTTTCTAGTTGGTTTCTATGATGTCTAAAGGGTGCCATTTTCTAAAGAGAAAACAAACTCTATAAGTCTCACATTCTCGAAACTAAAGTCTTAGCATTTCAAATTCTCTCACATCTACCGTCAGACATTGTTTTCCAAAAACAATCTTTTCTAAGTTTATCCATTTTTGAAAAATCCATTCCTTCTTTTGAAAATTAAACCATTTTCAAAATGCATCAACCATGCTCTTTTCAAAATATTTCATTTGAAAAAAAATTGCAACATTTTTCAAATATTTACATCTTTAACAAAATCATAAATCATTTCTGAAAATGAAATATGCAATTATATTGGGAATTCATTCCTCTACAGTTCATGTCATTGTCACCTCATTGGCTAAACCCATGATAATGAGAATACAATATCCTATAAGTGTATCCAAAACACTTATGTAGCCAAATCCCTGATGACTTGAAGTTTAGAATAAAAGGTTAGTTATGTCTTTTTATGCATTACATTTCAAGTCCAAACATTCTTACTCCTTTCTCAGATCATAACCCAAGGAATAGAAAATAAAAAATTTCAACTCCAAGACCAAGAAAACTGATGACTACTTGTTCCACAAGGAATGGAACAAGCTAATACCACTTATCTCAAACAATCTTTTGGACTGAACAAACTGATACCATTTGTAATGAACTGGTTATTCTCATTGTCTTGAGAATACAATGCACCTTTACTTGGACTTAAGTGACATCCCAAAGATGCCAAAGGCTGGTAATAAATTCCAAGGAGTTTGAAATGAAAGTGGGGGATGATTTACCCTTTAATAACTATATCCATTAAACCAACAACCATAACCGAACAGCTCACTATATGATTCATGAATAAATGAAAGAAAACTCAACCACTTCATTTATATCAAAACCACAACAAAGTGTACTATAGCGGAAGATAAGTAACTATCAAAGTAAACAGGGGATGATAACAACAAGAAACTCCAATACAACCACAAGAATCCATGCTCCATAATCTCCATTCTCCAACATCACCAAATATCCCAAATATCATGAGGTTGTGCTAAATATGTGTGATAATTTACCTTTTCCCATTTCCTGGAAGATATCATCTACAAAAGCACCAATGTTCCAAAGCAGGGGTGAGTTTAAAACTTAGCGGGCTTTCCCTAATGACTTCCATACTCATGAAACTAGTATAGAAAATTTAGAAACATTTATATAAAATAGTTTATATAAAATAATTTACCAAATAATTTATAACTAAAAACAAACAAGTTCCAAAACCATTTATAACCAACTGTACACAAGTGCTATTTTAACCAATTTTCTAGCAAGTCGTATTTTCAGGAAAATAACCAACAAGGATTTAAAACCATTTCTTAATATCATTTTGTATAAATATTCCATCTCACTCTTTTACACACCCAACCATGCATGCTTCGTTTCTACAGTTCCATACTCATGAGTATTCTCTCATCCAATTACCTTATGTCCCACTAAAACACACCCCTGATCCAGGTTCATGCACCTTATACCCCAACGGTACACATCCCTTATTTAGGGGAACATATAACATGAACTCACACAACCCAAATATTCTAAAAATATTCAAATAACCCAATTCAAACCATTTAAATAAAACCATTATTTTATTTAAAATTATTAAACAAACCAATTCCAATTAACCATCTTGTTTCAATAAAACTATTAATTTTATTGAAAACAATTTAATCAAATCCAATTAAAAAAATTCCAGAAAAATACCATTTTTAAAATCTTCATTTTAAAATCAAGAATCAAAGCACTTTATTCAAGGACACCAATTTTCCAGATTTCCACAATTTAATAAATTGTCACAAAAGAGGGTTTCCAAGAATTTCTAAATAGAAAATTCACAATCAATTCAACACAAGATATTCAATTTAATAGCATGAAATTCAGTTTTACTAAGAGAATTTGAGTTTGAAGCCACCTACCTTGACTGTTTTGGTGAAAACTAATGAAGAACGCTCACGAAACCGGGTAAGAATTCCACGAAACAATCTTATATCTCTTATCATATCAACAACGAGACCAAATTTCAAAATATTTAGCATCCAAAATATTATATCTACCCATAACATGTGTAGATATGAGAAACCAGTAGTATATGAGAAATAGATCTAAGTATATCTAAGAAATTGTGACAAGAATGATGAAGAACAATGGCATACCTCAAGAATCGGGCTTCTAAATTCTAAGGAAAGGCTCTAAATAGATTCCAATTTTCTTAGGAGAGGTTTTACATCTTACAATGGAGAATAATCCTGAGTTAGGGACACATAGGAGAAAAAATGAGGGAGTTAGAGTAAAAAATGTGTGAGATGCAATTTTTTAGGATCACACTTAAGCCCTACGCACGGTTTAGTCACACGGTTAGACAAATTGTGCACTAATCATATATTAGCTACTACCTGGGAAGGAGCTCGCACAACCTCCTCATATGACCTCCATAACTATGTTCCCACTGTTCCAAATCTATTTTCCAACATCTGTAACACTACACAGTTTCTCCTAGGATTCCTCTATTTATCCCCAAAAACGTTCCAAATGTTCTCCAAACTCTCCCAACTTTTACCCTTAAACTTTATATTCATGAAAAGCATAAAGAAAGGATTGCGTACTAGAAACTGGGGGTACTAAAAAAATAAGTTGACCTTATTTGACATTATAAATTATTAGGATTTAAAATATGGAATCCATTTTTCCAAATTCAAATCATAGAAGTCACAAAAATTAATTTAAATTTAATCTCATAGACAATTCGACGATGCGTGTTTTTAAAGTAAAAACATCTGAAATATTGCTAAGTTTTCATTCCCAATTTCAAAGTTTAATTTATTACAATGAAATATGTTGGATTAATTAATAAAATTTTGGTCTAATTAAACATTAAAAAAAATTTAAAATTTAATTTAACCTTATAAAAAAATAAGATGAAAAGGCATTTTTGATCTAAAATTCAGTATTTTTCAATATTCATTAAAAAATAAAAATTCACAGAAAAATACCAAACTTTTTCCCTAACCTAATTTTTTTATATTTCAAATATAAAGTTTATTTTGATATTTATAATCCATAAAAGTTCTAAAAATTAGATTTAAAATGGGTTCACTATTAAAAGGCAGTAAAAATTCCTAAATAAAAATATAGTATTTTATGCATAAATTTCAGTTTGCTTTTATCTTATTTCTATAAAATCTATTAGATTACTATAAAAATTATTTGATTGAATAATATATATATATATATCATTAAAATTATCTACTAATAGGAATTAATTTAATTTATTAAGGTAAAACACCTTTGGGTGCATAAAAATAGGTTTTTTTAGAAAAAACATTTCCTTTATATTCAATTGGTTCTTATATTCATTTATAATCAATTTTTAAATAATTAATTCATTTCATATTTTTGTAAGCCATATATTTTCATAATTTAGTTAATACTATTCAAAATTGTTAATTTAACATCTAGGTTAAGTCTTATTATATTAAATTTTATTTTAATAATATATTGTTATTCAATAAAACATGGTCTTTCATGTAACGTAATCCATTTGAATAAAATTTTTGTTGTGTGCGATGTATGTTAACTCATTATCACATTCATTGAAATATATATCATAGATTTAATTCATTTAAAAATGTAAATATATTGTAATTCCTTAGGGTATTATATTCAATTATGCGCATGGTGATGCCTGTGATACATGCTATCAAACACAATGTTCTTACTTTATAATTTTAGGGTGATACATTCTCCTCGACATAATTAAATTTCATCCTCGCAATTTTAAATTGATCTCAGTAATCTTGGGATTGATCTTTGAAAATAAACTATTATTGAAAAACCACATCGTAACTAGGGTTAATAACACATCTTCTTAATAAGAGAGAAAGGATTTTACAATGGTTATGTAACTGGGTTACCTAGTAGGAGAACATAGGTGGAAAATGTAAACATGGATATGGAAGAAAAATATAACAATCAAGTTCTAATGGGGAGTTCTAGAGAAAATGGTTAGGAGAAATTTAACAATCACAAGGCCATAAATCCTCGATGATTTAAGGGGTCATTTGATTAATCAAAAACGAAGGTACTAGGACAATATTTTTGGTTTCAAGATCATTTTTCCTAGATTTGAGGAATTATTTCACTATATAACAATATAAGTAAATATACTTACTTGGTATGTTTCTATAAGCACAATATTGTCCCTTATTCATTCCTTGAACTACTTCCACTTTATCTCTAAGCATGTGATGCATCATATGGTGAAGTAATAAATTAACCTCTAAAATCTCATATAATGATCAACTTAAACCATTTTATAAATGGTTAAATTTTCCAAAAGATAATGATCCAACACTTTGGAAGGAAGGTCACTGAATTTAAAAAATGAAATTATCATTAGCCTTTAATATACATGAAGTAGCTCTTTGAATATGTGAACACCTTCATCATGTATTCTATTCAAATATAGTAATAACATGAATTACTATAATAATTTATTGATAACATGAATTATTACTTATTTATTAATTAAGAAACATGTTATTTAATATATTCCTTAAATCAAAAAATTGTTGTAAACTTCATTAATGATAGCATAGACCACTTTTTGAAAATTCACTAATCAGTTCCAAGGAAATCAGAAATTTTCCAAATCATTCATTTATTCAACATTATCTCAACATCAAGAACATATTAAGGGTTGTATTTCCTTTAATCATGTGTTTTTTCAAAAAGTTTAACTGTAACGACCTGGACCCGAACAGCCACCCGAACAGTACTAAACCGGCTGGGTGTTACTACCTTAGGCGCACCCCCCCAAACTTCAAAGGTTGCTGACTAGAAGCGAGGGTATTATAGGTATAGTGGGGAGGCTATACCCTCTCAGAGGATATTAATAATGGTACTGGTCCAAGTATAACAATAAGGATGCAGCGGAATAAATGACACAGTAGACTCAAACCAGACCCGCAGAGAGGAAGCACATTGAATATCAATAAACAGAGAAAGAAATAAATATAAATAATAGCAGTAGAAATAAACACAACAACATGCTGATCACTTGTAACTAATACTGAACAATAAAACATCAATCCAAAGTAGGTCATGAATATCCATATATAAAAACGGCACCAATGGCTAACCAAATATAGCTACAATCTAGTAAGCATGCTGATACAGAAATAAAGAAAAACAGAGTAACACCAGCTAGGCAGAACCTCGTGGTCCATACCATCTCCATGCAACAGCTAATACATCCCAGCACCTGAAGCTCACCTCTTTCCTGCACGCAAATCTATAAAGTCTTCATGCATCCTGAAGGGCCCATGCAGGGTGTGAGACGAATCTTAGTAGGTTACCACCCAATGGTGCATACCTAATATAAGTGTCTAAGAAGGCATGAATTTATATGGAAAGCAGAAAACATAACGATGCACAAATAAACACAAACTATACTGGTGCTCATCAACCACCATGGAGTGTCACCTTCTTCGGCCAACGCTGTAATCTCTTTCATGTAACCCAGAACCATGTGCCCCCTAACACCGCATGTCTCAAGTACCGACGTCCTGAAGGCACGCCCAAGAAACAGTAACCTGGAGGAACAAAGATACCTGCCCTCAATAAGTAAACAGGGGGACAGCAATGTATGCCCTCAAAATAAGTAGCCAGAGGGATAGCGATGTATGCCCTCAAAGTAAGTATCTGGAGGGGCAGTGATATCTGCCCTCAAATAACGGAGAGCCTCATCCCCCAACCCAATAACCTCTATGCTATCCCATGAAGGCTCCTCACAACCCACGTGGCTTCCTATAAGAAGCACCCCCAAACCAATAGTACCTAAACCGCAACTATTGGCGGCCTCTACCCACATGAGTGGTCAAAATCACCTCATCACAGAGTCTCTATGTGTGCACACTACTCAAAGTTTCTAGGTGAGCAGTAATCACCAAAATAGTACCTAAGCAACAAAACCTCTGACACCTTGTATCCCTGCGACCATGCTGCTCATGTCTGATGGCCTTTCCATCCCAGTAACCTGGGCCATGCCCAACCTGAGAGTCATCCTGCCACAAACTGATGCCCATGACGCCCAATCCTGTGGTCAGAACCGCCCAACATAACCCGGGCCAAGCCCAACCTGTGATCATCATCACTCAAGAATATCCGGTCCATGGCTAACAAAACCCAAAGGTTCCAACATATGAAATCTAGTAATTACATATATAACATATTTAAACAGAACACATAAATAGGAAAAACATTCTAAATAGTTGAATTGCCCTAACCCAATGGTTATCAATCCACAACATTGAGGTCTTGAATGCCTCTAAAAATTTATATCAAGGTTTAATAACTAAAATCAACAGTTTAAAACAATATAATTCAAATATAACCATTTTGGCTTCCCCTAATAAAAATGCCCAATGAGAAATGGCCCCTCGCCTGACCCCACTAAAGAAAAACTGGTAATAGGGCATACCCAAAGGCATCGAATAGGTCAAACAATCAATTCAATATGTAATAGAAGATAAAACGGGTCCCTCTCAAAATACCTGAAAACGCGCTGAAGGCCATGTCACCCAAATGACCACAAAAACACAAAATGAGGTATGCAGCACCTACCTGAGACTTGTACAATGATACTCCTCCGGTGATAGCCTCCAATTAGGTCTAAAATGTGGTATATCTACAAAATAATAAAAACTTTTCAAACCCCAATAACTCATTCTAGAACAGAAATTAAGAAAAACGGTACAAGAGGAATCGAGGCCTTACCGATGGGGTTCCAACAGATCAAACCGTGATCGAAATGAAGTTCGAATGAAGATTTGGGAGGGATTTGAAGTCCTGACCATCTTGGTTCGCGAAACTCGGAGAAAAATTGAGTTCTACCTCAAAAATGAGGCTACTGCCCATTTTAGTGGGGGGTGAGGGGAAAGAAAGCACATGGTGGGTACTTCATGACTACATGCCATGTATATCATTTAACTATTCATATGGTGGCTGAAATTCTACCAAATTACTTTCCAAAACCTGCCGACATGAGTACATGGCATGTACCTATGGGTACACGGTGTGTAATTTGTTTTTCTTCTCTTCCTCACTAACTTACCCACACGCCATGTATATTCCTCATACATGACCAGACTACATGGTGTGTCCAAGGAGGACACGACATGTACTTGGTTTAAACAATTCTACCCATCCAACAGGCCTACATGCCATGTATGGCCTCCAAACGGTTACAGGTACACGGCTGGTCGAAAATCATACGCCGTGTAGTAAGAATTTTCTACACGGTCATCACACGGCATGTACTCAGCGATCACACGGCCAGTCACTCTCCTAACATATACATGGTCTGTACTTAAAGTACATAGTGTGTAGTCTGAAAATATCCGGAAACTGCCCAATTTCTCCAGTTTCCTCAAGGACAAGTTAAAAATTTAAACAGGGTCAGGATTTTGACTCGTTATAAAAACCCGGGTTCTTACAATCTCCCCACCTTAATATAGCTTGTCCCCGAGTTATCAAATGAAACTCAGAGATGACACCGAACATACCACCCCGATCAAAGTAGCCTGGACTTCCCCGATCTCAGAGGTCCTGGCTAAATTCTCAAGGGGGGATCCCCACCTTAGGAATCGCCTAACTCAGTCTCAACACAACAAAAATCAAAACAACCAAAGGTTCTATAACCTATTTTCTAGACGCATATTCCTTCTGTGATGCATTATCACCCCTGTGCCTCATTGGTGCTCCTATGCCATTCCTGGAACCCAACCTATCCTGTACTGCATCAGTGTCTGCCTCCACAAGGTCATGCATCCCATGGATGCTCAAAAATGAACATGGTTCCTAGAACATCAAGTAATCTGCATCCTCGATGCCCCGATGCCCAAGGCACCTCAAGTAACCCACATCATCGATGCCCTGATACCCACGGCACCTCAAGTAATCCGCATCCTCGATGCCCCGGATGCTACGCATCTCATACATATATATAAATATATCACGCACCCAATATGGTGGCAATACCACTGAAGTACATCTAGTCAGTCCACATGAATCTTGTACATCACTTTCACTCAAAACGGATATGCCTCTACAGGTCATGCCAAAAGAAAACATGGAAATCACAACCACACCTGTGGTGTACCTCTAACCGTCATTGGCTCACCAGACTGCTCTGCCTCTAACAGATCCACAGTGTGCACCTGGCCAAAAGTACGGTTGCCTGATTCCTGACCTCCCTGCGGTACTTCTCTAGCCACCGGCCACTGACCCCTCAGCTCGATCCCACTTTCTCTGTCATGTCCTCCACATGCAGCTGAACCTCGGCTACCCTCTGCTGGTACCGAACTGGAACCAACTCTAGATGCCTCCGTATGTCCTGGTCCCTGCCTACCGACTATCTGAGAAGGCTGCCTGCAAAACCTCTTCAGATGCCTGACCTATCCACATGCCTGACACTCCTTTTGAGGCCTATCGCACTGAGTCTGAACATGTCATGGTTGTCCACACTAAAAGAAAACCACTGAAGAACTACTGCGAGGTGGTCTAGCTGAGTCCTTGGCCTGACTTCCCTACTGAAACTCATCTCTTCCTCGCTTCCTAATTTCTGAACCCTCACCTAAAGTCGTCGTCCGGCCAAACTGAGGCATATCCCTCTGGTTTCCCTCCGCTATAAGCGCCTGATTCACTGCCTCTAAAAACGAACACAGCCTGAAAATATTCACCTGGACTCAAATGGCGTGTCGTAATCCATCCTCGAAGCACCTCACCCTAGCCACCTCATCACTTACCATACCAGGTGCAAAGAAAGACAACTCAGTGAAAGTAGTTTCATAGTCCATGACAGACATGTCTCCCTGCTGAAGACTCAAGAACTCTTGAGCTCTCTCAGCTCTCAGTTTCTCTGGGTAGAAGTTCTCAAAGAACCTTTCCTTGAAATATTTCCATGCCATACCCTCATGCTTGTGAGCCTGAACTTGCACATCCCACCAATTCTTTTCCAGTCCTCGCAGCATGTATATCACCAGCTTGACCCTCCACCCTGGAGGTGTCTCGAGCTGATCAAAGATCATCTGCATGCTCTCTATCCAGTTCTCAGCCACCTGCAGACCACCCTCACCCTGAAAAAGCAGTGGGTGCTATGACTGGAACTCTCACGTCAGATATTCCATATATGGCTATGTACCCTACGCTCCTCTGTCGATCCCCTACAAGACACGTACCGGGCTCGCTCGGAGCTGCTCGTCGAGCCATGACCCGAACGCTGACAAACCCGGATGATGTCCTGCCTGCACTGGACCCTGAACATGTTCCTGTCCCTGAGATTGTACTTGCAGCTCGTGCTCTGCCTGTACTGAATCCTAAACCTGATCCAGCACCTACGGTACTATATCCTCACTTTCCTGACACTCCATCGAGACGTATAGGAGGAACCCACTGAATACCATAAATGGTCAGACAACTCATAAATATATATATATATATATATATATTCAACACAGATAAGAAAGTAGTAAAAGGCAACACACAAATACCACCCTTACTCTACCCCACTTCAACCATTCCCCATGGCATCCTGGCCCCATGGCCTCCTTACCCACCCCCAACAGAGCCAAGTATCGAAAGTACATCGGGCCATGCTCTTACTGACAACCAACGTTGCCTCAAACCGATGACCAATTTTCCCAATCCTGGTGATCAAAATCTCCTCAACCAATAGTGCATGACTTCTCATATAAGAGTCAGACCCAAATACCATGTCACATGAAATTCTACAAAAATATAAACCATGGAATGCACATTGAAATAAACAAGAAATTTTATCAGGAATTTCACCTTTTCACATTTTAAGAATACAAAGTATGGAAATTTGATATTATTCACATGTCATTATCACTTCACAAATCATACATGCGGTTATGAAATTGAAATACCCTAAAAATATACCTATCAAAAGCCAAACAAACAAACCTTTCCATACCGGGGCAATGTCCAATTCTCCCTTACCGCACTGGGGCAGGGGTCACATATCACAATCAATAACATCACACGCCAAGTGAGCCACCAAGGTGTAAATCATATAAACTATAATCTGAGAAAAAAGTAAACAGCAATTCCCACCAATGGAAACTTGGTCCATCCCTCATACCTGGGGCTGCATGCACCCAAGCACAAGCTAGAAACACAGTTCCAGTAACAACCTATCTCTAGCCTACCATATCCTAAATAGTAAAACTAGAAAAAATAAAAGAGATGCCTCAATCTCATTAGTAGCTAGTAAAAAACGGCTACTAAATCCCTATCAAGAACTCCTCTGATACAACTTTGTAACAACTTGGACCCGAACATCCATTCGAATAGTTCTAAATGGGTCGGGTGCTACTACCTTAGGTGCACCTCCCCAAATGCCAAAGGCTGATAACTAGAAGCGAGGGTCTTATATGTATAGTGGGGAGTATATACCGTCTCAGAGGATATTAATAATGGTACAGGTCCAAGTATAACAATAAATATGCAACAGAATAAATGACTCAGCAGACTCGAACCAGACCCACAGAGCGGAAGCACATTTAATATCAATAAACAGTAGAAGCAATAAATATAAAAAACAGCAGTATAAATAAACACAACATCATGTTGATCACTTGTAAATACTACTGAACAATAAAACATGCATCTGAAGCAGTTCATGAATATCTATATATAAAAAGGGTGCCAATGGCTAACCAACTGTAGCTACAAATAGGTAAGCATGTTGATACAGGAATAAAGAAAAACATGCTAAATTCAGCTAGGCAGAATATCAAGGTCCATACCAGCTCCATGAACAACTAATATAGCCCAGCTCCTAAAGCTGGCCTCTTTCCTACATGCAAATCCATAAATTCTGCATGCATCCCGAAGGGCCTGTGCAGGGTGTGAGACGAATCTCAGTAGGATATCACCCAACGGTGTGTACCTAATATAAGTGTTTAAGCAGGAATGCATTTATAAGGAAGGTAGGAAACAGAATGATGCACAAATAAACCCAAAGTCTACTAGTGCTCAGCAGCCACCATGGATTGTCACCTACTTCAGTCAATGCCGAAATCTCTATTATGTAACATGGCACCATGTGCCCCTTGACACCACATGTCTCAAGTACTGACGTCCCGAAGGCACACCCAAGAAACAGTAACCTGGAGGAACAACGATGTTTGTCCTAAATAAGTAACTGGAGGGACAGTGATGTCTGCCCTCAAAATAAGTATCCATAGGGACAGCGATGTCTACCATCAAAGTAAGTATCTGGAGGGACAGCAATCTCTGCCCTCAAATAACGGCGAGCCTCTTCCCCCAACCTGAGAGCCTCAATGTTATCCCCTGAAAGCTCCTCACCTCCCACGTGGATTCCTACGGCAAGCACCCCCAAACCAATAGTACCTATACCGTAACTAACGTGGGCCTCTACCCACACAAGTGTTAAAAACCACATCATCACGGAGTCTCTCCGTGTGCACACTACTCAAAGTTTCTGGGTGAGCGGTAATCACAAAAATAGTACCCAAGACACAACACCTCTGACACCTTGTGTCCCTACGACCATGCCGCTCAAGTATGATGGCCTTTCCATCCCAATAACTCAGGCCATTCCCAACCAGACAATCATCCTTCCTCAAACTGACGCCCATGACGCCCAATCCCATGGTTAGAACCACCCAACGTAACTCGGGCCAAGCCCAACCTCTGATCAGAATCTCTCAAGAATATTAGGGACATGCCCAACACAACCCAAATGTTCCATCATATGAAATCTAGCAATTACATATATAACATATTTAAACAGAACACATAAATAGGAAAAACATTCTAAACAGTTGAATTTCCTTAACCCAATAGTTATCAATCAACAGCACTGAGGTCTTGAATGCCTCTAACAATTTATATCAATGTTTAATAACTAAACTAAAAAGTTTAAAACAATATAATTCAAATATGACCATTTGGGAATCCCCCGGCCAAAATACCCGATGATAAATAGCCCCTTGCCCAGCCCCGCTCAATAAAAACTGGTAACATGGAAAACCCAAAGGCATCCCATAGGACAAACAATCAATTCAATCTGTAATAGTAGATAAAATGGGTCCCGCTCAAAATACTTGAAAATGTGCCTAAGGTCACGTCGCACAAATGACCACAAAAACACAAAAAGAGGTATGCACCACCTACCTGAGACTCGTATGATGCTACTCTTCCAGTGACAGCCTCCAATTAGGTCTAAAACACGGTAGATCTACAATAAAATAAAAACTTCTCAAACCCCAATAACTCGTTCTAGAACATAAATCAAGAAAAACGGCTCAAGCGGAATCAAGGCCTTACCAAGGGGGTTCCAACAGATCAAACTGTGATAGAAACGGAGTTCGGATGAAGATCTGGGAGGGATTTGAAGTCCCAACTGGCTTGGTTCACGAAACCCAGTGAAAAATCGAGTTCTGACTCAAAAAATGAGGCTATTGCCCGTTTTAGAAAAAAAAGTACACAGCAAGTACTCCATGACTACACACCATGTATATCATTTAACTATTCATATAGTGGCTTGAATCCTGCCAACTTACTTTCCAGAACCTATCGACATGAGTACACGGCATGTACCTAGGGGTACACGACGTGTACTTTGTTTTTCTTCTCTTCCTCACCGACTTACCCACGCGCCATGTATATTTCTCATACACAGCCAGACTACACGGCGTGTCCAAGGAGGACACGACGTGTACTTGGTTTAAACGATTATACCCAGCCAATAGGCCTACACGCCATGTATAGCCTCCACACGGTCACAGGTACACAGCGTGTCAAAAACTACAAGCCGTGTAGTAAAAATTTTCTACACGGTCATCACATAGCATGTACTCGGCGAGCACACGGCCGGTCACTCATCTAACATATACACAGTTTATACTTAAAGTAAATGGATTATTGTCTGGAAATTTCCAGAAACTACCCAATTTCTCCAGTTTTCTTAGGGACAAGTCAAAAATTCAAACAGGGTCAGAATTTTGACCCATTCTCAAAAACACGGGTTCTTACAATAAAATTATAATGAATAAATTTTTTTGGTACCATTCATATTATAATCTCAAATCCTTAATGAAAAAGTACATCAATAAAATACTTATATATTTCAAAAATCATATGATGGGAACATCATAAATAAAATAATTTTACAATATATTTCTTAGATCCAAATATATAATAACAGTAATCATTACACATCAGTTGTGTCAATAACATATACTTGACCTTGACCCCTTATCTTCTTCTGAGGTATATTTTCAGGATTCTTGGGTCATTATTTTGGGTAGTGGAACATCTCCTTGAAGTTGTAACATTGAATAGAATGGTTTTCCTTCTCTCATTTTCATTATTTTTCCTAGTGACACTTTTCTACGGACTTATAAAAAACTACCAATCATTTCAAGCATTGACCAGGGTGATTCTTCCCACAGTTATCAGATGTTGGAAAATCCTTCTTTCCCTTCTTCCCATTATCTGTTATTTTATCTTCCTTTCTATTTTTCTCTTTCTTCCCTTTGAATCCATAATACTTGGTTAATTATTTCTCGGTCTTTATAGTACATAAAATCATCTCTTCATATGATGATAAATTATAAGAAACTATTTCCTTTCAAAAATTTGGATTAAGACCTTCAAATAAGTGGTCAATATTTTACTCTATGTTGCGTATGTAATCCATAGCATACCTGTATAACCTTGTAAAGTTAGATTCATACTTTGCAAATTTTATTCCTCATTTTGATTTAAACTTAGGAACTTCCTCTTCATATCTGTTTGTTTCTCATGAGGGAAATATTTATCAAATAATGTATTCTTAAAAGTAATTCATTCCATGATTTCTATTTCTTCTTCCACCCTAGTATTCTGGATCAATGACAACCACTAATATTCATCTCCACTCAGACAAAATATTTCAAGTGTAACATTTTCCTTTTCACCACATCCCAATGTCATGAATATCTTCTCCAAATACTTAATCCATTTCTTGTCTATCATTAGATCATTAATCCCACTAAATGATGGGGGCCTCTATTGGATAAAGAAATCCAATATAAGAGATTCTCTCTGTGGAATAGGTTTCTATATTAGGGAATGTCTATTTATCATAACCTAAATAATCTTCCCTAATATATCCATAACTTTATCTTTTCTAATACCAACTATATTGACTTTCTCAGTAGATGAACCTCTATATTGACCATGTGTATTGATATCATTCTTCCTTCTAGTTTTCATTTCTAAATAATGGTGTATACTGTATTATCTCCTAAAATTATGCAATTCATATAACTCTAAATATGGTATAACACATGACATAAATTTACCCATCATTAATCCTAGAATCATAAACTTTGGTTACTTTGGGTGAATCATTACTTTCAAATCCATCATAATGGTAGGTAAATAAAATGTGAAATATCATAAGCATATCCCCTAGGAGTTTCAAACCCGGTGTGTAGTAATCCCTATTGTTGTGTACCGGGTTACACCGAGTCAGGCCCATCACTCCTTGTCAGAGTTGTTACTCCTAGGTACATATGTGCCAAATCACATACAATTATAGTATCTAGACAAGGATTTATTTCTAGTAATACCCACATCATATCTACCTTACCTCAAATCTAGGAATACCCACTTCTAGGATGTTATTATATAGTTATCCTAAAATTATATCTTATGGTAATGTTCATTGATATAATTTTTCTAAATCTTATTTCCAATGTTGTTGTTAAACTTCCTTTGATACCAACTATAATGCCCTAACCCTAGAAGCCTGATGCCAATGCATTATTTCATTACATTGGAATGATTAAAAGGAATAAAATCCCCAAGGACTAATCATTTTAGAAGTCTTAGAAAGACATATTACATATATGCTTCCCATAATACATTATGAAATAGAAAATAAAAACATGATACACAATAAAATGAAATAAACAGCATACTTGAATTCTTATTCAAATATTTCTTCTTCATAAATTAGGGAAATGAAACATAATAAGGGTAAGCTCAAATTCTTAGTAAGGGTGTGTAGAGAGGAATAAATAATGAATCAATGAGAATAAACTAAAAAGGAAAGATAAATAACCAATAACACATAACATTTAAATAGGAAAAATCAATACAGAAAGGTAAGAAACTAAAACACAATCCCTTTAATAAATAAACTGATAATTAAAATTCATTTATAGATATGTAAATGAAAAATATCATGGATAAGTAATAATAGAATAAAAATTAATGAAATTATTAATTATTGGATGTGATGTCTAAGGCACATGAAAACCTATACCATCAAGACATTTCACAAGACGTTTAAAACTACATATAGAAACACATTTAATTTGGCCAAATTATTCATCTCATGAGAACCTATTGATGCATTAAGGGGATATATAAAGTCTGGTCCCCACCCGTTATTACTAGTCTAAATCATTTCTCATATTTAATAATTAAAATAAATAATATGACTCATTAAATATCTATATTGAATAAAGAATACATATTTACCAATATTTCCCCGATTAATCATATAATTGTCAGAGTAAATACTATATGTAAAATGATATACAGTTTAGGCAGTAATAAAATCCATCATATGAAAATATGGATATTCAAGGAAATTTCAAAAAAAATATGATTATAATAAAGTGATTGTTTCAAGATAAAGTTAAAAATAAAATAAAAAGTGATATTTCAATGGTAATCATTAAGAACATTCTTGAGGAGAATAATGTTTAAACATTCAAAAGTGTCTCATACCACTTTGGAACATTTGAATCATAATATCCATGAAGGAATAAAATTAAATGAAACATATAATATCATGATAATAATGGTATTCATTATATAACATAAAAAATGGTAGAAGATGGATGGCTTTTAAGTGGAGTAATATAGGTTACTCACTTGTTTCGGATAATCAGCATGTGAATGGGAATGAAACTTTATGGGTTCTAAAACACAATAGTGTTAGCATTGATTCCATTCAGAATGATCAGCAGTCGGTTACTTTATCTTGTTGCTTTCAGGAGAATAGTTTTTGTGTGACCTTTGTGTATGCTTTCAATCAGTATATTAGAATGATAACTTTATGGGAATCCCTTAATACTATTTCTGACAGCATGTCTGCTAGATGGATTCTGATTGGAGATTTCAATACCATTCTGAGGCCATAGGAAAAAATAGGGAGCAAATTTTGTAGAGTTTCAGCTAAAGATTTCTCTGCCTGTATTGATCAATGTAGGCTGCATGAAGTCCAAATTTCAGGTGTGGATTTTACCTGGAGCCAGTATACTCTGAATGGTAGGCAGTCAAGTAAGTTAGACAGATGTCTAATTAAGTTTGATGACAGTAGTGACAGGATGGAAGTCTCTAGGGTGATTCTTCCCAGGATTCATTCGGATCATAATCCCATTCTGGTTGATATATGTTTCAGTTGTCTAAGGTCTCCACCTTTACCCTTCAAGTTCAATAATGCTTGGCTGGTTGTGCCTGGATGCAGGGATATAATCTCAGAGGCTTGGAAATTAGATGTCATAGCTAGTTCTTTGTTCATTCTGAATGATAAGCTGAAAATTGTGAAATCCAGACTCAAAGAGTGGAGTAAAATGACTTCTCCAACATTTTTAATGATATTAAAGAAGCTGAGTCTCATTTGTTGAGTTTTCAAAAGAGGAACATGCAGCAGGACAGTCCATCTCAAGATGAGATGGAAGCCGTTTCAAAGCTTGATAGTCTCTTGACCCTTAAGGAGAATCTTGACCGAAATCAGATCAATGTTAAGTGGCTCAAGGATGGGGATAAAAATTCAAAATTCTTTCATTGTATGCACAAGGAGAAAAAGTCTAGAAGAAATATCAGGTCTTTAAAGATTGATGGTAATATGTTGACTTTTGAAAATGACATTGTCAATGGTGTGACTTCCTATTTTGAAAATTTATACTCTGGTTCTGTTGGGAATAGCCTTGATAAGATTATTAGATGTGTTGAATCCAGTGTTGATGATAATCAGAACAGAAATCTTATTGAGACTCCTTCCCAAAAGGAAATTCATCATGCTCTTTTCTCTTTAAATATGAACATTACTTCTATCCCTGATGGCTTCACAAACAAGTTCTCTATGTTCTACTGGGATATTATTTACATGGAAGTAATCAGTGCTGTCAAGGAATTCTTTCATCACTCTTATATGCCATTTGGGATAAATTCCAACTTTATTGCATTAATCCCTAAAAAGGAAAATGCCTTGGAAATTAAATATTTCAGGCCTATTTCCATTGGGAACACGATTCCAAAAGTAATTAGCAAAATCATGGCTATCCAGTTAGGTGATATTTCTAAAAGTCTTGTCTCTGATAATCAGTATGGTTTTATACCTAAAAGAAGGATTCAGAATTGCCTCTTCACCGCTTCAGAATGCATTAACATCATGAGAAACAAAGTTCCACATGGTAACATGGCCGTGAAGATTGATATTGCAAAGGCCTTAAACACTATAAGGTGGGACTTTATTTTTTCAATTCTTAAGATGCATGGCTTCTCAAAGAAGTTCATTGTTTTGGTTCATGCCATTTTGAAAAGTGATCGACTATAAATTCTTATTAATGGTTCCCCTAGGGGTTTCTTTCGATGCACAAGAGGGGGCAGGAAAGGGGATCCTTTATCTGTGATTCTGTTTTCCATGGCGGAGGATTACCTGAGTATTTGTCTTCATGATCTTGTCAACACTCGTATTTATCAAAGAATGAGGGAAAGTAAGAATTTATTTGCCCCCTCTCATTTATTCTATGCTGATGATATACTTCTGTTTTATAAGGCAGACATGAAGACAATTTTGTGCATCAAAAGTATCTTCTCACACTATGAAGAGGTTGCAGGTCAGGTGATCAGCTGGAATAAATCCTTTGTTGTCTTTGGGGAAGGCATTAGAATTTCAAAGCAAAATAGGGTTGATCGTAGGCTTAGTGTCAGAAGTGGCACTCTTCCCTTTAATTATCTTGGGGTTCCCTTATTTTGGGGAAGGGTGAAATGTTCCCATTTAGAGGACATTTCTCTAAAAATTACCAATCAGTTAGCAAGTTGGAAAGGGAAGACAATGTCTCAGGCTGGTAGAGTTTGCCTTGTCAATTCTGTAATTAAATCTATGTTTTTCTACTCTTTTTCTGTGTATAGATGGCCGGCACTGCTTCTAAAGGAATTGACTGGAAAGATTCGGAATTTCATTTGGACTGGATCTATTCATTAGAGGAAGATTGTTATTGTTGCATGGAAGGAGTGTATAAAGCCACTCAAAATGGGAGGGATGGGAATCAAGGATGCTAGAATCTTCAATAATGTGCTTCTTCAGAATTTTACTTGGAGGCTACTCTCTAAGCCTGGATTTTCTCTTGATTTTCTGGTTGGCAGGTTTGTGGAAAAACTACAAAACAGTAGGTGAAGATTTCTGAAATCTTTTGTCTGGCCTTCAATTAAGAGTTCTTATTCGTCTATTATGTCTCAGTCAATTTGGTTGGTCTCTTTTGATTCTCATCTAAACTGCTGGAACACACCATGACTGCCCTCTCTATTAAAAGGTCATGTTAATATTCCCCCTCCCTGGGAAATATCTCCATTTCTGATCTGCAGGAAAACTTGATTGCTCATGAGATTATTCCAAGTAATCTGTGCATCAAAATTGTTAATTATGTTTATGTTGATAGTGATATTTTGATCTGGAAACCTGCCCTTTGTGGTGCATTTTCTAGCAGGGATTATTATAGTATGCAGTGTGGCATTCTCTCTAGAATTCCTTCTTGTCTGGCTGGTTTTCATCAACCATACATCTCTCCTAGTGATGTTATGTTGATATGGCGGATCTGGAAGAACAGAATTCCAATTCAATGTGTGTTACAGCGTGCTGGACTCAACCTGGCCTCGGTATGTCACTTCTGTTTCAGTAGCGATGAGTCCCTTTCACATTTGTTCCTTCATTGCATTTTTCGGTGCGCTTATGGAATTATGTGGCATCAATATTTCACTGTTGTCTCGATTTCTATTCTCTTGAATCGGTGTTAAGCTCACCCTTGAGGATTGATTTCAGTCTTCAGCTGAAATCCCTATTTACTGCTTCTATTACATCAGTTTTTTCCTACATATGGAAAGCTTGGAATTCTATAATATTTACCAATGAAAAGCCATCATTCCGGGATGGTGTTCTGCATATACGCCGAAGTATTGCAGCTGCTTCCAGGATCCAAACTGGGTCTATGCATAATGATATTTCTGACTTTGTCATCTTGAGATCCCTTGGTGTCAGTGGCAGGGAACAGAAGCCTAAAATGGTCAAATATATTAGGTGGATTCCACCTATTCCAGAGTGGCTGAAAGTGAATGTTGATGGGGCGGTCGTCGGTGCGCCAGGTCCTGGTGGGTGTGGTGGAGTTTTCAGAACTCATCGGGGCTTTGTGAAAGGATTTTTTTTCCATTATATTGGATATTCTCATGCTATTGAAGCTGAACTATGGGCGATTATCAAAGATATCAGTTATGTAGTTTGTTATGGTTGGAATAGATTATGGTTGGAGTCGGATTCGTCTCTTTCTATGCAGATTTTGAAGGATAGGTCTCGAAATGTTCCTTGGAGGATGATGCCCGCTTGGATCTCCTGTCTTAGGCTTGCTGACAGCTTATGCCTTGATGTCTCTCATGCATATCGTGAAGCCAACCAGGTCACTGATGCCCTATCTAAAAGGGCCATTGTGGAGGTTAGTTCCAGCCGGTCGTTTGTCCTGCCAATCTATTGTGAAGATCTGAGTAGCAATGATAGGAATGGGGTTCTGTACTCAAGGCTTTGTAAAGCCTCTTGATTTTGAGTTGTACTATATTGTTTACTTTTTTATTTTATAATTTTAATGAGAGCAGGTTTCTGCCTGCCTCCTGAACCTTCTGGCTAAAAAATGGTAGTATATGCATCATATAAAAGTTAAGTGGTTTATAACAACAAATATGTCTCAATGGAATGTAAATTGAGATAAAATCCCTTACCTTAAACTTTTATTTGTTGTTTGGTATTTATAATAATGTATAGTGGTTTAAAATATGTTAATAAATTATAAAAAAACCATAATCAGGTTTATAATATCATATGTCATCTTATTATAATATCTTATTACCCATTAATTAACAATCTTTCATTATTTTCACTATTTTGGGTATTAATTGTCTGGTTTTCTCAAGTATGTTTTGACTTATTATTTACTGCTCCTATTACATAGATAATGATTTAATCATCTCCATAATGTAAACCATGACTTAATTATCTTATATATTCAGTTCATATGTATTTATAATAACTTATAAAGTTTGTAGATAAGAAATGAAATGCACTATTCATGGAGATGATAAGTAGTATGTACGCATGAACGCTACTCTCAATTCTTTGTCGTACAAAAAGAATGAAAATTAAATGATAAATATGTATATTATAATTACAGTATCATATATATGTAATATATTTTATATAGGTTTATTAAAATCATTCTTAATATGTTTCATGTATAGGGTTAGCGAATCACATTGCTTTAAGGAGGTGGTAGTCCACACTTCCACAAACGATGTTATCGTATTTACACAAAATGAAATGTATAGAGGTATGTGTTATAAAATAATTAAACAAGAAAAATGAAGTTATAAATATCATATATATCATTTATAAATATATTTTTCATCATAATAACCACAATGAGAGTTGGTAAAAAAAAGAACGAGCAATCATCGTTTCGTGAGGCGGTAGTTCACTGTTCACATAAACAGTATGTCTGTTACCCATTAGATGGGAGTGTGTGTAATTTTAGGTCAAAAAATTTGCATAAAATATAATATTATATTTATGATACTGGTTTTGTTATATAATCATGGAATAATAATAGTTTATGGGGTAGGTAATATAGATAAAACTAAAGAGCTTGAGGAAAGATGTTACCTCTTTTTCAGGTAACTCATTTTGGTTTGCACCAAAGGGGTTCTTTGGATGGATTTATGACCAATTTGAGGATTATAGGTTTAGGGGAGGTATTTTTAGGATCTATTTTGTAAATTCATGTTCGATCTATAGTGTCTTGAGATTTTGGAGGAAGTGGTAGGAGAGGAGGACTTTTTATAGTGGAAGAGTGACACTCTTGTAAATTTTGGGGAATGGAATTTCACCCATGTTTTTTCCAAGGAAAGTGGACCACATAATGTTTAAATTAAAAAAAATGAGGATAGTGTCTAAATATGTACATACAATGGATCTTTGATAATTTTCTATATCATTTGGGCCTGTAAGTTTAAGGTCTAGTCTCTTATTAAGCTTAATTTTACCTAAATAATTGTAATTAATTTTGCTTACTTTCACTAATATTTTTTGTAAAAAACTAATTGGACCATATTATACATTATAAATTATTCTGATTCCAAATATGTAATCTATTTTTTCAAAATTTCAATCATATAAGTGGCAGAAATTAATTTAAATTTAATCCCACAGATGGGTCGACAATGCGTGTTTTTAAAGTAAAAAACGTCCAAAAGTTTTCTAAGTTTTTATACCCAATTTAAAAGTGTAATTGATTACAATGAACTATTTTATATTAATTGATTAAAAATTATCTAATTAAACTTTATAACCAATTTAAAATTTAATTTAACCTTATAAATAAATTAGATGAAAAAGCAGTTTTGAAATAAACCTCAGTATTTTTCACTATTCATTAAAAATGAAACTTAACATAAAAATACCAAAAATTTACCCTAACCTAATTTTTATTTTCATATTTTAAATATTAAGTTTATTTTTACATTTATAATCAATAAAATTTCCAAAAATTGTATTTAAAATAGGTTCCTCATTAAATGGTGATAAAACGCCTTAATAAAAATATAGTATTTGATGCCTAAAATTGGGTTTATTTTTTTCTTAAGTATATCAAGTAAATTAAATTAATATAAAAAATATTTGATTTAATATAATATAATATATATATATATATCATTAAAATAATACACTAATAGTAATTAATTTAATTTATTAAGGTAAAAAACTTTTTGGTGCATAAAAATAGGTTTTTATGAAAAATATTTCCTTTATATTAAATTGATTATTATATTAATTTCTAATAAATTTTTCACTAATGAATTCATTTTATATTTTCTTAAAGCATATATTTTCATAATTTAGTTAATGATATTCATAACCTCTAATTTAATGGATAGGTTAAGTCTTATTATATTAAATAATATTTAAATAATATATCATTATTCAGTAAAACATGGTCTTGTGTGTAATTAAAGCCATTTAAAGAAATTTTTTGTTGTGTGTGATGTATACTAACTCAATATCACATTAATTATAATATATATCATATATTTAATTTATTTAAAATAGTAAATATATTTTAATGTCTTGGGGTATTATATTCCCTTACGTGCTTGGTGGTGCGTATGATACACGCTATCAAACACAATGTTGTTACTTTATAATTTCAGGGTGTTATAGATAGAGTTGTTAAAATCCCTCTATGAGTCCCATAGTGAGATACTCTATTCATCTTCATGCTCTAGGTGGAGTTCTTGGTATCATTGTAACCAACACTATGCAGGTGATGATCCTATACTTAACAGTTTAATCCTAATTGAATTATTAGTATAACCCATGGACTTGGGTGTGATCCTCATCTATATATTGTATCTCTCCTTACCTTCAGTGTGTACTTCCTATGGAAATACCTGATGATCACTACCTCTCGAATGGACTTCATTATCATTATCAGACTCAATAGTGTGTTCTCCCATATGAGTTCTATATAAATCCTTCAAGATGGAAACCTAGGTTGGTATTATGGTTGTGACTTACCTTTGAAATGTGTGTCTTCATTAAGGATATCTAGATATTCTTGTAATATATGTTATATATATATACCTGTGTAGATATAACATTATTTTCCTTTGTTGTATGATTTGTGGTTTTGATGTGTCCTACTGGGTATTATTATACTCACCCCTGAACGAGCTTTTCCAACATGTGTCATGTCTTTTTTAAATGATAATCCTTTTAACAGAGTCCAAGATAGACCAGAAATATATGGTTCTTAGTGATAATTGACATAACAATGTGTGTTCTTGTGATATCTTGACAATAATCTCAGTTTTACGTTCAGATTGGACTTGTTTTCAGAATATATGGTGGGCATGTGTTTATCTTTGTTTAATTTCCTTTACTTATTATCATAATCTTGTTGCAGGATTTAGATGTATGGACACGTGTTTGTTTATTAGTTTTTACATTTCATCATTTTATAGGCGTGGATATGTTTGCATGTGTACATTTACTAAAGACAAGGCCTCCCATGTTAGTGATATTCCTACTCGGTGTTAGTCACCACCCCCTAGACTATTGGGGATGGGATTGGGAAGTTATGGCACAATCCCCATTAATAAGGGTAATGATAAGCGATTGGAGATCTATGGTCTTTTAGGGAGAGTGGGGTCCAAGGTCTGGTCATACAATTCCTTCCCACCAAGATCTTAAGGGTTTTTTGTATATTGTAGTAGGTAAGCTTGATGATGTTTCTTTCATTGTTAATATTCCCACTATTATTTGTGAATTTCCTAACATTTTCCTAAATGACTTATTCAGGATTCCTCCAAAGAGGGAGGTAGAGTTTATGATTTACCTGGTTCTAGGTACAAAACCAATTTTTATAATCTCTTATTTTATAGAACCATCAGAGGTAAAGGAGATCAATATTTAGTTGGATGACCTAGTGGTGAAAGGTTTTGCTAACACTAGTGTTTTTACTTAGGCATCCCCTGTGATCTTTTCCAAGATGGAAGATTCTTAACCCTGATTATTTGTAGACTATCAGAAGTTGAAGTGGTTAATGGTTAAGAATAATTATCCTTTTCCTCATGTGGATTATTTGTTCGACCAGTTAAAGCGGAAAAGTGGTTTTCAACTATTTATCTTCATTTGGATTATCATCATCTCATAGTTAGGGAGTCTGATATACCAAAAAAGGATTTCAAGAGTAGGTATGGCCCTTATAAATATCTTTTTATGTGTTTTGGTATGACTAATGATCCTATAGTTTTCATAGATTTGATGAATTAGATATTCCATGAGTATATTTGTAACACCCTGAGATTTTATGAAAAATATTCTTTTAATTTCATTAATGTCTTGTGTTGTATTCTACACCAAGCTTACCTTGCGCTATACGCAACACCATATTAGCATGCAGTATACGCAACACTATTCTTGGCCTATGTTACACACAATTTCAAGTTCGTTTGATAGAAGTTATTCTACGCAACATTGAGTGTATATATATATATATTCAATGTATAAATAAAATATGGTTGGATTCTATTATATGCAACAAAAAAGGAGTTATGCACTACACGCAACCTTGACTTGGCTTGCATTACACACAATCGCGACCTTTCCTGATAGCGTGTGTTGTACGCAATATCGGGTTTTACTAAACAACGATATATTATTATAATATTATTTTGAACTATCCGTTATGAATATTATTAACTAAATTTTGAATCTTATAAAATTATTATTCGTCTTACACATTTTCTAAAACATGGTATAAGAACAAAATAAATTTTTTGGGTAAAATAAGTATTTTTCAAAAAATGCAGTTTTGCCGCCTTTTGATGGCGCACCCACTTTAAATCTAGTTTTTGACATGTTTATAAGTTCAATTTGACAAAATAAAATTATTCTTTGGAATAATGAAATAAAAATTTACTTTGGATAAAATTTTCATATTATTCTGGTAACTTTTATATTTTGATGAATAGTAAAAACACGCTATATTTTAATTAAAAACAACTTTTTTCATCGCAATAATTTATATGGTTAAATTATAATATTTAATGGTTTTAAAGTATAAATAGAATATATTTTTACAATTTAATATAATTTATTTCATTAGTATTGATTCTACCTTGAATTCGTAGGATAAAACAATTCAATCTTTTGCAATGTTTTAAAGAAAAACCCGTTTTCTTTCGACAACGGGATTAATTTTTATTTAATTTCTGAAACTTTTGTGTATTGAATTTAGAAAAATGGATTCCATATTTGGAATCAGTGGATCCAAATTATGTTAATAAGCTACTTTTTATTTTTGGGAATTATGAATAGTAACTACGGTAAATTTTATTTAACATAGTTAAAGGTAAATCGGGTAATTAAGGGTAAATATAATATTATAAAATTACCCTAACACATGTCAAAATCCTATTGGATGAATAAAAGTCGACCCATATCACCTAAGGGTCGGATTAGATTCATTTAATGGACTTTTGTCCATGAAAATAATTTAATTATTATTAATACCAAAGAATGTGACAACATGTCACTTTCTTAAATATTATAAGTATAATAATTTTAATTTAGTGATAAACTTCATGAAACTTATAAAATGAATAGTCTCCAGAAATATAATACAATTATCGACATCATAGGAATTTATTTAGAATTTTTAGGGATTAAATAATTATCATTTATTATGACACAAAGATGATGCAGTAATTGTCTTATTAATGAAATATTGACATAATTGATGTTATAAATACCCAATTTAAGACTTTTTATGAATTACACTAATTTTATATGTTAATATGACATGTTAGTATTAATTTAATTAAATTTTTTCTAACTAATCAATCTGTTATGAGTTTCACAAAAATCAATTACAAAATAGTGTCAAAATTGACATAAAATAGTTTTTAAAACAAATATTATATTATTAATTGTTATATTATTCTTAAAAATATAATGTTCATCAAAATGACTTATATAAGGTTATATATATTAATAATAAACAACTTGGGGTTATTTTGGCTTGATATAGTAAGTTTATTAACCTTATAGTGTAAGAAAACAAGAAGACACGGTAAAGTAAAATTATCAAACTTAAAGTTAAATATAAATGATAAGGTTAAAATATGAACCTAAACTTGTCTAAATTATATTGGATGAGATTATTTCGACCCATCCTCACCTTATATTATATATAAATCAATTTTTAGCTATTTAAAACCGAATTTCGCTTTATAATAAAATAATATTTTTAGTTATTCCAAAGGTGCCCCTCTCCTCCCTTATAAAAGGGCACCCCCTCCCTCTATTCCTCACACCACTTTGAGCCTTTAATCTCGGCCAAAACCTGAAAATTTCTCCTATAAACTTCCCTAGAAACATCCTAGAGGTTCTGGTCTTCTTCAAAGACCTATTTTAGTACCCTAAAAGGAGGTCTCAAAGAAGCACTTCAAAGAAGAGGTAATTTCCGTTACCGATTCTTTCATCTTTATTTCTTCTTACATTTATTCTTCTTTAGTTGTTTCATTATGAAGTAATAACATAAGTATCACTCATATACTAATATGTTATTATAAGTATGAAACAACCCTATTTCACCATCTATCCATCCTACGGAAAATGAAATCACCGCGCGTGCGTACGTACGGAATACCGTCTCCACGTCGTGGTGTAATCTATTTTCCACCACCACCTTACTTGGATGGGTATAATGGTGTAAATAATAACTATATATGATTATTTTAAAGTGATATTGATTCTGAGATAGTATACATACACTCCAATACAGTCCCACGATCATGAGAACGATACCATCGCTCGTGCGTACGTACGGACTACCGTCCCCACAACGCGATGAGATTCATTCTCCATGTTAACCATTCATGAATGATTATAAAGTATATATAATAAGTAATCATGAAATATATGACATAATAATACTGTATTTATGTGTATATATATGTATGTCATCTACTTAATTCCATTCAACTCAATAGGGAAACGAAAACAGCGTTCATGCGTACGTACGGCCTACCGTTTCCATGAACGGTGTATTTCTTTCCATTTACTGATCTATTATATATATGTATATTCTGAATATATATTATATATAAATAATTTTTTACATTCTGGATTTAATTAATCATGATCTAAGTAATCATATGAATAATTACAAGTTAAAACACGAACGACAAATGAGACGATTTTACCCAAAACGCTCTTTAACATGGAATTTACAAAAGAACGGGTAATATAAAGTCATAAGTGAACCATATATGATATCATAACAATGATTATGATTCTTGAATAAGTCAATGACATTATTTAAATCATTATACAGGAGGTTCGGACACTTACGAAGCAAATTGGACCTAAGGTAAGGGAAATATCACAATCTCATTTTTATCCGAGATTGTTTATACTTTGAAATTTACTAGGGTGTATTTTATCATCCACATCCATGTTTCCTCAATATGTAATATTGTTTCCATCCACCTAAAATTTTTTAAATCCAATTTTACCCTTCGGTGAGTTTTTAGTAAAAGATATGAAAGGAATCTTTTGTCGTTTTTCGTACGAGGTACTTTTTGACTTTTCCGAAAAAAGTACGAGAAGAATGTTTTTTTAACTTATACGGCATGACTGGATTTTTAAAACATTATTTCCAAGAAGCTTCCATTACAAGTTTTCAAGTTTATTTTTAACCAACTTCTTTTAGTTTATAATTGTATGAATTTTATGAAAGGAAAAATGTTTTTGAAGAAGAAAGGATATTTTCCTCAAGAATGGAGTTCAAGTGTTTTATCAAAATAATTTTCCATCTAAGAAAATAAAGGGTTCTGTTTCTATCCCTATTATTACATTGATTTAATTATGTTGTTGTTTCCTCACGGATTTCGGGGATGACCTCCTGGATGGGAGATTCAAACGTTCTGATCGGTTTCTAGCGGGTTTGTTCGTAAAACCGGAAACATCCAATGATTCCACATCCGTGTGGACCTACTTTCCAAAGGTAGGCGCTCATTATCTTGTGGACTAATAAGGCTTAGGAATTTGCATTGGTCGAGAGGATGGGAGGTCGGACTCATCACACCTTTTTGAGGGGAATTATTGTCTACTCTGGGACTCTCTTTATAGATTTAAGTTATGTTCGTGAATCCTTATTACATTACCAAGTATAAAATGAGCTTTCCTTAAGTTTTAACAATCAATGATTAAATATGCAAGAAATTTAGAGAATCTTTTATATGTATTTGAGGTTCTTCATCAATAGAGAATCATCTGTATCTATTTAGAGATTCTTGGTCAATGGTATCCTTCGAAACAAAAAGTCTCTTGGTCATTATGATGACCGGGCTGGTTTTAAAGCCACTCAGTGAGGCACTTGAAGTTTATCGTCATTCAGAAGGACATGGATTATTTCAAAGTTGGGATCGAACCCATAAATGGGCTACCTACTTATCCTTTGTTTTGGAAAAGGAATCAGAACCCACGTAGTTCGAGTAATGGAGTATGATCTTTATTATTGATGGCTCAAAGAAGAATGTCATAATTACTTTTACACTCTAAGCTCACGTGAGTCATGCTCGGTGTGAGAAACAAGAGGTATTGGTAAAAATTAGACAATTGTTCCACGAAAGATGAAATCATAAGAATTTTTTTGGGGCTTATGTATGTATGACTGCCCAGATAGATGAAGGTTTAGGATTTACTTTTAGGGAGAAAATCCAGGAACAGGGTCCATAAAGTTATATGTGCTTTATGGAGATTTTGAATACTCTAATTTTGGGGCTTGCTCCTAAGGAGAATGCCCAAGTTAGGAGGGGACTTATGATTGGGTTTTACTCCTAAAAAGGAAACCCAAATTAAGGGTAAATTAGGACTGGTTAAGAGAAATTTAAGGGGGGCTTGGGGTTTACTTCTGAAAAGGAAACCCAAGATTATGACTGGGACTTACTCCTAAAAAGGAGGCCCAGGTTAGGGTACTTGGGGCTTACTCCTGAAAAGTAAGCCCAAGATTATGACTGAGTCTTATTCCTGAAAAGGAGACCCAGGTTAGGGATTAAGGTTTGGGCCTTACTCCTAAGGAGGATGCCCATATTATGATTGGGGCTTACTCCTGAGGAGGATTCCCAAGTTTAAGGAATTAAGGTTTGGGGCTTACTCCTGAGGAGGATGCCCAAGTTTGGGAACTTTAAGAATTTGGGGCTTACTCCTAAAGAAGGATGCCCAAATTAAAGGATTTATAACTGGGGATTATTCCTGAAAAGGAGACCCAAGTTAAGGATTCTCTCATCTTAAAGGATGAGGTTGAATGAATGAACTCTCCATATTTAGTGACATAAGGATATTTAAATCACTAGGTTTTGAGAGATATTCCACAGAATTCCTTTCAGATAAGGAAGTAAAATCAAGAAATCATGCCATAAATGGCTTTGAAGAGTGTCTTGAAGACTGAATCTTGAAAAGGAAAGGTGTAATGTCTTAAGAGGGGTAAAATGGGAAAGATGGGCACCCAAAAAGGTAGGGGCGCGCAAGTCTTGAAAGGCGCGCAAGTATTGCGGTGGCGCTCAAGTATGGGTAGCGCAAGTATACTTGCGCAACATGAGGGGTACTTGCGCAATTCTCAAAAAACATCATCATAATACTTGAGAGACTCCTTTTAATCACTTTAGAATCCTCTTGAGCTTCTTCCAGAAAAGGGACGCGCAAGTTATATTGAAGGAAATAAGTCGGCACGCAAGTATTGATAAGTTTCAACACTTAGGCCTTCCTTCTTCTCTCTAGATCTTCCATTCTATGTAAGAAATTACCTTAGAAGTGTTCCGGAAGGTTTGAGAAGAGACTTGGGCGTCGGGAGCTTCAATCCGAGTTTCTAAAAAAAGATCTCCCGAATAGGGGGCCCAAAGGGTCTATTTATAGGCAAAAGAAGACCCCAGGCGGTTACCGGGCGGTTACCACTTAGGTCGCGCAAGTCCCTTGCGCGACCAAGGGTGTCGCGTAAGTTTACTTGCGCGACAGTGAGATAAATTGCGCGGTGCAGCTGCTGTTGATCCTTTGTTCATGCCTTTGTCGATTTTTGATGTTTTTTCTTCAAAGGTTGAATCACTTTGAGCTCAGATATTCCCTTTTCCGATCTTTAGATTCTGTGATGAAAAGGAGCATCAACAAAAGTCCCCCCTCAGAGTTGGATCCGGAGAGAAATGAGGATTTGACTCTGAGTAAATCGAATCCATCCAAAGGAAAAGGGTGGCGTGCAAGTCTTCAGTGCACAGAGGGCGGCGCGCAAGTTTGCGTCGCGCAGGCCTTAAGCGCTCTGGGTACGGCGCGCAGATAGGCTTCCTGGCCTATAAATACACCGCTTTTGGCCGTGGATAACATCTGATCCCGAATTTCTCGAGCTCTCGCCGCGCAAGTCTTCCTCACCGTGCAAGTCTCTTTTTCCACTGTTTCCTCGCTGCCGCATTACTCTCAAGGTAATAGGGCTTGCGCGGTGATACATGCGCGACAGAAACTTGTGTGGCACATGTAACACTTGCGCGACATCTCCATACTTGCGCGCCTTAATGCCTTAGCCATTTTTTCCAAATTCTTTCACAAATTTTATGAAAAAATAAACCCATTTAAGAGTTTAATTTATTCAACTTTTGTGAAAATTCAATGGCTCTTAGACCTGGATTAATTGATGAACTGGCTAGCAAGTAGATAGATGATATGATGGACATCATTGGCCATGATTACTATACTATCAAGGATAGTACTCTTCCAAATTTGGCTAAGTCTCTGAAAAAATATCATCGCAACTTTCCTCAAAGCACTTATCTACCTTTGTATGGCTATGGTCATCTACAAGAAGTCATTATTCCAGAAGTAAAGAAATATCTTCCATTTTCGTGGTTTCAGAATTATACCAATTTTGCTTCAGCAAATATCTCAGGTGGAGGAGTATTTCTAACTGCTGGAACAGTGGAGAAGGCTTATGTGATGCATCATAGCCCTTGCACATCAGATCTGAAAAATCATACACCTGAGCTTCAACCACATTGTCATCCTTCAATCTTCCAAAATGCTCAGATGGATCAATCCAAAGGCTGGAAGAAAAGTAGGGATTTCCGTCCTGGGGGAGGTGTGAAGCCGACTTGGATGTGGGTATACTGGGTGCGACAGACTTGCGCAGAGTTTATCGAGGACCTGAAGAGAGCTGCAATATATGAGGTTTTCTGGGTTGGGAAAACATATGTTTACAGACATGATAACTTCGTGCCAGAAATACTCAGCCACTGGATCCCAGCAACTAATTCTTTCAATTTGACTCATGGAGAAGTAGGTATCAGTTTGTGGGATGTCCACAAGATTTCAGGAGCTCCAATCTTGGGCGATATGTATGATGAATTCATTCCTCCCAAGGTGACTTGGAATGATTCAGAGAAGACTCCTACTTTAGCTCGAGAATTATTTAAAATCTTCCACAGGCTCAAAAGTTCAGAGACCTCATTAACTCATTTTAGAAAAGATATTCATCCGGAAGAATGGATGAATGTGTTTCTTACTGAGAAGAAAGGGATGGAGCCAAAAGAAAAAGGATCTAAGAAAAAGAAATCCAAGGATACCAGGCCCAGACGTCCTACCACTTGTCCAAAACCTGAGAAGAGAGGAGCTCCTGGCACATTCTGGCCAACTCTAGAAGCAGGAGAGTTTGAAAAGTGGGGATATGAAGTGAATCAAAGAATTCCAAAGAAAACTCGTCTGGCGGGTTTCTTGGAAATGTGGCTGTAATAGCCCGAGATTTTATGAAAAATATTTTATTAATGTCTTGTGTTATACGCTACACCAAAAGGATCTTTCACAATACACATCTCTGACCTAGCTTGAATTATATTCAATCGCGACCTTCCACGATAGCGTGTGTTGTACGCAACACCGAGTTTCGCTAAACAACGATATGCTATTAAGATATTATTAAAACTAGCTGTTATGAATAGTAATAACCACTTTTTGAAATTTTGTAAATTTTATTTTTCAAAATGGAATTCATTTTTGGATTCGTAATATCGAAATTAGCTTAGGGTGAAATTTTGGTACTTTTCGGATAACTTTCATATTCTGATGAATAGTGAAAATTACTAAATTTTAATTAAAAACAAATTTTTTAATAGAAATAATTAATAGTGATAAATTATTAATTTGAGTGGTTTTAAAGTATATTTAGAATATATTTTTACAATTGAATACAATGTTGGTCATTGGATGTAATTTCACATTTAAACCAGTTATAAACTAGTGTCAATCTTTTGATAGCTATTATCTCTTAAAAACACGCTATTTGTTTTGACGACGAGAATTAATTTTTAAATTAGTTAATGCAACTGATATGTTTTGAATTTGGTAAAATAGACATCATTTTTGATTTCATAATATCAAATATAGCTTAGGCCTAATTTTTGGTATTTTTCTGAAAACTTTCAATTTTCGATGAATAGTGAAACCACTAAGTGGTAGGTTAAAAACTGAATTTTGCATAAAACTTAATTTTACCGTTTCTGTGAATGGAATTTCGAAAATCCGACAGACACGGTTAATATCAAGGACTAAAATGTGGTTCAATGAGATGAAAATAATTTTTGGTGAATAGTAACTTTTTACTTTTTTTTACCACGGTTAATAGTAAATAGGGTAACTAAGGGTAAATATGATATTACTATTACCCTAACACATGTCCTAATTCTATTGGATAAGTGTAATTCGACCAAAAACAACCTTGTGAATATAATATGACCATTTAGGTCCACTTGGATTAGATTATGACATTTATTATTAATTTATTTAATGAATAGTTAAAATAGTTAAAATCAAAGTTTAATAACTAAAACATTTTTAATATGGGGTTATACATAAGATAAATTCGACTATAAATATTCATTAGAAAGATAAAACGATTTCCTACATAATGATATTTTATTTATAATTTTTAAACTTTAAATAAATTAATTTATTTATGACACAACGATGATGCAGTAATTACCCTTTTAAGGAAATATTAACATAATTGATGTTATAAATGCTCAAATGAATGTAATTTGAGACTTTTTATGAATTCCACTACTTTTATAGGTTACTATGTTATATTAGTGTTGATTTAATCAACTTGGTTCGAACATATAATTCTGTTATGACTTTCACAAAAATCATATATCAAATAGTGTCAAAATTGACACAAAATAGTTTTTAAATAAAATATTATATTATTAATTGTTATTTTATTCCTAAAAATCTAAGGATCGGCCAAATGACTTAGATAAGTATATATATATTAATAATAAACAATTTGGGGTTCGTTTGGCATGTTATAGTAAGTGTATTAACCATATAGTGAAAGAAAACAAAAAGACACGGTAAAAGTTAAATTATTTAACTTAGAGTTAAATCTAATTGATAAGGTTAAAATAATACCCTAAACTTGTCTAACTCCTATTGGTTGATAGGATTTTGACCCATACCCACTTTAGCTTCGAAATAAGACCCTTTGGAACCATTATAAACCGATTTTGACATTAATATAAAATAATATTTTGAGGTATTCCTAAGGTGCCCCTCTCCTCCCTTATAAAAGGACACCTCCTCCCCCTCCTCCACACACCAATTTGAGCACTCAAGCTCGTCCAACCCCTGCAAAAATCTCTTCTCCACTTCCCTAGAAACATCCTAGAGGTTCTGTTCTTCCTCAAAGACCAATTTTAGTGCCCTAAGAGGAGGTCTCAAAGAGGCGCTTCAAAGAAGAGGTAATTACCGTTACCAATTCTTTCATCTTTATTTCTTCTTCCACTTCTTCTTATTAGGTTGTTTCATTATGAAGTAATAACATCAGTATCACTCATATACAGATATGTTATTTTAAGTATGAAACAACCCTATTTAACCATCTATCCATCCTACGGAAAAAGAAATCACCGCGCGTGCGTACGTACGGAATACCGTCTCCACGCCGTGGTGTAATCTATTTTCCACCACCACCTTACATGGATGGGTATAATGGTGTAAAGAATAACTATACATAGTTATTAAAAAATCATATTTATTTTGATATATTGTATAATCCACTCCAATTCAATTCAATATTTATGGAAATGATATCATCGCTCGTGCGTACGTACGGACTACCGTCTCCACGACGCGATGAGATTCATTCTCCATGTTAACCATTTATGAATGATTATAAAGTATATATAAGAAATAATAATGAAATATATGACATTATAAAGCTACTGTATTTATGTATATATATATATATATGCATGTCATCTACTTACTTCCATTTCAAGACAATAAGGAAAGGAAAACAGTGTTCATGCGTACGTACGGACTACCGTCTCCATGAACTGTGTTTTTCATTTTATTTATCTATCTATTATATATATATATGTACTGAATATATATGATATATAAATCATATTTTATATTCTGGAAGTAAGTAAATCATGATATAAGTAATAATGATGTCAAGAACAAAAAGTCAAAACACCTACGATAAATGAAACGATTTTACCCAAAACGCTTCTTTAACATGGAATTTACAAAAGAACGAGTAATATAATGTCATAAGTGAACTATATATGATATCATAAAAATGAATATGATTCTGTAATAAGTCAATGACATTATTTAAATCATTATACAGGAGGTTTGGACACATACGAAGCAAATCGGACCTAAGGTAAGGGAAATATCACAATCTCATTTTTATCCGAGATTGTTTATTCGTAAGTATTTACTGGGGTGTATTTTATCATCCACATCCATGTTCCCTCAATATGTAATATTATTTCCATTCACTTACAATAGTTTAAATCCAATTTTACCCTTCGGTGAGTTTTTAGTAAAGAATATGAAAGGAATCTTTTGTCGTTTTTCGTACGAGGTACTTTTTGACTTTTCCGAAAAAAGTACAAAGAATGTTTTTTTAACTTATACGGCATGAATGGATTCTGAAAACATTATTTCCAAGAAGATTCCTTTACAAGTTTTCAAGTTTATTTTTAATCAACTTCTTTTAGTTTAAATTTGTATGACATGTAAAGAAAGGAAAAATGTTTTTGAAGAAGAAAGGATATTTTCCTCAAGAATGGAGTTCAAGTGTTTTATCAAAATTATTTTCCATCTAAGATAATAAAGGGTTCTGTTTTTATCCCTATTATTACATTGATTTGATTATCTTTTGAGGGAATTATTTTTATGAAGTCATTTACCTTATATTATTTGTTTTATGATGTCATGATGTTTCAAGAATCCCATTTTTGTTACATGTGTTATGCGATGATGTATGATTTATGATTATGTGGCACACATAAGAAAGGATTCATTATAAGATGGGTGGGACCTATATCTCCCTCCAATGCATTGGGTAAAGATTTTATATCTCATGAGATAGACATGGCTGGAATGGTAGGTTATACCGGTTCAGTGAAACAGGACTGAAATGAGGGTTACTCGATTCAGAAAGGGACATTGTCTACTAAGATAGTCTTGGCAATGAGTCTTGACTAACAAGAACTGATTCTCTATGATTATGTGTGAATGCCACAAAGTTTCATGTTTTAAGTTATGATTATTGTGATTACATTTCACTGCCATGATTTACCCCATGTTATGAAATTATGATCTCTTTTGCAGGTTAAGATTTCCAAAAGTTATGTGCTTATGTATATGATGTGATTGATATTTCTTTTGTTTACCCTTACTGAGCATTTGAGCTCACCCTTTTTATGTTTTCTTTTCCCCAGGATATAAATAATGGTTTTAGGTAAAAAAAGGAAGATCTTTATGGGAGATATTGAAGATCTTTCACCACGATTAGAAGATTACGTTCCGAGTTTCCAAAGACACTAAACTATTACGATCCTTGTGTGTGTGTTTTTGTTATGTACTAAGTATTCCGCAAATGTAATGTAATGTCCATGTACGTCAAGCTTCGGGTCTCTACAGTGGCTCAGTGTTTATCTCTTTCCGGTCAGGGATTCGAAGGGAGGCGTTAGGCCAGGGACATTCGTCATTGCGGCAAAGTTGGCTGAGGGAAAAATGGTTGGGTTAGCTAGCCCCATTTTAGCAAAGATTCACAGGAGTTTACTTCACGTCTTCCAGGGTAAATCTCCTTTAAGAATAGTGGGACCATTCCAGGTTTTGTGGGGATGGATCGCCACTCACTTCAGGACTTACAATGTACATAATGGATTACAAATTCCTGGAAGCTCTTTCAGACCGTCAGTGCAAGCATTCTCTGGAATTGCTCCCTTAGATGTTAATGGTTATGACATGAAAGTAAGGCTGAGAATGTTTAAGGAATTCAACTTCTTTCCCTATGGAAGTCCGCCATCCGGGTGGTTTGTTGATGATGGGACAACCCATTTGGATTTGAGGGCATACATGCTAGCTTGCAGGGATGGCATGTTAGTAGCCAGGATTGATGGAGAAATCATATGTGAGGCCTATGCTCCATATAGATTTGCACGCCAATTCAAATGTTTGCAACAGATTGTTGTATCCCCTCCGGTACATGTCAGGTTAGAGAAACATCCGATGGTTGCTCAACAACTATGGTTGCTAACATCAAGAGAGAAGACTGGGGCGGTATTTGATCTACCAGTTGAAAAAGCGGCACATAATCTGACTACATTTTATGCCGAACACTGGATAGCATCATACCCTAAAGGGATATTGAATCACCTAGTATATCAAGTGGGAAAGAGGAAGAGGACTGTAGAGAAAGAAACCCTTCCTCATGAAGGTGACGCTTCTCCACTTGAAATAGGTTCAACAGACTCGTCTTCTAGAACTGATTCATCAGATTATCACGATGGGGATGATGAGGCACAACCAGTAGCAAAGTGGTTTCGTGCCTGTTATAATCCTCCTGCCAGAATTAAAAGACCCACTCCATCAACTCCTGGTGAGTTATTTCATTGTAGTAATTTCAATCACTGCTACTTTATAAAGCAATAAGTCTTACATTCTTATTCTCTATCTGTAGTTGCAGTAGCTGGGAAGAAATTAAAATCAAAAATTGTAGGATCTTCCTCACAGCCTTTATATCTAAGACCAGAGGCTGTTCAACTATGGCAGAGCTTATACTGTGGTACTGAGACCGCCTGGATGGATTTGTGTGAGGGCCTACAACTTCCTGGAATAGGAAATCTTGTAGCTTCTAAAAATCTTCAATACGGAGATAACCCCAATGAAGTGCGAGCTTACATCAGAGAGATGGAAATGATCATATATGCCACTGATGACTCGGTTCCTATCACCAGGCAGGTGAAGGAAATGATTGATCGTGGCGCCACTGAGGGGGCTGGTGGTTCTGGAGATGAGGAATGGAAAGAGTACGTGGCTCCTGAAGATGTAAGTTTTCTTTCCTTATTTTCTTTGCAACTTGATTTCAGTTGAAGCTTTGTTACTTAAGGAAGTTATTTTCTTCATCTTGCAGCTTGCAAAGAAAGGAACTGGGGTTCCTTCGCTACAATATAGCCCTGGTGGTACTGCTATCGGGGCTGCTGCTGATTCTCCTCGCGAACCAGGCGAGATATCTCCAGGCCAGCAGGCCATGAATGAGGCGCTGGACATAGCCTTCCATTCGCCAATCCAAGTGCCAATAAGGGAGACTACTGATACTCCGAAAAAACAAAAGAATCCAAGGCAACGAAGGAGGAAATCCATAGCTAAACGTTTCATTAGCAGTGGTAAGTCCTTCGAACAATCATGAGTTTATACCCATAATCATATGGTTACTCATATTTCTGAGGATTGCAGGGGCTTCTTCAATTTCCCCCTTGAGGGAAGGGACTGACCCTCCTTCAAAGGTCATGGAGGGTGCTGTAGAACAATCACAGACCCAAGCTGACTTGGTTGCTCCTGGAGAAGAGCTACCATCCATTCCCAGTATCCCTCCTACTACTGAAGATGCTGTTCAGGGTCAGGGGTTGCAGGACATAAGTCGTCCAGAAGATGTAGCAAATGCTCCCACTGGTGAGACTAATCAAGATTCTAAAGTATCATTGGATGAAATGATGAATCAAGGAATGACTTTTGAAGAATTTTATGATCATTCTAAGTTTTCATATGATTTAGAAGACCTTGGGCGTGAGTGCTACCCTTTGCCCAAAAAAATTTTTTTAAAAAAATTATACTTCTAACCATGACGGAAAACAATATGCAGTTTCTTCCGTAGAAGCCGCTGAACTTCCAATGCCTGAAGAGGGTGTGGACATTGATGTCAATCCTACCATTGCAGAAACATTAGATCAAGTAGAGCTAAACCCAATAAAACCTCCTGAGACCCATCTTGAAAATCCTGTTGAAACCGGGAAAGATGGGGAGAAGTCTTCTCAGGTTTCTGAACCACCTTTGGGTAAGGGATAACAATATTTGTGATTGTACTTTATTTGCAAGACAATCCATTCTTTTGTTATCCTTTAAGGCTAACTAAATCTTTCAATTAATCATGTAGGGCCATCAACTGTAATGGCTAGATCCGGAGATGAGGCCTCAGCCTCTACCCCAACGAGAATTGAAAGTGAAGAAACACAAGTCAGGGGGGAAAGAGCAGGACAAGGCACTTCCTTAAGCGTGTTAATTCCAGATTACATACCCCCCTCCGATGATGATATTGAATCAGATCCAGAGATTCTTAAAGCATTCATCTTTTCATGACGTAAGGCATGGAACAACATATGGAACATCATATCTGGGGTGCCTTTAGAAGAGCTACCATCAAAAATTTCTCGATTGTCATCCCAATTTGTTATACTGGGACTTGGTGGTTTTGGGTATGAAAAGATCCATGCTGCGGTGAAACAGATCATTTTCAGGAGGGAGCAAATGCAGGCAAGTCGCGAAGATTTGACCAGAGTGAAATTGTCAGTCAACATAGGCGAATTTGAGGCTGCGATATCCCAAGCTGAAGCTGATTATGCTGCCAAGATGAAGGATCTGAAGCAAAAAATCAAAGAAAAGTTCGTCTAGCAGGTGCAACTCCAGCAACAGTTAGATGCTGTTACTGGGGAACTTGATCAGCTTAATAAATCATTGGATGAAACTCATATGAATGGCATGAAATCCATCGCAGATGCTAAGAAGGCACTTCAGCAAGATGAAAAGAGTGAAGCTGGTCAAGTGCACGAGCTTCAAGTAACTGCTGATAAGGCTCGGGATGCTATACATCAAATGAAGACTTATGTTGACAATCTTCTGTAATTATTGAAAAAAAGAGAAGAGACTCCAGTCTGTGGATGTCCTTCTAACTCTTGTGCATCAATGAAAAACACTTTCACCTTCAATCATTTGTACCTGCATTCTTTCATTACATGCTTCAAATTTACTTAAGCCAATGGGCCTAGTAAGCATAGTTTTATTTTTACTAGGATTATTACAAATAATTCTACAAACTTTGAACTTTTTAATTGCTCAATATTACCTAAATAATACAAAAAATGTATATTTAGTGAGCTGGAACTTGACTTTTATTCAGAGTTCCTTTGTCTTTTGTGGGCAGTTTAAAGTCATGCATGCCGGACATAAAGGGGTTAATGTTTAAGGTCGAAATAGCTTTGACCGAAATGGATTAAAATTGATTCAATTCCTTGGAAATTTATCTGAAAACATATTGCCATGCTCAAGTATGAGAGAAAATATGTAAACTATGGATTAAGAATATTTGAATCTGAGGAATGATATGAAAAAGAGCTAAAAGGCATTAGAAGAAGTAGTTTCCAAGAATGAAGTTACTATTATTTAACAAAACCCGTTAGGGGGTTGAAATAAGTAGGGCCACCTATGGGCATTGGCTGCATGGTCAAATAAATAGTATCTTTCGACTGACAAGTCTGTTATGTGGACTATTTATGCAAGGCCACCTATGGGCACGTGCTGCATAGTCAGGCGAAAAGAACTCCCAGAAATTTACTTTCCTAGTGCTAAAAGCCAATGAAAGTTTATGGAGATCCAAATTTTCCAAAGCATAGAGATTGTTGTATGGAAAGAGGTACTTGAATATGGAGAAGATATTTCCAAACAAGAATATCGAAGAACTGGATGAATATCACTCCTACGAAGGTCTGACCCAAACGTAGGGAAGAAGAATAAACCATAGACTTGAATATTTTCAGATCATGAAAAAGGATATGGGACAAATATGTTAAGGATGGCTATTTTTTTGCGGATCCCTACATACTGTCGTTTAAGACAAATAAGGACAAAAGAGGCATTCTTCCCATGAATGAAGTTACCATTATTTAACAAACCCGTTAGGGGGTTGAAATATGCAGGGCCACCTAAGGGCATTCGCTACATGGTCAAATAAATAGCATCTTTCGGCTGACAAGTCTGTTATGTGGACTGTTTATGCAAGGCCACCTATGGGCACGTGCTGCATAGTCAGGCAAAAGAATTCTCAGAAGTTTGACATTTTTGTGACTAGAAGTCATGAAAAGGGTTATGAAGATCTGAAAATATTTAAGGTTAGGATTATAATACATAAATATGGGTATTGTCCAATGTATATAAAGATACATAGGTCAATGATAACCATAATCATGTTGTGGCTGGGTCCTGAATTGAAACTTGGACTTCACTACGTATCTCATAAGAATGAGAATCAAGCCATATGTAGTTCTTGAAATGAAGTTTAACGTCGTGCAGGACGAAGGTATGAGAAATCTTAGTTTAGGGTCATAGAATTCGGACCATAATAATTAATACACAGTGTGTGTTTTCATGAGGACTTTTCAGCTAAGGGGCTGAAAGTGAAATTTGGGGTTAGGACCAAAAAGACTTGGGGCTGGATTCGAGGGATACTCGAACGTTCCTACGTATCCCATAAGGATGGGAATCAAGCCCACGTAGTTCTAGAACTACCCTTTGTACAAATTTGGTTCGTACATGTGAAGGGTGAAAGGGGACTTTAGTGCAATGATGGTTTAACCTAAGATAAAAAGTTTAGGCATTACCATGTATGCATGTAGTCTTTTGGAATGAAACATGATCAAAGAATATTGTATTTTATTGTCGTACCGGAAAAAAGTGTTGTATAGTTTAACGTCATATAACAAGGACAAAAGTGAATCAATGTAAAGATATTGATTCCAGGGGCAGTTTCACAAATCATATGAGATGGTGGTGAACCGATGTGAAGAGATTGTTTTTTGGGCTTGAACCCTGGGAGGTTGCCTACATACCCAGCCTGGAGGGCAAGGATAAAAGTCTGTGTAGTTCAATTAAAGAATGAATTAATGATCAAGTTGTTCTTGGGGACAATGATCTAATAAAAAATGTTGTTGGGACTTACACATGGTTAGTGGCCCAAAGGGAGTATTATGGTTGATGTTCGCTCTAAGCTCACGTGAGTCATACTCGGTGTGAGAAACAAGAGGTAAAAATAACCTTAACGATGCACAGTTTAATGTCATGTGGGACATATAAAGGGACTATGCAGTTTAAAGTCTTGCAGTTAGGACTGTTGGTGCTGCACAGTTTTAGTGTCATGTAGCAGGGACAAAATATAGTTTAATGTCATGTAGGACATATCAAGGACTTTCTGTACAGTTTAGCGTCATGTAGTTAGGACGATGGGGACAATACAGTTTAACGTCATATTGGACGAAAGGGGGATTGTGCAGTTTATTGTCATGCAGTAAGGACAAAAGAGTGTACCATTTTAACGTCATGTCGGACGAAAGTGCGAATAGTTTAAGGTCATATGCATGGACCGTGAATGGTGCAGTTTAATGTCATACTGGACCTTTGAGATTATATAGTTTAACGTATTTCCGGACGTAAGGGACTTTTATACAGTTTATCGTCATGTAGTTAGGACGTCACAGTTTAGCATCTTGCTGGACATAAGGGATTTGCAAATAGTTTATGGTCATATACATGGACCAGGGATGATGCAGTTTAAGGTCATGCTGGACGGTTTAGGGAACTTTTTCACAGTTTAATGTCGTGTGGGATGAAGTTGCAGTTTAAAGTCATACTAGACCATTGCTGTATAGTTTAACGTCATATAGCAAGGACGAACTGGTGTTGTACAGTTTAAAGTCATGTATCTAGGACTAAGGTGAAACAATACGAGGATATCAGTTCTGGGGACTTTTTACAGTTTATCGTCATGCTGGACGATGAAAGTGCCACACAGTTTAATGTCATGTAGATAGGACATAATACAGTTTAGTGTCATGTAAGACAAAATATAGTTTAATGTCATCTCGGACATATAAGGAACTTCTGTACAGTTTAATGTCATGTAGATAAGACATAATACAGTTTAGTGTCATGTAGGACAAACTGGTGCTGTACAGTTTAAAGTCATGTAGCTAGGACATAATATAGTTTAGTGTCGTGTAGATAGGACATAATACAGTTTAGTGTCATGTAGGACAAATAAGGAACTTCTGTACAGTTTAAAGTCATGTAGCTAGGACATAATACAGTTTAGTGTCATGTAGGACAAACTGGTGTTGTACAGTTTAAAGTCATGTAGCTAGGACTAAGGTGAACCAATACGATTGTTTTGGATCTGGGAACAATATTTTGTGTTTATACAAAATACTTCTTCAGAAATCTGGCATTAGTTGGAGTCGTGATGTGTTCTCCATCCATTGAGATTAGAGAATACGCTCCATTGGAGTAGACCTTATGTATTGAATAAGGTCCTTCCCATTTTGGTTCAAGCTTGGGAGGATTCTTTCCTGGTATCATTGGTGCTCTGAGAACCAATACCAATTCTCCCTGAATGAATGAACGAAGACGAACTTTTTTGTTAAAAGCTCGTGCTATTTGATTCTGATAGATTTCCAAGTGGTGTAAAGTACACAATCTTTTCTCATCTAACTGTTCCAATTCATTCAACCACTTTTGGGATTGCTCATCTGTAGATAACTAATCACAAATGGCTATTCTGAGTGAGGGAAATTGAACTTCAATTGGCAAGACTAATTCTGTTCCATATACCAATTAATATGGAGTTGACCGCGTTGCATTGCGAGTGGTAGTCGGATAATCCCATAAAGCATGAAAGAGTTTATCAGGCCATGACCTCTTATCATTATCCACCATCTTTTGCAGTATATTTGAAAGAGTCTTGTTGAAGGCTTATATCTGGCCATTAGCCGATGCATGATATCGAGATGAATGGTTGGACTTAATGTTATATTCTTGATACAATTTCTTTACCTCAGAAGAACAGAAGTTGGTGCCGTTGTCCGTCAATATGGTATGAGGGACACCAAATCTAGTAATGATGTTAGACTTGATGAAGCTAACAATGCATTTAGAACTGACTTCTTTGAGAGGTACTGCCTCTGCCCATTTGGAAAAGAAATCAGTAGCAGTAAGAATGTACTTAAACTGCTTGGCCGTAGCTGAAGGGTGAGGTCCCACCACATCCATTCCCCATGTGGAAAATGGCCACGAGTATTTAGCTGTATGAAGCAACTCTGGAGGTTTATGAATGAAGTTGGCATATACTTGGCATGAATGACACTTCTTTGTGAAATTAACACAATCTTGTATCATTGAAGGCCAAAAGTATCCAAGCCTTTGAATTTGATCAGACAGTCTATGTCCAGACTGGTGGGCACCACAGAATCCTGCATGCACTTCTTTTATGACATCCATTGTCTCTTCACCATCAATACATCTGAAGAGAACTCCATCAAAACCATGTTTGTAGAGAATTTTCTCGAGGTGGTTTGGGATATCATAAAGAGAAAAATTGACCACATGTCGCCGGATTTGTTCTTTCTCGGCTCTATCAGGTGGAAGTGTTCCATTTTGAAGGTATTCCCTGATAGGTGACATCCATCCTGTAGTATGACCATACGGTTCAGGAATGGGACTAATTTCATTAATTTCCTCTGTTCTGACTTGAACATAAGGTGAAATTGCACGACGGTGGGCAATACAGATGGTTGTCTCGTCCCGATTTGGATCTGCTAAAGCTGTGGCTATATTAGCCAGTGCATCAGCTTGAGCATTTTGTGATCTTGGGACATAAGAAAATGTCGGTTCTGAAGGGAATTCCGACATTAACTCTCTGACGTAATCATAAAAAGGGATTAATTCTTCTTTTCTGATGGCATAATCCCCATTGACTTGTCTGATTACCCGGTCTGAATCACCTTTCACCTTTAAGTGATTCACTTGTGCTTGAAGCACTAATTCTAAGCCTGTAATGAGAGCTTGGTATTCAGCTTCATTATTGGTACCACCTTCCCACAATAAAAAGGAATAAGGTAACACTGCCTTATCTGGAGAAATGAGCACAATTCCTAAACCAACTTTGTTGAATTTAGGATTTTCCATTTTCTTCCCTGTTGGACTTCTAGAAGCACCATCAAAATACATTTCCCATGTTTGAGGACTCTCTTGAATAGAGAAACCTTCCTCATCAGGGAGTTCAATATCCGAATATGTGTCTTCTACTGAAGGATGTTCAGCTAGGAAATCATCCAGAGCTTGGCCCTTAATTGCCTTTTGAGACACATACTGAATGTCGAACTGCTGTAGAATAACCGCCCACCTTGCCAGACGTCCTGTAAGCATTGGACGACTAAGGATGAATTTGAGCGGATTATTACGAGATACCAATTGGACCTCATGATATTGCAGGTAGTGTCTCAGTTTCTGAACTGCAAAGATTAATGCTAGGTAGCACTTTTCAATACTTTAATACCGGGTTTCTACTTCAAGCATAGTTCTACTGAGATAGTAGAGACTATTTTCATTCTCAGCATCATTCTTTTGAGCGAGAAAGGCACCCAATGATCTCTCTAAAGCTGTCACGTAGAGGATAAGCGGTCTACCCTCAACAGGTGGCATGAGTACTGGTGGACTCAAGAGGTATTTCTTGAGAACATCAAATGCTTCTTGACATTCTTCAGTCCACTGGTAAGTGACTCCTTTCTTCAAAAATTTGGTAAAGGGTAAACTTTTGCCTGCCAAATTAGCGATGAAACACCGAATATAGGCTAAGTGTCCTTGAAGTCCTCTTAATTCTTTCAAATTCTGAGGAGGTGACATACCAAGGATTTATTTGGTCTTCTCAGGATCGACTTCAATACCACGATGGCGTACAACAAAGCCGAGGAATTTTCCTGAGGTTACCCCAAAAGCACATTTTAAGGGGTTCATCTTCAAATTATGTTGTCGAAGCTTGTGGAATATGACTTCCAAATCAGACAAGTGATTAGAACGTTGTTTGGATTTAACCACCAAATCATCTACATAGCATTCAACAAACTTCCCTAAAAGAGGTTTGAAGATACGATGCATGGCGCGTTGATATGTTGCACCTGCATTCTTTAAACCAAAGGGCATCACCCGGTAACAAAACACACCTTGAGGAGCTCTGAAGGCTGTATATTCCTCATCTTCTGGGGCCATTCGGATCTGATTATATCCGGAATATCCATCCATGAAAGAAAGTACTTCATATCCAGCCATCGCATCAATTAAGAGTTCTGTAATCGGAACTGGGAAATCATCTTTAGGACAATACCGATTAAGATCTCTGAAATCGATGCAAACCCTAATTTGTCCATTATTCTTCTTTACAGGGACAATATTATCCAACCACTTGGGATATTGAACTTCTCTAACGAAGTTGGATTTGATCATCTTATCCACTTCAGCTTCAATTTTGGAAGCATAGGTTGGGTGTGTTCTTCTCGCGGCTTGTTTAAAACCTCGATGTTCTTTTGGTAAACCCAAATGATGAGTAGCAACATCAGGATCAAGCCCAGGCATTTCTGTATAATTCCAAGCAAAAATATCTTTATTTTTCTTTAGAAAATAAATATACATCTCTTACTCTTCAAGGGTCATGGCCGCACTAATTAAAGTGGGGCGTGGATCTTTCTCTGTACCCAGATTTACTTCTCTGAGTTCATCCACGGTGGTAGAGATACCCTCTTCAAATGCTGGAGGAGCATCTCTAAGATCTTCCTCTTCCTCTTCATCATGTGTTATTTCTTCCGTTTCTACTTGCGAAGTAGATGAAAAAACGAAATTCTCATGATCATAAGAGATGTCAAAATTTTCACATTTTGAAGAAGAAGCTTCCATTTCCGACCCTATTGATGATAAAGGGTCTTCTTTGGGAAATAAAGAGGATATGATGGATTGAGAATCGACATCATTATTCACCTTTGGTATTGCTATAACTTCTTCTGGCCTGATTAGCGAAGTATAGACTTGTTGGACTTCATCACCACTTATGATTTCATCACTGCTTGGTAGGTTACCAATTTCTCCCATGTTGTCTGGCTCGATCGTCGTAATTGACATTGTGGATCTTTCCATAAGAGTATTTTGATTTGGGCCTATTTTGTCAATTTGACTGATAGGTAATACATAATCTGTACTCACATGTAAAAATGGATTTATTGGAATTTTCTCCAAACCATATGGAGCATTAACTTTGGTAATTTCCTTCATTGTAGATTTTTCTATTCCTTTCATGTGATAAAATTCCGCCTCAATATATTGAGACTCACATGTCTTGAACGGGGCCTTATCACCATACAATGTTCCAACTTGACCATCGAAACAGTATTTGAGACATTGATGGTATGATGAAGGAATAGCTGCATGCTGATGTAGCCAGGGTCTTCCAAGCAAGATATTGAAAGTTAAGTCTTGATCAACAATCATGAAATCCGAATTGGATACAAGATCTCCAAACTGAGTTCTGAGTGTAACTTCTCCCAGTGGTTCTTGTTCATTTTGATCATATCCTTGTAACATCATGGTAGAAGGAGATAAATCAGATTCCGTGAGGACCAATCGACGAAGTGTACGAATGGGCATGAGGTTGACTCCTGAACCATTGTCAATGAAAGCTCTTCGAACATCTACACCATTGACTTTTCCAGATAAGTACAAAGGTTTTATGTGTCCATGCACAACATCATCTTCATCTTTATCAGTAAAAGATATTACTACATGGCATTCTGCAGGATTATTCTCTATGTGATAGATCTCAGCTGCAGCAATTTCAGCTTCAAACTCCTGAGGACTTGACAAAGCTTCGATGAGTGCTTCCCGAAGATCTTTTGATAGATTCAAAGCATCCAAAATTGATAACTTGGCTGGTACTTGGGCCAAGTGTTTCAATATATCATACTTTTGATCTAGAGGTCTGTGTTTCTCAATAGGAATATGCGGTTTAACAGGTACCTTGGAAGCAGATGCTTTGGAAGCTGATGCATCTTGTATTGAAGTTGGCAACATCCTTGGTTTTGGAAGATTAGACTGATTAGATCCATTTACTTGCTGATATAAAGAAGATGGAACCTTTAATCGGTCTTCCAAAATAACTGTGCCAAAACTGAGTTGACCATTGGCAGAAGAACTTGCTTGTTCTTTTTGAGCTCGCTGAAGGGATCTACCATGAGTTTACGCTGCATATACAGTGCTAGAAGGGGTAGAATTAGAGTAGTGGCTTTGGAAAGATCCATGTCTTCCCCTATATCCTGAACCTCTAGAACTTCCTCGGATTCCCTTATTTGATACAGGGAATTCAGGCTCATCAAGACTGGAATATGGATCTGTTAATTGAATCATATTAACAGAACCAAAGATTAACTCTTCGTCTGATAAAGACTCTGCCTGGTTAGCCTGTTTAGGCTGTGCCGTTTGGTGGGACGGTGCCCGTGGCTTTGAAGTAGATGGCATGAAATCTGCCAGAGTCAAAGACAATTTAGGCTTTGATACATACTCATCTTCTCCTGATTCCTCTTTCTTCTTTGAATTGCGCTGCCCTTTTGAGGATTTATCTTTTGATGGAGGCTTTACTGCAGCTTTTGTAGGAGACACAATTGGCTTCTTCAATTGTGTTCGCAAAATGGAATGGGTCCGATTGATTGTCTTTCTGACCATCCAATCATCATATTTTTTCGCAGTTTTGCTTTTGACTTCCTGCCACTCGCCTCCTTCCTCTGGATCTGTAGCAGTAATACACACTACATTAGCTGAAGAACCCTTCAATTTGACTTGTCCCAAGTTGACCATCTTTTGCAGGAGGTCTTTAAAGACAAAACACTCCTGGATGGGATGTCCCAACATTTGATGAAAGGGACAATAATTGGGACGGTCTTCATCTCCTTCCTTGTTTGGCCTCTTGGGCACTGCTAATTGAACCAAATTATTTTCCAGAGCTGAAATGAAGTAACCAGGAACTTGATCACTTCGGAAAGAGTATGTTTTACTCTTCATATCCTCAAATTGTTTTCGTCGTTGATCTTTTTGATCATTTGGACAAAACAGCCTTTGTTGTTGGCGTTCAGGAGGTGGAGCCCTTCGAGAAGATGAAGGTTTTGAAGTAGAAATAGGTACAGGTGCTTGTTTAAGCATAACTGTAGCAGTTTCCGCTTTACCCATTCTCCTTCCTGGAGCTGATGGAATTATACGAGATTTAACCTTAGCCTGTATAAGGGAATCTTCAATCTGTTGAGCGATTGAAGTAAGGTCTCGAAACCCTCCTGTGTATTTCACAGGGATCAATGGCGTGCGTAATTCGTCACGCAAATTTGCCACACAGATTGGAAACAATTCCTCCTGAGGGAGTGCTAAACTCAGGGAATACGTTAATCCCTTCCAACGAGCAATGAAATCAGAGACTCTTTCATTCTCCCTTTTCTTGCAGTTTGTAAGATCAAAAACTGTCGTTTTTGGCAAAGTTGAGCTAAACTGAAGAAGGAATTTTTGACGAAGATCCTCCCATCTGATGACTGACCGGGATTGCAAGCTTGTATACCAGACAAAAGCTGGTCCTTGCAAGGTTCACACAAAGCATCTGAGTTTCACTACTTCTTGCTGCTCTGGAGTTCCCATCATAGGATCACAACAAGACACGTAATGCGTCAAATGTTGTTTGGGGTCACCTGATCCATTGAAAGTAGGGAAAACAGGGTTTCCAAAACTGGATGGAGGAGAAATTGAATCTACCCATTTAGGGTAAACTTTCTTTTCAGGTTGAACTTGCGCCCGTTTCCCTTCCATAGTTTCTAACCGAGCTTTTAATGACTCAATAGTAGTTATTAACTTTTGAGAAACATTAGGTTGAACTTGGTTTTGGGTAGGTGCAATGAATGGAGCTTGGACAGACGTGGTGGTTGGTGCTGCAACTGATGGTAGTGCTGCCAACCGTTGTTGCGTTTGACCTGTAGGATTAGACCTCTGAGGGTGTACTGATAAAGGAGGATATTCCTGATCCATATCAGTAGTTACAACAAATTCCTTCGGCTCTCGGACTTCAGCATTCTTAAGAAGAAGACTACTCTGAAGTAGTTCTGCATTCAACCTTCTTAATTCTTTCATTTCTTCCTCCTATTGTGAAAATCTTTGCTCTAATGAGAGCGATTGACCTCCTTTAGAGGAAGGGTGAGAAGTAACCTGATTCTTTCCTTTCCCCTTATTGGATCCTTTTCGGAGAGGGGAAGTGGGTTACTTGAAGGAATACCCATATTTTGGGTAAGCCTTTGATTATGTGTGCGCACACCTTCTTCATTTAGGTCTGTGTGCGCAACTTCTTGAGCAGGAACCTCTTCGTCTGATCCCTCTGATTGAGCCTCATCTGGTGAATCAGAAGCAACAACATTGATGACATTAACGGATGCATATTGCATGGAATCCTTTCTATCAACATTTCTGTGATATTGTCTTCTTCCATGTCCATGATGAGACATGACATTCTGTTGACTTGATCCCTCAGGAATTTCTTGGAGAACCATCACTTGGAGAGAATCTCCTGATAGCTTGGCTCTTCGTTCTTCTTGAGGCTTATTCCCTAATCGAGAGAATACTTACTTTCTCTGAGGGAGGGATTGAGGATTTGAAAAAGTCCCCAGTCTGGTGGACTGGGGATGTTTCTGCTGCTTCCGCTCAACTCCTCGAATCCCATTTGTTGACTCTGAGGGTTGGTTTAGAGAAGTCCCCAGTCTGACAAGCTGGGGTGTCTCTTGACATGATATGTCTGAGATCTTCTTAAAATATCTCTTGATCTTACGAATCTTAGTTCGGAAATTAGCTGGATGCATTAACCTGTATCCACTTTTATCACCTGTTTCAACAGACCGTTGGATGATTTCCGAAACTTCTGTCATTTGATGACGTGTTTGCTCCAGACGAGAGGCTTGTGCAATATTCTCGCCTGCTTGATGTAGGAGAAATTCAACAACTTGTTCTCTATATACTTGATTTTGAGAGGAACTAGTTGAAGCCTGTTCTTGAGAAAGCTTTTGATTATGAACAAAGCCCATTGACTGTGGCCGGCCATGGGCAATAACATTGCATGAGACCATTTTCGGCGGGCTTTGCTGACTGGAAAGCACTGTGAAATGTAGTGCTCCGTGAATACCCCATCCTCTGATATAAACATCAGATGGAGCATTGGCAATTAACTAACGCAATTTTCTTAGTGCGCCAAGGCATGAACGTTGAAGGGTTATTTGTTGCTTTTCAGCCTTCGGATACCGAGAGACTGATAGAGATGCCAAATCAATCTGGAATTGTAACCCTTCTTTTATCTTAATATGATTTTCATAATCACCGTAAGATAATACTTTATTCTTCAATTGACAAAGAGTCTTCCATATGTTGAGACGAATATCATGGATTCCATCATCCATCAATATCTTTGGAATGTCGTACTGGGAGTCAGCCAAAGGCCAAAACATGACTGGTACTTCACCTTTTGCCAGTTTTTTCCTCATGTTCAGCATTTCCTCTTTATCATTAAATGAAGATCCATCTACCTGTTTGGACCAGAGTTGGTGTTTCCTTGTTACTTCATCGGATTCAACAAGATTGGTAGAGAGATCACTATTCATGTTGGAAGATGAATGACCCAGGGATGGTTTGGAGAATAACCTGAACCCCAAGCTATCTTCTGATGGAGAAAGAGTTTCACCTGCCGATAGTAAAGCATCAGACATGACTGGATTTACATTTGCAAGTGCCTCGAGATAAGAGGGCTTTCTCGTCACTACATTGCCTTCTGAAAAATTTTCGAGACAACGTGAATCACTACTGCGGAGAGGACTTTCGCAGCGAAGTTCATCACCATGAGGAGGACCGTCATGATGGGTTACAGCAAAAGATGAAATCTCTTGCTCCTTGGTCTTCTGACCACACATAGGGTTCCTGTGGCTCTCATCTGAAGAATAAACTTCAAGATTGACCGAACTTTCATGAAGCAAGCCTTCATGAGGAAGTGTCTATTGAAGACCTTCAAAATTAATGTTCCCGTTATTGGGAACTGAGGGAGTAGAATCTTGAATTCCGACAGATAAATGTCTGAGGGCTTCAAGAACTCCAGTATCGAGCAAGGCCTTGTTGCAGATTGGCCTTTGATCTCCTGACTGTGCTGGGCGGATCTTTTTCTTAGATGCTTTCTTACTCAATTTAGAAACCACTTGTTGACGAAAGTGGTTACTCTGAGCAGGTGTATGTGCCTGATCCGGAAAGATGGTCAGGTTAGGCTGACGATCTCCACTCAAATCAGGTGTATGTGCCTGACTTGGTTGTCCGTATGATATGGGGGAGTATGCCCCATAACCCTCTTGGACTGGAACAGATGTGTGTGTCTGTTCCGGAGTGAATCGTTGATGTGTCACTCCACTGCTAGGGATAGATTTATGTGTCTGTCCCTGAGATGATGCTGAAGCTGTTATGATATCCTGGCAAACATCCAGAATATGAGCAGGAATTTGCTTCTGCTCTTTCACCATTGACAAAATATGTTTGGTGACTTCAGCCGCCGGAACGGGGATATACGTCCATTCCGGGCTTGGAGTAGGTGTATGTTCCTGCTCTTGTCCTCCTTTTCCTGTCAGTGAATCCTGACAGTACTCAAGTGTGGAGGCAGAGAGTTGAGTCTGCCTCCTGTTTGTCGTCGGGGCTTTCCGACTGACTTCTCTATGTGCTACCAAGCGAGACTGTTGGTAGGCTTGATTAGTATTAGCAGGTGTATGTGCCTGCTGATTACACTTCGCCAAACGCGGTTGACAATATCCATCATATGTAGTCAGATGAGCCTGCTGACTAACTGGTGATGTATAAGCAGGTGTATGTTCCTGTCTATAGTACTCCGCCAGGATTGCTTGGCGGGATTGGCGTGATGCTTCCAGACGAGTCTGCTGGACAGCGGAATTAAAACGGACAGGTGATTGTGCCTGCTCGTTGTTTTCCACAAAGTTAGGTTGGTGGACTTCTCCGGAGATGGCAGGGATGACAACCTGCCTATTGTTAACCGGATTCCGTCTCTGGCGGTTCATCTTTCCTGCTTGGGTTCGAGGAACCTGAGCTGAATGCCTGGAGTCGGTACCCTCATCATGTTGAGGGTACACTACCGCACGAGTCTGGCGGTGATTGTTGATGGGAGCCCTCGAGAAGGACTCCTGTCTTTTTGAATTAAGGCCCTGCGGGACCTTCTCATTCACTTCCTCAGAGTAAGGGAATGAATGGAAATTGTGTTCCGGGGATAACGACCCGAAACGGTTGGAGACGGTAGTCAGCACCGCCTGCTTCTTGATCGCTGGTCGCCGTTGTCCGGACGACCAGGTAGAGTTGTTAAGTTGGAGGGCTTGACGAGCGGCCTCCAGAGTTGGGATAGTACCGTTGCGATGATACTCCTTAACCAGTGCATTAGAAACCAAGCGTTGAAGACGCTGAGTTGGTGATGTCATCCTCAGAGCGGACGACGTTTTAGCAGGAGTAGTATCATTGGTTTTTACAACAGCAGACCTCACAGTAGAGGTGTCCACAGCAGCAGTATTCACAGGGGTGAATTTAAGGAAATCCATTTTGCAGAAGATCGTGAGAAAAGAGTGCCTGTTCCATATAACAGACATAATCAAGATGAATCCGGCCACTGCATCTTTTGGATGATCACATGTCAATGATTGCTTTGTTGGCCCAAGGGGCCTAACAAATAAGAAGAATATCACTTTAACTTGGTTAAGGATTCACGTCGGGTTCACCATTTTTTGTTTCCTCACGGATTTCGGGGATGACCTCCTGGATGGGAGATTCAAATGTTCCGATCGGTTTCTAGCGGGTTTGTTCGTAGAACCGGAAACATCCAATGATTCCACATCCGTTTGGACCTACTTTCCAAAGGTAGGCGCTCATTATCTTGTGGACTAATGAGGCTTAGGAATTTGCATTGGTCGAGAGGATGGGAGGTCAGACTCATCACACCTTTTGAGGGGAATTATTGTCTACTCCAGGACTCTCTTTATAGATTTAAGTTATGTTCGTGAATCCTTATTACATTACCAAGTATAAAATGAGCTTTCCTTAAGTTTTAACAATCAATGATTAAATATGCAAGAAATTTAGAGAATCTTTTATATGTATTCGAGGTTCTTCATCAATAGAGAATCATCTGTATCTATTTAGAGATTCTTGGTCAATGGTATCCTTCGAAACAAAAAGTCTCTTGGTCATTATGATGACCGGGCTGGTTTTAAATCCACTCAGTGAGGCACTTGAAGTTTATCGTCATTCAGAAGGACATGGATTATTCCAAAGTTGGGATCGAACCCATAAATGGGCTACCTACGTATCCTTTGTTTTGGAAAAGGAATCAGAACCCACGTAGTTTGAGTAATGGAGTATGATCTTTATGATTGATGGCTCAAAGAAGAATTTCATAATTACTTTTACACTCTAAGCTCACGTGAGACATGCTCGGTGTGAGAAACAAGAGGTATTGGTAAAAATTAGACAATTGTGCCATGAAAGATGCAATCATAAGAATTTGTTTGGGGCTTATGTATGTATGACTGCCCAGATAGATGAAGGTTTAGGATTTACTTTTAGGGAGAAAATCCAGGAACAGGGTCCATAAAGGTATATGTGCCTTATGGAGATTTTGAATACTCTAATCTTGGGGCTTGCTCCTAAGGAGGATGCCCAATTTAGGAGGGGACTTATGATTGGGTTTTACTCCAGAAAAGGAAACCCAAATTAAGGGTAAATTAGGACTGGTTAAGAGAAATTTAAGGGGGGCTTGGGGTTTACTCCTGAAAAGGAAACCCAAGATTATGACTGGGACTTACTCCTAAAAAGGAGGCCCAGGTTAGGGGACTTGGGGATTACTCCTGAAAAGGAAGCCCAAGATTATGACTGAGTCTTATTCCTGAAAAAGAGACCCAGGTTAGGGATTAAGGTTTGGGGCTTACACCTGAGGAGGATGCCCATATTATGATTGGGGCTTACTCCTGAGGAGGATGCCCAAGTTTAAGGAATTAAGGTTTGGGGCTTACTCATGAGGAGGATGCCCAAGTTTGGGAACTTTAAGAATTTGGGGCTTACTCCTAAAGAAGGATGCCCAAATTAAAGGATTTATAACTGGGGATTATTCCTGAAAAGGAGACCCAAGTTAAGGATTCTCTCATCTTAAAGGATGAGGTTGAATGAATGAACTCTCCATATTTAGTGACATAAGGATATTTAAATCACTAGGTTTTGAGAGATATTCCACATAATTCCTTTCAGATAAGGAATTCAAATCAAGAAATCATGCCATAAATGTCTTTGAAGAGTGTCTTGAAGACTGAATCTTGAAAAGGAAAGGTGTAATGGCTTAAGAGGGGTAAAATGGGCAAGATGGGAACCCAAAAAGGTAGGGGCGCGCAAGTCTTGAAAGGCGCGCAAGTATTGCGGTGGCGCTCAAGTATGGGTCGCGCAAGTATACTTGCGCGACATGAGGGGTACTTGCGCGATTCTCAAACATCATTAGAATACTTGAGTGACTCCTTTTAATCACATTAGAATCCTCTTGAGCTTCTTCCAGAAAAGGGACGCGCAAGTTATATTGAAGGAAATAAGTCGGCGCGCAAGTGTTGATAAGTTTCAACACTTAGGTCTTCCTTCTTCTCTTTAGATCTTCCGTTCTAGGTAAGAAATTACCTTAGAAGTGTTCCGGAAGGTTTGAGAAGAGACTTGGGTGTCGGGAGCTTCAATCCGAGTTTCTGAAAAAAGATATCCCGAATGGGGGGCCCACAGGGTCTATTTATAGGCAAAAGAAGACCCCGGGTGGTTACCGGGCGGTTACCACTTAGGTCGCGCAAGTCACTTGCGCGACCAAGGGTGCCGCGTAAGTGTACTTGCGCGACAGTGAGATAACTTGCGCGGTGCAGCTGCTGTTGATCCTTTGTTCATGCCTTTGTCGATTTTTGATGTTTTCTTCAAAGGTTGAATCACTTTGAGCTCAGATATTCCCTTTTCCGATCTTTAGATTCTGTGACAAAAAGGAGCGTCAACAGTTGTGATGGAATTATTTTTATGAATTCCTTTATCTTATATGAATTGTTTTATGATATCATGTTGTTTAAGAATCCCATTTTTATTACATTGGTTATGCAATGATGTATGATTTATGATTTTGTGGAACACATAAGAATGGTATAATTATGAGATGGGTGGGACCTATATCTACCTCCAATGCATTGGGTAAAGATTTTATATCTCATGAGATAGACATGGCTGGAACGGTAGGTTATACCGGTTCAGTGAAATAGGACTAAAATAAGGAATGAACTCGGTTCAGAAAGGGACTTTGTCCACTAAGATAGTCTTGGTAATGAGTCTTGACTAATAAGAAATGATTCTTTATGATTATGTGTGTATTCCACAAGATTTAAAGTTTTAGGTTATGATTATTGGGATTACATTTCACTACTATGATTGATCCCATGTTATGAAATTATTCTCTCTTTTGCAGGTTAAGATTTCCAAAATGTTATGATGTGATTGATATTTCTTTTTTTTACCATTACTGAGCATTTGAGCTCACCCTTTTATGTTTTCTTTCCACCAGGATATAAAGAAATGTTTTAGGTAAAAAAAGGGAAGATCTTTATGGGAGATGTTGAAGATCTTTCACCATGATTAGAAGATTATATTCTGAGTTTCCAAAGACACTAAACTATTATGGTCCTTGTGTGTGTGTTTTTGTTATGTACTAAGTATTCTGCAAAAGTAATGTAATGTCTATGTATGTCAAGCTTTGGGTCTCTACAATCTTGACACTTTAGTGGTAGTTTTTGTAGACTATATTTTTGTTTATTTGATATTCAAGCATTAACACGAGTGTCATTTGAGTTGGGTTTTGGAAATCTTGAGGAGTCATTATTATTATAAAAATATTTCAAAATGGAATTTATGGATCCAATAAGTAAAGTTCTTGGGGTGAAAGATTTTTTATCATGAATAATCAGTTGATCCTGATAAGGTGAATGCTGTCTTTTCATGGGAAAAACTATGTAATGTATTTGAGATTCAGAGATTCCTTGGTCTCATTGGATATTATCAACGGTTCATAAATGATTTATCAAATTTTATGTCACCTTTTACTACTCTTACTAGGAAAGGGGTAAAATTCATATGATATGCAAAGCGTTATACTTCTTTCAATGAGAGAAAATGAATTATAAAATCATCACTTATTCTGATCTTACCTGATCCGGGTAAGGGTTATGTGGTTTTCAATGATACTTATAGTGATGTATTGGGTTTATGGATTATAAAGGATGATCATGTGGTGTCTTACATCTCTCAACATCATTGACCACATGGGAATAATTACTCTACTCATTATTTACATCTTTTCACAGTTATTCATGTGCTTAAGTATTGGAAACACTATATTTTGGGGGATAAGTTCACAGCATTTTCTGACCATAAGAGTCATACCTATATATTTTCTCAGAAAAACTTGAATCTCAAATATATTTAGTGGGTATAATATCTTTTGACATTTCACTTCAACGTGGAATACATCCTAAGGAAGGGTAATTTCAATATAGATGCTCTTATTAGGAAAGTGTCATCGCATGCTATTTTGGAATCGAATGTGGAGTAGAACCTTATGGGGATCTTCATGAATTTTTACCTAGATACTTAAGAGGATATTTTTTATTTGGTTCTAACTAGTGTTAAATTATCATCTTCTCTCCTTGAGTTTATTATATAGATTCGATAGTAGGATTATTATTTTAGGGGAATTCTAGAAACCATGTATGGTGGAGAGACCGTTTTTAGTTGGTTTATCTCTTCAGATGGTATTCTCTCTTTTGGGAATCATTTTTTCATCCTAGTATCTATAAAGAGATCATTTTTTGTTTGACTATCATAGTTATTTTTGGGTAGTTCATCCAGAAACTATGAAGATGTTTTATGACATGATATAGTTATTCTGGTGGCTGGGTTTGAAGTGTTAAATTTTAGATTATGTTACCCACTGTTTCACCTTCCAACAGATAAAGGCAGAGCATTTTAAAGCTTGTGGTTTTCCCCATCCTCTTTTAGTTCTAATTTTTAAATTGGATAAGTTGTGCATGGACTTTTTTTGTTTTAACAAAGACGCTTAGAGGGAGGAATGCTATCTGGGTGGTGATTGATTGGTTGAAAAAGTCATCTCACTTAATTTCAATCAAGGACGCCACTAAAGTTTATAACATGGGTAAGATGTATGTGCAGGGGGTTGTGAGGTTACATGGGGTCCCCTATACCATTGTTTCATATCATGATCCTAGGTTTACCTCAATATTCTTGAAGATTCTCCAGGATGCAATGGAGACTCAGTTCAAGTTGAGTATAGCCCACCATCCATAGGCAGACAGCCAAATAGGGTATGCTATTCAGATCCTATGGGATATGATCTATGATTACATATTATATTTTTGTGGATTATGGGATATCCATCTAGGAATAGTTGAGTTTTATTATAATAATAGTTATCATACTTCGATCAGAATGGATCTTTTAAAGGCTTTGTATGGTCATCTATGTAGATCACCTTTTTTTGGGCAAAGGATGGAAAGACCTGTTTGGTGGGACCAATTCTAATTCAAGATATTTTAGTGAGGATTCAACATATATTTAGGTGTTTGGTTATAGTTTTAAGTAAAAAATAAATCATATATATATCATCAACATCTTCTTTTAGAGTTTTCTATTGGTGATTGGGTTTTATTGAAAGTTTCTCCTTAGTTGGGTCGCCATCTTCTTAAAAAATAGGGGAAGTTGGCTCCAAGATATGTTGGACCATTTGAAGTCACTGAGCAGCTTGGGAAGGTTGATTATCGGTTGGAATTTTTGTTTCATTTGATGGATATTCATGATGTTTTTTACATCTCTCAATTCATGAAGTACCCTCATGATCACTCTCATGTTTTTAATTATGAATAGATTTAGTTTGATCTATACATTTCTATTTTAGAGAAACTAGTGTAAATAGTTGACTCTCATGTGAAATTATTTCATGGGAAGTTGATTATGTTAGTTAGAGTGTTATTGTGACATGGATTAGATTCTCATGAGACATGAGAGAATGAGTCATTGATGAGGTATAAATGGCCTCACCTCTTTCTGGATATCATTCTTCTACATGAATTCTTAGGGATGAAAATTCTTATGGTAGAGAGTTTGTAACATCCTATTACCTTATTTTAGGTATATCCTCTATCTCTCCTTATGTTTCTCTTCTCATTTGGTAGAATTTTTTATAAAAAAGTACCTAAGTTTGGGGATGTATGTTGTTTGAATTAATATTTTTTGGGTATAAATATGTTAAAGGATTTGGGGGGCTCTCCCCAGTTTTAAAGACCATTGGAGATGGTTTGGGTTTTTATAAAGAATCTCATATGTTTATTGTCTGCAATAATTTTTCATGTTGTGAATGGTTTACACGGAGTAAAACATTCATCCGGATGATATAGTGAATTGTTTCAAGGTATGAAATATTTACACACTGTGAATATGTTTCATATTTTTAAAGGATAAAATCAGGATTTTTAACCCAAGGTGATGTGTTTTTTGATATATTTTCTAAATTGATAAATTCATGTTGTTAATTATTTTAGGTTTGTGATTTTTAGGGTTTACATGGGTGATTATTCATTCATTCAACCATAGGATTTTTCTCTCAGACCTAGGAACTCTCCAAGGTGATTTTGGGGATCTCCACTCCTTCCTGGTCATTTCATTCAGTGATTTATCTTCATTGTGATTATAGATAATCTCTCCAGATGAGTAATCCTTCTGCTTTTTCATTGATTTTATTGTGGTATCACTACTTCATTATTTTTATGGATTTTTTGATCTATTATGATAATATTCTTGATTGTTTATAGATCCTTTTTGTGATCATATTTTGTAGGTTGACCTTCATGTTGGTTGTGGTGTGGCATGAACGTTCTTTGAGGTATGTTGTGATCTATCTTCTCCTAATACCATTTTTCTTATTGAATCAATCCTGATATATGAGTATTAACTCTAGGACCTCCATTTCCTTCATTTTGTTCTTCCTTGTTATTCGATCATATTTTGGGAATGTGTGGAATGAGTTTGAGGTGGGTGGTTTTATCTTTAGCCTATATTGGATAAACTATATTTCTCTAGTTTTTATAAAAAAAAATAAAAATTATTTAGCATAATTTATTGACTGATTTTTGTTTATTAAAATAGGTTTTTGTGAAAAGATGGTTTTTCCATTATTTTGGTAAAATAAAATTTATTTTTAAATCATTTTGAATTGGATTTATGAAATGGTTTTTAAATCATGGTTTTAATGAAAGGTTTTGGAAAATGTAGCACATGGTAAGCCTTGGGTACTTAGGTGAAAGGTGTAGTAATACGCCTCATCCATTGATACCATCGGGGGGCTCACTCATGGGGTGGTACTCTAATCCCTAGGCCCATTGTTCTATGGACTTATTAAACATTGTTGAGAGGTTAACTTTATGGTGTGTTCTTATGATATATAGATTTGATGCATATGTATAGAGACTTGATGTGCATGATTATCAATGTTTGGGTATGCGTGCCCTAGCTATCCAGACCTATTGTGATCCCTGGTGTGATGTTACCTCTGCATGAACTATATTGGATTTGATATGATAAGTGGTATATTTTTTTGTTTAACTTCTTTGATATATGTGATATGATTTGAACTATTTTACCTTGTTTATTTCGAACTGTGGAAATGCGAGAAATGTTTTACTATAAATTTGATATAAAAATTGTTTAACTACCTATCATTCTTTGTTTTCTTTAAATTTGAACATGTTCGTATTATTTTATAAATAATTGATATGGAACACCTAGGTGGGATCATACTGATCCTATTTATCTCACACCCTTTGTTCCCCTTTAGTGGTGTGTAGACCTTTGTATGTCTTTCGATGTAAGGAAAGTCAAGGAACTACAATGAGGTGATTATGTTTATGTTAGTTGTGTCTGATTGGAAGGTGGTGAGATGGTGATATTTTTCCTATATTATCACATGAATTAGATTTTTTTTAGTCATCCTTTGTTGTTTTAATTATATCTTTGATATTATTTATCTACGTTTGAGTTGTATCACTTCTACTATTTCTTTTTTATTATGACATGTATACTTATTTATTATTCCACTATTTCTTCCCATCATGTGTGTGTGTATATATATCATGTTTTTTTTCTTTAGGTCAAGAGAAATCATTCCCTCTGAATATTTTTTAAGCCTGGGTGCTAATCGTCAGCCTGTGGGGATTGGGAACACCCTTTGGTGATGTGACGGTTTAGGTCAGGTATTGGTTTAGGAGGGTATCTGAGTTAGGTTAATTACATTACAAAATATAAATATATGTATAAATAAAATATTAATTTGAAGAAAATGAGATAATGATAATCATAAGATAATTATAGCATTTGGAAATGAGATGTATTTAATAATAAATACTAATAGAATTTTGAGATGAATTTGTGCAAGATACTTATATTAACAATGAATGAATAAATTTTAATAATATTTATTATGGAAAATAAAATATTAACATAATATATACATATATATATCTATGTGTGTGTGTTTTATTTGAGAAATAAAAATATTATACTAATTTTAACTGAATAAATTTATGACATATAAAATAAATATATAGATTTCATAGATAATTTGAGAAATATATATGTTATGATATAAAAAGTATTAGTTTTATAACAACAAATTTGCATCAATTTAGTTATAGGAAGCTTATATTAATTATAAACATGAGTAAGTATAATAAAGTCAAAAATAATATATATATATATATATATATTTTTTTTTATTTATAGTAGTGGGATAATATTTATATAGTGTCAATGAAAAAAATAGTGGAATACATAAAATATTAATATGTAAGAATATTTAAAATTTAAAAAATTTGTTAATGATTCATAATGTTAAATAATAATTAATTTTAATTAAAATAATTTATACTTCAATGACAATATAATAAGTATTATGACACATAAAATATCAATAACTTTTCTTCTAAAAATAAGATTTGGTAATTATAGATATTATAGAATAAAACATATTTGTTTGAGATGTTTGGAAAGTGGTTATATTTTATAGTTATGCATTCTAATTGGAATTATTATGGTGGAATAAAAAAATTATGTATTGATAATTATAATAATTTATGCTTATATATAAATATTATAGTATAATAGTTTGAAATAAATAAAAAAGCCCATCTGAAACTCATTAAGAAATATATATTTATATATATATATATAACTATAATAAAGGTTAATATAACCTTTAAAATTAATAAAATTTTAATTAGGTTTATATGTATATATATAGTTTTATTTTAATATATATATATATAATGCAAAAAGATAAAAACAATCAAACAATAAACAAAACAAAAAAAAAGGGAATCTTGTCCTCTTCCTTAACTTCTTACATGAGGCTATCGATACCACTGCACCATTGCCACTGGCCAACTTCCACCGACGTCATCGACCCAATCCTTTCATCACACCCAGCCCACATCATGGGACTAGTATGTTCTCAACATTCTCCCTTCCATCGTATTCTTTTACGCCATTGATACTATTATGGAACTTTGAAAATATTATATGTTTATATGTATCTATGTGTGTTTATATGATTATATATATGATATATTAGGAAGTGAATCAATTACTGGTTGAAACTGAAAAAGGAATCTTCATCCTCTATTTATGGGTCTTATATGAATTATATGTACAAGACATATTGTGGGATCCACAAACTCATGTTGGAAAAAAATAGTGAACGCATGAAGGCCAGTCAGTATCAATAGGGGGAATAAAATAATAATTGTTTGATGTAAAATAGGTGTTATTTGTATGTAATTACATCATCACCCAACAAACTATAAATGATTATTTGGATATAAAATAAAAATGGTTTTGATCTTAAAATAGTTTCACCCTCTCCTCTAGTGTTTAGAAAAATGAAAAATAAATGTGTGTCTATGCCTAACATTTGGTTAAAAAAGAGATAGGGAGGAAAAGAGATATTTTAGTTTTTGGGGAATGAAATTCCGCATGGTTATAATTAGGATAATTATAGAAAATTTTGGTTAGTAATTTAAGGTATGGGATAAAATATTTTAATTGATGTTTTAACGTTTTTTCCAATGTCTATTATATTTTAAAATAATGTTAAATTATTAATTTTATTAAAAAAACACTTTTTAGTGGAAAATTATTTCAAATCTATAATTTCATGTGAAAAGTATTTTTAATGTTTTAGAAAATAAAACATCCTATTAAAGGATTATTATTTTAAAAATATTCTAGTTTTCAAAGTGTTTTTATGTTATCATTTTATGAGTAAAGAGAAAATGTTTCCAAAATTTATAATTTTCAAACATATTTATGTTCTAAAAATAAACTACATTCTAGTTTGAATTATGATTATCATTTTTTTGGGAAAAGGGGGAAAATTTTTAATTTAAAATTATATTTATTTTTAGTTTCTTAAAATCATTTTATTAAAAGAACTATGGTTTTATAAACATCCAAAGTTATCACTTTATGTGTTTACCATTTTATTTAATTATCGTTGATATTTCCTATATCTAAATTATTATATGTCCATGTATTATTTATTATGATTTAGTATACATGTATGATTTATATTATCCTAATCCAAGGTTTAATTATCACGAGTTTCGGTTGGTTCTTGTTCAATGTTTAAATTACTTTAAATATATATATTTATATATGCATTTATATATATATGTTCACAATTTTAAAAATATAATTGAAAACTCCAATAGAATATGGGAAGCTCAAAATGTTATATTAAAATTATGTGTAAGGATTTATAAACATGATTAGGAATATGGATTGTACTCAAACCTCAAGGGATGTTTTCCACCAAGACAGATAGGCCCTATAAGGACTTTAATGTTCTATTTTTCCATATGGTTTTGTTTCCTAAGACTGAAAAAAAAATTAAACAAAAAAACACCATATTATTTTAATAATATTTTTTTTAATTATTCTAATAGTTTTTAATGTTTTATATGAAATATATTTCCCTGTTTTATTTCAAGTCATGGTTTTCAAGGAAACTTGAATTATTACTTTAAATTTCATTTAAATGAAAAAAAATGTTTTTGAAAATTATTTTATTTTTGAAAAAACTTTATGGAATTTTAAGGATAATTGAATTTTATTTTTAAGAAATATTTTATTTAAAATAAAGTTTTATGTTTTTAAAGGAACTTATTTTAAATAAATTTTACTAGTATTTTTTAAAAATAGATAATTTGATTTTAAAAATTCTTATTGATCCATTTTTTCACCTAGATTTTTAGGATTTTTTGAATAGGGTATTTATTTGAATATGTGTTACTCTGGTGATAGGTATCGATTACCTGGATTTTAGTCAAAGAAAAATTGTACATGTCTTAGAAGTATTTAGATTCAAGAAAAAATGTATATTTAAGTGATATTTTTTTAATCCCCTAAAACTCTATACCTAACCAATCCATGAAAATGTAAGTACTATAAATTTTACAAGTGATGAATAATATTTTAGTTAGAGAAAAAATATAGCATTTTTTAGCACCAAGCTTGGGAACATGGGTCTGGGGTGTCTCAGTTCTGGGGTGTAATGTTACAAAATTTCCTTATTAAAATGATATAAAATATTATACTCATCCAATGATATTTATTATTAAAGATAATGTAATGTATCATGAATATAATTTTGAGCTCACTTATAGGTTAGAACTATAGATTAATAGATTTTTATATTTGTTTAAGAAGTGTTCTCGATGAGAATAATTATAAGAATATGGATGTGAATATTATGGAAATAAAATTTGATGATTTTGAATTATAGGTATAAAATACTGGGTGTGAATCACACATTTGTGATGATAAATAGGGGATTTTAAATAGATAATAATTCATAAAAGGAAAAGTATATCTATGTGTTGGAAATGGAGAGAGAGTTTTTTTCATTATAAGTTGAAACATATGATATAGTTATACCTAGATGATTAATTTTTGAATTTTAAAATGGCTATTGTGTTACAGTTATAAACATAAATTTGATTTATGTATCTTTATTAGATAAGAAGTTATTTTAATTCATTATTAAGAACAAGAGTTGTTATATATACATGAATGAAATGTTTTGTGAAATTGGGAATATAGTGAATGGTTTATACATTTTGTATGTGGATAATATGGTTTATAAAGTTCTATATAATAATATAAAGGTTGATTCTAACACCAATTATATTTGGTATTTTTACCTTTGGCATATAAATGAGAAACAATTCCAAAGACTCTATAGATATGGATTGTTAGAATAATTTGAATATAAATCATTTTAAAATTGTGAATCTTTTTTATTCTATAAAATGACATAAGAACATTTTCGAGGAAAATTTTAAAGGGATAGATTATTTTTGTATCATATACATAGTGATATATGTGGTTTAATCTGTATATAAGAAAGTGGTGGGTATAGATTCTTTGTAACCTTTAATGATGAATTAAGTTGGTATGGTTTTTTATTTATGATGGGAAATAATTTTGAAACCTTTGAAAAGTTGAAACTGTTTAGAAATGAATTACCGGATCAAATAGAAAAAAAGTATTAATATTTTATAATCAGATCATAGTGTTTAATACTTGAGTAGAAAATTTACTGATCATCTAAGATATTGTGGAATTGTTTCATGACTGACTCCTCATATAACACCATAGGGTAATGGAGTGTCTAAGATGAGGAATATTACCTTTTTTTTTCATGGTTCAATCGATTATGAGTTAGTAAAACCTTATTTTATCATCCTAGGGATATACTTTGGAAACTACTACATTCTTACTTAAGTTCATTCCATATAAATTGGTCATAAATATGACAATCGAGATATGGAAATGGAGGTATACTAATTTTTATTTTATAAAGATTTGGGGTTGTGAAGTATATGTATTATGTTTTCTATCTAATAAACTTAACCCCAAATTTGAAAAGTATTTTTTTGTAACAAACCAACCTAGTTACCTTATCCTGGTACCCGAGTTAGTCCACCACAAGTCCCAAATTATATTCCTTGTCTCCATGGGCTGGAATCAAGTTTCTAGGAATCAAATTATATATTTTGGTAATAATTTATTCTAATTAAATAAGAAACCAAAGAATGAATCCAACTAGGAATCTGATATAACCACTCCATATATTAGAGGAACCATCCATATAAAATAAACACTCTCGAATGTAATTATATTAAAAATGAGGTATAAGGACATAAGAAAATAATCAATAAATAAAAAAACATAATAAATGGACATAAACATAACCAAAAAAACTCATAAACATCTAAACTTTTTATATAAATTCAAAGTGCATCTAAAAAGAAGAATAAAATGGATGGTAATCTTAATAGGATAGGTATATGATGATACAAAAAATACATAACCAAAAGTATGACCAAAATAAAACCATTTTACCCATATTTATATGAAAAGTCTACATCACCCACTTGTTAACTCCTCCAATCCCAAACCAAGGTATAATATAGAATATACTCTAACTCAAAGTGGAGCCTTTCATTTGCATGTATTAATGGAGAACAAGTCAATATACACATGAAGTGTGTATATAGGGTGTGATAAAAGCATTCCCAATAGAATACCAACAATATTCCAAACATAAACTTTAGAGAATAAATCATTATATGATATTATTAAATACAAGTAAACAAAGTAATCCATTCATTTTAAGAAGAAAAATAATAAGATATAATCACATATATGTATTTCATTTAAAATAATAAAATTTATCCATATCTAATAAAAATATTCATTTATATAAACTAAATTATAATTAATAAAAAAACCCATTACATATTTCATGTAAATGAATCATGAGATACTAACTATGGTCCCAAGGTAAGGAAAACTAGGATCCCCATACCCAATCCAACCCATATCCAACTACTAGCAAGCTACTATACAAAGTGAAATCTTATAATAGTAGAATAAATCAATAACTAGCATGTAATATTAAATTATAGGTGATATAATAATGGATTTAGATAGAGTATATTGTTTAAAAATTCCTTCCTAGATGGAGTGGCATGATAACTAGGTACATCATAGCTAAGTAGAGTCGGATCATAACCTAGTATATGTAATTGGAACTAGAATCCCTCTAACTACCCAATGTATTCCCATGATGTTTAATCCAAGAAATCATCAATAATAGATTCAATATAAAAGTAATAATATCACACCTCACCTCCAAATACTGTTTAAAAAATATCCCCTTCATATGTATCCATCATCCATCATTAAAACAATTTCGTATATAAGCATTTCATAACAATAAATGAATACAATATTCAAGGTGTAAATCATGTAGTAAGAGTACTTTGATCATGACAAACACTAATTTATCATATGAAAAATTTATCTAAAATATGATATTCTCCTTCTATAAGCCATATCACATCATTTTATGAAAACGCATTCAATTATTTCACTATAATCCACACTTTGAATTTTTAAAAACACTTGGTGTTCTAAATTGTTATAAAATAAGAAATTTATACCTTTTATGATAAACCTATTCCATATAAAGTAAAAACCAATAGAAAATAGTAATATAATTATTTTAGCATCATCATAGATATAAAATATAGCTTACATATTATTCAAAACATGAATTCAAATATGAAAGCACTCATGGGTTTTTAAACATATATCCATTTCAATACCTGAAGGGGATATAATATCAAAGGTGTAAATCATGTAGTAAGAGTAATTTTAACATTAAAAACACTAATTTATCATTTGAAAACTTCATATAAAATATCATATTCTCCTTTTATAATTTCTACCACATCTTTTCCAGAAAACAATTTCAATTATTTCCCTAAAAACCACACTTGGAATTTTAAAAAACACTTGGTGTGAAATATTCTTATAAAATAAAAAATTATATCATTTATGAAATTCCACTACCATGTATAATGAAAAACAAGATAAAAATGACATAATTATTTTATCATCATCATATATTTAAAATGTATCTTTTATATCATTAAAAAAATGAATTTAAATATTAAATCACTCGTTATTTTTTCAAAAAAGTGCATGGAACTACCTATTGGAAAGAGATGAAATCAATAATGAACAAATTTATTCCAGTAATATAGTTAAAGGGAGTCCCTGGGAATGAAAAATCAACCCCTATATTTTAACCAAGATGTTTCAAAATATAGACTGTTTGAATATGTGTTATTTAAGGTCAAGAACATTGAAACTTGAACTTAGAGATTGGAAGAGACATTGTTTTTATTTTAAATGGACATTAATTGTGATATTACATTTTATTGTGACATTTTAAGATTATTTATCATGCATGGAGTCATTTGGAGTATGATGGAGGTAATTTTGGAAAAGTGTGAATCTACTTATGATTAAACTTGATTTCTCAAAGGTTATGTATGATTAAATCAATAAGTATAAAGAGTGTCTATGAATAAATAGGGAAGACTTAATCTTTTATAAGATTAAATTTAGGGTTTTTTGATATTTTAAAGAATAGATCATGACACAAGATGATAGTTCAAATTTTAATGTTTCTACATAAGGGTAATTTAGAGAAGTGATCATCACCCTTGATGTAGTGGTGTCTATCATGATGTAGTTCATTTTTTGTATGAGTAAAAATTTAATGAACCCTTGATTTTTATATATAACCACACCATAATAAGTAGTCCCTGAAAGTAGATAAAAAATATTCATATCCTAATTCACCTCCTCCCCTCTTAGGGTGTATTTGGGAAGTTATGGTGGAAATAAGAGGTTTTATATTCACACTATTTTTCTTCATGAATCTTTCAATGGTAGATATTTGATATGGATAATATAGTAAATATGAAAGGATTTCCATTTTTTGATGTATGTAATTTTTTTTGGTAGAATAAAATGAGATAATATCTAAGATCTCTCGGGTTTAATGTTTTCACTACTCCCATACATGGTTTACAAGTGTGTGATGCTACTGAATTTCCTATGACTGAAGAGGAAAATAAATTATTTAATGTTGATATAATGGCCTAAAATTCATTATCAAGAGATTTATAAAATAATATATACATAAAATTAATGAGTTATACACCCATGAAGTAAATTTAGAAAAAAAAATTAATGCCTTTTCATGAGAAAAAAAGTTTAAGGAAGTGAAGTTGTAATTACTGTACAATGAATTTAATTATTTGAAGATTCATCCAAGTGAGAATATAGATTATTTATTCAAAAAAATCATTGATGTTTTTATATCTATTCATGTATTAGGAGATTAGGTAAAGGATGTAAATATTGTGAATATGATTTTAAGGATATTACCACCTTTTTAAAATCCAAATCTATCAACTCTTAAAGAAGGAAACCTGGAAGATTTATGTATTGATAATTTTCAAGACAATCTCGTCCCTTATGAAATGTAAGTGAAACAAAAAATTTCATTCAGTATATCAATGGAAATGTAATTTAAATCCTTGGAGAATTTTAAGATTTATAAAGTTGTAAATGAATAATAAGATGTAAATAATGAGTTTTTTTCTCTTATGGTGAGAACATTTAAGTGATTTACTAATGATTAACTAACTATTAAGTATTGATTAACCAATAATTAAAAATGACTAACTATTAATTAACTATTAATTAGAAAATGATTTTAAAATGATTAACTAATGATTAACTATGGACTAACATGGGATTAAATAATTATTAACTAATTATTAACTAAGGATTAACTTAGGATAAAATAATGATTAACAAATGATTAAATATTAATTAACTATTCATTAATGAATGATTAAAAAATAATTAACTATTTTTTAACTACTGATTAATTAATGATTAACTAACAATTAAATAATAACTAAATAATAAATTACTAATGATTAAAAATTCCTTATCTAATGATTAACTAATACTTAACTAATCATTAATTAATGGTTAACTATTAACTAAATATTAATTAATTTTTTACAAACTTAATTCATAAAAATTATAAAACAATTAAGAACTTACTTACTATTAATTATTAGGACTTATTTACTATCTTAATTACCATGAAACAACTTCACACTTCTTCCACTGTCAACGTTAAACAATTAGTCTTTATAGTGAATATTTTATATCAACCAATTTATAAAGTAAATATTGTGTAATTATTCGAGAAATGACATCCATATCTGGATACTAAAAATTAATGAAAGCTCTAACATAGTTGAAACTAGGGGTAATAACCCTAAAAATGGTGGATTAGGTATTAACACAATCATCACCTGGTGCACAAAAAAGAGTCCTAACTACACACCCGATTTTAAACTCATATAGGGTCTTCTTTGAATGATTCACATTATATTTAATTAATATCTTTAGAAAAAAATTGGTCTAAAAAAATTAGTGAAATAACTCAGTCTATAAAAAAACAAACTAAATTTTACATAGAGTAAAGATTGTGTGGTTATTTGAGAAACATAATATCTATCTAGATGCTAAAAGTTGATGTATGGTTTGACATAGTTTTACCTAAGGGTAATAATCTTGAAAATGGTGGATTGGGATTAACTCAATCCTCACATGGTGCATGATAAATAAACATAATTTCACACTTGGTTTGACACTCTCAGGGGATTTTCTTTAGATGATTCAAATTCTCTTTATTTTATATCGTTATATACCTTTAAGAATATTAAAATTTGGATTATGAAAGATTAGTGAAATCATTGGGTATATAAGAAAAAAATGTAAAATTTTGGTAAAGTAAATATTTTTTGGTTATCTGAGTAATGAAATAATTTTCTAGATATAATAATTAGATACAAGATCTAGCACAATTTTACCTAGGGGTAATAACCCCAAAAAGGGTGGATTAGGTATTAACTCGATCGTCACACAATGCATGGAAAAGAGGCCTAATTGCATACCTGGTTTGACACTCTTAGAAGATCTTCTTTAAATGATTCACATTATCATTAATTAATGTCTTTAGATACATTAGGAATATTTAAATTTTTACTATGAAAAATTAATGAAATCATTAGGAATATAAGAAAATATTCTAAAATTTCAATAAAGGTAAGATTGTGCGGTTATCAGATCAATGAAATCTCTTTCTTGATAATACAAGTGGATGTAGGCTATGGTACAGTTTTACCTTGGGGTAATAACCTAGGAAAGGGAGGATTGGGTATTAACTCAATTATCACATGGTTTGTGACAAAGAGGTTGAACTGTACACCTTGTTTGACACTCCCAGGGGATTTTCATTAGATGATTAACCTTCTCTTTATAAACTATTGAACTTATAATTATATCCTCATACCAAAAAATAATTTTACTCAATTATTTTATGGTCAAACCTACATGATTATTCCTCATTTATAATATTATTTACACTATTATAATCATGATCTAAAACCATTTTCACAAAGATGATCATGTCTACTTATGTCTACTACTATGGGATAGTTATTCAAACTGATCAAGGAGTGTTATGTCATATACAATGAACATGAATGGTTAGAATAACTAGTTTTATTGACCTAATAGATATTCAGAAAATAATTTATAATTTTTTAAATATGATACATGATCAAGAGATCTGTTCTATTAGCTATAGACATTTACAATTCTAGGATAGGCTATGGAATCTAGCTTATCCATTGGGTAATGATGAGGACTAGTTACAAGAAACAACATTATTTAACCAATGGTATGATAATTATTTGATGGAGTTATATGTAAATTTTTCTAATATATAGTAGTAGCCTACTATTATACAAAAATACGGCATACTAGTGTCTTAGAAGAAGGTCTATCTCAACAATATGTGACTCTTCCATATCACGTAGAGAATAAAACCAAACTGGCCACCCAAATATGATGCAATATCATTTTGATGATGGGGAAATGTCTAATTATGAAATAGAAAGAGTAAGAAATGATGAGGATGATGAAGTTGGAGAAGTTTGGGAAGAAGTTACCAGAAATAAAATAATTATACGTCAATGTCGATGCATGATAAATCATCCACCACTCTTCATATCTTATTCAGAAAATATGGTGCATTTACCTAAATTAGACTGGAATATTATTACACCTACAACTGAGTTTCTTAGATTTATAGAAGATATATTTTTTCAAAAAGACAAAAAATTATATTTTTTAAGGTATTTTATGAGAAAATATTCCATGAAAAATATATTAAAATGATTTCATATTGAGATATACTGCAGATATTTAGTTTAAGAGTCAAACTAGACAAAATAAATCATATGATGTAAAAAATATGGGGATGATTGTAGGTTTTTCTTGAGTGTGATTCGTGAAATGTGACTTGTAGGGTGGAAAATTTCTAATATTGAGTCATCTCATACTTGGGTTTTGCCTAACCTGAAAACTCTCAATTAACTCTAGTGATTGTTCAAGTCTACTAAACATGTTTCTTCAAACTCTTCTAATGATTGTTTAGAATATTCTAATTCTGATAAAAGTGATGATCTAAGTAAACATTTAATGTTTTTAAAAGGAATCATGAAAAGGATCAATAGAAAATTATCAAACTAGGTTTTCTAGAATAATTCATTTGTAATTATGTACAATACACTATGATGAAAAAAGATCAATCTATGTTATCAACTAATGAAAGAGAAAATGGTGTTAACATAACTGTTATATCATACATTTTACCATTCATAAAATTCTTCTAATAATAACATTATATTTACATTTTACACTTATGTTGTAGTTTTTTCATTTTTATGCATACAGATAGAGGATATTACACTACTCACTGAGCATTATAGACATGTTTCACCTGAGGTTCTAGTAGGTTGTGAGGTTCAGTGAGTTAGGGTGAATAGAGAACATCATTATCATATTCTATTATACTATACCTATTATATGTTGACTTAAATGAGTCACTATATCATATTTTACATTTTTTTATCATAACCTCCTTATTTCCCCCAGCAGGTGATTCAGAATTGAGACTCACACATTCCACTTTCCTAGGATAGAGAGAGACATAACCATCACCCTATAGGATGTGGAAGTTATTCTTGGTCTTTATATCTAGGGCGGTGTAATTATAGGACCCACTTGTCGATAATATACTAAGTTAGTACAGCGATTTCTAGGCCTTAACAATGTGAGGGATGATACTACTATAGATGGTGGTTCTATTTCTATGATCTAGTAGTAAATTCACTTCACACATTTACCTACTAATTTTGAAAAGAAAATTTCCATGTGTCATTACCATGAATATATATATTGTATCTCAATGGAGGGATATTGTGTGTTTATCACTCTAGTATGCATGTCCACATGATGTATTTTGGGCTACTAGGGGACTTTAATCATGATGGTAGATGTATTTGGGTATTTGTGTTCCTAGAATACACATAAAAAGAATTATACACTACATGTAGATCGGATCATAATGATCTTGAGGGATGCTTCATCCTCATTCATATGTTGGAATGGTAGCACATCCATCCCCGAGCCCCTATTATTTTTTGTCTGGAGCATTATATGGATATATTGCATGATGATCTATGTGGATGAATGTATGATCACTTGAATTTATTGTTTTATTATTCTAATATCAATATTTAACTTAATTTCTTATTATTTATCTGTAACAGACCGATATTTTTTGACATATTTTTTTCAAATTATTTTAATTTTTTGATATTTGTCATTTCACACAACACTGAAAATAATTATTTTATATATACTAAAGTGCATTTCATTATACAAAATTCTAAGTTAATGGTTCACTACACGCAATATAAATTATCAAGGTTAGATTTATCTATACATAATACTTAGGTAAGCTTGAGTTTCATAAAATACTGACCTTCCTTGATAGATTATGTAACACACAAGACCGAGTATTAATGAACAATAATATATTATTAAGAAAATGAAATAATATATTACCTAGCCATTAAATTAGATTTTATGAAAATAATTAACTAAATTATGTAAATATATGGTCTTCACAAAATATAAAATGAATTAATTAGTTTCAAATTATTTATAAATTAATATAAGAACCAATTGAATATAAAGGGAGTATTTTTATAGATAACGATTAGTATGCTCAAAAAAGTTATTTTAATCCTAGTAAAAAAATAATTAAAATTATTAAGTAATTTTAATGTTAATATATATGTTATCTATCCAAGGAAATATTTTTTATATTCATAAAATATATTTTATAATCATAAGATAAGAATAAAACCAATTTAACACATAAAACCTAATATGTTTATTAAGGAAATTTTACCAAATTTTAATGGAGAACCTATTTTAAATAAACATTTTTGAACTTTTATAAATATAATATGTAAAACTAAACTTCAAATTTGAAATAAAATAATAAAAATTAGGTTTTGGTGAATTTTTGGTATTTTTCTGTGAAGTTTTATTTTTTAATAAATAGTTAAAAATACTGTATTTTAGTTCAAAACTGATTTTTAATGTAATTTATTTATAATTTTAAATTTCATTGCAAAATGGTTTCAAAGTTTAATTAGATAATATTTTTATCAATTAATCCAATTTAGGTCATTATAACTAATTTCATGTTGAAATTGGATATAAAAACTTGGCAAACTTTTGATTATTTTCACTTTAACAACCCGCATTGTCGACCCAATGACATGATTAAATTTAAATTAATTTATGTCACTTATATAATTATTATTTGGAAAAATGATTATATATTTAAAATAATAATAATGTCTAATGTCTAATAATTTCAACTTAGTTTTTTACCAAAAATATTAGTGAAAGTAATTAAAATTAATTACAACAATTAAGGATAAATTAAGCTTAATAAGGGAATAAACGATAACCTTAAGGCCAAAAATGACCTATAAACTTGTCCAAAATCCATTGAATGGCCATATTTAGACCCTATTTTCCATTTTATATATTTTGTACCGTTGGATCCAATTTTAATAAAAAATGTTGGTGGGGTTTCCCTTTTCCAAAATATTACAAGAGTTCCACTCCTCCATTATAAAAACCCTCCTCTCCTCCCACTTCCTCACATATCTCAAGAAAATTTTTTATCGAAAAAAATCTACCCAAATATCTCCCCCAACATCCCTACCTTTATACCTAAGTCCTCTATTGTGAATAAATCCTTCCAAGGAATCTATTTGGTGCAAACCAAAAGGAGTTACCTGATTAAGAGGTAACACCCTCCCCCAATCTCCTTTCTTTTATTTTCATTCTACACTCCCTCAAATATTCTTATTCCATGATTTTATAAAAATACCATTATCATAAATATAATATTATTTTTTTATAATAATATTTCTAACTACACTTACACATTGTTCCATCGAATGGGTAATGAACTTCTCTTGTAGGTGATTCCATTCAAGCTTGACACGCTAGCGTTTGGCTTGGGCTTGGTCCAAAGCGAAGCCCAAAGATTCCACCTCCTTCCCAAGCTCTGATAAGTGGGCTTCATATGGTTCGAGTCTACTAGATGAAGCCATCGACTCTTCTTTCTGCATTAACCATTAACATCTTTATTAAATTGTTAAGAGTAAATTAATATACAGTTCAAAAAGTTTGGGTCATTACATTCTTCCCCCCTTAAAAAATTTCATCCCCAAAGTTTTAAACCAAAGTCCTAGTAGAAAAGGTGAGGGTACTTTTGCTTCATTGTTTCCTCAGGCTCCCATGTCACTTCTTCATACTTATGATTCCTCCACAACACTTTCACAAGGTGGGTAGTCTTGTTGTGTAGAACCTTGTCTCAATGGTCTAAGATCTCCACTGGATGCTCCTCATAAGAGAGGTCATGTTCCAGTTATACCACCTCTGGGTTCATTACATGTGAAGGGTTGGGTATGTACTTCCTTAAGAGAGATACATGGAAGACATCGTGAACTTGAGCTAGGTTCGGTGGAAGTGCTAGATGATAGGCCACTACTCCTATGCGATCAAGGATTTCATAGGGGAAAATGTACATAGGGATGAACTTCCCTTTCTTCCCAAACCACATGACTCTCTTCCATAGAGAAATTCGAAGGAAGACTTTTTCGCCAACACCAAACTCCAAGTCCCTTCGACGGTTGTCAGCATAGCTATTCTACCAACTCTAAGCAGCATTTATGTGTTGTTGGATGGCATGAACCTTTTCTGTCATCTCTTGCACAAGATTAGGCCCAAGAAGCTTTCTCTCACTTTCTTCCTTCCAACAAGTAGGAGTTCTACATCTCTTTCCATACAGAGCTTCATAGGGTGTCATCTAAATACACGAATGGAAGCTGTTGTTTTATGAGAACTCAACTAATGGGATGTGTTGATCCCATCCACCTTTAAATTCCATTGAATATAATCTTATCATGTCCTTAAGTGATTGAATAGTCCTTTCAGATTGGCCATCAGTTTGAGGATGATAGTCCGTACTAAAATTCAATTCAGTATTCAGATCATGTTGAAGACTTCTCTAGAATTTTGTTGTGAATCTTGGATCACGATCAGATACGATGGATAGTGGTACCCCATGAATCCTTACCACTTCCTTTACATATATCTTGGCAAGTTGATCTAGAGAGAAATCTTCCCAGAAAGAGATAAAATGGGAGGTCATGGTTAGACGGTCCACTATAACCCATATCACATTGTTCCCTTTGGATGTTTTCGGGAGACCAGTGACAAATTCCATAGTGATATTATCCCACTTCCATGCTGGTATAGGTAGCGGTTGTAATACCCCCTTAGGAAGTTGTCATTCTAACTTTACTTGTTGACACACCTAGCACCTTGTAGTGTAATCAGTAATCTCCCTCTTCATGTTATCCCACCAATAATGATCACGAAGGTCTCTATACATTTTAGTGCTTCACAGATGTATAGAGAAAGTAGAGATATAAGCTTCATCCATCATTTCTTTATTTATCTCCGGAATAGATATAACACATAGTCTTTTATGAAATTTTAATACACCTTCTTGATCAATATTGAAATCAGGAAACTTCCCATCCTTCACAGCCTCAAAACTTCTCCTGTAACAAAAGATCTTCTTTTTTAGCCTTCTTGATCTTCTCTAGTAATGAAGGTTGAGAAATAATTTGGGATAGGGTTGATGATGTCCCTTCCCTTACAATTACCATGTCCAGTTTTACTAGATCCTTAATTAAGGGATCTCCTAGGATCCTCATTGTTTCTAGAACAACAGGTTCTTTCCTGCTTAACGCACCTGTGACTTTGTTTTCTCTTCCAGGGTGATAATGAATTGAACAATCACAATATTTAATAAGATCCAACCATCTCCTTTGTCTCATGTTTAATTCTTTCTGCATGAAAATATACTTTAAACTTTGGTGGTCGGTGTATATATCACATTTCTCCCCATAAAGATAGTTCCTCTGTATCTTTAGAGCAAAAACAACTGCCTCCAACTCTAGATCATGCGTAGGATAATTCTTCTCATGTTGCTTCATCTGAAGTGATACATAAGAAATTACCTTTTCATTTTTCATGAGGACACACCCAATCCCTTTTAGAGATGCATCGCTAAAAATAATGAATCTTTCTTCGATAGAGGGTAGTGTTAACATGGGTACAATAACCAATCTCTTATTCTTCTCTTGGAAACTTTCCTCGCATTCCTTTGTCCAAAAGAACTTAACCCCTTTTCGAGTCAACTTGGTTAGTGGATTAGAAATCCGTGAAAAGTTTTTCACAAACCTCCTATAATATCCTGCTAAACTAAGGAAACTACGAATCTCAGTTACTATTGTGGGTTGATTCCACTCCTCCACAACCATTGTCTTTGCAGGGTCAACCGAGATTCCTTTATTGGTTACGATGTTCCCCAAGAAATCCACTTGTTGTAACTAAAACTCACACTTTATGAAATTTACAAAGAGCCTCTCCTTCCATAGAGTTTGCAAAATAACCCTCAGATGATCTTCATTCTCCTCACAACATTTTTAATATATCAAAATATCATCAATAAAAACTACCAAAAAGTTAACAAGGTAGTCCTTAAAGACTCTATTCATCAAATCTATAAAAACAGCAGGAGCATTATCCAAGACAAAGGGCATAACAGTAAACTCATAATGCCCATATCTTGATCGAAAGGCGGTATTTGGAATATCTTCCTTCTTCACCCTCATTTGATGATAACCAGATCGAAGATCAATCTTGGAGAAGAATTGAGCCCGAAAAAGTTTGTCAAATAAATCATCAATTCTTGGAAGAGGATATTTTTTCTCCACTGTGATCTCGTTGAGTTTTCTATAATCAATGCATAGCTGCATTGATCCATCCTACTTCTTCACAAAGGGAATTGGTGCTCTCTAAGGAGACACACTCGGTTGGATAAACCCCTTCTCCAAAAAGTCTTGGATTTGTTTCTTTAACTCCTCTAGCTCCAAATTTTCTATTCTATACGGGGTCTTTGATATTGGTTGAGATCCAGGTATGAGTTCAATGGAGAAATCTACCTCTCTTTCTAGGGGATGTCCAGGTAACTCCTTAGAAAATACGTCCATGTATTCCTGAACAATCGGAACATCTTCTATTTGTATACTCCATTTTCCTTCTTCATCATCACTGATTAACTCCATAAAGAAGGCTATAAGAGGTTCCTAAAGACAAGGATCAGGTCAGGATATCTCTCCTTATAAGATAATTATAGGTCGTTCATTCAAGACTACTGATATTTCCTTACTTGTACATTTGATCTTAGCATTATACTTTGAGAGCCAGTCCATCCCTAGTATAACGTCGAATTCCATCATGGGGATGACTACTAGATTTGAGATAAGATTATGCTCACTAAAGTAAACATTGGAGTCTCTAAACACTTTTGATGCATGGATAATCCCACTTGGAGTCTTGACTGAAAACTCTACCTCTAGTAGTTCAGGGATTGATTCTATATTGTTTGCAAACTTGGAGGAAATAAAGGAATGCGTAGAACCAGAATCAAACAATGTACTTTCTAGTTTTGAGAGGACAAAAAGAGTACTTGTTTCCACATCATTTAGAGCTTCAACTTTAGTTATTGTGATAGAAAAAGCACAACCATGCTCCCTTGTCCTTTGCTGAGGTTAATGGTGATTCCCCTCCACTGCCCTCGGATTTGGATAGTGATTAGAAAAGTGTACAAGTTGTCCACACTTGAAGCATTGGACTTCAGGTAGGGCTAGAACCATCTTTCCTCTGTCATTAGTGTTGGGAAGTTGAGGATTCACCTCACAATGAAAATTCCAAGCAATATGGCCTTCTCTTCCACACTTGTAGCACTTTCCACTTCCGATTAAGCAGTTCCCCGAATGCTTCTTCCCACATTTATTGCATGTGGAAAGTTTCATTTTCTTTCCACCTATTTCCTGATCAAAGCTTCTTCCCAGGCTTGGTTCTAGAGCTCTATTATTCTCATTAGATTTGTGAGACCACTGTGTCTCACCAAACTCTAGTTCGACTTTAATAACACTTTGAACTATTTCTTCATAGCTATCATAGTCCATGTTGGCTAGATTCTTTCGCAGATGAGGTCGTAGTCCACCAAATAATCTATCAACCTTCCCATTAGGGTCTATGGAAAATCTTGAGGTATAATGGGAAAGCCTTGTGATGTTCATCTCGTAGATTTCAACAGATTCATTCTTCTTCTTCTTCAGCTCGAGAAATTCTTTCTCCATTCTCGTTCTCATCGAATGAGGGAAATACTTATTGAAGAATATTCCCTTGAACTCTTCCCACTCCATATCTTCCATCTCTCCTCTTGGCATCGTGTTTTTGATCAGTAACCACCACTGATCAGAATCTCCCTCTAGGAGGTAAACAACAAGGGTGACTTTTTCTTGTTCCGAACAATGAATTATAGAAAAGATCTTCTCTATAGAGCTGATCCATTGCTTAGAAATCAATGGGTCAATTGATCCACTGAAGGTTGGTGGTTGTTGGCGCATAAAGGACTCAACAAAATGTTTTCCCCTTCGTGGTGAGATTGGCCTCTCATCTTGATTCAAGTTATTACTCATAACTTTAGTCAGTTGGTTCATAATTTTCATGAATTTTTCCATTTCGGCTTCCATCGGAGGGTCGACAGTGCATGGTCTATTGCGGTCACCATTTGCACAGTCCCTCCTATTGCCCTCCATTTTCTAAAAGAATAAAATCTTAGTGAGAAACTTGTTTCATTTAGGAATATTTTAACTATAAAGGATTCTACATCTTAAAACTTCATTCTTAATCAATTATATTTCTCTATAATTCCTTCATAATGATTTATAAAAAGCTTGTGATTAACTAAACATATCCCCCAGGAGTGTTGTAACCACGAGCGCAACAAGGCCCTTTGTCGTGCATCAGTTCCTATTTGAGTCTAGATTAAAGTGGTGTTTTCAGGGTTTACCCCTATGTACATCTATACCAGATCCGCCTCTACCTGTTCATATCTAGACAGAGATGTATTTATTTGATAAACCACTTACTCAATACTCACCAAAATACCAGTAAGTTTTCCCTATATTTAAATTTTTATATAGGTTTCTTCCTAAAGTTTTCATAGCCTAATTTCCATAAATAACTAAATTGTCCTTTGATACCAACTATGTCATCCCGCCTTTTTATAACATAACTTTTCATTACATTTTACAAAACTGAGGATCTTTAAGGTTTACTGTCTTGGAAACTATGAACTCAATACATGACGACATAAAGCATTCTTCTTAAACACTTGAAAGGATTCTTCATTGTTCATCCTAATTTCATTACAGCATCTCATAACCTGGGAGCATACATCAAAGGAAAGGTTGAGCAGAAGGCCCAGTAAGGGAAACAACAGAAACATTTTACATTTGAACTTGAGATATATCAATAAAGTCATGATAAATAACATTAAGGAATGAGAAAGAGATCATGAGGCATATCATAGTAAGAATAACATGTTTCATAACTTGAAGATGCGGCTGCAACATTTAACTTAGAAAATCATTTCCGTATCACCAAGGTCCATCCCCAAGGTGTCATAAAAAAAATTACTAAGGTTATTCACCAAGGTATCATTAAAAGGGTCATCTCTAGAGATTAAGTCTTTACCCAATGCATTAGAGCACTATCAGGGCGCACCCTTAATTTGTATTTATTATTATGTGATCCATATATATCATCATCAATAATTTCATAAACAACACATATATCATAAAAGAAATGGGTTTCATTTCATAGTCATAACATTTTAAAAACTGCTTTAAAGACGTGATCTTTATGTCACTTTAAACCCACGGAAAAGGAAAGCGGGTCTCATGTATGTAAATCCCAGAATTTAAAATAGAATATTTTAATATATATGTGAATAACCCTATAGAATAAATAGTTTTGAGTATTCACTTAATAAAATAAAAGAATTTTAGAAAAAGAGAGAGACATTTTGAGATGAAAATTCAACAGTATAACGGCTTTGTTAAGGGGTTTTAGAAAACATTGAAAAGAGAGGGGACATGGGTCATCCACTCATAAATGATCCATAAAATAGTATAGTGACAGAATATAAAGGATATAAGAACATGGTAATGAAATTTTAAGGATATACCATATGAAATGAAAAACTTTAAAGGAAGACAAGAATAAGATTTCTCGTATGAAGAATTCGGCAGCCTAATGACGTCACTTAAAACTTAAAAATGAATTGATGAGATAAAATAGGGTCTCTAATAATGTTAACATAAAATTTCAGTATTATTAATATAGATATCATATCCCAACATGGAAAAAAGGAACTTGAAATACTTGACATGAAAGTAGAACTTTGAAAATGGGACGAGTGAAAGAATCCCTTACAAAAAATCGGCAGCCTAACGGCGCCACTTAAACATTCATAAAATGAAATGATGAGAGAAAGAGGGGGTCTCTCATCATATGAAAATGAAAATGATAATAATATGAATATAAAATAACACCCCCAACATAAGAACATGAGGCTTAAAAGAAATGACATAAATGATAGTACTTGAAAAGAAAGAGAGAGGTAGGATCCCTTACCTTGAAGAGTAACTTCGAAATATTGAAGTTTGGGACCTTAGGAGGCTTGAGGGAACCTTGGGAGGACTCCTTGGGAAGTAAGGAGACCCTAAATTCTTTTAGGAAGATTTTGGAAAGGAAAGGATGAGATAATGGCATGGTATTTATAGGGGAAGTGAGGGGACAAGGCATTAATGGCCAAGGGACACCTCATTGGTGGTATTGGAAAAACCATGGGCTTGCCCATGGTATTTTCCCATGGTATTGGACACTTGGGACACCTCATACCTTATATTACTATTCATAAGTCTACTAGAATTATTACATAATTATTACATCCTTAATGATGTCATTAAACACCCGAAACTCTAAACTGAAAATTCACTATTCACTGAAAATTCAACTTTTTCAGAAAAATCCCAAAAATTCACCTTAACATAATATCGATGCTCTGAATTCAAAAATGAACTCTATTTTATAAAAATATTTTTATAAGTATTTATAATTTAATTTTTAAATAAAAAACACTATTCACCCGAAAAAAACTAATACTTAACTAATAAATTCTGAAACAGTTATTTACCTATTTTCTTGAATCACATTACTTAATCAGGGTGCATAAATTATATTAATACTTTCTTTAAGTTATATTACTAATTCATTTGGTCACATTACTAATCCTAAGCATAAAATCACTATTCATAATTTACTATTCACCAAAAATTAAGTCGATCTTATTAGACTCAAAATTTCTTACTGAACACATTTACAGAAGACCATTTTTTGAAAATCCTTACACATCGTTAATTATTTAAGGTTTACATAAATATTTTAAAATATCCTTTTTTTCCAAAATTCATCCATAAGATACATCCTATTTTTATCCGGACATATGAAAATTCACAACTTCACCATAGGAAGAAATCACAATTTTATTTATCTCAAAGGATTACACAAAGTAGCTACGGTCTCATTACATATCCCCTTATAACACCATCATATAACCTAAGTGTAAGGTGTGCTAAGGTGAGAGAATCTGAGGGAAGCTTGGATAACATTTCCCTAGTAGTAATCTCCACTAACTTGAACTTCTCCCGTAGGTGATTCCGTTCAATCTTGACACGCTGGAGTTTGTCTTCGGCTTGGTGAAAAGTGAAGCCCAAAGACGCAACCTCATTCCCAAGCTCTGATAAGTGGGCTTCATATGGTTCGAGTCTACTGGATGAAGCCATCAACTCTTCTTTCTACATTAACCATTAACATCTCTATTAAATTTTTAAAAGTAAATTAATATAATATTCAAAAAGTTTGGGTCGTTATAGTTTCCCTGTGATTTTAGGTCAATCTGATGTCGTCCGCTATGAATTTGACCGTTAAACGCCTGTTTTGGCCGTTTATGACACCAGAACTGCGTTCTCGATCACCACGGGCACACGGCACCTCTGATTGATGTGTTTTCTGCCCTACCACTTCACAATTCACTCACCCATTGTTTTCATCTAATTTCAGGTCATTCCGACTTCGTTCGTCTGGTTTGGACACCCCACACTCGTTTATGTAGTGCGCTCAACACTTAAAAAATGCATATTGAGCCGTACCATGCAAACTGCATGTCTGATTGTCATTCCATATCCTCATACACATTACGAATAACAATTAGATTGTTTCCCTGTGATTTCATGTCAATCCGATTTCGTCTGCTATGAATTTGACCGTCAAACGCCCGTTTTGGCCGTTTGTGACACCAGAACTACGTTCTTGGTCACCGCAGGCACACGGAACCTCTGATTGACGTTCCATCTATCTGAACACTTCACAATTCACTCACCCACTGTTGTCGTCTGATTCTAGACCATTCCGACATCATTCGGCCGGTTTGGACCCCCCCCCCCCCCCCCCCCCACACGCGTTTATGAAGCACGCCCAACACTTAGAAAATTCATATTGAGTCGTACCATACAAACCACATGTCTGATTGACATTCTATCTTCTTGTACATGTCACGAGTAATAATTAGATTGTTTCCCTTTGATTTTAGGTCAATCTGATGTCTTCCGCTATGAATTTGACCGTTAAACGCCCGTTTTGGCTGTTTATGACACTAGAAATGCGTTCTCGGTCACCGTGGGAATGCAGCACCTCCGATTTACATGTTGTCTGTGTGACCACTTCAAAATTCACTCACCCGTTTTTTTCATCTGATTTCAAGCCATTCCGACGTTGTTTGGATTGTTTGGACCCCCCCCCCCCCACGCGCGTTTATGAAGCGCACCAAACACTTAAAAAACACATATTGAGCCGTACCACGAAAAACACACTTCTGATTGATGTGTCGTCTCCTCGTACATGTCACGAAAAATAATTAGATTGTTTCCCTATGATTTCAGGCCAATCTGATGTCGTACGCTATGAATTTGATCGTTAAACGCCCATTTTGGTCGTTTATGACACCAGAACTGCATTCTCGGTCACCACGGGCACACAACACCTCTAATTGACATGTTGTCTATGTGACCACTTCACAATTCACCCACACATTTTTGTTGTCTTATTTCAGGCCATTTCGACATCGTTCGGCCGGTTTGGACCCCACACGCATTTATGAAGCGCGTCCAACACATAAAAAACGCATATTGAGTCGTACCGTGCAAACCACATGTCTAATTGACGTTCTATCTCCTCGTACACATCACGAATAATAATTATATTATTTCCATGTGATTTTAGGTCAATCTGATGTCGTCCACTATGAATTTGACCGTTAAATGCCCGTTTTGGCCGTTTATGACACCAGAACAGGGTTCTCGGTCAATGCAGGCACACGACCCCTCCGATTGATGTCACGTCTACGCGACCACTTCACAATTCACTCTCCCATTGTTTTCCTCATATTTCAAGACATTCTGACTTCATTCGTCCGGTTTGGACCCCCCACGCGCATTTATGAAGCACACCCAACACTTAAAAAATGTATATTGAGTCATACCGTGCAAACTGCATGTCCTATTGATGTGTTTTCTCCTCTTACACATCACGAATAATAATTAGATTGTTTCCCTATGATTTCAGGTCAATCTGATGTCGTCCTCTATGAATTTGATCATTAAATGCCCGTTTTGGCTGTTTATGACACCAGAACTATGTTCTCAGTCACCACGGGCACATGGCACCTCCGATTGACGTTCCATCTGCGTGACCACTTTAAAATTCACTCACCCATTTTTTCGTCTAATTTCAGGCCATTACAACTTAGTTCTTCTAGTTTGGACCCCCCACGCGCATTTATGAAGCGCGCACAACACTTAAAAATGCATATTGAGCCGTACCGCGCAAACCACACATCTGATTGGCGTGTCGTATCCTCATACACGTCACAAATAATACTTATATTGTTGCCCTATGATTTCAGGTCAATCCAATTTTTTCCGCTATGAATTTGACAGTTAAACGCCCGTTTTGGCCGTTTATGACACTAGAACTGCGTTCTCAGTCATCGCGGGCACACAGAACCTCTGATTGATGTGATGTCTATGCGACCACTTCACAATTCACTCACCTGTTGTTGTCGTCTGATTTCAGTCCATTCCAACTTCGTTCGGCTGGTTTGGACCCCCCCCCCCCCCCCAACGCGTGTTTATGAAGCCCGCCCTACACTTAAAAAACGCATATTTAGTCGTACCGTGCAAATCGCATGTCTGATTGTCATGTTGTATCCTCTTACATGTCACAAATAATAATTATATTTTTGACCTGTGATTTCAGGTCAATCTGATGTCGTCCGCTATGAATTTGACAGTTAGATGCCCGTTTTGGCCGTCTATGACACCAGAACTACGTTCTCGGTCACCATGGGCACACGACACCTCCGACTGATGTGGTGTCTATGCGAACACTTCACAATTTAATCACTCATTGTTTTTGTCTGATTTAATTCCATTCTAACGTCGTTCGGCCAGTTTGGACACCCCCACACGCGTTTTTGAAGCACGCCCAACACTTAAAAACGCATATTGAGCTGTACCGCACAAACTGCACATCCGATTGATGTTACGTCTCTTTCTACACGTCAAGAATAATAACTAGATTGTTTACCTGTGATTTCAGGTCAATCCGATGTCTTCCTCTATGAATTTTACCGAAAAACGCCCGTTTTGGCCGTTTATGACACTGGAACTTCGTTCTCAGTCACCACAGGCACACAACACCTCCGATTGACATGTTGTCTATGAGAAAACTTAAAAATCCACTCACCCGTTGTTTTCTTGTGACTTTAGGCCATTATGACATCGTTCGGCCGGTTTGGACCCCCTACGCGCGTTTATGAACCCCGCCCAACACTTAAAAAATGCATATTGAGTCGTACTGCGCAAACTGCATGTCTGATTGATGTGACATCTCCTAATACACATCAAGAATAATAACTAGACAGTTTCCCTATGATTTCAGGTCAATCTGATGTCATCCTCTATGAATTGGACCGTTAAACGCCTGTTTTGTCAGTTTATAACACTAGAACTGCGTTCTCAATCACCGCGGGCACACGACACCTCTGATTAACGTGAAGTCTGAAAGAACACTTAATAATTCAACCACCTATTGTTTTTTGCATGATTTCAGGCCATTACAATGTCGTTCGTTTGGTTTGGACCCCCCCCCCCCCCATGCGTGTTTATGAAGCGCACCCAACACTTAAAAATGCATATTGAGCCATACCGCACAAACTGCACGTCTGATTGATGTTCCATCTCCTCATACACATCAAGAATAATAATTAGATTTTTACCATGTTATTTCAAGTCAATATGATGTCTTCATCTATGAATTTTACCATTAAACACACGTTTTGGCCATTTATGACACCATAACTGCGTTCTCGGTCACCGCGGGCACACGAAACCTCCGATTGACGTTCTGTATATGCGATCACTTGAAAATTCACTCACCTATTTTTTTCCTATGATTTCAGGCCATTCCTAATTTTTTCGGTCAGTTTGGACCCCCCCCCCCCCCATGCATGTTTAGGAAGCGCGCCCAACACTTAAAAAGCGCATATTGAGTCGTACCGCACAAATCGCACGTCTGGTTGTCATGTCATCTCCTCGTACATGTCAAGAATAAGAATTATATTATTTACCTTTTATTTAAGGTCAATACAATTTCTTCCACTCTGAATTTGACCGTTAAACGCCCGTTTTGGCCGTTTATGATACCAGAACTGCATTCTCGGTCACCACGGGCACACGACACCTCTGATTGACGTGTCGTCTACGCAACCACTTCACAATTCACTCACCCATTTTTGTCGTTAGATTTCAATAGATTCTTACTTCATTATTCCAGTTTGGACCCCCCACGCGTGTTTATGAAGCGCGCCCAACAATTAAAAAAACGCATATTGAGTCGTACCACGCAAACTGCACATCTGATTGGCATGTCGTATCCTTGTACACATCACGTGTCATGACCCGTCCCAGTGGGGCCCGATCCACAACTCCCCAAGCCGTCCTTCAATAGGCCAGGGGCTGGTGACTAGCACCGAGTAGGCATATCACTAGCATGGGAGGCATTGCCTATAAACCTGTACGCACGCACACACGTCTCCAAGCCCACAAGCTGAAAAGTAAAAACTACTAAAAATGGAAATGCATGAATACACTAAAATCCCAACCAACAGACTATGACAGGAAAGTAAAGTACAGTAAGTGTAAAACCCTGAGCGCAAAGTACAGGCCCACCAAAAGAAAGTCTGTAACAAAGTACATCCTGTAATGAAAGGTACTGGGACTCCAATCTGTAGCCGTAGGAACACACCTCGGCTTTTCTGATCTCACTGAGAACCGTATGGTCTTGTTCCACCTAGAATCCTGTCAAAAGCTCGATCGTCTGCACAAGACATGACACATGCAGGAAAATCCCATGCAGGGGTTAGTATAACAATACCCAGTAGGACAACCCAAAACCACAAAGGTAATACAATAAGGGAAATACCACAAAGGAAAGATACAGTCATCCCCACATAGTATATGTCTATAGAACATATGACAAGAATATCCAGATATACTCATACATGATCGACAATCGTGATACCACCACTAGGATCCAGCTCGAAGATTCCACTAAGCACGTAACAAGGAGAACACACTTTTATGTCTGAAGAGAGAGAGAGGAAGTACTCATTCCGAGATAACACACTCCACAAGTACTTGAGAAGACGATGTTCAGATGAGGATCACAACCAATAGCTATGGGATGATTCCAATAACTCAGTCTGAACTTATCCGCTAAGAAGAGGATCGGCGCCCGGGTAAAGTTGGTCACGTCGATACCAAGAACTCTACCTAGGGTTCTAGGAATGAATAGAGGATACGACTCTAAGTCTCACATAGGGGATTCCAACAACTCTATTTAGGAAGTCCTGCTGAAGGAATCATACTCCCATATGTAGGAAATGATACCAAAAACCTTCAGGAGAATGACCAAGAGGACGAACCCTAAGGAAACTAGTCCAAGTTACAGAAGGAAACTGGCTCAAGACATGTAAAATAGGTTACACGGCGTGTAGTAGGGTTAAACGTCGTGTTCCTTGACCCTGGGTACTGCCCATGTAACGTCATGTGTCATCTATCCAAGCTGTGTAAAACACAACTACATGGCGTGTAGTAGGGTTACACGCCATGTTCCTTGACTCTGGGTGCTGCCTGTGAAAACAACCTGTGTCAGAAGTCGGATTCGTGTAGGAAAGCATATACACAACATGTATGTCAAAGCACACGCCATGTCCTATCAACTAGGAAACACCCGTGTACCCTGGTTGTATGCCTGTACACGGTGTCCGCCTGTGTCGCCTGACTGTGTACCAGTACACGGGGTATCCGGTGTATCTGGACGGGTCTGGCTGGGGAAAGGTGTTCACTTCGTGTCCTTGGACGTGTACCCAACTTGTGTCTGTGTACTCCCTGAGTACACGTCGGGTGGTCTGCCAACAAACACATGCCATGTAGCCCATACTATAGGCCGTGTAGTCGGGAAATTTCCAGAACGCCGTCTTCTTCCTCCGCACTTCGGTCGATCTTCTGGTTTCTGATTCTACTGTCTGTTTTCCACGAAACTCAAGACTCTGGATCTCCTCATCATCGTGAAGCCAAATCTATGGGTTTCAGGCCTTCGATTGGCTCCAAAATCCGATTTGGGCCACCAGTGCAGAAATCATTCGAAGAAAGATATATTCCGATCCGCTTCGATCCGTCTGCTGAAACCGTCGTCGCACCTCCGCAAGATCACTGCAGTGTCGATTCTTCAATTTGGCATCGTTGTGTCGCAGAACAGATGCGCAAAAATCCGTTGTTCATCGCCCCGTGAAGAATGAAAAGAATGCATGAAAGAAAAAAAGGAAGGAAATCCAATGAAACAAAATTGAGGAACTAACCTCCACCATCGGTCATCGCGGCGTTGATTCGCTCCCGTTAATAGGCTTAAATGGAGTAGAAATCAACAATAACAAATCAACATGGATCAATTTCCCAAAATCCCCACAAAATCCCATCCCGCAATTACAATCGATCTGTGGGCTAATCTGTTCTTGGATAAGTCCGCGTTCGTCGTAGAAATCAAGAACATGGAAAAGAAATCACAAAGAGATCAAACACCCAACTTGGATTCACGGCGTTTGTTGGCGGAGATCTGGTTGTCGCGTCGTCGTCGCTACATTGGGAGGTTTTCCCCAGAGCCTCCAAGGGTTTCAGGGTTATGAGGTTTGTAACCCTAGTCCCCTATGTAAACCTTTATTTATAAGGACAAAAGATAAAGATTTCTCTGCAACAAAGATTTTAATAAAATATTTTTTATAAATATTTTATTACGGTTACGTCCAAAAACCAGATTCCACCACCGGTCTGCACCAGCTGATGTTAGGTCTCTTCTATGGTAAACCTACTACTCTGAACGCAACAGTGCCATCAGATTTCCGATCTGATCACCCATTCAGGAGTTATTCCTCTTTTTCAGTAAAACCCCACGCACGCGTAAATTAAATTATTTAATTTAATTCAAACATTTTTTCCGGGCTAACCGGGCCTCAGAACTGCACGTCATCTTGAATCCTGGTCTCAAAATAATTCCCACATAATATTAAAATAAAACTTGGTAAAATACGAGACATTACATTATACCCACCTTAGGTATTTTACGTCCCCGAAAAGCCAAAAAAGGCTACTAAAAAAGATGTGGGTATTGCACATTAATCTGAGCCTCCCGCTCCCACGTGATCTCTTGGAGATTCTTGTGTTGCCACCGAACACGCTCCAAGGAAATAGATAACTCATGAAGGATCTTCTCCTACCAATCCTTGTTCTCCACTGGGTACCCCGAAAAGGTCGCTCCATCATCGATGTCCAGCTCGCCCCAGTCGATAATGTGCGATGGATCATGTACGTACCTCCGCAGTTGCGACACATGGAATACGTTGTGTACCTGGTCCATTTGAGGAGGTAAAGCCAAGCAGTATGCCACCTTTCCAACTCTACTCAGAATTTGAAAAGGGCCGATGAACCTTAGAGATAGCTTGCCACCTCGTCCAAATCCCCACAATCCCCATCTAGGTTAGACCTGAAGGAACACGTTGTCTCCCTCCTCAAACCCCAAGGGCCTCTGTCTCCGGTCGGCATAAGATTTCTGCTGACTCGGTGCAGTCTTCATCCACTCCTGGATGACCTTCTCTTTCTCTATAATAGCTCGCACCATCTCTGGGCCCATGAGTGCTGACTCTCCTGGGTTAGTCCAGCAAAGTGGTGACCTGCAAGGTCGTCCGTACAAATCCTCGAATGGTGCCATACCAATAGTAGAATGATAACTGTTGTTATAAGAAAATTCCACCAGTGGTAGGTGATCCTCCCAGCTATAACCGAAGTCAAGTATGCAAGCTCGTAGCATATCCTCTAGAACCTGTATGGTCTGCTCCTTCTGACCATTAGTCTGAGGATGAAACATTGTGCTCAAGCGTAACTGAGTCCCAAAAGATTCCTGTAATCCCTTCCACAATCGGGATGTGAAACGGGCATCACAATCTGAGACGATCATCGATGGAACTCCATGAAGCCGAACTATCTCCTGCACATATAGGCGCCCCAAGCTCTCTACTGAACTCTGCTCTCATATGGATAGGAAGTGGGACGACTTGGGGAGTCAGTCAACGATCACTCAGATGGAATCGTGTCCCCTGGACGTACATGGTAAACCCATCATGAAGTCTATAGATATCTCATCCCACTTCCACTCTGACACCTCAAGGGGCTGAGTCAAACCTACTGGATCCTGGTGCTCAGCCTTTACTTACTAAGAAGTAAGGCACCGAGAAATAAACTCGGCCACACTCTTCTTTATTCCTGGCTACCAGAACTGACGTTGGAGGTCCTGGTACATCTTTTCCATGCCTGGATACACCGCCAAAGGATATGTATGGAACTCCCTCAGAACCTCCTCTCGCAACGTCACTGGTACTACTGTGTGCCCTCTGAAAAGAACAATGTGCTCCCCACCTATTGAATATCCATCAGCAGCATCGCCTGCGGATATCAGAGCACATAAAGTCTTGTAGCTAGCATCCTCGAGATGCGCTTCCCTGACTCGCTGTAAGATTGGAGGGGTACAACCATTGACTGAAGGTAAGCTCCCTCACCTCTATCCATGAAGGATAACTGTAAATAGGCAAACTACCTCGTCGCCTCATCCAGCAACTACGAACTGGATATCCTGCTAAGAGCATCTTCCACAACGTTCCCCTTCTCAGGAGTATAAACTATCTCAAAGTCATAATCCTGGAGGAACTCAAGCCATTGTCTTTGTCTCAAATTCATATCCTTCTGAGAAAATATATATATGTGACTCTTGTGATCGGATTAGATGATAAACTGCTCACCCATCAGGTAGTGACACCACATCTTCAACGCGAAGACTACCGCTGCCAACTCAAGATCATGGGTCGCGTAGTTCTTCTTGTGTGGCCTCAACTGACGTGAGACATATGTAATAACCACTTGCCTCTACATCAAGACACAACCAATCCTAGTTCCTGATGTTTCACAGAACACTACGTACTCGACACCCTCCTCCGGTAATCTCAAGATCGGGGCGCTCGTCAGACTTTGTCTCAACTACTGAAAAGCCTGCTAGAATCTCTCGATCCACATGAAAGGCTGGCCCTTTTGGGTCAAATCTGTCGTGTGTGCTGAAATCCTAGAGAAATCATGAATGAATCTCCGGTAGTTGTCTGCCAACCCAAGGAAACTCCGCACCTCTGTCACGCTCTGGGGTGTCTCCCATGCTAACACTGCCTCTACCTTGGCTGGGTCCACTGCTACACCATCTGCTAAGATAACGTGTCCCAGAAAGTGGACCTCTTGTAACCATAATTGACACTTCGAGAGTTTCTCGTACAACTGGTGCTCTCGGAGTGTGTCCAGAACCATCCTTAGGTGACTCGTGTGCTACTCCTCGGACACAGAGTACACAAGGATATCATCGATGAAGATCACTACGAACCGATCTAGATAAGGATGAAAGATCCGGTTCATGAGTCCCATAAACACTGTCGGGGCATTCGTCACACCGAAGGGCATCACCAAGTACTCATAGTGATTGTAGCAACATCTAAAGTTCATCTTCAGTATATCCTCATCCCGTACTCACAAATGGTGATAGCCCGATCATAGATCAACCTTTGAGAACTATCGTGCCCCTCTTAATTGGTCAAAAAGGTCATCGATCCTTGGTAGTGGATACTGGTTCTTCACGGTCACCTGATTCAAGCTCCAGTAATCCATACAAAACCTCAATCTCCCGTCTGCCATCTTGGAAAACAACACTGGGTCCACCCAGGGTGAAACAATGGGTCTCACAAAGCCCTTCTTCTATAAGTCTTCCAGTTACACCCTCATCTCACGAAGCTCTGCAGGAGCCATCCGATATTCTGATGCTGATATCAGTGTCGTCTCGGGTTGCAACTCAATACAGAAATCTATATCCCGATGGGGAGGTAGCCCAGGGACATCCTTTGGAAAGACGTCCTTGTACTCAGCCACTACTGTTGGAAACTGGAAACTTGTAACATCTTCTACGTCAGGGGCTAGGCTATCCAACTGATGTGAAATCGATTGTGCCCTCCTATGCACGAGTCCATCCTGCATTGCCTGGGTCTCCTTTTCACCAACGAAGAAGAACCTCATCCCATCACTGCAGGCACACCGTATCCTTCACCTAAAACAGTCAATATGGGCATGAACTGTGGATAGCCAATCCATACCAAGAATGACATCATAAGGCCTCGGCGCTACCACCAACAGGTTCCAACCAAAACTCTCACCTCCAAGGGTCAGGTCACGCTGTCTGCAAAGGTGTGTGATCACTGAATCTTCTCTAGTCGGTGTTTCTAAGCATAAGGGTCAAGTCAATGGCTCAAAAATAATCTCAAGGTATCGAACAAGAGAAGAAGCTAGAAAATAATTAATAGCACCTGTGTCTATCAGTACAGCAGCCAAAGTAGAAAAGACACATATTGTACCTCTAATCATCCCGGGAGTACCTGGGTCATAAGCCTCCACTGCCTGCAGCTGTCGCTGCCTCTGTCCACCAGCTCCTTGAGCCTGGGGTGGACCTCCCGGGGGTGGTGGTGGTAAAAGGTCAAACCGTCGACCACCTCCAGCTGCTCTCTCAGCTCCTCTACCACATCCATCGCCTCGTGGATCTATCTGCTCCACACATTGCATCTGCATCGGTGGTCCATCCACTACTCCTATATCGGTAGTACGGTGGGTCAGACAATCTTGAGTGAGATATCCCCTGCCATCGCAAGAGTAGCATCGCCTATCTCGATACTGGTTGGATGCTCCCTATGAACCTTGTACGGCAGATCCCATGTCCTGGGATCTGCTCTGAAAATGTCTCCCACGCCTGGGTCCCTGATGTCGGCTCCCTGCTGCTGAGGTCTCTGCTCCAGCTCGCTCACCACTGACAACTACCAGTTGTCTCTTATCTTACAAGAAGCTCTCGACCACAAAAGCCTGCTCGAGCACCCCATCATAAGTAGTAATGCTCATAGGGATGATGTTATCTCGGATATCTCTGAGCAAGCCTCGCTCAAAATTACAAGATCTAAAGTATTTATCCCTAACCATATCCATCGAGTACTGAGAGAGGTCGGTAAACCTCGATGAATAGTCAACCACCGTCATGGTTCCCTGCTGAAGCTGAAGAAGCTCTTGTATACATACTGCTCGCAGGGTAACCGGTGAAAACTCCTCTCTAAAGAGACGCTCGAACTCCGACCACGCAAGAGTCGCCTCTTCATGGGTACGGATAACCAAACTCCATCATCGTCCTGTCGAGCCCTGCAGAAGGCTCACTGCCAGGATCACCATCTGGTCTGCTGGTTTCCTGACCAAACGGAAGACTCTGGTCACTGCCTCAAGCCAGTCCTATGCTGCTTGAGGGTTAGGCTCACCTTGAAACCTGAGGGATATCTGTCTCTAAAACTCGTGGAGTGCGCTCAGCCTAAGCTCCTCCTCCACTGGTACAGCAGGCACTATACACTTCTCCACAGGTGGTGGAATAACTGTCACACCACCTGATGGTAAAACTGGGGCATCTGGTCCCTGTATCAAAGCTTCATCACTAAGGGGGTTATCCTCGTGATCAAGCTGCTGGATCCTAGCGGGTGTGCATCACGGAGGAATCCTGTAAAGAAACAAGATGCATCTCAATCAATGAGTATATATGGAGAGATGACTCAAGAAGTACATGGAAACCACAACCCATTCCTATATGATTCATGTACTCTTATTTTTCCCCTACAAATGGTGTTCTCGTGTTCTGAGTCGAAAAGAAACTTATCAGAGTCCTAGTGTATGGATACATCGGCCGCCCGCACCAACACTGGGGTCCTTGGCCTGAAAGCCAAACTCGAAACACTTAACATTGTTTCCCCAAACTAACTCACAGAATCTCGGTCCTAATGTAGAACCGACCACCTCTAATACCACTCTGTCACGACCTGTCCCGGTGGGGCCCGAGCCGCAACTCCCCAAGCCTGCCTCCAATAGGCCAAGGGCTGGTGACTAGCATCAAGTAGGAATATCACTAACATGGGAGGCATTTCCTATAAACATGTACGGACGCACACACATCTCCAAGCCCACAAAGCTAAAAAGTAAAAACTAATAAAAATGGAAATGCATTCATACACTAAAATCCCAACCAACAGAGTATGACAAGAATGTAAAGTACAGTAAGTGTAAAACCCTAGGCCAAAAGTAAAATCCCACCAAAAGAAAGTCTGTAACAAATTACAACCTATAAGGAAAGGTACTGGGACTGCAATCTGTATCTGTAGGAACAAACCTCAGCCTGTCTGATCTCACTGATCACCGTCTGGTCCTGGTCCACCTGGAATCCTGTCAAAGGCTCGCTCGTCTGTACAAGACATGACACGTGCGGGCAAAGCCCGTGTAGGGCTGAGTATAACAATACCCAGTAGGAAACCCCGAAACCAAAAAGGAAATACAGCATGGGAAATACCACACAGGAAATATACAGTCATCCCCACATAGTATATGTCTACAGAACATATAACAAGAATATCTAGATACTCTTACACGATTGACTATCATGATACCACCACTAGGATCCAGCTTGAAGATTCCACTAATCACGTAACAAGGAGAACATACTCCTAAGTCTGAAGAGAGAGAGTGGAAGTACTCATTCTGGGAGAACACACTCCACAAGTACTTGAGAATACAATGTTCAGATGAGGATCACAACCAATAGCTATGGGGTGATTCCAACAACTCAGTCTGAACTAATCCTCTAAGAAGAGGATCGACGCTTGGGTAAAGTTGGTCACGTAGATACCAAGAACTCTACCTAGGGTTCTAGGAATGAATAGAGGATCTGGCTCTAAGTCTTAGAGAGGGTATTCCAACAACTCTATTCAGGAAGTCCTACTGAAGGGATCATACTCCTGTATGTAGGAAATGATACTGGAAACCTTCAGTAGAATGACTAGGGGGACGAACCCTAAGGAAACTAGTCCAAGTCACAGAAGGCAACTGGCTCAAGCCATGTAAAATAGGTTACACAATGTGTATTAGGGTTACACGTCGTGTTCCTTGACCCCGGGTACTGCCCATGTAATGGCTCGTGTCATCCGTCCAAGCTGTGTAAAACTCAACTACACGGCGTGTAGTAGGGTTACACGTCATGTTCCTTGACTCCAGGTGCTGCCCGTGTAAACGGACCATGTCAGAAGTCGGAGTCATGTAGGAAATCATATACATGGAATGTAAGTCAAAGAACACGCCGTTTCCTATCAACTGGGAAACAACCATGTGCCCTGGCCGTATTCCCGTACATGGTGTCCGCCCGTGTCGCATGCCCGTGTACCAGTACATAGGGTATCCCGTGTATCTGGTCGGGTCTGGCCGGGGAAAGGTGTACATGCCATGTCCTTGGTCGTGTACCCAACACATGTCTGTGTACTCCCAGAGTACGTGTCGGGTGTTCCACTGATGAACACATTCCATTTAGCACATACTACACGCCATGTAGTTAGGAAATTTCCAGAACGCCGTCTTCTTCCTCCGCACCTCGGCTGATCTTTTGGTTTTAGATTATGCTGTCCATTTGCCACGAAACTCAAGACACTGGTTCGACTCATCATCATGATGCCGAATCTGTGGGTTTCGGGCCTTCGATCGGCTCTGAAATCTGATTTGGGCCACCCATGTGGAAATCATTCGAAGAATGATATCTTCCGATCTGCTTCAATCCATCCACTGAAACCATTGTCGCACCTCCTCAAGATCACTGCGGTGTCGATTCTTCAATTTGGGATCATTGTGTCGCAGAACGGATGCGAAACGATCCGTTGGTCATCGCCCCGCGAAGAATGCAAAGAACCCGTGAAAGAAAAAAATTAAATCCAATAAAACAAAATTGAGGAACAAACCTCCTCCGTTGTTCATCACGGCATTTATCTGCTTCCGTTAATAGGCTTAAACAGAGCATAAATCAACAATAATAAATCAACAAGGATCAATTTCCCAAAATCCTCACAAAAGCCCATCTCGCAATTACGATCGATCTTTGGGCTAATATGTTCATGGATTAGTTCTCATTTTGTCGTAGAAATCAAGAACAGGGAAAATAAATCAAAAAGAGATCAAACACCCTACCTGGATTCGCGACATTCGTTGGCAGAGATCAATTCGTCGCGTCGTCGTCGCTGCGTCAGGAGGTTTTCTACAGAGCCTCCAGAGCCTCCAAGGGTTTCAGGGTTATGAGGTTTGTAACCCTAGACACCTATGTAAACCTTTATTTAAAAGGAAAAAAGATAAAGATTTCGCTACAGCAAGGATTTTAATAAAATGTTTTTTATAAATATTTTATTGTGGTTACGTCCAAAAACCAGATTCCACCACCGGTCTATGCCAGCCAATGTTATGTCTCTTCTAGGGTAAACTCGCTGCTCTGGATGCAACAGTGCCCTCATATTTCTGATCCGAGCACCCATTTAGGAGTTATTCTGCTTTTTCAGGAAAACCTCACATGCGCGTAAATTAAATTATTTAATTTAATTCAAACATTTATTCCAGGCTCACCGGGCCTCGGAACTACACACCGTCTTGAAGCCTGGTCTCGAAATAATTCCCACATAATATTAAAATAAAACATGGTAAAATATGAGACGTTACATCACAAATAATAATTAGATTGTTGACCTATTATTTCATGTCAATCTGATGTCGTCCGCTATGAATTTGACCGTTAAACATGCATTTTGGCCGTTTATGACACCAGAACTACGTTCTCGGTCACCACGGGCACACAGCACCTCTGATTGATGTTTCCTCAGCACAACCACTTCATAATTCACTCACTCATTGTTTTCGTCTGATTTCAGGCCATTCTGACGTCGTTCGGTCAGTTTGGACCTCCCCATGTGCGTTTATGAAGCGCGCCCAACACTTAAAAAACACCTATTGAGTCGTACCATGCAAACCGCATGTCAGATTGACATTATGTCTCCTCGTACTTGTCAAAAATAATAATTATATTGTTTCCCTATTATTTCAGGTCAATCTGATGTCGTCTACTATGAATTTGACCGTTAAATTCCCGTTTTGGTCGTTTATGACACCAAAACCGTGTTCTCGGTCACCGTGGGCACACGACACCTCTGATTGATGTTCCATATACGTGAACACTTTACATTTCACTCACCCATTGTTTTTTTCTGATTTCAGGCCATTCCAACTTTGTTCGGCCGGTTTGGACCCTCCCACGTGCATTTATGAAGTGCACTCAACACTTAAAAAACGCATATTGAGCCATACCGTGCAAACCGCACGTCCAATTGATGTGTCGTCTCTTAGTACATGTCACGAATAATAATTAGATTGTTTCCCTGTGATTTTTGGTTAATCTGATGTCATCTGCTATGAATTTGACCATTAAACACCCATTTTGGCCGTTTATGACACCAGAACTGCGTTATCGGTCACTACGGGCACACGACACCTCCGATTGACATGATGTATGTCTAACCACTTCACAATTCACTCAACCATTATTTTTGTCTGATTTCAAGCCATTTCGATGTCATTCGGCCGGTTTGGACCCCCGCCCCCCCATGCTCGTTTATGAAGCACGCACAAACCTTAAAAAACGCATAATGAATCGTACCGCACGTCCAATTAATGTTGCATCTCCTCTTAAATGTCACGAATAATCATTATATTGTTGACCTATGATTTCAGGTTAATCCGATGTCATCCGCTATGAATTTGACCATTAAATGCCCGTTTTGGCCGTTTATGACACTAGAACTGCGTTCTCAGTCACCACGGGTACACGGCACCTCCAATTGACATACCGTCTATGCGAAAACTTCAAAATTAACTCACCCATTGTTTTCTTCTGATTTCAGTCCATTCTGACTTCGTACAGTCGGTTTGGACCCCCCACGCGCGTTTATGAAGCACACCCAACACTTAAAAAATGCATATTGAGCTATACCGCACAAACCACACTTGTGATTGACATTTAGTCTCCTCTAACACATCAAGAATAATACTTATATTTTTTTTCCTATGATTTCTGGTCAATCTAATGTCATCCTCTATGAATTTGACCATTAAACAACCGTTTTGGCTGTTTATGACACCAGAACTGCGTTCTTGATCACCACGGGCACACGACACCTCCAATTGACATTTCGTCTACGTGAACACATCACAATTCACTCACCTGTTGTTTGCTTCTGATTTCAAGCCATTCCGACTTCATTCGGCCGGTTTGGACCCCCCCCCCCCCCCCACGCGTGCGTTTGTGACGCACGCCCAACAATTAAAAAAACACATATTGAGTCGTACCACGCAAACTGCACGTCCGATTGGAATGACGTCTCCTCGTACATGTCACAAATAATAATTAGATTGTTTCCATGTGATTTCAAGTCAATATGATTTTTTCCACTATGAATTTGACCGTTAAACACCCGTTTTGGCTGTTTATGACACCAGAACTGTGTTCTCGGTCACCGCGGGCACTCGAAACCTCTGATTGATGTTTCTTCTATGCGAACACTTCACAATTAACTCACCCATTGTTTTCCTCCGATTTTAGGCCATTATGACATCGTTTGTCCAGTTTGGACCCCCCATGCTCGTTTATGAAGCACGCCCAATACTTAAAAACGCATAGTGAGCCATACCGCGCAAACCTCATATTCTATTGACGTTCTGTCTCCTCGTACACGTCATGAATAATAATAAGATTTTTTCCCTGTGATTTCAGGTCAATCTGATATCATTCTCTATGAATTTGATCATTAAACGCCCGTTTTGGCCATTTATGACACCAGAACTACGTTCTCGGTCACCGCGGGCACACGACACCTCCTATTGATGTGTCGTCTGCACAACCACTTCAAAATTAACTCACCCATTTTTGTTTTCTGATTTCAGGTCATTCTGACTTTGTTCGGCCAGTTTGGACCCCCCCCCCCCCCACGTGTGTTTATGAAGCGCGTCGAACACTTAAAAAACACATATTGAGCCGTACCGCGTAAAACGCTTGTTCGATTGATGTGTCGTATCCTTATACATGCCACGAATAATAATTAGATTTTTTCCCTATGATTTTCGGTCAATCTGATTTCGTCCGCTATGAATTTGACCGTTAAACGCTCGTTTTGGCCGTTTATGACACCAGACCTGCGTTCTCGGTCACCGCGGGCACACGACACCTCTGATTGATTTTTTCTCTACCCTACCACTTCAAAATTCACTCACCCATTGTTGTTGTATGATTTCAGGCCATTCCGATTTCTTTCGGCCGGTTTGGACCCCCCCCCCCCCCCCCCCACGCGCGTTTATGAAGCGCCCCCAACACTTAAAAAAACGCATATTGAGCCATACCGCGCAAACCACACATCCGATTGACATTATGTCTCCTCATACATGTCAATAATAATAATTATACTATTTCCCTCTAATTTCAGGTCAATACAATCTCGTCCGCTATAAATTTGACCATTAAACGCCCATTTTGGCCGTTTGTGACACCAGAACTGCGTTCTCGGTCACCGCGGGAACACAACACCTCTGATTGATGTTCTTTCTTCCCGAACACTTTACAATTCACTCACCCGTTGTTTTATTCTGATTTCAGGCCATTCATACTTCGTTAGGCCGGTTTGGACCCCCACATGCATTTATGAAGCTCGCCCAACACTTTAAAAAACGCTTATTGAGCCGTACCGTTCAAACCGCACATCTGCTTGACGTGAAGTCCCCTTATACACATCATGAATAATAATTAGATTTTTTCCCTATGATTTCATGTTAATCCTATTTCATTCTCTATGAATTTGACTGTTAAATGCCTGTTTTGGTCATTTGTGACACCAGAACTGCGTTCTCGGTCACCGCGGGCACACGACACCTCCGATTGACGTGTCGTCTACCCAACCACTTCACAATTCACTCACCTATTGTTGTCATCTGATTTCAGGACATTCCAACTTCTTTCGACCAGTTTGGACCCCCCCCCCCATGCATGTTTATGAAGTGCACCCAATAATTAAAAAAATGCATATGGAGTCGTACCGCGGAAACCATACGTCCGATTGGCATGTCGTATCCTTGTACACATCATGAATAATAATTAGAATGTTTCCCTGTGATTTCAAGTCAATCTGATGTCATCTGCTATGAATTTGACCGTTAAACGCCCGTTTTGGCCGTTTATGACACCAGAGCTACGTTATCGGTCACCGCGTGCACACGGAACCTCCGATTGATGTGCTATCTGCGTGACCACTTCACAATTCACTCACTCTAGAAAGCTAAAAATATAGAAAGAGTTCTTGGGATTCTCCCAAGAAACAGCTGCCTGAAGATTCTCTCCATCCACTAACACACCTTCCTATGAGATTATTTGACGCAATAACTATACCTGATCAATACAAAAGTGACATATATATAGCTTGGCATATATTTGATGCTTTATAAGTGTAATTTGGATGATGTCAAGATATTGGGTATAATCATCATCAGTCTTGGAGTGAACGAAGATTTCATCCACAAATACTAAAACAAACTAATCTAGGTAAAAATGGAAGATTCTATTCATCAAGGATATAAAAACTTCTATAGAATTAATCAACACAAATGAAATTACCTCATGCATGGGGTTCATCCTCATCTGGATCACCAATATCACTGCAATGTCCACCAGCTGTATTTGGAGCCTACAATATATATCAATATTATGTATCTTAAACATATCAATAAAATTAAATCTGGTTATGGTTTGTGTTATTGTCTACCTATGGCGCCACTTGTTGCGTCGTCATTTCATCGATACATGATGACATCTGTGACAACCTCTCCTCATACTCTACACGTAACTGCTGAAGTTGTGCATCAAAATTGCGTTGCATATTCTACATGGAAGCATCTATCTTAGTCTGTGTGTGCATCCCTGAATCTCTGCATGCACCCATCGCATCTGCTCTAACAACTGTACATTGTGGGACACCACCGCCATAAGTCAAAGAATAACCATGACCGTCACACCCCACGACACGATGAAATATTTCATCTCTACGAACAGTTCTACGACGTTGCTCCTCTGGAAACTCTACTAACTGAGCCTCAAACTGAGCATGTAGCATATAATGAATCAATGAACAAATATGAATAATTTATATAAAATAAAAATACATTTATTAGTAAATAATTTGCTTACTATAACACCGGAAACATCAGGATCACCCTCCCTACGAGTCCTCACACATATGGATATCTGATCGATCGTCTCGCTGCGTTGGTGTAACTATAATAAAGGGGTTCACTATGTTATACTAAAATAATTTTAAAATATGAATCAATAGTGAATTCTAAACATACATCATGTCTGAGTTGTGACACATGTTGAGTGCCAGGTCTAGAAGGCGTGCCCTGCATTGCCCGATTATGTAAATGACGAGTAGACTCGGTCTAAATTCAATGTATTTACTTAATAGACATTTGAAAAATTAGTCATTTATAGATTAAAAGTAATAAATCCTACCATCTCCGCCTCACTCGACCAAAATGCAACCAAATCCTGCCACTGCGCAGGACGAATTCCCGGAGAGACTCACTGTAGAATGTCTGGCACACCCGCGAATGGTGTCCAGTGATCTCTATTCACCCTTGACTTATAATCCCTCCATAATTTTCAGTATTTGGACATACATACAACTCGAAACTGATCTGGATAAGATGTCAAATTATCCTATTAAAAATTCAGTAGATGGGAAAATAATAATAATAATATCATGAAAAATTAAACATTGAATTTACCTGAACCTCCCTCCATAATATGTCCATCGTATCCTAGGGGAAAGAACTCCATTCACAATTCTTCAGAGGGAATATGTGTGAGTCTCGTATCATATGCCCAAACTGAAGACTTAATACAGTAGAACCTTCTCTAACTGGATGAAATGTGTCATCAAATAACACATCCAATCGGGCTCCAGAGTTCCAGGATCGAACCCCTCTACCAAGACCCCTACATCTGCTAGAATATGCACTAGATCATGATAAACATAAATTCATAATTCAATCACAATATAAATTAATGATTAGAAATAGTTAGGGAAATATACATAGAAAATTACAATCAATTAATTTAGAAAAATGAAAACATACATACCGACAACATCAGGTGAACCACTGTGACCACCCTGTGACATACCTACATTAAAAGAAATTATAGTTAAATCAAGCAATTTTTATACATATATAACTCATAAATATTTTTACAAACAATAACTGGGGATATAATTACAATTTTCACTAATCATGTAAGTCTATCATATCTCCTTAAATTTTCTCTCTGGCCCATTGTATATCTTCATCTCGTACAGATATTATTGTTTGGTCAAGTGTTTGATCCGTAAATGAGACAACTTCAGGTACCTCTTGGTCAATCAGAAAAACCCCCTCTTCTAGAAATTTTCACCACAACGTTCCAATCAGAATCAATGTCGACAAAGTAAACTTGTTCTACCTGCGATTTCAGTATGAAGGGCTCATTGCTTACTCGGTCATCTTTATATAGCATATTTTTAAAGTTTACTAATGTAAATTGGAAGTTATCAACTTTCATTCTACAAATTGGATCAACCTAATCACACCTTAACAATATGTTTTTTAAGCTACGACTATAAATAACCTCAATAATTTCTCTCAGAAATCCATAATAATAACCCGCACCAACAAAAGAACAACTAACACCACTATTTTGTGTGGCTCAGTTCATGTCAACATCGCTAATACGAAATCGAAATCTGTTAGCATCCAAAGACTTGTAGCGATGAGCTGTAATAAATGGACCATCAACTAGTTGGTTGAGTTCTTTTCTCACATAATGGGTTAAATCACGTAACTTTGGAATCTACAAATTTCACATATATTGTTTAATGGATAAAGGATTGTGAAAATAAAACTAAATTTAACTATAAAAATATTAAATCAATTATACGTACATTAGTCTTGAACCACTCATGAAATGTGTTGAAATGATGTTTTTGGATTTGATAGTTAGTTGAACGGGGCCTTTCACGTTTCAACTCAGTGATATGCATCCTAAATCACAACAAAATATAAGGTAAGAAATAAAATAAATATAGAAACAACATAAACATCAACTATGAAACTTACTGTATCAATGGCATAACTGATGGATTTTTGAACAACACATATCGACGAGGTTGAACCCACTCATCATCCGCATATCAAACATTATTACTTCCCCAATTGGACCCTCGTCATTCTGGGATGGTTTATCTATCTTTGTTTCAACCTCATAAATATATGAAGTACATAAATTAGTACAATCATCCAATAAATATCCATTGGAAATTGAGGCTTCTAGATGAGCTTTGTTGTGCACATACCGTTTCAATGTATTTAAGTATCGCTCTATTTGATACATCCACCTAAATTGCACGGGACCTCCAGCAATGACTTCACCATTTAAATGCACGGTCAAGTGAACCATGACATTAAAAAAAGACGGTGGAAATAGTTTTTCTAGGTGACATAGTGCAAGTAAAATCTTATCCTACAACTTTTTCAAATCACTCATGCGATGATTCCTAGAAAAGAGCTGTCTAAAAAATTTAGAAACTCTAATAAATGGCTCAACAACCTGGGAAGGTAAGCAATCACGAATTGCTATAGGAATTAACTGTTGAAGTAGAATATGATTATTGTGACTTTTCAAACCCTGTAATTTCATTCCCATCATATTCACATGCTTTGAAATATTAGATCAATAACCATTTGGCACCTTAACAGTCTTAAAAATTTGATAGAAATGTTTGTTTCTCTTTTTTACACATTTTTTACTATTCAGCAGGCATGTATGTCTGATTAACTTCACCCAGCTGTAAATGTAAAGGTTTTCTCAATCCCATTTCTTGCAAATCACCTCAATCATTAGCACTGTCCTTTGATTTCCCCTTGATTCCTAAAATGGTGCATAGTATATTGTCACATTATTTTTTTTCAATGTGCATCACATCCAAATTATGTCTTAAAATATTATATTTCCAATAAGGTAATTAAAAAAATACTATGTTTCTTTCAATTATGACTTTGTTGTATATTTTCATAAGGAATAGAAGTCCATTCAATAACCAATAAATCTTGAAAATAATACATTGTATGGATGTTTTCTTGATCAAGTTGTGCACAAATTTCAACCCGAGACAGTATTTGTGGTGATGGGTCATACTCTATATTCTCATCAAACGATACACGGTCTTTTCTGAACCTGTGCAATGGAGGGAGAAAGCATCTATGACCAAGATATTCCCAATTTCTATAGTGCTTAAGCCAAATAGATTTCTTACTCTTATTACAACAAGTTCAAGAATATTATCTTTTTGTACTCCAACCTGATAAGTTAGCATACGCTAGGAAATCATTAATTTTCCATAACAAAGTAGCCCAAAGTCTAAACATTTAATTAGCTGCTGAGTCAAAATTCATTACACCATCAACCCAAAATTCTTGCAGATCATCAATCAAAGGTTGCATATACACATTGATTTTATCGCCAGGTCATCTCTGTCCATCAATTAGAATTGAAAATAAAAAAAATTGCTTCATACATACCCATGGGGGAATGTTGTGTGGAACCAACACCACTGGAAACGTACTATGTGTCACACCAACCATGGAACTAAATGGGTTAAAACCATCTACTGCCAAACTCAGTCGAATATTATGGTCATCTTGGGAAAATTCTGGGCATCTTTGATCAAACTCTTTCCATGCCAAAGAATCTGTCGGGTGAGTTAAGTTATCAACCTCTTTATTTCTATTTGAATTCCAAGTCATTAATTTAGCAATTTTAGTCGACAAGAAGAATACCTTCAGTCTTGGTTTCAGTGGGAAATAACTCATCTGTTTAGTGGAAACTTGTTTCCCTTGATTCAAGACTCTCCTAGGAAGAATCTAACTTCCTTGATTAATCTCATTGGTCTTCCACCTGGATGTATAAAAAATAGTACAAATATTTAATTGTGTATTCTCTTTTCTGAACAAAATACAATTATTGCGACATGAATAAATTATATCATATGTAAAACCAAGATCACTGGTCAACTTGCGAGCTTGATAGAATGAATCCATAATCTTCACTCTAGTAGGGAGTACCTTCTTCAAAAATACCAACAACATGTCGAATGAGGTGTCTTACCACTGGTTCAGGGACTTCAAGTGTAACAATTCAACTATGAATTAAAGTTTACTAAATTTAGTGCATCCGGGATATAATTCAGTATGCACATCGTCAATAATTTCAAAGAATTTCAATGCTTCTCCATCAGCAGAAGAATGGGGATTACTCGATCCAACGTCGTCATTTACGACATTACTATCTTCAGGTTGAAACGGACGCATCATATCATTGAGAATTATGTTCATTGGATCAACTGTTCTCAAATCAACATTCATATGAATACTTTATGAGTGATGAAATGAAATATAATCTTCTCTATGATGTGTCTATGTCTTATAGATTTTCAAAAACCCATTCAAAAACAAATGTTCTCTAATACTATCTCATTTTAAGAGATATCTATTTTCACATTTTCTGAATGGACAACTAATCATATCACTTGGAAATCTGTTGGTAAAATCCATAAGTTTCTTAATCCCCTCATAATATTCAGCTGAAAATCAATCTTGCATATCAATACAGCTCCTATCCATATTTTTATTTAATAGAAATCAAAAGTGAAATATATTATTTAAATTCTAAAAAAACACATATCATTAAAATTTAAAAACCAAATTTTAAGGATAAAAAACATTACCTGCAGAGGACTCGACTGCGGGTAACGGGGTGTGACTCAATTGTAGATCCATGACGGCGTAGTGACTTGATGACAGGGGTTCGACGACCGAACTCCAAAGGGGAGGAACCATTGGACGAAGCATGGGAGGGTTCTACATGGCAGAGCACAATGGGCCAAGAGGGTCCAACAGAGGCAGGATGTGAGGACTTACTGGAGGGATGCAGTAGGGTCGAGAGGGGACAACGGCGGCGGGACTGTCTGAAGGTGCAGTGCAGAGGTAAGGGGTGGGGGTTGTCAGGTCACGAGGGGTGTCGGGGTCGCGGGGGGTGCAGAGCGGAGGCAAGGCGGTGGGGGTCACCGGGGTTATGGGTGGCATAGCGCGGAGGCAAGGGGGTGGGGGTCACCGGGGGTCGGGGTCACCGGGAATCGCCTGGGGTCGGGGGTCGCCAGGGGTCAGGGTCGTCGGGGGTCGGGGGTCGGGGTCATCGGGGGTCGGGGGTCGGAGAGGGGTCGTCGAGGGTTGGGGTCGACGGGGGTCGGGGTCACGGGGTCGGGGTCGCTGGGGGTCGGGATCGCAGGATCAGGGAGGGGTGGGTCGCGGGGTCGGGGTCACGGGGTCGGGGTCGCTGGGGGTCGGGGAGGGGAAAATAAGGCCATGGGGTCGGGGAGTAAAAAATTAGGATTTTTGGTGTATTAAAATGTAGTGGCCGCCATTTGGTGGCCGATGTTGATAGTATTAGCGGCCTCCAAATGGCGGCCGCTATAATTCCCCCACCTCAAAAGATAAAAATTCTAGTAGTGATTATTTGTATATATATAAGAAATTTAATGGTACTTTTATGCTATTTTTAGTGTTGTATATGGATGGAATACTACTCATTAGAAATAATATCCTAACTTTACATTCTGAAAATGTATGTTTGGGAAAGTGTTTCTCAATGAAAGAGGTGTTTAAAGCAGTATATATACTAGGTGTGAGGATTTTTATAGAGTGATAAAAAATGTTTCTTAGAAAGATTTGTAACACATATATTGGAAAAGTGATATAGATTTATTTCATTAAAAACTCCAAGAAGGGTTCCTTACCAAAGTTTCATGGAACGATCTTTATGTAACCTCAAAATCCTTCTAAAGAGTTAGAAGGTATAAACATCATAAGATCTATCATGTATGTCATGTTGTGTACTTGGAATGATTTATTTTATTCCTTGATAAAAAAAAGTATATATCAATCCATTCCTAGTGAGAGTAATTATATTGTTGTAAAGAATATTCTTTTGTACTTGAGAATAATTAAGGATATGTTCTTGGAATTTAGAGGTGGGGAAAAGCTCATTATAAGGGGTTATACTGATATAAGTATCCAAACTGTCAAGTATGGAAAGCGATATCAATCTATTCTTTTCTTTGCATCAATACTGGAGTTATAATTTGGAAGAGTTTCAAATAATCCATCACAGAAAACTCAAAAATAGAAGCAAAGTACATTCATGCATCAAATGTTGTGAAGAAAACTATTTGGATCAAGCATTTCATCCTTGAAATTGTATTAGTTCATAGAATTTTGATTAGTAATTGATCTTTACTGTGATGAAAATTGAGTTATTTCTTAGTCTATGGAACCCACCAAAGGACCAAACATGTCCTTTGAAAATACCATCTCATTTGAGAAATTGTTTAAAGGGGTGACATAATGATATGTTTATTGTCTAAATAGGGGAACATAGTGAATCCATTAATGTAGTAGAAACATGAAGCTCATGTAAATTCTTGAGTAATTGGATACATGAGAGACTATATGTAATGGTTGTTGTCAATACAAACGAATTATGGGTTTATAATAAAGTAAATATATATTTATCATTCATTCATGTGTGTTGTGTATTTTATAAGAATAAAATGATAAAACCCCAAAAATTATGACTTTGATTATCTCTAATTGACAATCATCATTGATTATTATAGGTTTTTATGATATTTTAATATTAGAATGAGTTGAATCTTATATATGATATAGAATAGACACATGAGATAATAAGTTGAGACTTATTATCTGGACTATCCTACAAAAGTATATTGCATGGAATTTCATACAATCATTGATATACTTAGTGGTGTATGCTTCATATAAATCCCTATTAACTGATATTGAAAATATATTTAGTATGTTAACTTTCATAGTTCCATACCTTTTTTATTCCATCCTTGAGGTCGAGATAATAAGGGGGAGATTGGGTATCTTTTTTATCATGTCATGAATTAAGTTTAACCAAGATGAGATTTTTTATCTTGTATGAAAAGTATGACATATGGGACCTCAATTTAATTAGACTTTGGAAATTCATGTATATTCTTACTTTAGTGACCCATAATGTACGCAATTATTTGGATAAATGATATGTGATGTATTAATTTAATCTGGATGGTTTATTTCAAAGATTTGTGAATATGTAAGATTCCATATATTAGATTGACATGTTTTATGTCTAGTGTTCACTTGATTTATTAAAAATATGGACTATATAATCATTCATATGATTTATATAGATACCTATATGGGGGAAATATTCATATGAACATATGTGGGTGTTTTATTGAGATCACATAAAACTACTTTGTAGCTTGAATAGAATCATGCTTTATAAGAGGCCACTCCTTACTTACAATTATGGTTTTGGGAATTAATAATTTTCATCAATGATACTATAAGGCCCCAACCTTAAATGTTAAATAATATTGATTTAAGTACAGAATTCACATTGAGGATCTTTTTAGGTTTAGAGCTTTAGAGAATAAGGCTATAACAATTATAAAAAAAATAGAAATACAAAGTGGAAACTTCCAACAGTACATGTTTCTTCCATAACATAAAAACTTATAAAAAGAAACATGTTTCTTTTCATGTTTAATAATCATAACATTCCCTTGATTCCATCCTTGAATATATTCTCCCTTAAATCCTGTGAAAACATTTAAAAACTTGGGATGAGTACTAAAATCTTAGTAAGGGGCGTAAAAATAAAGAAAAACCATTAGTATAGTTAAAACCAGATAATCTATTCAATGTTCTTTGTGTGGATGAAACAAAACATTTTCACATGAATAACACTCATACTTTTTTCTCAATGAAAAACACTATAACCAATAATAAGCAATTGAAACCCCTTTATGTGACTTAGAGAATATATACATAAAACCCTTTCAAACATATTCTAATTGGAATAACCATATATTTGAATTCCAACTTGGAGATATATAATAGGGATCACCCTTCATATAAGCTATATCAGGCTCACCTATGAGATATAATAGGGATCAATCCTTCGTATAAGTTGTGTCAGGCTCACCCGTGAGCTATAATGGGGCTCAACCCTTAGTATATTCTTTATAGGGCTCACACATGAGCTATAATGGGGATCAACCCTTCGTATATGATATATCAGGCTCACTTGTTTCATATAATGCCCATGTAACCTTTCATGAATAAAACATGTTCATCACGAAACCCCTTTTTTGAAAGCTTATTATAATACCATATGAAAAACATTTTCATATAAAAATATAATTTCCATTTAAGAAACCATTTTCAATAAAAAGATACCTAAACAAAGGAATGAGGGATTTATTTTCATTTTAAAATACATTAATGATTATAGAGGAATCCAAATATCAAATAATTGTTATGGCGGTGGAGAAGTCATTGCCACCGTATACATTAGAAAAAACATTCCTTTTGTTAATTTTTAAAGAAATTAAAATGATTTGTATAAAAATATTCCTTTTTCAAACTTTTAATGAAATTCGTTATTGACATAAAATTTTCTGTATATTTCTTTTATACCCATATAAACTAATATGTAATTTAATATCATTAAGAAAAAGATTTGACAATTAAATATTTAAATGTCCAAGGTGTCTCATACCACTTAGAACATTTAAATATTAATCTCCATGATTTAATAATTAACATCATTATAGATAAAATATGGATATAAAATTTCATAGTTGTTGTATATACACCTTATAAAAGAATAAAGGTGCATATTAACAAGAAATGCCTCAATGAAATGATATTGAGACGAAGTCCCTTACCTTGAGTCTAACTTGTATCGTTTGTTCTTTAATTTCCTGAACAATAAACTTAGGTTAATTTATAATTTATTTATAACCTTTTTAAATTTTATTATTCATTTTATATCACTAATTACCATGTTATATCAATTAGTTAATTGTTTGAGTTCATATCGGATGTTTTGTCCATGTTCGGTGTTTGAGTCAAAAATGAACATGTTTTGATGAAAATTATCCTTATGGGGATAAGTCCATTATATAAAGAATATTATTCATGATTTAAATATCATATATATCCAGTATATAAGTATTTTATAATATTCTATAACATTTGGAGATAAGAAATGAAATGCACCGTTCTTGGAGACAGTGGGTCGTATGTACGCATAAACGTTACTTTCATTTCTTTGTCATATTAAAGGAATGAAAACTAAATGATACATAGGTGTATTATAATTCTAGTATAATATATATTTTATATATGTTAAATAATTTCATTAACTCTATCCTTTATAAATTTCATGTATATCATGAACAAGTCATATCACTTTGAGGGGGTGGTAGTCCACACTTCCTCAAATGAAATTATCGTATTCAAACTTCATGGAAAGTGTAAAGGTATGTTATAAATAAAAAATACAGAATCAAAGAGAAAATATAAATATAATATATATCATATATAAATATAGTTCCATAATAATGGACACCATTATATTTTGTAGGAGAAAATTAAACAATCATCGTTTCATGAGGCAGTAGTTCATTGTACACAGAAATAATATATTTGTATCCATTAGATGGAGGTGTGTGTGATTGTAGTTAGAATACTTATCACAAAAAAAATCCTAGTATATTAAGGATACTTTTTATGTAATAAAATAATAATAAGATAATAGGTTATGGAAGGAAAATAAATGAAAGGAACTTGAGAGAAGACGTTGCTTCTAAATCAGGTAACTTCTTTTGATTTGAGCCAAAAAGATTTCTTGAATTGCCATCGGCCCAAGATAAGGATTCTAGGAGTAGAGGGATTTGGGAGATTATTTTAGCATGATTTGGATGATCTAAGGGGATTTAGAGGTGTGATTTAGTGGGTAGAGTAGGTGGCCTTTTATAAGATGGAGGACGGGCACTTTATGAAAGTCTTAAAATATTATTTTATTTTAAATTAATTTTCAAATTCTAATAGTTCCAAAGTGATATATTTTGAGGATAAGATTATTATGAGTCTAAATAATCACAAATAATATGTTTTCAGCAATTTTAGGTAACAAATTTAACCTTATCCTTTGTATTTAACCCTTATTTAAAAATACTAACTCTTACTATGTCTTCTTGTATTTTCATAATATATGGTCACTATAGTTACTATAAAATGACAAGAGAACCATAAGTGGAACATTAAATACATTTGAAACATTATATAATTTATTTGGATGAATATTATATTTTTAGGACTATTATATCATTTAATGAAATAATATTTGTTTTAAAAACTCATTTATGTCAATTTTGATACTATTTAGTAATTGATTTTTTAAGTCATAAAAACATGATTCCTTTAGACCAAAATAATTAAATATAATATAATATGTCATAATAATCCATAAAATTCGTGGATGGCATCAAAAGTTTCAAATTATATTTATTTAAATATTTATATTATCATTTATTTGAATCTTTCATTAATAAGGTAATCACTGCATCATCATTGTGTCATAAATAAATTTATTTATTTAATGTATAAAAATTATAAATAAAATACCATTATGTGGTAAATATTTTTATCTTTATACTTAATTTTTTTCAAAGATATCAGTTATATAACCCTATATTAAAATTTTATTAGTAAAAATATACATATTTATGTTATATTTCACTTTACTTTAAATTAATTATTATAAAGTGTCATTTCCACACCCAAGTAGCTCCAAAATGCCAAAATCTCAGCCTAAGGATGCTCATGGTTGGATATATCTCATCCAATAGGATTATAACACGTTTAGGGTAGTTTTATATTATTATAATATTATTGTTTTACCCTTATTTACCTAATTTACCCTTTAACCATGATAAATTAAAATAATTACTGAAGTTACTATTCATAATGTCCAAAAATAAAAGGCACCTATTTACAAAATTTTGACCATATAATTTAAAATATAGAATATATTTTTCCAAATTCAAAGCACACAAATTTTAGTAATTAATTTAAAATTAATTCTCGTTGTCAAAACTAAAAAGGAGGTTTTTAAAAAATAAAACTATCAAAAGATTGACATGTGTTTATGTCCAATTTAAATGTGAAATTACTTACAATGACAAAAATTAGATTAAATGATAAAAAATTAATCCAATTACACTTTAAAACCAATTAAAAGGAAAATATAACTATACAAATAAGTTAGATGAAAAGGTAGTTTTGAATTAAAATGCAGTATTTTTTCACTATTCATTAAAATATGGATTTTATCAAAAAAATACCTAAATTTGAAACAAGGTAAATTTTTATGTTCTGCTTATAAATAATAAGTTTATTTTATAAAATATAAAATATTAAAGTGAAAAAAACTATATTTAAAAAGGGTTCACCATCAAAAGGCAGTAAAACGACCTTTTTGAAAATATTATAGTATTTTATGCTTAAAATTGGATTCATTTTCATTTAAGTCTTTAAAATTTATTAGATAAATGTAAAAACATTTAAAAAACATGTTTAATCATATTTTAGTTTGTTATATTCATTCCCACCAATACAATGGCTAGGCGTTAACTACCATTTAAAATAATAATATTATTATTGTATTATTTTTCGGTATAACTCAACATTGTGTGAAACGTAAGATTTAAGAGAACCCCATTATCGCATGTCAAGTATGGTATCGGAAAAAGTATCCCTTTTAACATAGAGTTAATATATTATTCATAAATATCATTAGATATGAAAAGGTATTACTCTATAAATACCTAGGATGTTACAAATACAAAGTCATGTAGGGTCACACAATAATCCTTAGGGTAAGGGTTAATATTTATATAAAGTGTTTATCCAAAATTTTGGAGATATTATAGAATAATCATGTCCAAACAAGTTTTAATATATTTAAAAATAGTTTTTAATTTTTTTCAAAAAGTCTGAAACTTTAGTGTAAGTGGAATATTGTTGGAAATATATACTAAAGAATAAACTATGATGTGGTGAGATTCATAGGGGTGTCCAAACCTAACAAAACCCAAATAACCTAACCCAATTGACTAGGTTATCTTGGGTTACACATATAATATAGATGGGTTGGGTTTAGTTGGTTTGACTTGTATACAGTTCAGGTCGGGTCTCGGTTTGGAAAATTACTGACCTAACCTAATCAGATCGACCTGACTAAATTAGCTCTAATAAATTATTACTTAATTAACTACCTGCCATATTTATCATCCATCATTAAAAGATAAACCTAATACTCTCATTCATCTCCCTATCACTAATCCCCCTCTCCCAATCCAATGGTTTCATACAATCACTGATGAGACCATCATTTTTCATCCCTCATTCTTACCTCTCCCTCCTTCCACACTCCCTTCCCTTTATGTCCCTAATCATTGATCATCGTCCCTCCTCTTACTACCAATGTATTTACTTGATAAAAACAATCTATCACTCTCTCTAGATGATTATTTTCTTATTCTTATCCCCCACCCCATTGATTCAACAACCTTAATCCATCCCTCTATTGTTTTAATGTTTCTTCCCTTATGTGTGTGCGTGAACCAAACCCTAACCGACTAACCCATCAACATCACGGTTTAAATCATCCTCTTTGTACCAAAATCTTTATTCCATAGTTTTTTTGTATATGTTATCATCTTATTTAGTGACAGTTAGATCCTTATAACTCGCAGTGTGTGGGGGTCTTTCATAGCCTCTAGCTGGGCATCCATTTATAGATGGTGCTATAAGTGTATCTACTCCTCAAATTACTAGAGTAACTCAAAATAAAATGGGGTATATTCAAACTTATCATTTAATTACATAAAATAAGGTATAAATATCCTCTAATAAGGTTAAAATTCCTATGGAACCTATTATATTTTCTCAGGTTTGGGATCATTTTTATAAGAACAAATATGGAAGTGGTGTAAATAATTATTATGGTAAAGTGTATACTTGTAATTCTAGACAACATGAAACTAGTAATTTGAATAATAATTTCAAAAAGTGCAATAAAAATACCCACAAAAATCTTTAGAAATTCAATCCATTGTTGGTGTTGGAAGGAAGTGAAAATATGGTGATGATGGGATGGTTAAATTTTCAATTTCTCATTTTAACCAAGAAGAGTTCATGATATGTAATGACCTGAACTTTTATAAATAAAATTTCATTATAAATGAATATATTCCTTAATAAGTAATGTATTTATATAAAACTCATGAACTATATTTCATTATTGTTTTTGAAAATTATAAAATAGTCATAATATGATTGTTGGGCACAAATACCATTAATCATTATAATTTTTGGTTATATAACCATTATACAGTGACCATTATGTTTAGTATATAATAAGGGTTATAATAAAATATAATTTTTGTTTATGGAATAAGAGATAGTATCAACTATTAGGATAATACCTTATGAGGTTCATTTATTAGAGCTTCTAATGTAGATGAAATCATCAGGCTTCACCCTTGACCAATCACAAGCTGAGATTAAATAATTGAAACTCAAGAGGAACCATTTATGGGAGAATTTAAATCATATGTTGATCACTTCCCAAACTGAGTTCATCAAACAGCCCCAAGAAACTACTATCAGCACACACCTTACCCTTAGGGTGTACGATGGAGTAATAAGAGGCTATGCATCCAGAACCTAGTAGTATGAATATTTAAAATTTCTTTTTAGAAAAAATATAATTGTTATATTGATCACTTTTTCATGATTATTTTATATAAACTTAAGTGTAGACTTAATTTAATAAAAAACATAGTTTGATACAAAGAAACCAAAATTGTATTTTTGGAATGTGTATATATAATTTTAATTAAAACATTATTTTATGATAAATTAAATAATATGAAATAAAATTTATTTTCATTAAATAGTCTTATAAAATAATATTTATTTAAATAAAAATTAAATTATAATTAATGAAGTCTCATGTCATTTTTATAAGGTCTAGAAAGTTATTAGTGACAGAAAAACTAATATTTTTCACTAAATAATGATTTTAATTTAACATAGGAGATTATCATATTTATAAAATTATTTTAATAAAAAAATGTAATTTATAAATAATTACATAAAAATTATCCAATGGTGAATTTTTCATAATTTTATAAGATGGTCAAATTTTAAGGTAAAAATTAAATAGATTATAAATATATGAGTTATTCTAACTTTATAATAGCCCAAAAAGTGATATAATAAATATAATAGTCTTTATAGAATAAAATGGGTTTTACATTAAAATTCCCAAACATCTTAGACATGGATTGAAGTCCATGTCCCCGAAATTATTAACTAAAAATAATTTGTTTTTAAAGTAATGAGATTACTTTTTCAAATCTATAATGAATCTTTCGAAACTAATAATATATTTGAAGATTTAAAAAAATCATTATGAACATGACTCACTTACACATCATGAATGATTTTATTTTAATGAGTTTAGTTCTTAAAAAATAAAATATTACAAATCACCAATCCTTGAAAATATCATTTGGAAAAACTAGGGGAAGACAAATGGTTTTGTATTTTTTATTAACTAGGTGTCCAAGGCCTAAGTTTGAAAATTAATAAACAATTCTCTCACTTTTTATATAAATACCCACTAATTATATCATTAATATTCACTATAAATCTTTGAAGCATGAAGTTATTCTCATTTTCCCACTCTATATCCCTCCCAAAGAGTTTTTAAGGTTCTAAGGAGATCCTCCCAATATTTAATAGGCAATGTCTGAAGGTAAGGATTCTCTCCCTCCTCTTTTCCATTCAAGAATTTACTTTGTAATAAGCCTTTTTATTCTCAATTGATTATATTTTATTGTGTTTATGAACATTAATTTATTTGCCAAATGTTTCAAAAATAATGAGATATTTTCTTCTTCTATCATTTATCCCTTCCATTAAATTTTATGTGCTCCTGTTATGCTGTTGAAATTATCCCTTGATTTTCCATGTCCTATATTTTTTTTGTGAATACTCAACCATATTTTCATTCAAGGGTGTTCACCTAGATATAACTATTCTTCATTTATTGTGAAATTCCATGTTTGAAACCCACATTCCTTAATTGGGGTATTAAAATTATGAAATATATTCTTAAGTTATATAATTGATGTGGACCGCGTAAAGTTATACATATGAAGGGTTCACCTTAATAGTGCTCCAATTCATTGTGTAATGTTTTCATCTCATGAGATATCATGTATGGTGTGTGGGTGGTTAGCCTAATCTTTCTATGTTTTGATGTCTTGGTGTTTAAACTTGACCTACATGTATGATGTCAAATTTTATGTTGTCATTACATTATTATGATACCATGATTTTATGATGTCATTTTTCCATTTCATGATTCCATGTGACTATGGTGACCTACCTTTTTAATACATAATTTTTAATATAATTCCTTAACAAAGTATTACAATAATAATCTTGAAGTATATTTTGAGGTTTAATTTCTATGGAATTAGGTAAATAATACAAAATAAAATAAGGAAAAAATAATCATAAGATTTATTTAATCCACTTGAAAGGCTGCTTTTTTATTATATCCAAGTTCACCTCACTATAATTTATTTCCTGGGGGAATAAATTAATAGAAAAGGGTGAGCATAAAACTCAATAAGTGATAAGAAATTAAAATGGAACATGAGAGATCATCAAGGATAAAACATGAGGCATAAAATGAGGGAATAACCATAAGAACATTATATCTACATGGAAATGTGTCTACAACATAAAAAAAAGATATTCATAATCTTATCACCAAGGTGTTATAAAACATAATTACCAAGGTTATTTACCAAGGTATCATAAAACATGTCATATCTAAGAGATTATTTTTTTACCCAATTCATTAGATCACTATCAAGGCACACCCATCATATGTCTAAATTCATGTGTTCTATATAGATCATGTAAGAATACATTTTATAAATAACATGTGAGAAATAATGAATGATATTCATGTAAAGTCATTGATTTCATAAATTTATTTCATACATTAACATTACATCATTTTAAAACCATGAAAAGTAAATGTGGGTTTCATAAATAGAAATCCCCAATAAATAAATTATGTTTATATCTAGGTTAATAACCATGGATAAGAGGTTTGGATATTCACAATATAAGAATATTCCATGTAAAAGAGAGAAATTCATGAAATGATTTTGGTAACATGAGGGGTATACAGTGTGGATTAAAGAAAGGGTATTATAGGAGGTAACAAAGGTATTACATTGATAATATACCATTTTAGTAGTAATGGGATAATTAAAAGTGTATTAAAAAGTAATTAAACATTTAGAATACATTACACAAAAGAGTTACATGAATGGAAAATAATAAGGGGAGATTTCTCTTACCTTGAAGAGTATCTTCCTAAAACTTGAGGAAGAAAGGTTAAGAAGGAAACCTTGGAGGTACTATTTTTAATGTAAAATGACCATAAATTTGTGGCTAAAGGATTTTAAATATATATGGATTGGATGATGGGTGGGTATTTATAGTAAAAGAGGAGGAATTGTTTTATAATTTCTAAATATAAAAAATTTAAATTTTAGGTCGTGGAAAATGAAAAATCAATGGATCACACATGGTTTTTTCTCATGGATTTATAAATTTAAGACATATTTTTATAATATTTTAATTCATTAGAACTTAAATCCATTTTTAAATCTTACTTTGGCCATAGAAATTTAAATTTTCCACAAAATATAGTTTTTAAAATCATAATTTCCATTTTAGAATTTTGAAAGTCATTTATAGGTTTATAAATTGATTTTAATCCATTAAAATAAATAATATTAATAAAATAATATATATTTTTCTCATTTATACAGTTGTATTAATTATTACATCATTATTAAATATTTATTAAGTCATAAAACATATCGTAAACACAAAAAACTGTACTTTTATTATTCACTAAGAGATAAATTATTTTAGGAAATTCTAAAAATTTCATCCTAATATAATTTCAACTTGTTGGTTTCAAATATAATATTTATTTTATCAAAATAATTTCCTAAATATGATAATTTAAATTTTTAAATAAAAAACTTTATTTATTGAAAAATAATTGTCTTTATGACACAGTTAAATTTCTGACTCTTATAATAATTTCTTAGGACATTATAAATTATATAATAATTTTTATTTAAATAAATATTGTTTTATAAAACTATTTCATGAAAATGAATTTTATTTATAACCCCTGAATATATTATAAAAGTGTAGATATTTTTTAAAAATACAATTAGGTTTTATTTGTACCCTAAAATCTATTTATCAAATTCATCTTATATTTGTGTGCGTTTTATTAAACAAAATAATAATGGAAATGGGATTAAATAAATAATTATTTAATTTATACAAAGTAAATTACACTTTTATTATACTAAGTTCAAGATATATAACCCCTTATTACACTAGTATACGCCCAATGGGTAAGGTGTGCGATGATGGTAGTTGCATGGGGTGGCTCAGCTAACATTGACCTGGTGGTGATGTCCACTTACTTGAACTTATACCATAGTTTATTCTACTTGAGCCTTATTTATTGAATATCTTCTTGGGCTTGGTCAAGGGTGAACCCCGATGATGCTACCTTCCTCCTGAGTTCTAATAAATGGGATTCAAGAGAAATTATCCAATTGGTTGAGGTCATTATTTATCCCTTATGCATCAATTATCTTTTTTTCATTGCCCTTTATAAACACTAATTCTAATGGTAACATAATTACCAATGGTCATAATGTCATACAGACATATTAACCAATGTTCAAATTGACTAATGGTCATGTTACTATTCCAAATCATTTTGAATTGGATTTATGAAATGGTTTTTAAATCGTGATTTTAATTAATGGTTTGGAAAATGTAGCAAATGGGAATCCTTGGGTACTTTGGTGGAAGGTTTAGTAATAGTCCTTATCCATTGATACCATCGATGGGGTCACTCATGGGGTTTTACTCTACTCCCTAGGGCCATTATTCTAGGTACTTGTTAAACATCATTGGGGGTTCACTTTATGGGTTGTTCTAATTATCTCTAGATTTGATGCATATGTCTATAGAATTGATGTGCATGACTCTCTATGTTTGGTTAAGAGTTTCCTAGCTAGACTGACCAATTGTGATCCTTGGAGTGATGTTACCTATGCTTGACTTGTATTGGATTTGTTATGATAAGTGGTACATTTTTTTGTTTAACTTATTTGATATATGTGATAAGATTTGAACTGTTTTACCTGGGTTATTTGAAACTATGGAAAATGGGAGTAATGTTTTACTATACATTTGGTATAAAAAATGTTTAACTACCTATCAATATTTGTTTTATTTAACTTTGAACATGTTTATATTATTTTATAAATACTTTATATGGAACACCTGGGTGGGATCCTACTAATCCTATTTACCTCACACCCTGTGTACCCCTTCAGTGGTGTGTAGAACTTTGTATGTCTTTCGATGTATTGAAATTCAAGGCACTACAGTGAGGCGATGGTGTTTCTATCAGTTGTGTCTAAGAAGATGGGGGTGATATGGTAGGTTTTTTCCCATGCTATCACATGGATTATATTTTTTTAGTCATAATTTTTTGTTGGACCTGTATCTTTGAGATTATTTATCTACTTCTGAGTTATATCTCTTCTACTATTTCTTTTTTATTATGACATATATACTTGTTTATTATTCAACTATTTCTTCCCATCATATATATATAAAAAGTTGTTTGATTTAGTTCGGGAGAAATCATTCCCTCTGATTATTTTTTATGCTGGGGTGCTAATCACTAGCCCGTGGGGATCGGAAACACCCTTTGGTGATGTGACAGTTGAGTTCAGGTACTGGTTTGGGAGGGTATCTAAGTCAGGTTTATCACATTAATAAATATAAATATATCTATAAATAAAAAATTAATTTTAATTAAAAGACATAATGATAATCATAAGGTGATTATAACATTTGGAAATGAGATATATTTTATGATAAATACTAATGGAAGTTTGAGATGAATTTGTGCAGGATACTTATATTAACAATAAATGAATAAATTTTAATAATATTTATTTTGGAAAATAAAATGTTAACATAATATATACATATATATATATATCTATTTGTGTGTTTCTTATTTGAGAAATAAAATTATTATACTAATTTGAACTGAATAAATTTATGAAATATAAAATAAATATATAGATTTCATAGATAATTTGAGAAATATATATGTTATGATATATAAGGTATTAGTTTTATAACACAAAATTTAAATCAATTTAGTTATACAAAGATCATATTAATTATAAACATGGGTAAGTCTAATAAAATAAAAAAGAATATATATATCTAAAACTATTTATTAATTATAGTAGTGGGATAATATTTATATAGTTTCAATTAAACAAATTAGTGAAATACATAAAATATTAATATATAAGAATATTTAAAATTTATAAAATGCATTAATGATTCATATTGTTAAATAATAAATAATTTTAATTAAAATAGACTATACTTTAATGAAAATATAATAAGTATTATGACACATAAAATATTAATAATTTTTCTTTTAAAAAAATGATTTTGAAATTATAGATATTATTTCATAAAACATATTAGTTTGAGATGGTTGGAAAGTGGGTATATTTTATAGTTATGAATTCTAATAGGAATGATTATGGTGGAATAAAAAGAATTTATGTAATGATAATTATAATAATTTATGTTTATATATAAATATTATAGTATAATAGTTTGAAATAAATAAAAATTCCAATATAAAACTCATTAAGAATATATATATATATATAACAATAATAAAGGTTAATATAACCATTAAAATTAATAAATGTTTACTTAGGTTTATATATATATAGTTTTATTTTAGAATATATATATCTATATATTATGTAAAAAGATAAAAACAATCAAAAAATGAAAAAAAAACAAAATAAAACAAAACAAGGGAATCTCGTCATATTCCTCCACAGCCTGCATTAGGCCATCGATACCATTGAACCATCACCGTTGACCTACTTACACTGACATCGTTGACACAATCCTTCCATTGCATCCAGCCCAAATCATGGGACTAGTATGTCTCCATCCTTCTCCCTTCCATCATCTTCTTTTACACCCTTGATATTATGATGGAAATTTGAAAATTTTATATATTTATATATATCTATCTGTGTGCATATGATTATAGATTTTATATATTAGGAAGTGAAAAAAAATTATTGGTTGAAACTGAAAAATGTATCTTCATCCTCTATTTATGGGTCTTATATAAATTATATGTACAAAACATATTATGGGATCCACACTCATGTGTTGGAAAAAAATAGTAAACGCTTGAAGGAAAGTGGGTATCAATAAGGGGAATAAAACAATAAATGTTTGAAGGAAAATAGTTTTTGTTTGTATGTCATTTCATCATCACCCAACAAGCTATAAATGATTATTTGGATAAAAAATAAAAATGGGGTTGAGCTTAAAAAAGAGTCACCCTCCCCCATGTGTTTAGAAAAATTAATAGTAAATGTGTGTCTATTCCTAAGTTTTGGTTACAAAATATATAGGGAGGAATAGAGTGAGTTTAGACTTTGGGGAAGTAAATTTTTCAGTGTTTTAATTAGGTGAATTCTAGAAAATTTTGGATGGGAATTTAAGGTAAGGGATAAAATATTTTAATTGATGCTTTAAATTTTTTTCCAAAATCTATTATATTTTAAAATAAATTTAAATTGTTAATTGGATTTAAAAAAACTATTTTCAAGGTAAAATTATTTCAAATTTATCATTTCATGTGAAAATTATTTTAATGTTTTAGGAAATCAAACTCCATCTTAAGGGATTATTTTTTTAAAAATATTCCAGTTTTCAAAGTGTTTTTAAGTTATCATTTTATTTGTAAAAGGAAAATGTTTTTAAAATTTCTACTTTTCAAAGATCTTTATGTTCTAAAAATAAACTAACTACTAGTTTGAATTATGATTATCATTTTATGGGAAAAGAATGAAATTTTTTTAAGTTAAAATTCTATTTATTTTTAGTTTCTTAAGACCATTTTGGTAAAAGAACTATGGGGTTATAAACATCCAAAGTTACAGCTTTATGTGTCTAACATTTTATCTAATTGTTGTGGATATTTCCTATATCTAAATTATTATATGTCCATTTATTATTTATTCTGATTTAGTATCCATGTATTTTTTATATTATCCTAGTCCAAAGTTTAATTATCATGAGTTTTTGTTGGATCTTGTTTAGTGATGAAATTACTATATATATATATATATATTTATGTACATATGTATCCATTTTCACAATTTTAAAACTATAATTTAAAAATCCAATATAAATTTTAAAGCTAAAAAAATTATATTAAAATTATGTGAAAGGACTTTATAAACATGATGACGAATGGGGAGTGTACTCAAACCTCTAGGTATGTTGTCCACCAAGACAGATAGATCCTATACGGACTTTAATATTCTAAGTTTATACATGGTTTTGTATTCCAAAACTGAAAAAAAATAAAAAAAATACATTATTCTTTTAATAATAAATTATTTTTAATTATTACAATAGTTAGAAATGTTTCATATGCAATATATTTCTTGGTTTTATTTCAAGGCTTCATTTTCATGAAAAATAGAATTATTATTTTTAAATTTCTTTTAAATAAAAAATTGTTTTGGAAAATTATTTTCTTTTTGAAAACTCTATATATACTTTTAAAGGAGAAGTGAATTTTATGTTTAAGTAATATCTTATTTAAAATAATGTTTTAAGTTTTAGAAGGAATTTCATTTAAATAAAGTTCATTAGTATTTTGGAAAAATTAATAATTTGATTTTAAAACTTTTTATTGATCCATTTTCTCACCCCAAGTTTTAAAATGTTTTATATAGGGTATTTGTTAGAGTAGGTGTTAATCAGAGGATAGGTATCTATTATATAGATTTTATTCAAAGAAAAATCAGACTTGTCTTAGAAGTTTTTAGATTCAATAAAAAATATATATATTTAGGTGATATTTTTTTATAATACTCCAAAACTCTATACCTAAATGATCCTTGAAAATGTAAGGATTGTACGTTTTTCAGGTGATGAATAATATTTTATAACAATATACCATTTTTTTGCACTAGGATTGGGAACATGGGTCTGGGTGTCTCAGTTATGGGGTGGGATATTACAAAATTTTCTTATTAAAATGATATAAAAAATTAAACTCATCGAATTATATTTCTAATTAAAGATAATGGAATGTATCATGAATATAAGTTTTAGGTCACTTATAAGTTAGAACTATAGAGTAGTAGATTGGTATATATGGTTGAGAAGTGTTATCAATGAGAATAATTATAATAATATAGATGTGAATATTATAGAAATAAAATTCTATAATTTTGAATTATGGGTATTAGATACTGGTTTTGTATCATACATTTGTGATGATAAATAGAGGATAATTCATAAAAGGAAAAATATATCTATGTGTTGGCAATAGATATAAAATTTTTTCATTAGAAGTTGAAACTTATGATAAATTCTACCTAGAGGAATAATTTTGGAATTATAAAATGGTTTTTGTGTTTCAATTATAAACATAAATTTGTTTTAAATATCTTATTTAGATAAGAATGGATTTTTATTCATTATTAACAAAAAGAGTTGTTATATATACATAAATGAAATGTTTTTTGGAATTGGGAATATGGTGAATAGTTTATACATTTTTTATATGGATAATATATTTTATAAAGTTCTATATAATAAGGTCAAGGTTGATTCTAACACCAATTATATTTGGTATTATTGCCTTTAGATTATAAATGAGAAATAATTCTAAAGACTCTATAGGTATGGATTGCTAGAATCATTTGATTATAAATCATTTTAAAATTATGAATCTTTTGTATTCTATAAAATGATCTAAGAACCTTTTAGAGGAAAATTTTAAAGGGATAGATTATTATTGTATCTTATACATAGTGATATATGTGGTTTAATCAGTATATAAGAAAGTGGTGGGTATGGGTTCTTTGTGACCTTTACTTATGAATTAAGTTGGTAGGGTTATTTATTTATGATTAGACATAAGTTTGAAACCTTTTTAAAGTTAAAAGTGTTTAGAAATTAATTACAGGATCAAATAGGAAAAAGTATTAATATTTTATAATCAGACTAGAGTGTTGAATACTTGAGTAGATAATTTACTGATCATCTAAGAGATTGTGGAATTGTTTCATGAATCAGTCCTTATATAACACCATAGGGGCGTGGTGTGTCTAATATGAGGAATATTACCTTTTTGTACATAGTTCAATTGATGATGAGTTATTAAAACCTTATTATATCATCCTAGGGATATACTTTAGAAACTACTACATTATTACTTAAGTGCATTCCATATATAGTGGCCATGAATATGCCAATTGAGATATGGATACGGAGGAATACCAATTTTTATTTTATAAATATTTTGGGTTTTGAAGTATATGTATGATGTTTTATATCTAATAAACTTAACCCCAAATTTGAAATTAATTATTTGTAACAAACCAACCTAGTCACCTTGTCCTGATACCCAAGTTAGTCCACCACAAGTCCCAAAGTATATTCCTAGTCTCCATGGTCTGGAAGAAAGTTTCTGGGAATAAAATTCTATATTTTGGAAATGATTTCTTCTAATTAAACAATAAACCAAAGAATGAATCCAACCAGGAATTCGATATAACCAATCCATATATTGGAGGAATCATCATACAAATGAGGTATAATGACATACTAAAATAACGACATACTAAAATAATAAATAAACATAATAAATAGACATAAAAATAACACAAAAAAACTCATATATATCTAAAAATTTATATAAATTCAAAGTGCATATAAAAAGTGGAATGGAAGGGATGGGAATATTAATAGGATGAGTATATTATGATACAAAAAATACATAACCAAAATTATGACCAAATAAAATCATTTAACCCATATTTATATGAAAATTCTACATATCCCACTTGTTAACTCCTCCAATCATAGACAAAGTTATAGTATAGAATACCCACAAACTCAAAGTGGAGCATTTCCATTGCCCGTATCAATGGATACAATGTCAACATACACATTAAGTGTATATGTAGGGTATGATAAAAACATGCCCAAAAGAATACCAACAGGATTCCAAACATAAACTTTAGAAGATAAATGATTATATGATAGTATGAAATACAAGTAAACAAAGTAATCCTTTTATTTTAAGAAGAAAAATAATAAGATATAATCACATGTATATATTTATTTTAAAATAATAAAATTTATCCATATCTAATAAAAATATACATTTATATAAAATAAATTATAATTAATAAAAAACCCCATTACACAATTCATGTAAAGGAATCATGGGAGGCTAAATATGGTCCCATGGTAAATAAAACTAGGATCCCCATACCCAATCTAATCCATATCCAACTATTCACAAGCTACTAGCCAGAGTGAAATATTATACTAGTAGAAGAAATTAATAGGTAGAGTGTAATATTAAATTAGAGGTGATCTCATAATAGATTAAGTGCATCTTGTTGAAAAATTACATCCTATATAGAGGGTCATGATAACTAGGTACATCATAGCCAGGAAGAGTCAAATCATAACCTAGTATATGTACTTGGAACTAAAATACCCCTAAGTACCCAATGTGTTACCATGAGGTTTCATCCAAAAAATAACCAATAATAGATTCAATATACATTTAATAATCCCACATCTCACCTCGAAATACCTTTTAAAAAAATCCCCTTCATATTTATCCACCATCCATAAATAAAAAAATTCAAATATATGCATTTCATAACAATAAATGGATACAATATTGAATGTGTAAATCATGTAGTAAGAGTACTTTGATCATTACAAACACTAATTTATCATTTGAAAACTTTATCTAAAATATTATATTATTCTTCTATAAACCATATCACATCATTTAATGAAAACGCGCTCAATTATTTCATTATAAACAACACTTTGAATTTTCACAAACACTTGGTGTACAATATTCTTATAAAATAAAAAATTTATATATTTTATGAAATCCCCCTTCCATGTCAAATGAAAAACAAGAGAAAATAGTAAAATAGTTATTTTAGCGTCATCCTAGATATAAAATATAGATTTTATATTATTCAAAACATGAATTGAAATATTAAATCACTCTTTGTTTTTTAAACATATATCCATTTCAAAACCTAAAGTGGATACAATATTGAAGGTGTAAATCATGTAATAAGAGTAATTTTATTATTCCAAACACTAATTTATCATTTGAAAACTTCATCTAAAATATGATAATCTCCTTTTATAATTTATACCATTTCATTTCCTAAAAAAACATTCAATTATTTCCCTAAAAAACACACTTGGAATTTTCACAAACACTTAGTGTGCAATATTCTTATAAAATAAAAAATTATATCATTTATGAAATACCAGTTCCATGTAAAATTAAAAACAAGATAAAAATAACATAATTATTTTAGCATCATCATAGATTTTAAATATATCTTTTATACCATTCAAAAAAATGAATTTAAATATTAAATAACTCATGTTTTTTTAAAAAAGTGCATAAAACTACCTATTAGAAAGAGATGAAATTGATAATGAACAAATTTCTTCCAGTAATATAGATAAAGAGAGTACTTGGTAATTAAAAAACAACCCCTATATTGGAACCAAGGTGTTTCAAATTACAGACTATTTTGACATGTCTTATTTAAGGTGAAGAATATTGAAACTTGAACTTAGAGATTGGAAGAGATATTGTGTTTATTTTAAATGGACATTTATTATGACTTATACATCCATGAACTAAATAAATCATCTATATTCTCACTTGTGTTTATTTTAATGAATTATACATCCATGAACTAAATTTATAATATGTTGTATAATTCTTTTTCATGAGAAAAAAAGGTGAAATAAATAAAGTTGTAAGTACTTTAAAATGAATTTAATTATTTGAAGTTTAATCTAAGTGAGAATATAGATGATTTATTCAAAAAAATCATGGATTTTTTTTGGAGATATTCATGTATTGGTAGGTGAGTTAAAGGATGTAAATATTGTGAAGATAATTTTAAGGATATTACCACCATTTTAAAATCCAAATATGTAAACTCTTAAATAAGGAAATCTTACAGATTTATCTATTAATTGTTTTCAAGAAAATCTCATCCCTTATAAAATGTAAGTGGAATAAAAAAGTTCATCAAGTACATCAAAGGAATTGTAATTTAAATCCCTGGAGAAGTTTAAGATTTATAAAGTTGTAAATGAAGAATAATATGTAAATAATGAGTTTTTTTATCTTATGGTGAGAAAATTTAAGTGACATTATAGTGACCCTGGATTTACCAACCAGAAGCTCATGTCTACTTTATTATATTGGTATAATATATAAGGAGTTGAATCTTGGAGGACTAAATAGTTATCAGTCTTAGTAAACTATATAAATACTTGAAATTATAATTATAATTGAAAATATAAAATAGAAAAAGTTTGTTCTTTGAGAATTCCATTATTCCTCCTAGTTTATCTCTACATATCAATCACAATATACTTCTCAATATCCTAGGGAGAATAAAACATAAGAAAGGGGTGAGCTCAGATGATCAATAAAGGTAAGTGTACAGTGAAAACTATAAATAAATAAGGAATATCCATCATGGAAAGGTAAATAATTAAAAAAATGAAATTTAATCAATAACTTGAGAATAATATCGCATGAATAAATGGTGATCAAATAATTCCATATAAATAATCTCATGATCTTGAAACTTAAGCATAAATATTATAAGTAATCAAATAATCACATAGAATATCAATAACATTATTCATAATGATGTAATGCATAATGATGGAAATATAAAACATTTCATTGATTCTGTGCCAAAAAATATAAATAAATGGGTAAGGCCTTAGACAAAGCCTAATCTAGTTTTTCTCGTGAAACCTACCAATACATCGAGGGGATATAGCAGGCCCCACTCAACACTTACTAAGTACAATTCATTCCTTATGTGAAAGAGGATAAACATAATCAATATAAAAATTCTTATTTAAAAACTAATATAAAATTTTTAATACTTACCCCAATAAATAAACATAATCCTAAACTATCCTGAATAAAATGAATATTATCAATATAGTACATCCCCAGTAAAACTGATAAAAAAGAATCCAAAAAATAATAGTAATGGTATCATTAGAGTATATCCCCATTAAATTATAATTTAATTAAAAGGATATCTCATAAGATATAAAATAATTTTTAAATATCACTTAGATAATTTATTGATGCAAATAAAATTTATCTTTTAAAATATCCCTTTTATTTTAAAACTACAAAATTCATAAAATATTTTCAAAATCATTTTCATTGAAGATATATTTAAAAAACTAATAATTTTTAGAATATCAAGAAAAAAATTCTTTAAAAATATCCTTGTAAATTTTCAAATTATGTTTTAAATAAATGACTTATATGATGGTGGTTAATTTCATACATGTCGTATAAGTTAAAAATAGCATTCCTTTTGCACTCTAAAAGGGATAAAAAAGTGCCTCATTCAGAAAAAGAAAAGATGTTTCCTTTAAAACCATTTTTTAAAATGTAAATCATGGGTAAACATTTCTTTAATAAATCATTTTTAAATGTTAAAACAATTTTAAAAAACATGTTTTTGGAAGAAAATGGATTTTGGGCTGAATAGAGAAATAAAGTCATATTTTATTAAAAATATTTTCTTAATATTTTTTAAGTACCAAAGAGAGGGAAAATGGTACTATTACTTGAAGAAATTAATTAATAACCATATTAAAAGAAAATATATTGACTTTATTATAGATATATCAAATAATTATACTACTTAGACTTAAAAAAACAATCCTAAATAATGATGAGATTGTGAAATAAACTCTTACCACTTTGGTAAATTTTGAATCATAAGACCCATAAAAGAAATAAATTAAAATTAAACTTTAAATAACATGAAGAGAAATATATTTATGATATAAAATATAAAAAGGTTTAGTATATGAACCACACAAAGTCATAATTGGTGAATATGTCATATGTCTCATGGAAGTAAAAGTGAGACAAGAAACCCTTACCAACTGTTCAACTTCCTTCATATGTTTCTGAACATCCTATATAATAAATATAGGTTTATTAACCATCCATTAAAGAACCAAAATAATATATATCATACCATATACTATTTACTTATAGTCATTTATCACTCATTTATTATCAATTCTTTGTTAAAAATACTGTTTTGGGTGATAATTGCTTCATTTTTCAAGTATGTTTTGGTTCTGGAATTTTGTTTCTTTTAATTTGATCATGGTTGAATTATATACATAATTTTAATTATGATATAAATATCATATATATTTATTATATATTTATTCATATTAATCTATAAAATTTATTTATAGAAAATTGATTACACCATTCATTGAGACGGTAGGTCGTTCGTACGCGTGAATGCACTTTACATTTTTATAAAAAGATTAAATGAAAGGAAAATAAATATTAATTATCCTTTAAATAATCATTATTATGTTATATATATAATTTATATAAATAAAATACAACTTTATTACCATCCATTTAAAAATAAAATTAAAAACATTTCATAACGCTATGTGGAGGCGGTAGTCCACACGTAAGCATGAGCGATGTTATTGATTTCTAATGAATTGGAAGTTAAGAAGTTATTTGGGATATAATATTTATATAATTATGTTTATATAATAAATATAAAATATATTCACTAACTCTTATCCTTACTTCCTCCTAGGTAAAGTGTAAGCTAAAAATGAATCACATCGCTTCGCGAGGCGGTAGTTTGTCGTATACACAAGCAACATTATCGTATACCCCATGAAAATAAAAGTAAGAAGTTATATGAAATATGATAATTAAATAATTATAATAATATTCTAAATATAATATAATTTTTTTGAATACATCATTACATCCATCCCTGGAAGATGGTGATGGAAAACAAATGACATTAGTCGTGATGCAATAGTCCTTTGTCCACATAGTGATTGTGTGATCACATCACTAGTCCATGTGACCACAATGAAAAGGGACACTGGTCATAAAGAAGATGTCTATTATTATTTCCTTGACAAATTTTGAAAGTTACATGGTTTAATCCACATGTCATATGATGTATCCATGAATAAGAAATCATGGGGTGGTTTTGAGAAAGAAACAAAGAAAAAAATAACCTAAAAGAAGCTATGTGGAAGAATCATGACCACCTCCCGTTTTCTATGTGGGTTGAATCCCATACATGAATAAGGATCGAGGATATAGCACCATTCCTATAAAATAATAATAAATTCTCCTTTGTTTGGGGTTCCAGACATATGTTGGGTTTTTAACGTTTTTGAAAATAAAATTAATAAAATAAACCTATGTTTAAAATATTTTAAAATTTAAGTTAGAAATATGTTAACTAGATGATGTCTTTTCCCTGGATCAGTGACATGAAAAAGGTGTTGATGCCCAAAAAATCTTTTGTTTTTTATTAGTATAAAGTCATTGGTGTAGAAAGATCATTTTACCCTAACCACTATAAAAGCCACCCCCACCCATACTCCCTTCTCACAGATTTCCCCTCTCTCTCTAAACCTCCCCTGATTTTAGCCCCTCTCACTCTAAAATTATCCTGGGGTTTTCTCCCTTTCCCACAACTCTTTTAATGGCCTTAAAGGAGTGAAAAATTTGTGAATATTAATTTAAAGGTATTTTTTAATATTTATTTTATTGTTTTTTATTTATTTAGTTTCTTTTAATTATTTTATTTACATAGTTATTTTTTTAATTAGATGTCATTTGTGAATAATAGTTAATATTAGTGAGTAAATTATTATTATATAATTTTGACTATTTAGTAATTAATTTATAATTAATCATAGTGATTGAATAATTATTATGAAATCATTATTATTTAATATCACTTATTGGTTTATAATAATTAGTAAACAGTTCTAATTAACTAATACATTATTAATGAAGTAATCATTATGAACCTATAATTAACTAATAATTAATTACTTAGTAATTATTTATTATGTAATGATTAAATTTTAGTTAGTTAATTATTGCTTACTAATTCACTAATAATTAACTATCAAATAGTTGTTAATTAATGAATTATTAATGATTATCAAATGATTAAAGAATGATTCATTAATTATTAAATAATGATTAACTAGTGGTTACCTATTGATTAACTAAGGATTAACTTAGCATTAAATAATGATTAACTAAGTATTAACTTAAGATTAAATAATGATTAATTAAGGATCAAATAATGATTAACTATTGATTTACTAATGATGAACTAATTATTAAGTATTTATTAACCAATAATTAAAAATGACTAACTATAAATTAACTATTAATTAAAAAATTATTTTCTAGTGATTAACTAATTATTAAATAAGGATTAACTTAGGATTAAATAATGATTAATTAAGGATTAACTTAGTATCAAATAATTATTAACTAATGATTAAATATTAATTAACTATTCATTAATGAATGATTAACAAACAATTAACTACTATTCAACTAATGATTAATTAATGATTAACTAAAAAATAAATAATAACTAACTATTAAATAACTAATGATTAAAAATTCATTAGATAATGATTAACTAAAACTTAACTAATCATTAACTAATGTTTAACAATTAACTAAATGTTAATTAATTGTTTACAAACATAATTAATAAAAATTAGAAAATAATTATGAACTTACTTAATAATAATTATAAGGACTTATTTACTATCTTAATTACCATGAAACAACTTCACACTTATTCCATTATCAACCTTACACAATTATTCCTCATTGTGAATATTTTCTATCAATAAATTAATAAAGTAAATGTTGTGTAATTATTTGAGAAATGAAATCCATATCTGGATACTAAAAATGGAAACAAGCTCTAGAATAGTTTAAACTAGGGGTAATAACCCTAAAAGGGGTGGATTAGGTATTAACGCAATCTTCACCTAGTGTACAACAAATAGGCTTAACTACACACCTGGTTTGACACTCCTATGGTGTCTTCTTTAGATGATTCGCATTATAATTAATTAATATCTTTAGAAAATTAATTTGGAATATGAAAAATTAGTGAAATCATCAGGTCTATAAGAAAAAATTCTAAAATTTCAGTAGAGTAAAGATTGTGTGGTTATCCGAGAAACAAAATCAAAATCTAGATTTTATAACTGGATGTAGGGTCTGGCATAGTTTTACCTAGGGGTAATAATCCCGAAAAGGGAGGATTGGGTATTAACTCAATCTTCACATGGTGCATGATAAATAAATGTAATTTCACACTTGGTTTGACACTCTAGGTGGATTTTATTTAGATTATTAACATCATCTTTAATTTATATCTTTAGATACCTTTTGGAATATTAAAATTTGGACTATGAAACATTAGTGAAATCATAGGGTATATAAGAAAAAAATCTAAGATTTTGGAAAAGTAAAGATTGTGTGGTTATCTAAGTAATGAAATCCTTGCTTGAATACTATAATTGGATACAGGATATAGCACAATTTTACCTAGTGGTAATAACCCCAAAACGGGCGGATTGGGTATTAACTCAATCGCCACCCCATGCATGACAAAGATACCTAATTTCATACCTGGTTTGACACTCCTATGGGATCTTCTTTATATGATTCACATTATCATTAATTAATATCTTTAGATACATTAGGAATATTGAAATTTTGACTATGAAACATTAGTGAAATCATTGGGGATATAAGAAAATAATCAAAAAATTTGGTAAAGTTAAGAATGTGTGGTTATCAGATCAATGAAATCTCTGTCTAGATACTACAAGTGGATGTAGCCTATAGTACAGTTTAACCTAGGGTAAATAACCTAGAAAAGGGTATATTGGGTATTAAATCAATTATCACCTGGTGCATGACAAAGATGTTGAAATGTACACCTGTTTTGACACTCCTAGGGGACTTTCTTTAGGTCATTCACCTTCTCTTTATAATCTATTTAACTTCTAATTATATCCTCATACCATGAAATAATTTTACTCAATTATTTCATGGTCAAACCAACATGATTATTCCTCATTTTTGAATATTATTTACATTGTTGTAATCGTGATCAGAAACTATTTTAGAAAACATGATCATATCTACATGTGTCTACTACTATGGGATAGTTATTCAAACCGAACAAGGAGCATTATATCATATACAACAAACATGAATCGTTAGGATAATTGGTTTTATTGACCTAAGAGATATTCAGGAAATAATTTATGGTTTTTTAAATATGATACATGATTAGAAGATCTGTTCTATTATATATAGACATTTACAACTCTATGATAGGCTATGGCATCTAGCTTATTCATTGGGTGATGGTGAAGAATGGTTACAAGCAACAAAATTATTGAACCAATGGTCTGATAATTATTTTATGGATTTATATGTAATTTTTTTTACTATATAGTAGTATCCTACTATTATACAAAGATGAAGGCATACAATTTTATTCGAATAAAGTCTATCTCAAGAATATGTGACTCTTCCATATCATGCAGAGAATAAAACCAAAATGACCAAACAAATATGATGCAAGACCATTTTGATGATGAGGAAATGTCTAATGATGAAATAGAAAGAGTAAATAATGATGAAGAGTGGGAATCTTTATAAGTTAGAAAAGAAGTTACTAGAAATGAAATAGTTATACATCAATATCAATTCATGATAAATCATCCACCACTATTCATATCTTGTTCAGAAATTATGGTGTATTTACCTAAATTTCACTGGAATATTATCACACTTAAAACTGTTTTTCCTAAATTTATAGAAGATATATTTAGTCAAAAGGGAAGAATATTATATGTTTTAAGGTATTTTCCAATAAAATATTCCATGAAAAATAAACTAAAATGATTTCATATTGAGATATACTGTAGATATTTAGTTCAAGAGTCAAACCAGACAAAATAAATCATATGGTGTGAAAGATATGGGGATTATTGTAGGTTTTTCTTGAGTGTGATTCATGAAATTTCTCATAGAGGGGGTAAAATTTATAGGATTGAGTCATCTCATACTTGGGTGTACACTAACCTGAAAATTCTCAATTAAATCTATTGATTTCTCAAGTATACAAAACATGTTTCTTCAAAATCTTCTAGTGATTGTTAAAAATATTCTAATTCTGATAAAAGTGATAACCTAAATAAACATGAAAAGTTTTTAAAATTAATCATGAAAAATATCAATGGAATATGATCAAACTAGGTTTTCTAGAATAATGCAGCTGTAGTTATATACAATGTACTATGATGAAAAAAGATCAATCTATTTTATTAGCTAATGAAATAGAAAATTTTGTTAACATAACTGTTATATCCTACATTATACTGTCCATAAAATTCTTCTAATAATAAAATTAAATTTACATTTTACACTTATGTTTTAGTTTTTTCATTTTTATTCCTAGAGATAGAGGATATTACACTACTCACTAAGAAGTATTGACATGTTTCACATGAGGTTCTAGTAGTTTTTTAGGTTCAATGAGTTATGGTGAATAGGTCACACCATTATCATATGTTATTATACCATACCTATTATATGTTGACTTCAATGAGTCACTATATCATAGTATGCATTTGTTGATCATCACCTCCTTGTTTCCCTCACCAAGTGATTGAGACCTGAGACTCACACATTCCAATTTTCTAAGGGACAGATAACCATCACCCTAGAGGATGTGCAAGTTATTATTGATCTTCCTATCCAGGGTGGTGTAGTTATAGGACCCACTTGTAGATACTATATTGAGTTTGTACAGAAATTTCTAGGCCTTGAAAATGTGGGGGATGATACTACTATATATAGCGTTTCCCTTTCTATGAGCTAACCGAACATTCACTTAACACATTTACCCGCTAATGTTGATGAGAAAATTTTCATGGGTCATGCCCATGAATATATATATATTAGCTCATTGGAGGGATAGTGTGTGTTTATCACTCTAGTGTGCATGACCAAATGATGTATTTGGGGCTACTAGATGACTTTGATCATGATGGTAGATATGGTTGGGTATCTTTGTTCTTAGCATAAACATACATAGAATTATACACTACATGTTGATCAGATCACAATGATCTTGGTGGATGCTTCATCCTCATTCATATGTGGGAATGGTAGAGTATTCATCCCCTAGCCCATATTATTGTCAGTCTCGAGCATTATATGGATATGTTTCATGATGGTCTGTGTGGATTCATGTATGATCACTCATATTTATTGTTTTATTATTATAATATTAGTTATTTTACTTAATTTCTTATTATTTATTTGTAACATCACGATAATTTTTGAAATATTTTTTCTCTAATTAATTTAATTTTTTGATATTTTTCATTTCACGCAACACTGAAAATAATTATTTTATATATACTAAAGTGACTTGATTTATATGTAATTCCAAGTTAATTATTCACAACACATAATATAAAGTATAAATTTTAGATTTATCTATATGGAACACTAAGGTAAGCTTACATTTTTGTGCAAGACTGACTTTCCTTGTTGGATTATGTAACACGCAAAACTGAGCATTACTGAACAAAAATATATTATTAAAAAAATATAATAATATATAACCTAGAAATTAAATTAGATTTCATGATTATTATTAACCAAATTATGTAAAAAAAAATTCAAATAATATAAAATAAATTAATTGGTTACAAATTATATAGAAATGAATATAAGAACCAATTGAATATAAAGGGAGTATTTTTAAAGAAAACTATTATTATACTCAAAAGGTTATTTTAGTCCTAGTAAATTAAATTAATTATAGTTAGTAATTAATTTTAATGTTAATATATATGTTATATATCCAAGGAAATAGTTTTTATATTCATCCAAAATATTTCTATAAGCATAATATAAGAATAAAACAAATTTAACACATAAATCCCAATATTTTTATTAAGGTAATTTTACTGCCTTTTAATGGAGAACCTATTTTAAATATAAATTTTGGAATTTTTATAAATATTATAAGTAAAATTGAACTTCATATTTGAAATATAATTATAAAAATTAGTTTAGGATGAATTTTTGGTATTTTTTTGTGAAGTTTTATTTTTTAATGAATAGTGAGAAATACTGTATTTTAGTTCAAACTGATTTTTAATATAATTTATTTTTAATGTTAAATTACATTTTAAATTAGTTTCAAAGTTTAATTAGATAATAATTTTATCAATTAATCCAATTTATTTAATTTGAAAAAATTTCATATTGAAATTGGATAAACAAATTAGCAAACTTTTGATAATTTTCACTCTAAAAACCTGCATTATCGACCCAACAACGATATTAAATTTAAATTGATTTATGTCACTTATATGATTATGATTTGGAAAAAAGGATTAGATATTTTAAATCATAATAATTTATAATTTATAATAAGTTCAACTTAGTTTTTTACCAAAAAAACTGTTAAAGTAATTAAAATTAATTACAACAATTAATGTTAAATTAAGATTAATAAGGGATTAAACCATAACCTTAAGGCCCAAAACTACCTTTAATCTTGTTTAAAATCAATTTTATGACTATATTTAGACCATGTTATCTATTTTATCTAATTTTTACCATAATTGGATCCACTTTCAATAAAAAAACGTGGGTGGGGTTTCCCTTTTCCAAAATATTACAAGAGTTTCACTTATCCTCCATTATAAAAGGCATCCTCTCCTACCACTTCCTCAAATATCTCAAGACTATTTTTATCAACAAAAATCTACCAAAATATCTCCCCCAACATTCCTACCTTTCTCCTTTAATCCTACATTTAGAATAAATACTTCCAAGGAATCCCTTTTTTCCAAACCAAAATGAATTAAGATTAAGAGGTAACACCCTCCTTCAAACTCTTTTCTTTTATTTTCTTTCTCCACTACCTAAAATATTCTTATTCCATGATTTTATAACAACACTAGTATCCTGAATATACTAGGATTTTTTATGATAAGTTTTCTATCTACACTTACACACAATTCCATCTAATGGGTAATGAACATATTGTTTACGTGTATGGTGAAGTACCACCTCACTAAACGATGATTGTTCATTTTTTATTTACCCCCAGTCATGATGGACATTATCAAGATTTTTTATGATAACATTTTCATTAATGAAATATTATGATCCATATTTCAAGAACACTCATGAATTTTATTCTCCTATGGTTATTCTATATGTCTTCATGTATTAGTACCATTTTCCACTCTTTGGTACTTAAGACAATTAAGAAAATGTTTTTAAGAAAATATGACCTTACCTATCTCTTTGGTCAGAATTTTATGTTCCCTCAAAACCATGTTTTCTAAAAAGTGTTCCAATAATATTATACTAATATCTTATTATCACTAAAGAAAATTTTTACTCATTTTTGTCTTTAACCAATGTTTTCAAAGGAATCTTCTTGTCACTTTCCGAACAAGGAATTTTTCAAACTTTTTACCATGAAAATTGAATATTCTTTTTACCTTGTATGGCATGTAAGGACTTACCCATAATAATTTCTTTAAATTTTACTTTTAATATCTAAAAGGATAATTTTTAAGAGATTTTATTTAAAGTTATTTTCAAAAAATGGTTTTCAAATCATTTTCCATCTTTATTCATAAGTTTTCAAAGTAGTTTTAAAGGAAAGTGGGTTTCAAAAGGATTTTATAATTATTTTATAAGTTTTCAAGAAAAATGGTATTCAAAATGTTTTAAATATCCTCAACAATTTTTCAAAGGAAAAAGTATTTCAAAATGTTTTCAATGATTCCTTTATAAGTTTTCAAGTTTATTTTCATGATTATGATTTTCAAAAGGTTTTAATTTTTAAGAATAATTTTTCAAATAAGTTGGATATTTTCCTTAAGGAATGTTTTTAAAAGATATTTAACAATTATTTCCCATCTAATATGACATAAATTGGTGTTAATCATGCCTTTTTGGTGATATTATTCAATGTTTCCATTTATATTATTTCTATGAATGGATTATTTTTTGATGACATGATGTTTATGAAACTCGTTTCTCTATCATGAGTTATATGATTATGAAACTCAGTTCCTTTCATGGGTTAAGATTTTATGAAATGATTATGAAAATTGACTTTTTCCATAGGTTAATATATGATTAAATGTTTATAAACCCATTTCATTTCATGTGTTATGATATATTTTTTATAATTTTGTGGCACATGTATGTATGATTTCATTATGAGACAATTTAGAAATATATCGCCCTCCAATGCATTGGGTAAATATTTATATCTCATGAAATAGACTAATATGGTCTTGGGATAAAACCTTGACTACTAATATGGCCATGGTAGTGAACCATGACTACCAAGATGGTATGAGGAGTGAAATTACGCTAAGGTGTTATCGATTAAAAGTTAGGTGACATGATTTAGACAACCTATAAGTAATTTTTCAAAATTATGTGGTTTTCTTATATGATATGTGTTTCTCACCCCATGATTTCTAGTTTTAGTAAATATAGGGAATCATAAGTAAATAGATTAACATTGAATATTATGGTCAATATTCTGATTAGAAGTTAAATGGGATAACCACTAGAGCGAAGGATGTTGTGATCATACCTAATCAGTTTTCAAGGACCATGATCAACAACTTGTACCTTAACCAACTCTTAGACTCACTAAATAATATAAGGAATGATTTTTCTGAGATTTTAGGTAATATTAACCATGTAGGAAAGAAGATTTGGTTTCCTTTGTGTCAATAATGTGGAAAGAATCGCCCGAGTGAATGTCTTAGAGGAACAAGAAAGTGTTTTGATTATGGAATGAAAGGGCACAAAACAAGTAACTAAAAACGAAAAATGAAGGTTTTAGATGACAAAATGTATGTGAATATAGGAATACATAAGACATAATAAAAGTTTAAATTATTTAAGTGTGGAATGAATGGTCATTATGAAAATTGATGTCCTGAGTGGAATGATTCTGAAGAGAATCGACAAGGTGGTACTAGGAATGGTTATATTGATGATGATGATGATACTATAGAGGAAATGTGAAAGGAAAGGGGTATTAAGAAATATAATGAGGTAGAATTATTAATACTTATTTATTAAGTGGAATAATAAAATTTTCTATGTATTTGGATTAAAGAATTATGTAGTATGAATGGTGAAATATGGAAGGATTTTTTAATTTATGTTTTTCGCTAAGGATTTATAAGATTACGTTGAATGTTTTCTATGGACTGGAAAAGAGTTTTATTGAAAAGGTGATATTTTGTCTAAGAGAAGATAACCCTTAATATGTCCCTTATCTTATGATAATATTGTTTGTATAAAGATATTTTGGATAGAAATAATTAAATTGGACAGTACTGATTTCCTTGGAAGTAATTAAGGACTTGTTAATAGGTGGTTTATAGATTTAAAGAAAATATCCAATATACTTTTAAATAAGGATAAATGCAAGTTTATAATAATAATTAATTGAAATTCAGTTTATTACCATGTTTCAAGAGAGTATATGATGAAGGTATTCACATGTTTGAAATGTGACAACCAATATCTACTTTGTGATATATGGGGAATCAATGTTAAGCTGATTTTGTGACCTTATTTATAAAGTTTAGGATTTTCATCTTTCGAAAGGGATATAAGGTTATACATTTATGTAAATTTTAAGATAAACTTTGGATGAAGTATTTATGTATTTAGGTGGTATTGAAAACCTTAGTTCAAAGGATATCAAGTGATTAACATTATTTCAAGGATGTCCATATTATTTATTTTGGAAATTATATTAGTGTGGTTTTAGAAAAGGAAATCATGTATGTAGGTTTACAACCAATAAAGTTAGGAAAGGTCATGTAACACCCATCTTCTACTCATTGGCTTGAGAGGGTGGTGAGATGTTACTAGGCATTAATCGACATCCCCGAGACACCCAAGGATGGTAATAAATACTGAAGGGATTCAATACATGTTGTAAGAACCTGGATCTTCGTTTCAGGTACGCCTTTCCTTTTTCTAGAGTTTTTGAGAAAAATAAAGTTTCTGGAAATTTGTGAAGTACACACCGTGTACTTTCAGAGTACACACCATGTACTCTTTTCCCGCTTGAAGTTGTGTACTGGTCATGTCCGGGCCACACACACGGTGTGTAGGGGTGACGTGGAGGCCGATTTTGGTGGAGTATGGAAAGACCTAGTACACACTGTGTACTCTAAAAGCACACACCGTGTACTTTATTTTTTTCACTAAACGGACTGGGGTCGTGCCTAACGCACAGAAACGTCTTCTTCTAGGTTCCGTTTGTCCGAGAGCACCGAGGATCTGCGAATATTTGACGAGCCCCCGCCTCTCTATCCATTCTTCAATCCGAGCACGGTCGATTGCATTGGAATCGCAGCGGTGAGTTCTTCCTTTTGTTTGAGCCTTGTTTTCCAATTCCTCCTCCTTCTCAAGATATCTTGGTTTAAATGTTTTGGGCGTTTTCTCAGATCTACGATGTTCGGGGGAGAATCAGTCATCATGGTTCAAGTATATCGATCTCCTAGGATTGAGGTAGGTGGTTTGTGCCTTTCTGTAAAAAGTCTTTGATTATCTTGTGCAATTTCACCAATTTCCTTGAACGAGAATTTTGTCTTTTCCTATTATAACCTTGATTGATTTCCTGCTTTCTTGATTGTTATAGTATAGGTTTACCGTTGTGAATAGAGTAGTTTTTGTTGAACTCTGGATGTTTTTCGTACTTGTTTTGCTTGTTAGGCGTTTTTCCAGTTTCTATGCCTAGTTGTTGGATAGTGGATCTATTATGCTATTTTGCTACTGAGTCTTAGAATGATATCCAAGTAGTTATTGAGGTTTAATTGGGAGATACATGCACATTATGCATGTTTATATTACACGGGGCTGAGAGAACCTAGTGTACGGACCAAAGGGAGAATAGACGTAAGGGCTTCTCCAGAGTGTCTTTAATTTACAATGCGAGACCACATGGGGAATTAATGTTGAGTACTTACTCAAAGAGTATGTAGTTCCTCGACGTGGTCCATAGGGGGAATTGACGTTGAGTGCTTCCCCATAGAGCCTTTAGTACGATACGAGACTATAGGGGGGATTGACGGTGAGTGCTTCCTCAGAAAGTCTACTCTTAGCTAAACCAAAGGGGTGAGACTATGTGTGCCTCCTAGAGGGTTTCTAGTACTTGTATGTTGAACCATAGGAGTTAGGCTGTGAGAGCTGCCCAGAGGGTTACCTATTTTCTAATTGTTGCTGGTTGTTAACTTGTGTACTTTATATGCTAGAACTGTGGATTGTAGCTGCTATGTAATTTTCTGTTTACTGTTTCCTGCACTTTTACTTGCCTTGTATTCATTGACTATTAGGCACAAATATTTTGGTGATTGCCTATTGGGATTGTATCTCAAACACTATTTGGGCCATGATTTTGGGCCCAATCAGACTTCATTGTTGCAGGTATAGATAAGGGAAAGCGCCCTTCGACTTCTAGTACTTGACTGCTTGGAGCTAGAGAGAAAGGGACCAAGCTTAGGCTTGCGATGCTGCAGGAGTTGCTATTATTTTAGTACTTTGTTTTACTTGTATTTCATCACGTTGTTATGTTTGTTTCTTCCTTAGAAACTTGTACCTACTGCAACTTTATCATCATTACTATATATTCATTTCTTCCGCTGTTTGGTTTCAGTTGTTGCGTATTGTTTACTGCTTCTGTTATTTACTATTGTTTTCCTTACCTTGTATACCTTACCGAATGAGGGCATAGTTTCCCCAATAACTTACCAAGGCCCTCGCTTCTATTCGGCAGCCTCTAGCGTTTGAGGAAATGTGCTTGGGGTCATGTGGCGAACCGAGTACGGGGCACCAGTGGAGGGGCTCCGGATTCGGGTCGTTACAAAGTGGTATCAGAGGTGTTTTTTTCTCTTGATTTACTATTTAGAGCCTTTATCCAGGGGTAGGACATATTTGGTACTTAGTTTTAAGTTGTGCTCGGGAGTAGCTAACCCATGTACAGGGAAAAGCTATACTACCTCGATTATTGCAGTTTTCTGGTTTTAAGATTTTACGGTTGATATGATTTCACCTAGAGTGATTCACATGTTTGTGTCGTTATTGTCTTGACTATTGTGATTCTATTTCTGTCACAACCTGATGAGATAAGGGTATTTCATCACATGCATCATATAGGAACTCGTAGAAATCGCATGTCATGCACTCTTGCCATGCCATCTAGGGTGTATTAGCGATTGCATGCTGTTGTGATAGACTTTGTGTAGATTATGCATGTTGTTGTGATAGATGCTTGATAGAATCTATGGTGCCTTGTTATAGGATTTTTTTTATTCTACCATACTTAAATAAATGCCATGTTTTGATTCGTGGGGAGCATGGGCCCTCACAAATCGGAATTTGGCACCTCTCTTCCTTGTTTTTTGTGTTTTCTGGGCTCCTGTGCAGTTCTGAGCTACTACCCAGAAAAACCCAGAATACACGGTGTGTACTTTTGACCACACGATGTGTAGTTTTTAGACCGTGTCAGTGACTTTGTGAGCAGGGACACGCTGTTGTAGAAATAACTTCAGGAACACGCTGTGTACGGTAGGTTCACACCATGTGTTTCATAGCCGTGTACCCGGCCATGTCACTAACAAAACAGGTCGTGGAATCTCGAGTGGAACACATCGTGTTGTAGGGGAACACACCGTGTAGTCCTATCCAGGTACTCAGCCATGTCACAAAGAACACGGGTCGACGTTACCTTCTCTTAGACACATCATGTTATTTTACGAACATGTCGTGTAGTCTTGTTCAAGTACCTGAGAGTGTCACGAACAACACGGGATGGTGTCACCTTCACCTATACACGTCGTGTTTGTTCGGAACACACTGTGTAAGGTCCAACCGTGTAGACGGCCATGTATTTAATAACACAGACCACCAAATCCTTGTCTAGTACATGTCGTGTTTGTTCAGAACACACCGTGTAGTCTTGGGTTAAGTCGGACCGTGTGGGTTAGCCGTGTAAAGATACTCGGGTAGGGGAATAGTTTTCAAGTACACTTCGTGTGTGGGGTCAACATGTCGTGTAGTTTGAGGTCTTACACGACCTGTAGGGAAGGGGTACACGCCCATGTCAGTGGCTTAATAAGACATGTCGTGTAGTTTTTATACACGTCGTGTAGTCGTGTTTTGTAAACTTATATGTTTTTCCTTCCCCTATTCCCGTTTTGTCCTCTTCTGTTTTCTGTCCATGTTTTTCTAATCTAGGGTGTTCTTTTGACCTTTCAGAGCTATGCCTCTGAGACGTCCTCCGGTTGTACATCAGTTGTCAGGCAGTGATCAGACGCCAGATATGCCTGATCATGGACTTTCTACCGATCCTTCGGTCTGGCCAGCCTTGGCACCGGCTATCATACCAGCTGCAGGCACTGACGTACAATTTAGGTAAGGTTTTATGAGGATGATACAGACCTTCCAGGGAGTACCGCCTCCTGCCACGACTATAGAAAAATTGACGCGGGTTTTCCAGCAGCAGCATCCTCCTACTTTCTCAGGGGAAGGAGGACCTCAGGCTGCAGAGTCATGTCTAGAAGTCATGCTGACTATCTTCGAGCATCTGGAGACGCCTCCAGAGAGACGGGTCAAGCTCGCTACCTACATGCTCCAAGACTCCTCCAAGAGGTGGTGGGACATGATATCACAGGCAGGTCATCAGTAGGTTATGTATTGGGAGGAGTTTCAGCGCGTCTTTTATGACTACTTTTAACCTGAGACCCTGAGGGATGACCGAGCACAGGAGTTCATGAGCTTAGAGCAGGGTACTCTTTCTGTCATGGATTATTCCTCTCATTTCACTGAGCTGTAGGATTTCACACCCCTCCGGGATGGGTGTGGGGTGTTCTTAGCAAGGAAGTTTGAGGATGGTCAAAGGGTGGGAGATCCACTCGCAGTTGAATATCTTCTAGTTGACTTCCATCACTTCCATTGTCAACCAGGCACTAATTGCATAGCACAATCTGAGAGACTATGAAGCTATGAGCCAGGGAAGTTCTGCTTCGAGAGCTAGTTTTCCTCCAAATGATAGCAAGAAGCACCGTAGGGAGTCTACTTGCGGTGATCCGAGGAAGCGAGATGCATCGTCAGGCAGCCAGGTGATATGCTACCAGTGTGGCCGGTCAGGGCACACGAGGCCGCAGTGCCAGAGGGACCCCATGGAATGTTGATCTTGCGGCAAGATGGGTCACCTTCAGCGTTTCTGCCAGGTTTTCTCACCAGCAGCTGGTGACTGAGGTTCTTCCATGACTCCTCATTTAGGAGAAGCACCACTAGTTTCACACCAGTCAGGGAACTGGAGTTCCTCCGGCCGTTCGGGCCGAGGTGGAGGTCGAGGTTGTGGCAGGCACCCATCAGTCCCTCAACACCAGTAGGGTGGATCAGCTCAGAGCGATCATCCAGGGGCGCAAGGCCACAGTGCAGGCCAGTCTTTATCCGTAAAGAAGACCTATCAAAAGCATGATCCTAGCCCTTCTACAGTTCAAGGTACGATTTTAGTAGCCTCAGTTTTATCTTTAGCTCTTTTTGATACTAGTGCTACACATAGCTTTATCTCTATTTTTGTTGTGGAGAGCATTGGGCTATGTGTGTTTTCTTATTCCGACTTGTTGAAACTAGACACACCTTTGGGGACAAGGACATATAGTGTACTTCAGTTTAGAGAGTTCCCTCTCGAGGTTGCATGGTATCGTTTATTATGGGATCTCTACATCCTAGAGATGACAGGTTATGATGTCATTCTCAGGATGGACTGGTTGGTTCCCTTCCAGGAATTCGTCGACTGTTATCACCACAGGGTGAGTTTAATTTCACCTGAGGGTGAATCTTTTCTTCATAGAGGTGAATGGGATGTTCAGGCGAGTCGAGCAGGACTCGAGCATCATGGGCTAGGAAGGTTGAGAGCCCAGATTGCTAGTCTTTATCTAGATGGTCAGGGGACTTTGCAGTTGGACTTTCCTCCAATGGTGTATCGTTTCAGGGACATCTTTCTAGAGGACTTTTCGAGTTTTCCTCTAGAGCGTGAGGTAGGATTTTCTATTGAGCTCGTTCCAGGAGCAGCACAGGTGTCCATTCCTCCTTATAGGATGGCTACACCTGAGTTGCAGGAGCTCAAGAAGCAGTTGGAGGAGTTGTAGGCAAAGGGTTTCATCCAACCCAGTACTTCTCCTTGGGGTTCATCTATCCTGTCTATGAAGAAGGTAGATGGTACCCTTCGGCTTTGTGTGGATTATCGGAAGTTGAACCAGTTGACGGTCAAGAACCGATATCCCTTACCAAGGATCGATGACCTCTTTGATCAATTTTGAGGAGCCCGGGTGTTCTCAAAGATCTACTTGAGGTCTGGTTCTCATCAGTTGCACATTAGACCATCATATATACCTCTGACAGCCTTCAGGAGTAGGTATGGTCTATACGAGTATACAGTCATGTCGTTCGGTCTCACGAACGTGCCTGCAGTTTTCATGGCATTTATGAACCGAGTGTTCCATCCTTACTTGGACTCCTTGTTCATGGTCTTCGTGGAAGATATCTTGGTGTACTCTCACACTCGACACGACCATGCCACACATCTTGAGATCGTTCTGAGTACACTGAGAGAGCATCGTATCTATGTTAAACTCTCAAAGTGCCACTTTTAGATGGATCAAATTCACTTCTTGGGTCATGTCATCTCAGAGGTAGGAGTATCTGTGGACCTAGAGAAGGTGAGAGCTGTAGTTTCTTGGGAGTAACCAAAGAACGTTTTTGAGGTGTGGAGTTTCCTAGGGTTGGTTGGATACTATAGATGCTTCATTCAGGACTTCCCATGCCTAGCAGTACCATTGATAGGTCTGACCAAGAAGGGGGGAAAGTTCTTATGGTCAGACCCTTGTGAGTCAGCCTTTTAGGAGCTGAAGGGAAGGTTGATGTCGGCATCGATACTTGTCTTTACAGAGCCAGACAAGAGCTATAATTTCTATTGTGATGCTTCAGGTATCGAACTAGGAGATGTGCTTATGCAGGGAGATGGAGTCGTTGCATATGGGTCTCGGCAGTTGAGGCCACATGAGAGGAACTACCCTACACACGATCTGGAGTTGGCAGCTTTTGTTCATGCCTTACGATGTTGGAGACACTACCTTCTGGGAGAGCACTTTGTGGTCTTCACCGACCACAAGAGTCTCATGTATATCTTCACTCATCATGATCTGAATCTATGGTAGCACAGGTGGGTTGAGTATCTTCAATCTTTTGATTTTGAGCTTGCCTATACGCCGGGAAAGGGCAACGCGGTGACAAATGCGTTGAGTAGGCGAACTCAGATTCAGGCAGTTCAGGAGGCCTGTAGTGAGTGGTAGATTATGGATCTGTTATTTGAGATGAATCTGGAGGTGCACGACAAATAGGGATAGACCTTCCTATCTTCTGTAGCTATTAACTCTACACTACTTGATCGGGTACGGATAAGGCAGCTATCAGACTCAGAAGGCTTAGTCCTGCGGGAGAGTGTGTCAGGAGAGGACCCTCTTCCTATATGGACAGTGGGTGAAGATGAGATCTTTTGTTTCTAGGGATGCGTATGGGTGCCAGTAGACATATGTGAGGAGCTGATGCGGGATTTTCATTCCTCGGTCTGGGCATTTCATCCTGGTGTCACCAAGATGTATCAAGATCTTCATCGCCAGTACTGGTGGCCAGGTATGAAGAAGGATGTTGCTGGTTTTTTCATGAGATGTTCTACCTGTCAGCAGGTGAAAGCAGATCATCAGAGACCAGCGGGGATTTTGCAGTAGTTACCCATTTCGGAGTGGAATTGGAATGATGTTACGATGGACTTTGTGACCGGGTTTCCGAGGTCGCCTTAGGGGAACGATGTTGTTTGGGTTGTCTTCGACAGGCTCACGAAGGTTTCTCACTTTTTTTCGATCAAGGAGACCTTCAGTGTCGATGATCTGGGATGACTTTACATCAGAGAGATCATTCTTCTACATGGAGTTCCACACTCCATTGTTTCAGACACGGATGTGTACTTTACCTCTCGGTTCTGACAGGGACTTCAGAAGGCCTTGGGTACACGGGTACTTTTGAGTACAGCATACCATCCCCAGACAGATGGCCAGTCCGAGCGTACGATCCAGGTGCTTGAGGATATGCTACGAGCTTACATTTTAGACTTTGGCGGTTCTTGGGAGAAGAATATCCATCTGGTGGAGTTTTCCTACAACAATAGTTTTCAGGCGACTATTCAGATGGCACCTTACGAGGATTTGTACGGTAGGCCATGCCGATCACCCATATGCTTGCTAGAGGTAGGAGAGGAAGCTTTGCTGGGACCTCGTCTTGTTCAGGAGACTTCATAGAAGATATAGCTGATTCGGAAGAGGATGGATACAGCACAGTCTCGGGAGAAGTCTTATGCTGATCAACAGAGACAACCTTTGGAGTTTGAGGTTGGGGATCAGGTTTTCCTGCGTGTCGCACCAAGGTTGGGACACAAAAGGATTCAGAGACAGGGTAAGCTTTCACCGCGGTACGTTAGGCCGTTTGAGGTTTTAGAAAGAGTTGGGCCGGTCGCCTATCGGTTGCAGTTACCCTAGAGGTATTGGGCCATGCATGATGTCTTCCACGTCTCTCAGCTCCGACATTACTTTTCAGACCCATCTCATGTCTTTCAGCCCGAGGAGGTTGAGCTCGAAGCAGATACATCATTTGAGGAGCATCCCATCCAGATTGTCGATCACAGTATGAAGGTTCTCCATGGGCGGTCTGTCCCTCTTGTACGGGTGCTATGGCAGCATGGTTGAGTACATGATGAGACTTCAGAGAGGGAGGCCGATGTATGATCGCAGTGGCCGGAGTTTTTCGGGGTTTATTCTTCTACGCCTCACTAGGAAAATTTAGGGATGAATTTCTTTAAGGGGGGGAGTTTGTAAGAACTCGGATCTTCATTTCAGCTACGCCTTTCCTTTTTCTAGAGTTTTTGAGAAAAATAAAGTTTCTGGAAATTTTTGAAGTACACGCCGTATACTTTCTGAGTACATGCCGTGTACTCTTTTCCCGCTCGAATCTGTGTACTGACCGTGTCTGGGCCACACACACGGTGTATAGGGGTGATGTGGAGGCCAATTTTGGTGGAGTAAGGAAAGACCTACTACATGCCGTGTACTCTAAAAGTACACTCCGTGTACTTTATTTTTTTCACTAAACGGACCGGGGTCGCACCTGACACACAAAAACATCTTCTTCTAGGTTTAGTTCTTCTGAGAGCGCTGAGGATCCGTGAATCTTCGACGAGCTCCCGTCTCTCTGTCCGTTCTCCGATTCGAGCATAGTCGATTGCGTTGGAATCGCAGCGATGATTTATTCCTTCTTCTTGAGACTTGTTTTCCAATTCCTCCTCCTTCTCAAGATATCGTGGGTTGAAAGTTTTGGGTGATTTCTTAGATCTACGACATTCGGGGGAGAATCAGTCATCTTGGTTCAAGTATATCGATCTCCTAGGATTGAGGTAGGTGGTTTGTGCCTTTCTGTAGAAATTATTTGAGTATCTTGTGCAATTTCGCCAATTTCCTTGAACGAGAATTGTGTGTTTTTCCTGTTTTACCCTTGATTGATTTCGTGCTTGCTTGATTACTATAGTAGAGGTTTACCTTTGTGAATAGAGTAGTTTTTGCTGTACTCTAGATGTTTTTCGTACTTGTTTTTCCTGTTAGGCATTTTTCCAGTTTTTATGCCTAGTTGTATGATAGTGGAGCTGTTGTGATGTTTTTCTGCTGAGCTTTAGAATGATAGACAAGAAGTTCTTGAGGTTTACTTGGGCGATACATGCGCGTTATGCATGTTTATATTACACGGGGCTGAGAGAACCTAGTGTATGGACCCAAGGGATAATGGACATAAGGGCTTCTCCAGAGTGTCTTTAATTTACGATGTGAGACCACAGGGGGAATTGATGTTAAGTGCTTCCTTATAGAGTCTGTAGTTCCTCGATGCGGGCCACAGGGGGAATTGGCGTTGAGTGCTTTCCCAGAGATCCTTTAGTATGATACGATACTATAGGGGGGATTGACAGTGAGTGCTTCCTCAAAAAGTCTACTCTTAGCTGAACCAGAGGGTTGAGACTTTGTGTTCCTCCTAGAGGGTTGATAGTACTTGTAGGTTGAACCATAGGGGTTAGGCTGTGAGAGATGCCCATAGGGTTACCTGTTTTCTACTTGTTGCTGGTTGCTAACTTGTGTACTTTATATGCTAGAACTATGGATTATAGCTATTGTGTGCTTTTCTGTTTATTGCTTCTTGCACTTTTACTTGGCTTGTATTCATTGACTATTAGGCACAAATATTTGGGTGATTGCCTACTGGGATTGTATCTCACAGCCTGTTTGGGTCATGCTTTTGGGACCAAGCAGACTTCGTTGTTGCAGGTATAGATAAGGGCAAGCGCCCTTCGACTTCTGGTACTTGACTACTTAGAGCTGGAGAGCAAGGGACCAAGCTTAGGCTTGCGATGCTATAAGAGTTGCTGTTATTTTAGTACTTTGTTTTACTTGTATTTTAGCACGTTTTTATGTTTGCTGCTTCCTTAGAAACTTGTACCCACTGCATCTTTATCATCATTACTATATATTCATTGCTTTCGCTGTTTGGTTTCAGTTGTTGCGTATTGTTTAATGCTTCTGCTATTTACTGTTTTTTTCCTTACCTTGTATACCTTACCGAATGAGGGCATAGTTTCCCCAATAACTTACCAAGGCCCTCACTTCTAGTCGGTAGCCTCTGGCATTTGGGGAAATGCGCTTGAGGTCATGTGGAGAACCGGGTACGGGGCACCAGTGGAGGTGCTCCAGATTCGAGTCGTTACACATGTGGGGGATGACTTTCCCTTTAAGAATAAAACCACTAACCAAACAATACATAACCAAAAAAAACTATATCATGCATAATAATAATGAAATACAACTCAACATTTAATTTATCAAATCATACTCAATTCAAGTACCATAGTGGAAAACAAAAATATCAAAGTAAACAGTGGAAGAAACTATTAAGACTCCAAGACAACCACAAAACTCCAAAGATCCATAATATCCATGCTCCAACTTCACGAAAAAACCAAAGTATCATGTGGTAGAGATAAATAAATGTGATACATTAACTTTTTACATGTCCTAATAGATGAAATCTAAAAATTTACCAAAGTTATTAAGCAAGGGTGAGTACTAAAACTTAGTATGTTTTCCCCTAATGACTTCCCTTCTCATGCCACTAAGATAGAAAAGTTAGAAAAATTTATATAAAAAATTTTACATAAAACAATTCCCAAAATAGTTTATAAATAAATATAAAAAAGTACCATATCACTCAGTTTTCCAACAAAAGTCATTTTTCAAAGAAAACAACTAAACAATACCCTAAAACCATTTCACGAGTTCCCTTTCACATAGCCATTCCATTTATTATATCCACACCACCAACCATGGATACATCACTATGAAATTTCCATACTCATGAGTGGTTTATCATCGATCTACCAAGTCATCATAAGGTAATTATATCTCATGTTCCATTACACCTTTGGCACCAAGCATAAGGTCATATTTCAACCAAGCCTCATAAATGAAATATGAACACATGCACCAATTATTCCCAAAAACCATTGCAATAAAAACATACCAAAATCATTTCAATAAAACACCATTTTTATTGAAAATCATTTTCCAAAAATCCCTTTCAAAAATCCAGCAAAGACACATTTTAAAATCAAAACCCAAAGTACATTTCACAACAAATCTCCATAATTCCACAATTTCACCAAAACCCATAAATCGTCAATAAATATGATTTATATCATGATTTTCACCAATATTTCACAATAAATTTCAATCAATTTAAACAATTTAAAACTAATCCAATCAATTCTAGCAAGAGGATTCAAGAGTGAAGCCACCTACCTCGAGAGTTTTGGAGAAAATGATAAACGAAATGAAAAATATCACAAAACTGGGTTTAATCTCTATGAACCCACCTTAGATCTATTACCCTAACATAAACTAAGAAAAATATAATTAAATTTGGCATCCACAAACTTAGATCTACCCACATCGAGCATAGATCTAGGAAATCGAGTGAGTGGGCATAGTATAACTAATAAAAACATCAACAATGATCAAGAATGATGACTTACCATGAGAATACGGGTTTAAATCACAAAGGGAAGCCTTTAAATTGACATTAGATTGATGGGAGAACCTTCCTTGACCTTTGATATTGAAAAATCCCATGTTAGGGATATTTTAAGGAAAAATGAGGCATTAGAACCCAAGGTCGACCTAGATACACTTTTTTAGGATCTAGTTTTTAAACCGCACATGGTTTAGTCACACGGTTAGGAAAATTGTGCGCTAATCGTGCACCAGACACTACCTTAAATATGGACCTCTCATGGTTTCCTCACACAGTCTCCAAACTGTGAGGCAACAGTGCTGAATCCACTATATCAAAAGGACCAAAACCACTTTTCAAATCATATAGTTTATTATAGGTAGCAGCATTGTTTGGAAAAACCTTATGTTTCCTGTTCTCTTTCACTTTAGCCCATGTATAACTATGGATGTATTCCTGTAAGTTTTTCATGGTTTCAACAAACCGTGCACCACTCATTCACCTATATAAAATCCTCAAAACTCTCAAAAAATTCTACAAAACTCTCACAAACTTCACCCTTATACTTTATATACATAAAACGCATAAATAAAGGGTTACATACTAGAAACCAAGGAAGATAAATTCTCCCCACCATTGGTTTTTATATCCCCATAAAGTATAAAACCATCAGTTCCCTAAAAAAGTTCCGTCCATTTATCTTTCATTTCCTTCTCGTGTTCCCAAGTTTATTCCTAAATTTGACATATTTCCCCAAAACTTGCACTAGACCGATGTTATTAACATGAAATACTCTCTCTTGTATATCCACAATCTACAATGGGATATGTACCAATGAAGAATCTGTCTATAGATCAACATGGTCCCATATGATCACATGGTTAGTGTCAGGGTGATACTTTTTCTACTGAGATACGTGGAACACATTGTACACCACACTAAACCGTGGTGGAAATTCCAAACAATATGCCACATATATAACCCATTATAGTATCTCAAAAGGGAATATTTATTAAGGATAAAACTTTCCTTTCTTTCCAAAATGATTATGTCTAATCCGTGGAGAAATCCTCAAGTGATTACTCGTTGCGAATGACAATGGTCATCGATGATGATCTGCATAATATTTCTAATGACTCTAATTAGTCTCCATTATCTTCTTGATCAACTAAATATTCCCTATTGTTTCTTGTACAAGGCTTGACCCAACTAGTGAAGTCTCCCCTATTTCCACCCAATAAAGAATATATTGTTAAGGATGCCCATATAATGCTTCAAAAAAACCTTATGTATCGAGTCCTAATAATTATTGTTATATGAGAACTCCACTAAGGGTATGTGATCTTCCCATGAGCCACCAAAATCCTTTACAAAATCCTGAAACATGTATTCTAATGTTTTTATTGTTTTTTCAGATTTCCCATCCATCTGAGGATGATACTTCGTACTCATTGTCAACTGATTCCAAAAGGGTTTTTATAAGGATTTCCAAAAACAATATGTAAACCTTGGATCTCTATATAGAACTATCAAAATTGGTATACCATGACTCTTTAACACTTCAAAGATATATATTTTGGAAAGATCCTATATTTTTTGAATTTCAAGGATAATGATGAAATGATCCAACTTGGTAAGTCGATCCATTATCACCCATATGGAATTGCATTTCTGAACTATTATTAGGAGACTTGTTACAAAATCCATAGATTTCTACTCCCATTTTCACACTAGAATAGGTAAATACTAAAACATACCTATTAGTCACTAATGTTCTACCTTAACTTATTAACAGGTTAAGCATCTTGAAACAAACTCATCCACCTTTCTTTTCATGTAAATCCACCAAAACTATGCTTTCAATGCCTTATAAATATTCTATATTCTAGGATGAACAACCCATCTTGAATGGTGGTAATCATGAATAAATTTCTACTAAAAATACATGGGGACAAAAATATAATTTCTAAACCATAAAACTAAACTCTCATCCAGCATCCAGCCCTCAATAGTCTCCCTACTCATCTGAATATTCTTTTTCAACTGATCACATGACTTTCTACTTAATGCATCTACCACCATATTGTCTTTTCCCGATGTATAAATCAAGTCAAAGTTGAAAATTTGGAGATACTTCATCCATATTATTTTCCTCAGATTCAAATCTCATTATGAGAAAATATGTTTCAATATCTTATGATCCCTGAACACAATAAATTTATCACTGAAGAGATAATGATGCTGAGTTTTTAAATCATGGATGACTACAGCTAACTCCACATCATGTGTTGGGTAGTTCTTCTCTGAAACCTTAACAACCTTTACCTATAATCAACAACATGGTATCCATACAAAAGAACACATCCCAAAGCATCACAATACACCATGTACCCTTTTCCTGATTCTAGAAAAATCAATATTGGTGCTGATGTAATGCGGACTTTCAGTTCATGAAAATATTTCTAGCATTCCTCAACCCACTGGAATGGAACATTATTCTTTGTCAAAACTAACATTGGTTAATATAGTCATGATAAATCACAAATAAATTTTCATTTATAAATATTGAGACCATGAAAACTTCATATATCAAAGACATTATTCGGTGGTTGAAAAGAGGTAATAGTTTATATCTTCTTCGAATACACTGAAACATCTATTTCATAGATTACATGGCCAATAAAGAATACCTCTTGTATCCAAAAATCACAATTTGATAATTTGTAATATAGAATATAGTCTCCCAAGATTCAAAACATTGTTTCTTAGTGTTACTCATGCTCATCCCTTATCCTTGAATACACGATTATGTCATCCACAAATACCATAACAAAAGAATCCATATATTTCTAAAATAACTAATTCATCAATTTCATAAAGACAAATGGTGTATTCATAATACTGAAAGGCATTACCACATATTCATAATGTTCATATCTACTTTTGAAAGTTATCTTATGAATATCCTCCTTTAGAACTCGCAATTGGTGATATTCTGATTGCAAGTCAATTTTTGAGAACCACTGATCTCCCCTCAATTTATCGAACAGATCATCAATGCATGGAAGTGGATACCTATTCTTTATTGTAAATTATTTAATCTTATGATAATATACACACAACCTTAGAGTTACATCCTCTTTCTTCATAAACAAGAATGTTGATTCCCTGGAAGATTTTCTAGGATGAATGAAACCTTTGATTTCTAGCTCTTCCAACTACACTTTCATCTCCCTTAATTCTTTTGGTTCCATTCGATATTACAGAAGTGATATAGGAATGTTCCTTGGGAAGATATCAATTATAAACCCCACTTCCCTTACCAGTGGTAAACCAGAGAAATTTTTGGGAAACACATCCGAAAATTGATCAAAAACTACTGGAAAGATGCTATTCTTGATCTGTTCCATCAATGACTAAGTCAAAACCACAAAATAGTAAGATATTTTTCCCAATGCTGGTGCCAACAATTCCATTGAACCTATATTTACATTCTTTTCACCTTGAATGAGATGCTCAAATCTTCCCTCAGTTGTGAAACTAACTATTCTTCTATAATAGTCGATGTGATCTTTCAATGTTTTCTACCAATCTATTCCCAATATTACATCATAGACACCCATGTACATCATAGAGAAATCCTATTTCAGCTCGACCCCATCAATGATTTTAGAAAATTCTCTACACACAAATGCTTAGAATTCTCTTTGACCAATAAGAGTTTTAAGTTTTATCAAGAAGGTATCATATCAAGTTCTAAACTCATAAAATCAACAATATGAGAATCAATAAAGGAAATTGATGCACTAATATCAAATAGAACATGCATAAGGTTAGAATTAAAAATAATCATACCTCTCACCATAGATGGTCTAACCGGACTATCCATAATCACCTTCTGAGTTCCATATAATTGCTTTATCATTTCACTTTTTTCTTTGTTTCCCTACTTAGATTTTCCTTTCTTATGATTCATGGTATTCCTAGAATCACCAAGGATAGATTTGTTCTAATGATGAGATTGATTTTGTTGTCCTCATCCCATCAAAGAATAAAACACCTGCGATACCTGAGAAATATCTCAAACACCCGACCTCGTAGAATGGTGGAAATAGCACTGAAGATGCCCCTTCTTATTGAAAGTATGGAATTCTCTTGGTGGTGATGTACATTATCGATTCATGTGGTTCAAAGAACCACATTGGAAATATCCTAATTTTTTTGTGGGTCTTGGAGAAAGATTCACCGATCCAACCGTTTTATTTTGATTCACGCTCCCACCTTGAAAGTAGGTGTCCCTCTTCCACTTTCCCCCAGCATTGGAGTTCCCACTATCTCTCATGGTATCAATATACTTCCTCCTCCCATATCTACTGAGATGTTCCTTTCATCCACTGTCTCTATATTAACTATCTCTATATATTTATTGATATAGGGCATGGTAATCTTCAAGCGAATCTCTTACCTTAGCCTCGATTAAAATATTTGGGCCTTCAAGGATTCACTAGTTGAAACCTCTAGTGAAAATTGCACTAAATTCATGAATTTAGTTGCATACTCTATGATAGAGATATTATCTTTCTTAAATATGAAGAATTATATCATCCTTTGAATCTTGAACATGTGAGGATGGAATTATTTTTTGAAAAATTCCTCAAAATCCTCCCAACCAAGTCCTTGATCTAGTTTATCATACGCCGCTAGTTCCCACCACTAGCGTGCTAGATCCTCGAGCTTGTACATCACCAGATTGAATTTAAAATCTATCGGTGTATCAATGAAATTAAAGATATGATTTATCTTTTTTATCCATTCCACTTATCTTTTTATTTCAGAATCACCCAAAAATATGGGTGGATTCTATTTCTGGTACTGGATGGATTGATTCACTTTCCTAGTCTCATCCCTTTGGTTCTCTATGTCCACAGTCTGAAATTCTTGGATGATACTCTAAACAAGTTTTTGGTTCACATGTGGATCAGGTTCAACCAAATTCTTAGCAACATCTTCTGGTTGGTTTCTACGACACTTATTGAGTGCCATTTTCTAAATAAAAAACAACCACCATAATTCTCACTCTCTAGAAACTGAAGGCTTGGCATTTCAAATTCTATCACATCAATTATCACATATATTCTTTCCAAAATCAACCTTTTCCACCATCAACCATTTATTAAAAATCTTTACTTTCTTTTAAAATTCAATCTGTTTTTAAAATACCACAACCATGATCATTTTAAAAATATTTCATTTGTAAACACTTTCAAAAAAAATTAAAATCAACACTTTTGAAAAAAATCATAAATCATTTCTCAAAATTAAGTATGAACTCCTAGTGGGAAGTTATTACTCTAATGGATTTCATGCTCATCTCATTTTCTAAAACTGTGACAATGATATTAAAACTTTTATAAGTGTCTCCAAAACACTTATGTACCCAAATCCCTAGTAACTTGAAGTTCAGTATAAAATGTTTAGCTATATCTTTTTATTATCTACATTTCAAGTTTTGACGATCCTACTCCTTTATAAAAACTTGGAATAAGGAATAGACCAGAATGAATTCAACTTCCAAACTAAAATAATTGATGACCATATGTTTTTCAAGTACCAAACAAACTGATACCACTTATCTCAAACATATATTTGGGCTAAATAAAACTAATACCATTTGTAATCTCCTTATTCTCCTCATTGGCTTAAGAGAAAAGTGACACATTACTAGGACTTAAGCAATATCCCCAAGATTCCAAAGCCTGGAAATAAATGATGAAGGGATTAAATACATGTGGGGGGTGATTTGATCGTTAAGAATAAAATATCTAACCAAAAAATCCATATCCAAACAACCACTATATGATGCATCATATCAATGAAAGACAAATCAAAATTTTATTTATCAAATCATACTCAATTCAAGTACCACAGTGGAAGACTACAACATACTATTAAATAGCAGAATAAAACAATTAAAACTCCAAGACAACCACAAGACTCTAAAGATCCACAATCTTCATGCTTAAAATTCACCAAACAGCCCAAGTATCATGATGTAGTGAAAAATACATGTGATACTTTACCAATTCCCATGTCTCGATAGATGACATCTACAAAAGCACCAAAGTTCCAAAATATGGGTGATTACTAAAAATCAGTAGGTTTTTTTCCAATGAATTCCCTACTCATGCCAATAAGATAGAAAAGTTAGAAACATTTATATAAAATAGTTTACATAAAACAATTTCAAAAATAGTTTATAACTAAATATAAATAAGTACCATATCACTCATCTTTCCAACAACATCAATTTTTCAATGAAATCAACCAAATTATTCCTTAAACCCATTTTATAACTTCCCTTTGGAATTGCCATTCCATTTCTCATATCTAAACCACCAACCATGCATGCATCACTATAAAAGTTCCATACTCATGAGTGTTTTCTCATCGATCTACCAATTCATCACAAGATGATTATATCGCATGTGCCATTACACCTTTGTAACTGAGAACAAGGTCATATTTCAACCAATCCTCATTAATTCAATATGAAAACACATACCAAGTATTCCTAAAACCCATTCCAATAAAAACATTCCAAAATCATTTCAATAAAACACCCTTTTTATTGAAAACATTTTTCCAACAATCCCTTTCAAAAGAACCTACAGATCCATATTTTAAAATCAATATTTTAAAATCAAGAACCCAAATCACTTTTCACAAAAAAATCTTTAAAATTCCACAATTTTACCAAAAATCATAAATCATAATTAAAGATGATTTATTTCATTCTTTTCACCAATATTTCAGTCAATTTCATTCAATTTAATCAATTTTAAACTAAACCCATTAGTTTTATCAAGAGGATTTGAGAGTGAATCCACCTACCTCGAGAGTTTTGGAAAAAAAATAAACGGAACAAAAAACATCACAAAACTGGGTTTAATCTCCATGAACCCACCTTATATATCTTCCCCTAACATAAACTAATACAAATATAATCATATTTGGAATACACAAACTTAGATCTACCCATTGTGGTTGTAGATCTAATAAAAAAAGAGAGGGTAAAGTAGGCCTAAGAAAACATCATGAATGATCAATAATGTTGACTTACCATGAAAATATGGATTCAAATCACTAATGGAAGCCTTAATATCTCCTCTTGATTTATGGGAGAACCTTCCTTGGGCTTTGAGTGAGAAAACTCCCTTGTTAGGACCATTTTGGGGAAAAATTCATTAAAACCCAAGGCCCACCTAGATCTACTTTTTTAGGATCTAGTTTTTTAACAGTGCACAGTTTAGTCACACGGTTAGGAAAATCATGTGCTAACCATATTAAAGACACTACCTTAAGGATGGATCTTGAATTATTTCTTCTCATGGTCTTTAAATTTTGTGCCAACTGTGTAGAAGCCACTACCTCAAAAGGACCAAAACCACATTTCAAAGCACATAATTTCTTCTAGGTAACCACACAGTTTTGAAAAACTATGTTCCATCTTTGTGCATTCCCTTTAGCCCTTATCTCATTTTTAATCATTTTCTCCAAGTGTTTCATGGTTTCTACACACTGTACACCACTCGTGCACCTATAGAGAATCCCCAAAAACTCTCAAAAAATTCCCCAAACTCTCCAAAACTTCACCCTTATACTTTATATACTTATAAAGTATAAATAAAGGGTAATATACTAGAAACTAGGAGTTCTATAGGTCACAAGTCTTGAACCCATGACCAAAGGATGATAAGGTTTTCATTTCTACCACTGGCCTACATGATTTCTTGGTTAATGTGTAATTATTTATAATGAGTAAATATTAATAATGAACTAACAGTGTTACTTTTTAAGTTTAGATGTTTATTAATTAACCACATTTATTTTGAAGAATATTTAGAGACAAATAGTTATACTTTTAAATTTTTATGGGCCTTAAGATATTCTAAAAGTGTATTTTAGTGCTTCTAGTATCAATGTTAATTTCTGTATATCCATTACATTAAGCTATGTATGAATTATAAATTGATAAAATCTCAACCAAATAATGAAGTTTTGTTTATATAAATATATCAAGTAAGTATATTTCCATATATTCTTTGTAAATAAAATAATTATGTTTCATTCAAGATTTAAATTCCTTTCATTATTGCCTAATATGCAAGACTGAGTGTTACCGAACAATAATATATTATTAGAAAAATATAATAATATATAACCTAGTTGTTAAATTATATTTTATGAATATTATTAACTAAATTATGTAAATATATGGTATTCATAAAATATAAATAGAATTAATTTGTTACAAATTATATAGAAATGAATATAAGAACCAATTAAATATAAAGGGAGTATTTTTATAGAAAACTTTTATTATGCTCAAAAGGTTGTTTTAATCCTAATAAATTAAAGTAATTACAATTAGTAAGTAATTTTAATGTAATATATATTTTATATATACTTGAAAATATTTTTTATATTCATCCATTATATTTTATAATCATAATATAATAATAAAACCAATTTAAGACATAAAACCAAATATTTTTATTAAGACAGTTTTACCGCCTTTTAATGGAGAGCCTATTTTAAATATAAATTTTTAAACTTTTATAAATATTATATATAAAAATAAACTTAATATTTGAAATAAAATAATAAAAATTATGTTAGGGTTAATTTTTGGTATTTTTCTATGAAAGTTTATTTTTTTAATGAATAGTGAATAATACAGTATTTTAGTTCAAAACTGAATTTTCATATAATTTATTTATATAGTGAAATTAAATTTTAAATTAGTTTAAAAGTTTAATTAGATAATATTTTTATCAATTAATCCAATGTAGGTCATTATATCCAATTTCACATTGAAATTTGATATGAAAACATAGTAAACTTTTGATCATTTTCACTTTAAAAACCCGCATTGTCGACCCGACTGTAGGATTAAATTTAAATTAATTTATGCCACTTATGTGATTAAAATTTATAAAAATGGATTCCATATTTGTAATAAGAATAATTTATAATTTATAATGGGGTCAACTAATTTTTTACCAAAAATATCTGTGAATGTAATTAAAATTAATTACTATGATTAAGGTTAGATGAAGATTAATAAGGTACTAAACCATAAACTTAAGGCCCAAAAGACCTATAAACTTCTCAAAAATCCATTTTCTGGAAATATTTATACCCTATACTCCCTTGGATATAATTTTTACCATTATTGGATATACTTTCAATAAAAAAATATGGGCAGGGTTTACCTTTTCCAAAATATTACAAGAGTGTCACTCCTCCTCCATTATAAAAGGCCTCCTCTCCTACCACTTATTAAAACCTCTCAAGCCACTTTGGATCAAACAAAATCTACCCAAATAGATCCCCAATATCCCTCTATTCCTCCTTTAATCCTCCCTTGGTCATAAATCCTTCCAAGGAATCCCTTTGGTGCAAACAAAAAGGAGTTACCTAATTAAGAGGTAATACCCTCCCTCAAACTTCATTATCTTATTTTCTTTATCCACTACCTTAAATATTATTATTCTATGATTTTATAACAAAACCAGTATCCTAAATAGACTAGTATTTTTTTATAATAATTTTTTGACCTACACTTACATAGACTTCCATCAAATGGGTAATGAACATAGTGTTTATGTGCACGGCGAACTACCGCCTCACTAAATGATGATTGATCATTTTTCCTTTACCGCATCTCATGGTGGAAATTATGATGGAAAATATATTTATATATGTTATATATTTTATTTATTAGTTCTTTAAGCTTTTTTGATTTTGTACAACACATATCTTTATACTTTCCATTTTTTGTTAATATGATAATTTTGTTTGTGGAAGTGTGGAGTACCGCCCCCTCAAAGAGATATGATTCATTAAGGCACTACATGGAATGTATTAAGGATGGTTTTAGTGAATATATATTATATATATGATATAAAATTATACTTTAATAATGATATATATACATATATATACATATATGACTATTACTTTCTTTCAACACGATAATTAAACGGAAATAGTTTTCATGCATATGTACGACTTACCATCTCCACGAATGATATATTCCATTTCATGCTTCAATATTATATGGATTATTAAAATAAAAATATAACTAATATAAATTATATTTAAATCATGATTTAAATTCTGGAAATCATGATATAAGTATAAGGATTGAAAATATAACAAATTAAGACACATGCAAAAAACAAAGCGGATATTACCCGAAGTGAAACCTTAACATAGAATTATTAATGAGTAGAAAATATAAATCCATAATCAAAAAATATGTGGTATTATAAGTAATAATATAGTTCTATGATATATTTATAATAAATTTATATTTATTATATAATAAGTTTGTATGAGTACGATGACAGCCAAGACACAAGGTAATGGGATTTCATCTCACTCTTTATTTTTGTGAGATACATCCCTATTTACCACTCAATTATTTTGTGTGATATATATAATTCCCATAAATATATTCTATGAATATTATAATTAAATCTATGGTTATTTACATAACCATTTTTTTATCATTATGTCAAGGGGTTTAAGTTTCAAAAAGTTACCAAATTGGTAAAGTAATATTGTCTCAATTTTCCTTCTTTGAGACACATGCCATGTTATACACCAATATTTTTTATGAGGTGTATAAACAGAATTTGACATATTATAAAATTAATATCCATATTTTCATGATATTTTAAATCTATGTGTAATTTTATTTTCTTGTATGGGGAGTATGATTCAAAGTTATCATGTGGTAAGAGTCTATTGAAATAATCTCACCGTTTATCGAGAATGTTTATCATCACATTTTCATTAATGAAATATTATGATCCATATTTCAATAACACTCGTGACTTTTATTCTTTTATGTTTAGTCATGATTTATTCATTTATTAGTACCGTTTTTTCAATCTTTGATACTTAAGATAATTAAGAAAAGTTTTTTAAGAAAATATGATCTTACCACTCTCTTTGGTCAAAAATATGTGTTCCTTAAAAACCATGTTTTCTAAAAATGATTCCAAGAATATTCTACTAATATCTTATGATCATTAAAGTAAATTTTTAACCCTTTTTGTTTTTTATCAATGTTTTAAAAGTAATATTCTTGTCACTTTCCAAACAAGGAATTTTTCTAACCATTTACCATGTAGAAGTAATATTCCTTTTACCTCATATGGCATGTACGGATTTACCCACTTTCATTTCTTTAAAGTTTCCTTTGCATGTTTAAAAGGATAATTTTTAAGAAAATGTTTTTAAAAGTGATTTTCAAAGAACTGGTTTTCAAACCGTTTTCATGATTTCTTCATAATTTTTCAAAGTATTTTTCAAGTAAAGTGGTTTTCAAATGGTTTTCATGCTTCATTTTTAATTTTTCAAGGAAAAATGGTTTTCAAGATCCTCTTCAAATTTTTAAAGGAAAAAGGATTTAGAAATGTTTTTAATGCTTCCTTTATATGTTTTCAAGTTTATTATCATGAAAATGTTTTTCAAAATGTTTTTCATTTTAAGAAACATTTTTTAAAGAATGTGGATATTTTTCTCAAGGAATGATTTTAAAAGTTCTTTTAAAATTATTTTTCATCTTGGATAACATCTATTGGTGTTACTCATGCCTTTCTAGGGAAATGATTCAATGTTTCCATTAATATTATTTCTTTGAATGGTTTATATTTTGATGGCATGATTTTTATTAAACTTGTTTCTCTTTCATGGGTTATATTATTATGAAACCTGATTCTTTTCATGGGTTATTATTTGATTAAATGATTATGAAACCTGTATTTTTTCATAGGTTGGGATATGATTACATGTTTATGACACACATTTCATTTCATGGGTTATGATATGATTTTTTATGATTTTTTGGAACATGTATGTATGATTTAATTATTATATGGGTGGGACCTATATCTCCATCTAATGTATTGGGTAAAGATTTATATCTCATTATATAGACTAATATGGTCTTGGGAGTGAACCTTGATTACTAAGATGGCCATGGGAGTGAACCATGACTACCAACATGGAATGAGGAGTGAACCCTTGCTACTAATATGGTCGTAGTAGTGAACCATGACTACTAAGATGTAATGGGAAGTCAATCCATACTACCAAGATGGTCTTGGTAGTGATTCCTTTTCTACTATAGAAATCATATTTTATACTTATGTGTTTTCCACAATTCCAAGTTTTATTCCTATGTGATGATTTCATGGCATATATTCTTAATTTATTTTTGATTCATGCCTTATGAACTATCAATATTTATGCCATGATTCATGTTTATGATATTGTTTATGAAGGGTGTAAGAACCCGGATCTTCTTTTCAGGTATGGTTTCCTTTTTCTGGTGTTTTTTAGGAAAAGAGTAGTTTCTGGAAATTTCTTAAGTACACACCGTGTACTTTATGAGTACATGTTGTGTACTCGGTTACTGCGGGTAGCCGGGTGTTGGCTGTGTAACATCCATGCACACGACCATGTGTGGTGACCTGAAGACCACCTAATGCGAGGGACGGTGAAGGCAAGTACACGCCTTGTACTTTCTATTATTTCGTTAAACGCACCAGGGTCGCGTCTGACGGACAGAACCATCTTCTTCTAGGTCTGATTTGTCAAAGAGCGAGAGTACGGTCATGATCCTTCTTTAAGAACCCAATCAAGAATCTATCCTCTAACTCGACTTACATCAATTGTGTTGGGATCTCCTAGGTAAGATCTTTATTCTTATAGAGCTTCGTTTCCTGATTCCTCTTATTTCTCAATTTATCTCTAGTTGAACGTTTTAGACGTTTTTATAGATATACGGTGTTATTAGGTGATTCAAGGATTGAGGTTCACGTATAACAATCCTGCAACACTGAGGTAGGTGGTTTTTTCCTTTCCTTTGAAATTCTTTGAGTTATATGTGAAAATTTTCCTAATACCCTTGAACGGGGTATTGTGTGTTTATGGTTTTAGCCCTATTAATTGCCTTATATGCTTGTATGATTGAATAGAAGTTAATTAAATGATAATAGGTTTAATTTCTATGTTTTGGAGGTTTTTTCCCATGCATGTTTGTTTATGATCGTTTGGTCTTGCTTATCATGTTAGGATACCTTGTTTGTTTCTCATTCCTAGTACTATAGGATGGAGTTTTGTTTATATTCCATGCTATTATGTTGTAGACTATTAGCCAAGTAGTTCCTGAGGTTTACTTTGGATGGTATGAATTTCCATGATTTCTTAACTTACACAGGTCTGTGAGAACATGGTGTAGTAAACTATAGAGAGAATGGACCTAAGGGCTTCTCTAGAGTGTATGTTTTTACTGTTATGATGCGAGACCATAGGGGGAATTGATGTAAGTGCTTCCTCAGAGTGTTTGTAGTTCCTCGATGCAAGCCATAGGAGGAATGTGATGTAAGTGCTTCCCCAAACTACCTTTAGTTACCGATACAAGACTATAGGGGGAATTTATGGTGAGTGCTTCCCTATAGAATCTATTCTAAAGCTGAACCATAAGGGTTAGATTGGGAGTACTTCCCAGAGGGTTGCTTGTGTTTTCTAGGTAGGACCAGAGGGGATAGGATGTGAGTACATACCAGAGGGTTATTTGTTTTTGTTTATCTTCTTACTTGTCATGTGGTGTTTGAATGATTTGAAACTTTTCAATTGTTAATATTGAGTACTTCCTTGTTTACTGCTTCTTTTTCTTATTACCTACCATATATATTCACTGAATGTTAAGCACAGATCTCTTGCGGGTTTCCTACTGGTATTTATTCTCACACCCTATTTGGGTCATACTTTTGGGCCCAAAGAGATTATATTGTTGTAGGTATAGACAAGGGAAAGCACCCTTCTACTTCTGGTACTTGACTGCTTTGGAGCTGGAGAGTATGGGACCAAGTTTAGGCTTGCGATGTTGTGGATTTGTTTACTATTTTTCTTGTACTTTGGTTTAGTACTTTGTTTCATCACTGTGACGTGTTTGGATGCTTTCCTAGAAATATGTATCATGCATCATTATATATGTGCTCTAGTTTCTTATTACTTTTATTCTTCCACTGTTTACTGTTGTATGCCAATATTACTGCTTCCTCTATTGTTATCTATTTATTTTCTGTTGTGTTACTCTGCCAATGAGAGAATATTTTCCCCACTATCACACCCAAGACCCTCACTGCTAGTTGGCAGCCTCTGGCATTAGGGGAAATGTTCTTGAGGAAATGTGACCAACTGGGTATGGGGCACCTTTGGGCAGCTTCCGAAACTAGGACATTACAAAGGGTATAGTCTTGAAATGTTTTGATCACATTATCATACTCCGATTCTTAGGTTTATGCTTAAATGTCTCCCTTTTTTACTCTTAAAAATCATCTAAACTCACCCCTTTTTATGTTTCCTTTCTCATGTTATGAATATATGTATTAAGTATGATGTTTCTAAGAAGGGTGCTAGTAAATCAGAACCTAGTAAGAGATAATGTAGCTCACTTATGTACCAGCGTTCTTGTTTTCAAGTTTCCAAAGGAACTAGACTACTATAGTCTTTGGGCGTATGTTTGTATTATGATTTAAGTATATTGAAATAGTGATGTATTTTTATTTTATTTCAATACTGGGTAATTATATTATCACTTTTTATAATGTCCATTATAGGAGGATTCATACACAGCAGTTCTATAGGAAATCGAGACACAATTTGGGTAAATACCATCTCATATTGGGCAGTCTACAACCCATCAGGGTATGTATTTTCATTCTTCTGTTGACTAACCAATTTTATAATATTATCATTTTTTGAAATTAGTAACAAAATATTTCAATTTTTTGTTTTAACTTTTTTTCCAAAATCTATTATATTTTATAAAATAAAGTGAAATTGTTAATTTTATTTAAAAAAACTATTTGAAAGGTAAAATGATTTCAAATTTATCATTTCATGTGAAAATTATTTTTAATGTTTTAGGAAATCAAATGCCATATTAAGGGATTATTGTTTTAAAAATATTCTAGTTTTCAAAGTGTTTTTATGTTATCATTTTATTTGTAAAAGGAAAATGTTTTCAAAATTTCTACTTTTCAAACAGATTTATGTTCTGAAAATAAACTAACTACTAGTTTCAATTATGATTATCAATTTATGGGAAAAGGATGAAATTTTTTCAAGTAAAAATTCTATTTATTTTTAGTTTCTTAAGACCATTTTGGTAAAAGAACTGTGGGTTTATAAACATCCAAAGTTATCGCTTTATGTGTTTAACATTTTATCTAATTATCGTGGATATTTAATATATCTAAATTATTATATTTCCATGTATTATTTATTCTGATTTTGCATCCATGTATGTTTTATATTATCCCAATCCAGAGTTTAATTATCATGAGTTTTGGTTCTATCTTGTTTAGTGATGAAATTACTATATATATATATATGAATTTATATATATTTTTATGTGTTTATCCATTTTCACAATTTTAAAAATATAATTTAAAACTACAATAGAAAATTGAAAGATAACAAAATTATATTAAAATTATGTGAAAGGACTTTATAAACATGATGAGGAATGGGGAGTATACTCAAACCTTGAGGGATGTTGTCCACCAAGAAATATAGGTCCTATACAGACTTTAATATTCTAGGTTTCTATACGGTTTTGTTTTCCAAGAATGAAAAAAATTCAAAAAAATACTATATTCTTTTAATAAAAAATTATTTTTAAATATTCTTATAGTTAGTAATGTTTTATATGAAATATATTTCTTGGTTTTATTTCAAGGCATGGTTTTCAAGAAAAAATAGAATTACTATTTTTTAATTTAATTTAAATAAAAAAATTGTTTTTGAAAACTCTTTATAGCCTTTTAAGGGAGAAATTAATTGTTTTTAAGTAATATCTTATTTAAAATAATGTTTTATGTTTTTTAAGGAATTTCTTTTAAATAAATTTCACTAGTATTTTTTAAAAATGGATAATTTGATTTTAAAACTCCTTATTGATCCATTTTCTCACCCCAAGTTTTAAAATGTTTTACATAGGGTATTTAGTTGAGTAGGTGTTACTCAGGGGATAGGTGTCTATTACATGTATTTTAGTCAAAGAAAAACCAGACATGTCTTAGAAGTATTTATATTCAAGAAAAAATATATATATTTAAGTGAGATTTTTTTATAATAGTCCAACCTAACTGATCCTTGAAAATGTAAAGAATGTACATTTTTCAAGTGATGAATAATATTTTATTTAAAGAAACAATATACCATTTTTTTGCACTGGAATCGGGAACATGGGACTGGGGTGTCTCAGTTCTGGGGTGGGATGTTACAAATTTTCCTTATTAAAATGATATAAAAATTAAACTCATCCAATTATATTTCTTATTAAAGATAATGGAATGTATCATGAATATAATTTTGAGATCACTTATAGGTTATAACTATAGAGTAGTAGATTGATATATTTGGTTGAGAAGTGTTCTCGATGATAATAATTATAAGAATATCAATGTGAATATTATAGAAATAAAATTCTATAATTTTGAATTATGGGTATTAGATATTGGGTGTGTATCACACATTTTTTTATGATAAATAGAGGCTTTTAAATAGAGGATAATTCATAAAAGGAAAAGTATATCTATGTGTTGGAAATAGAGAGATAGTTTTTTCATTATAAGTTGAAGCTTATGATATAATTCTACCTATAGGATTAATTTTGGAATTATAAAATGGTTTTTGTGTTTCAATTATAAACATAAATTTGATTTATGTATCTTTTTTAGATAAGAATGGATTTTCATTCATTATTAAGAACAAGAGTTATTATATATACAAGAATGAAATGTTTTGTGGAATTGGTAATATGGGGAATGGTTTATACATTTTGTATATGGATAATATGGTTTATAAATATCTAGATAATAAGGTCAAGTTTGATTCTAAAACCAATTATATTTGGTATTTTTATCTTTTTAATATAAATGAGAAATAATTCCAAAGAATCCATAGGTATGAATTGTTAGAATCATTTGATTATAAATCAATTTAAAATTTTGAATCTTTTTTCTTCTATAAAATTATCTAAGAACCTTTTAGAGGAAAATTTTAAAGGGATATATTATTATTATTGTATCGTATACATAGTGATATATGTGGTATAATCAATATATAAGAAAGTTGTGGGTATGGGTTCTTTGTAACCTTTACTGATGAATTAAGTTGGTATGGTTATTTATTTATGATTGGACATAAGTTTGAAACTTTTTAAAAGTTAAAAGTGTTTAGAAATTAATTATAGGATTAAACAGAAAAAAGTAATAATATTTTATAATCAGATCAGAGTGTTGAATACTTGAGTAGATAATTTACTGATCATCTAAGAGATTTCGGAATTGTTTCATGACTGACTCCTCATATAACACCATAGGGGGGTGGGGCATCTAAGATGATGAATATTACCTTTTTGTACATGGTTGAACCGATGATGAGTTATTAAAACCTTATTATATCATCCTAGAGATATACTTTCGAAACTACTACATTATTACTTAAGTACATTCCATATAAAGTGGTCATGAGCATGCCAATTGAGATATAGATATGAAGGAATACCAATTTTTATTTTATAAATATTTGGGGTTGTGAAGTATATGTATGATGTTTTCTATCTAATAAACTTAACCCCAAATTTTAAATGTAATTATTTGAAACAAACCAACCTAGTCACCATATCCTGTTACACAAGTTAGTCCACCACAAGTCCCAAAGTATATTCCTAGTCTCCATGGGCTGGAAGAATGTGTCAAAGAATCAAATTCTAAATTTTGTAAATGATTTCTTCTAATTAAACAAGGAACCAAAGAAGGAATCCAACCAAGAATCCTATATAACCACTCTATATATTGGAGGAATCATCTATATGAAATAAACACTTTCAAGTGTAATTATCTTACAAATGAGGTATACTGACATACTAAAATAATAAATAAATAAATAAAAATAATAAATGGGAATAATAATAACCAAGAAAACTCATATATATCTAAAAATTTTATATAAATTCAAAGTGCATCGAAAAAGAGGAATGAAAGGGATAGAAATCTTAATAGGATGAGTATATGATGATACCCAAAATACATAACCAAAAGTATGACCAAAATAAAACCATTTTACCAATATTTATATGAAAAGTCTACATATCCCACTTGTTAAATCCTCCAATCCTAGACAAAGTTATAGTATAGAATACCCATAAACTCAAAGTGGAGCCTTTCCATTTCATGTATCAGTGGATACCTAGTCAATATACACATGAAGTGTTTATGTAGGGTATGATAAACGCATGCCCAATATAATACCAACAGAAATCAAAAAAAACTTTATAAAATAAATGATTATATGATAGTATGAAATACAAGTAAACAAAGTAATCCTTTTATGTTATGAAGAAAAACAATAAGAGATAATCACATGTATATATTTCTTTTAAAATAATAAAATTTATCCATATCTAATCAAAATATATATTTATATAAAATAAATTATAATTAAGAAAAAAACCCATTACATATTTCATGTAAAGGAATTATGGGAGACTAACTATGGGCCCACAGTAAGGAAAAATAGGATCCCTATACCCAATACAATCTATATTCATCTATTCACAAGCTACTAGCTAGAGTAAAATCTTATACTAGTAGAAGAAATTAATAGGTATAGTGTAATATTAAATTAGAGGTGATTTCATAATGGATTTAGATAGAGTAGATTCTTTAAAAATTATATCCTAGATAGAGGGGCATAATAACTAGGTACATCATAGCTAGGCAGAGTCAAATCATAACCTAGTATATGTACTTGGAACTAAAATCCCCCTAAGTACCCAATGTGTTACCATGAGGTTTCATCTAAGAAATAACCAATAATAGATTAAATATACATGTAATAATCCCACACCTCACCTCTAAATACCTTTTAAAAAAATATCCCCTTCATATTTATCCATCATCCATCAATAAAACAATTTCACATATATGTATTTCATAACAATAAATGGATACAATATTGAAGGTGTAAATCATGTAGTAAGATTACTTTGAGCATTACAAACACTAATTTATCATTTGAAAACTTTATCTAAAATATGATATTCTCCTTCTATAAACCATATCACATCATTTAATGAAAACGAATTCAATTATTTAACTATAAACAATACTTTGAATTTTCACAAACACTTGGTGTACAATATTCTAATAAATTAAAAAATTTATATGTTTTATGAAATCCCTCTTCCATGTAAAATGAAAACCAAGATAAGATAGTAAAATAATTATTTTAGAAACATCATAGATAAAAAACATAGATTTTATATTATTCAAAACATGAATTGAAATATGAAATCACTCATGGTTTTTTAAACATCTATCTATTTCAAAACCTAAAGTGGATACAATATTGAAGGTGTAAATCATGTAGTAAGAGTAATTTTAGCATTACAAACACTAATTTATCATTTGAATACTTCATCTAAAAGATTATATTATCCTTTTATAATTTATATGACATCATTTCTTGAAAAAACTTATAATTTTTTCCCTAAAAATCACACTTGGAATTTTTACAAACACTTGGTGTGAAATATTCTTATAAAATAAAAAATTATATCATTTATGAAATCACACTTCCATGTAAAATAAAAAACAAGATAAAAAATAACATAATTATTTTAGCATCATCTTAGATTTTAAATATATCTTTTATATAATTAAGAAAATGAATTGAAATATTAAATCACTCATGTTTTTTTTCAAAAAAGTGCATATAAATACCTATTAGAAAGAGATAAAATTGATAATGAACAAATTTATTCCAGTAATATAGATAAAGAGAGTCCCTAGGAATGAAAAAACAACCCCTATATTGGAACCAAGGTGTTTCAAATTACAAACCGTTTAAACATGTCTTATTTAAGGTGAAGAATATTGAAACTTGAACTTAGAGATTGGAAGAGATATTGTGTTTATTTTAAATGGACATTGATGGTGATGTTAGATTTTATTGTGACATTTTAAGATTATTGATCATTAATGGAGTCATTTGGAGTAGGATGGAGGTAATTTTGGAAAATTGTGAATCTACTTAGTATTAAACTAGATTTCTCAAAGGTTATGTATGATTAAATCAATAAGTATGAAGAGATTATATGAATAAATATGGAAGACTTAAGCTTGTGTAAGATTAACTTCAAGGTTTTTGGATCTTTTTAAGAATATATCATGCCACAGTAGGATATGTTACATTTTAATAAGTGTTATATAAGGGTAATTTGGAGAAGTGATCGTCACCCATGATGTAGTGGTATCCATCATGATGTAGTGAATTTTTTGATGAGTAAAAATTTAATTATGCCTGGATTGTTATAGATGACCACACCATAATAGGTAGGCCGTGAAAGTAGATAAAAAAATATTCACATCCTAATTTACCTCCTCTCCTCTTAGGGTGTATTTGGGATGTTGTGGTGGAAATAATGGGTATCATATTCACAAGGTTGTTCCTCATGAATCTTTCAATGGAAGATATTTGATATGGATAATGTAGTAAATATGAAAGTATTTTCATTTTTTTATATATGTAACTATTATTTCTTTGGAAGAATAAAATGAGATCGTATCTAATATCTCTTTGGTTTAATGTTTTCACTACTCCCATATATGGTATACAAGTGTGTGATGCTACTGAATTTCCTAAGACTTAATGTAACGACTGGACCCAAATAGCCACCCGAACAGTGCTAAATGGGTCGGTTGCTACTACCTTAGGCGCACCTCCCCGAACGACAAAGGCTGCCGACTACCAGTGAGGGCCTTATAGGTATAGTGGGGAGGCTATACCCTCTATAAGGATAATAATAATGGTACTGGTTCGAGTATAATAATAAAGATACAGTGGAATAAATGACTCAGTATAATCGAACCAGACCCGCAAAGCGGAAGCACATTAAATATCAATAAACATTGAAAGCAATATATATAAGTAACAGCAGTGGAAATAAACACAACAACATGGTAATCACTTGTAACTACTACTGAACAACAAAACATGCATCTAAATCATTTCATACATATCTAAATATAAATGGCGCCAATAGCTAACCAACTGTAGCTATAAAAAAGCATGCTAATACAGGAAAGTATGTAAATCATAGTAAACTCCAGCTAAAAAAGACCTCAAGGCCCATACCATCTTTATGAAATAGCTAATGCAGCCCAACTCCTGAATTTGGCCTCTTTCCTGTAGGTAAATCAATAAAGTATGCATGCGTCTTGAAGGGCCCGTGTAGGGTGTGAGAAGAATCCCAGTAGGATACCACCCAACAGTGAGTACCTAATATAAGTTTCAAAGTAGGCATGCATTTATAAGTAAAGAAGTAAGAAGAACGATGTACAAATAACATAAACCCCACTGGTGCTCAGCAACCACCATGGAGTGTCACCTACTTTGTCCAACGCTGGAATCTCTGTCATGTAACTCGGCACCATGTGCCCCCGGACACCACGTGTCTCAAGTACCAACATCCTGAAGGCATGCTTGAGAAACAGTAACTCATAGGAACAGTGATGCCTGTCCTCAATAAGTAACCAGAGGGATAGCGATGTCTGCCCTCAAAATAAGTAGCCGGAGGGATAGTGATGTATTCTCTCAAAATAAAGTATCTGGAGGGACAGCGATATCTTCCATCAAATAATGGAGAGCCTCTACCCCCAACCTGATAGCCTCAATTTTATCCCTTGAAGGCTCCCAAACTTCCACATGGCTTCCTAAGGAAATCACCCCCAAACCAATAGTACCTAAACTGCAACTAATGGGGGCCTCTACCCACACGAGTGGTCAAAACCACCTCATCACGGAGTCTCTCTCTGTGCACACTACTCAAAGTTTCTAAGTGAGCCATAATCACCAAAATAGTACCCAAGCCACAACACCTCTGACACCTCATGTCCCTGCAACCATGACGCTCAAGTCTGATGGTCTGGCCATCCCAATAACCTGGGCCATGCCCAAACTGACAGTTATCATGCCTCAAACCGACGCCCATGACGCCCAATCTCATGGTCAGAACCACCCAACATAACCCGGGCCAAGCCCAACCTATGATCAACATCACTTAACAATACCCAGGCCATGTCTAACACAACCCGAAGGTTCCAGTATATGCAATATCACACATCACATATATAATCACAATGGAAAACTTTAAATAAGAAAGAAAAGGAAATAGTTTAATTACACTAGAAAGGTGTTGTTCCATACCAGTACTGAGGTCTTGAGAGCCTCTATCAATTCATATCAAGGATTAATAAACTAAACTTATCAGATAAAACATCACATTTCAATCATAAACATTTTGGATCCCCTCAGCTAAAATGCCCCAATTGAGAAACGGTCCCTCGCCTAGACCTGCTCAAGAAAAACAGGTAAAGGGAATACCCAAAGGCATCCCATGGGTCTAATGAGCAATTTAATATTCAATATCAGATAAAACTGGGCCCTGCTCAAAATACTTGAAAATGCATTGAAGGACGCACCACCCAAATGACCACGAAAATACAAAAAGATGTATGCACCACCTACCTAAGACTCATAGGATGCTACTCCTCTAATAACAGCCTCCAATTAGGTCTGAAACGTGGTAGATCTACAAAATAATCAAAAACTCTCAAACCCCGATAACTCGTTCTAGAACAGAAATCAAGAAAAATGTCTCAAGAGGAATCAAGGCCTTACAGAGGGGGTTCCAATGGATTTAACGGTGTTCGAATCTGACCTCGGATGAAGGAACGAGAGGGAATTGAAGTTCTGGACGGCTCTCCCTGCTCGAACTCGTAAAAGGATTGAGGTTATGCCTCAATACAAGGCTACTACATGTTTTAGAGAAAAAAAATAAAATACATGACATGTACTATAAGTACACAGTGTGTATCATTTTATTGTTCATATGATGGATGAAATTTCACTGACTAACTTTCCAGAACCTGCCTTCATGAGTACACGGCATGTACCTAGGGGTTCACAGCGTGTACTTAGTTTTTATTCTCTTCCTCATCGACTAACCCACACGCCATGTATATCCCTCATACATGGATAGACTACACGGCGTGTCCAAGTAGGACACGACGTGTACTTGTTTAAACTATTCTACTCGGCCAACAAGCCTACACACCATGTATGGCCTGCACACGGTCATAGGTACACGGCGTGTCGATAACTACACGTCGTGTAGTAAAATATTCCTACACGGTCATCACACGGCATGTACTCGGTGGCACACGGTCGGTGCTCACCCAACCCATACATGTTGTGTACTCTATAGTACACTGCGTGTAGTCTGGAAAATTCTAGAATATCCCAGGTTTTCCTAGTTTTCTTAGGAACAAGTCAAAAATTCAAACAGGGTCAGGATTTTGACCCGTTCTAAAAAATCGGGTTCTTACAATCTCCCCACCTTAATATAGCTCATCCCGAAGCTATCAAACGAAACCCAGAGATGGAACCGAACATACCACCCTGATCAAAGTAACCCGAACTTCCCAAGTCTCAAAGGTTCTAGCTAAATTCCTCAAGGGTCTTCCCACTTTAGGAATTTCCTAACTCAGTCTCAACATGAAAAACTCAAAAAAAAAAAACAAAGGTCCACTAACCTGTTTTCCGGAAGCATAGTCTTTCCATGACAATTAATCACCCCTACGCCTCATTGGTGCTCCTGTGTCGTTCCTGACACCCAACGTATCCCACACCGCATCAGTGTCTACCTCCATGAGGTCCTGCATCCCATGGATGCTCAAAAATGAACCTGGTGCCTAGAACCTCAAGTTACTCGCATCCTCAATGCCCTGATGCCCAAGGCACCTCAAGTAACCCGCATCCTCGATGCCTTGATGCCCATAACACCTCAAGTAACCTACATCCTTGATACCCCTGATTCTAGGCATCTCATACATATATATAAATATATCACGCACCCGATATGGTGCCAATCCCACTGACTAGTGTCTAGTCAGTCCACATAGATCATGTGCATCACGTGCACTCAAAAAAGACATGCCTCTACAGGTCATGCCAAAAAGGAAACATGGAAATCATGGCCACACCCGTGGTGTACCTCTAACTGTTGTCGGCTCACCATCCTGGTCATCCTCTGGAAGCTCCACAATGTGCACCTCGCCGAAAGTATAGATGTCTGATGCATGAACTCCCTACAGTGCTACTCCAGCCACCAGCCACTGACCCCTCAGCCGGATCCTGTTGTCTCTGTCACATCCTCCATGTGCAAATGAACCTCGGATACCCTCTCTTGGTACTGAAACTGATCCAACTCCAGATGCCACCGTCTGTCCTGGACCCTGTCTTTCGGCTATCTGAGAGGGTTTCCTATAAAAACTATCAAGATTTATGACCAATACACATGCCTGACACTCCTTTGGATGCCCATAGAAGTGAGTCTGAACATGTCATGGCTGTACACACTAAAATAAAACCACTAAAGAACTACTGCAAGGTGGTCTAGCTGAGTCCTTGTCCTGACTGCCCTACTGAAACTCATCCCTTCCTCGCTTCCTTCTATCTGAACCCTCACCTGAAGCTGTCGTCTGGCTAACCTGAGGCCTATCCCTCTAGTTTCCCTCCGCTATGAGTGGCTAATTAACTGCCTCTAAAAAAGAACCCAACCTAAAGATATTTACCTGGATCCGAATGACGTGTCATAATTCATCCTCGAAGCACCTCACCCTAGTCACGTCATATCTTACCATACCAGGTGAAAAGAGAGACAGCTTAGTGAAAGTAGTTGCATAGTCCATGATGGGCATGTCTCCCTACTGAAGACTCAATAACTCTTGAGCTCTCTCTACTCTCAGTGTCTCTGGGTAAAAGTGATCAAAGAACCTGTCCTCGAAGTCCTTCCATGCTAGTCCCTCTTGCCTGTGAGCCTGAACCTGCGCATCCCACCAACGCTTTGTCGGTCCTCGTAGTATGTATGTTGCTAGCTTGACCCTCCTCCCTAGAGGCATCTTGAGCTACTCAAAGATCATCTGCATGCTCTCTATCCAGTTCTTAGCTTCCTGCGGACCACCCTCACCCTGAAAAAGTGGCGGGTGCTGTGACTAGAACTCCCACGTCAAATATGCCATAGATGGCTCTGTACCCTGAACGCCTCTGTCAATCCCCTGCAAGACATGCACCAGGCTATATCGAAGCTACTCGTCGAGCCATGGTCTAAACGCTGCCAAACTTAGATGTAGTCCTGCCTGCATTGGATCATAGACCTGATCCTGTCCTTGAGCCTATACCTGTGGCTCCTGCTCTGCCTACACCAGATCTTAAACCTGATCCTGCACTTGTGGAATTATGTCATCACCCTTCTGACGCTCCATCGAGACGTCTAAGAGGAACCCAATGAATACCATAAATGGTTAGACAACCCACATACATAACAATTTATACATATATAATGCAGATAAGTAAATCAGTAAAAGTAAGTGCATAACTACTACCCTTACTCTCCCCCACCGCAACCATGCCCCATGGCATTCTGGCCTCGTGGCCTCCTTACCCACCTTTAACAGAGCCAAGTATCAAAAGTACCTCGAGCCATGCCCGTCCCGAAAACCAACGTTGCCTCAAACCGACGACAGAGTCGCCCAATCCTGGTGATCAAAATCACCTCAACTGATAGTACATTCCTGCTCGTATAAGAGTTTGACCCAAATACCCTGTCACATGCAATTCTACAAATATATAAATCATGGCATACACATTGTAACAAAAAATCAATTCTATCAATAATTTCACCTATTCACATTTCAAAGCATATAAATAATGGCAATTTGATATTCCTCACATGGAATTATCACTTCACAAAGCATACATGCAGTTATGAAATTGAAGTACCCTACAATGTGCCTATCAAAAGCCAACCAAAAAAGCCTTTCTATACTAGGAAAAGGTCCAATTATCCCTTACCACACCGGTTCAAGGGTCACATATCACAATCAATAACACCACACACCAAGTGATCCACCGAGGTGGAAATCATGCAAACTGTAATCTAAGAAAAAGAAAAACAACAATTATCACCCATGGAAACTTGGTCCATCCCTTGTACCTGGGGCTACAGGCACCCAAGAACAAGCTAGAAACCCAGTTCTAGTAACAACCTATCTCCAGTATACCATATCTCAAATAGTGAAACCAGAAAAAATAAAAGAGAAGTCTCAATATAATAAGTAGATAGTAAAACACTACTGCTAAATCCCTGTCAAGAACTCCTCTGATACCACTTTGTAACGACCCGGACCCGAACAACCACCCAACAGTGCTAAACGGGTCGGGTGCTACTACCTTAAGCGCACCTCCCCGAATTCCAAAGGCTTCCGACTAGCAGCAAGGGTCTTATAGGTATAGTTGGGAGGATATACACACTCGGAGGATAATAATAGTAGTACTGGTCCAAGTATAATAATAAAGATGTAGTGGAATAAACGACTCAGCAGACTTGAACCAGACCTCTAGAGAAGAAGCACATTCAATATTAATAAATAGTGGAAGCAATAAATGTAAATAACAGCAGTGGAAATAAACACAACAGGATGTTGATCACTTGTAACTACTACTGAACAACAAAACATGCATCCAAAGAAGGTCATACATATATAAATATAAAGGGTGCAAATGGATAAACTACTGTAGCTATAAATAAGCATGATGATACGGGAAAGTACACAAAACATAGTAAACTCCAGCTAGCCAAGACCTTAAGGTCCATACCATCTCCATGAAACAGTTAATGCATCCTAGCTCCTGAAGCTGGCCTCCTTCCTGCACGTAAATCCATAAAGTCTGCATGCGTCCCGAAGGGCCCGTGTAGGGTGTGAGACAAATCTCAGTAGGATACCACCCAATGTTGTGTACCTAATATAAGTGTTTAAGCAGGCATGAATTTATAAGGAAAGTAGTAAACAGAACAATGTACAAATAACACAAACCCCACTAGTGCTCAGCAGTCACCATGGAGTGTCACCTGCTTCAGCCAATGCTGGAATCTCTGTCATGTAACCCGGAACCATGTGCCACATGACACCGCGTGTCTCAAGTACCAACGTCCCGAAGGCATGCCTGAGAAATAGTAACCCATAGGAACAACAATGCTTGTCCTCAATAAGAAACTGGAGGGACAACAATGTATGCACTCAAAATAAGTAGTCGGAGGGATAGCGATGTTTGTCCTCAAAATAAAGTATCCAGAGGGACAGCGATATCTGGCCTTAAATAATGATGAGCCTTTTCCCCCAACTCGATAGCCTCAATGCTATCCCCTGAAGGCTCCTCACCTTCCACGTGGATTCCTATGGAAAGCATCCCCAAACCAATAGTACCTAAACCGCAACTAATGGGGGCCTCTACCCACACGAGTGGTCAAAACTACCTCATCACGGAGTCTCTCTATGTGCAAACTACTCAAAGTTTCTAGGTGAGCGATAATCACTAAAATAGTACACAAGCCACAACACCTCTAACACCTTGTGTCCTTGCGACCATGAAACTCAAGTATGATGGTCTCGCCATCCCAATAACTTGGGCCATTCCCAACCTGATAGTCATCCTACATCAAAACGATGCCCAAGATGCCCAATCTCCTAGTTAGAACCACCCAACGTAACTCGGGCCAAGCCCAACCTGTGACCAACATCACTCAATAATACCCAGGCCAGGCCTAGCATAACTTGAAGGTTCCAGTATATAAAATATCACACATCAAATATATAATCACAATAGAAAACTTTAAATAGTAAATACAACGAAATAGTTGAATTACACTAGTGTTGTCCCATACCAACAATGTGGTATTGAGAGCCTCTAACAATTCATATCAAGTCTTAATAAACTAAACGTATCAGATAAAACATCACAGTTCAATCATAACCATTTTGGCTTCCCCTAGCCAAAATGCCCCAATTGAGCAACGACCCCTCGCCCAGCCCCACTCAAGAAAAACAGGTAAAGGGAATACCCAAAGTCATCCCATGGGTCTAATGAACAATTTAATATGAAATATCAGATAAAACTGGGTCCTGCTCAAAATACCTGAAAACACGCCGAAGGCCGCGCCACCCAAATGACCACGAAAACACAAAAAGAGGTATGCACCACCTACCTGAGACTCATACGATGCTAATCCTCCGATAATAGCCTCCAATTAGGTCTAAAATGTGGTAGATCTACAAAAGAATCAAAACCGCTCAAACCCCAATAACTTGTTCTCGACTAGAAATCAAGAAAAACGGCTCAACTGGAATTAAGGTCTTACCAAGGGGGTTATAACATATTAAATGGTGTTCGAATCCAACCTCAAACAAAGGAACGGGAGGGAATTGAAGTCTTGGACAATTCTCCCCACTCAAACCCTTTAAAGGTTTGAGGTTCTACCTCAATACAAGACTACTGCCCATTTTAGTGGAAAAAAATACACGGTGTGTACTATAATTACACGGCGTGTATCATTTTACTGTTCGTATGATGACTGAAATTCTTACAACTTACTTTCCAAAATCTTTCAACATGAGTACATGACATGTACCTAGGGGTACATGGCGTGTACTTACTTTTTCTTTTCTTCCTCACCGACTTACCCACACGCCATGTATATCCCTCATACATGGCTAGACTACACGGTGTGTCCAAGAAGGACACAGTGTGTTATTGGATAAACGATTCTACCCAGCCAACAGGCCTACATGCCATGTATGGCCTCCACACCGTCACGGGTACACGGTGTGTCGATAACTACACGTTGTGTAGTAAGAAATTCCTACACAGTCATCACACGTCTTGTACTCGGCGGCACACGGTCGGTGCTCGCCCAAACCATACACATTGTGTACTCTATAGTACATGGATTGTAGTCTGGAAAATTCAAGAATATTCCAAGTTTTCCCAGTTTTCTCAGGAATAAGTTAAAAATTCAAATAGGGTCGGTATTTTGACCCGTTCTAAAAACTTGGGTTCTTGTACTTAAGGGGGAAATAAATTATTGAATATTGATATAAAGGGGTAAAATTCTTTATTAGGGTCTTTATAAAATCATATATACATGAAATTAATTAGTTATACATCCATGAAGTAAATTTATAATATGTTTTATAATTCTTTTTCCTGAGAAAAAAAGGTGAAAGAAGTGAAGTTGTAAGTACTTTAAAATGAATTTAATTATTTTAAGATTCATCCAAGTGAGAATATAGATGATTTATTCAACAAAATCATTGATGTTTTTGGAGATATTCATGTATTGGGAGATGATTTAAAGGATGTACATATTGTGAATTGAATATTAAGGATATTACCACCTTTCTATAATATAAATATGTTAACTCTTAAATAAGGAAATCTTACAGATTTATCTATTGATTATTTTCAAGACAATATCATCCCTTATAAAATTTAAGTGAAACAAAAAAGTTCATCAAGTACCTCAAAGGAAATGGAATTTAAATCCCTATAGAAGTTTAATATTTATAAAGTTTTAAGTGAATAATAAGATGTAAATAATAAGTTTTTTTCTCTTATGGTGAGAAAATGTAAGTGACATTGTAGTGACCCTAGCTTACCAACCCTGATCTCATGTCTACTTTACTATACTGGTATAAGATATAAGCAGTTGAACCCTAGAGTACTAAATAGTTTAGTATTCTTAGTAAATTATATAAATACTTGAAATTATCATTACAATTGAAAATATAAAAGAGAAAAAGTTTTTTCTTTGATAATTCCATTATTCCTCCTAGTGTATCTCTACATATCAATCAAAATATACTTCTTAATATCCTGGGGAGAATAAAAGATAATAAAGGGATGAGATCAAATGCTCAGTAAGGGTAAGAGTATAGTGAAAACTATGAATAAATAAGGAATAACCAACATGGAAAGGTAAATAATTGAAACATGTGACATTTAATCAATAACTTGAGAATAATATGGAATGAATAAATGATGATCAAATAATTCCATATAAATAATCTCATGATATTGAAACTTAAGCATAAATATTATAACTAATCGAATATTCACGTGGAATATCAATAACATTATTAATAATGATGTAATGCATAATGATGGACATATAAAACATGTCATTGAGTCCTTGTTCCAACAAATCTAAATAAATGGGTAAGGCCTTGGATAAAACCCAATCTATTTTGTCTCGTGAGACCTACCAATACATCGAGGGGATATAGCAGTCCCCACTCATCACCTACTAAGTAAAATGCATTCCTTATGTAAAAGAGGTGAAACATAATAAATATAAATATTCATATTGAAAACTAATATAAATTTTTTTAATACTTACCCCAATAAATAAAGATAATACTAAATCATCCTGAATAAAATGAATATTATCAATATAGTACATCCCCAATCAAACTGATCATAAAACATCCAAAAAAATAATAAAGATGATATCATTAGAGTATATCCCCATTAAATTATAAGTTACATAAAATGACATCTTATAAGATGTAAAATAATTTTGAAAGATCACTTAGATAATTTTTTTATGCAAATAACATTTTCCTTGAAAATCACCCTTTTATTTTAAAACTATAAAATTCATAGAATATTTTCAAAATCCTTTTCATTGAAAATATCTTTAAAAAACTAATAATTTTTAGAATATCAGGAAAAAAATTATTTAAAAAAAATTATTTTCAATTTTCAAATGATGTTTTAAATAAATGACCACTATGATGGTGGTTAATTTCATACATGTCATATAAGTTAAAAATAACATTCCTTTTTCACTGTAAAAAGGTTTAAAAAGTTCCATGTTCAGAAAACTAAAAGAAGATTCATTTAAAACCATTTTTAAAAATGTAAAACATGGGTAAAAAATTCTTTAATAAATCATTTGTAAATGTTAAAACAATTTTAGAAAACGTTTTTTTGGAATAAAAAGGACTTTCAACTAAATAGAGAAATAAAGTCATGTTTTATTAAAAATATTTTCTTAATAATTTTAAGTGCCAAAGAGAGGGAAAATGGTACTATTAATTAAAAAAAATTCATTAATAACCATATGAAAAAAATATATTGATTCTATTATAGAGATATAAAATAATTACCCTAGGTAGACTTAAACAAAAGAAATCCTGAATAATGATGAGATTGTGAAATAAACTCTTACCACTTTGGTAACTTTTGAATCATAAGACCCATAAAAGAAATAAATTAAAATGAAACATTAAATAACATGAAGAAAAATATATTTTTTATATAAAATATAAAAATTTGTAGTATAAACACCACACAAAGTCATAATTGGTGAATATGGTATATGTCTCGTGGAAGTAAAAGTGAGACGAGAAACCCTTACCAACTGTTCAAATTCCTTCCTATGTGTCTGAACATCCTATATAATAAATATATGTTTATTACCCATCCATTAAAGAACCATAATAATATATATTATACCATATATTATTTACTTATCATAATTTACCACTCATTTATTATCAATTCTTTGTTAAAATCATTGTTTTGGGTGATAATTGCTTCATTTTTCAAGTATGTTTTGATTCTGCAATTTTTTTCATTTTAATTTAACCATGGTTGAATTATATCCAGAATTTCAATTATGCTATAAATATCATATATATTCATTATATATCTATTAATATTAATCTATAAAATTTATTGATAGAAAATTGATCACACCGTTCATCGAAACAGTAGGTTGTTCGTACGCATGAATGCACTTTCCATTTTTCTAAAAAGATTAAATGAAAGGAAAATAAATATTAATTAACCTTTAAAGAATCATTATTATGTTATATATATAATTTATATCAATAAAATCTATCTTTATTACCATCCATTTAAAAATAAAGGAAAAACATTTGGCATCACTACGTGGAGGCGGTAGTCCACACGTATGCATGAGCGACATTATTGATTTCTAATAAATTAAAAGTTAAGAAGTTAGTTGTGATATATTATTTATATAAGTATGTTTATATAATAAATATCAAATATATTCACCAACTCTTATCCTTACTTTCTTCTATGTAAAGTGTAAGCTAAAAATGAATCACATCCCTTCGCGAGGTGGTAGTCTGTCATACACACAAGAAACGTTATCGTATCCCTCATGGAAAGAAAAGTAAGAAGGTATATGTGATATGATAATTAAATAATGATAATAATATCCTAAATATCATATAATTTTTTTAATACATCATTACATCCATCCCTGGATGATGGTGATGGAAAATGAATGACATCAGTCATGATGCAGTAGTCCATTGTACACATAGTGACCATATAATCACATCACTAGTCTATATGGCCACCATGAAAAGGGACCCTAGTCATAAAAAATATGTCTAGTATTCTTTCCTTGATAAATTTGGAAGTTTATAGGGTTGAATTCACATGTCATGTAACATACCGGATCTAGGTGCCACACAACAGGTGCCCCGAACCCGGTTGGTCACATGACCTCAAGTGCATTTCCCCAAACACCAGAGGATACCGACTAGAAGAAAGGGCCTAAGACTAATAGTGGGGAAATTATTCCCCCACTTGTCAAAGTGTAGCGCGGTGGTAAAAAATGTAAACATACAAAAGTGGAAGAAGTAAACAATATATACCTGAAATTGACAATGGAGTTGAAGTAAAAGATAACCAACGGTCATATATATGATGATGAAACATGTCTCTAATTCTAAGAAAGCAACCAAAATAGGATACACTGTAATCTAATACAATACATCATAAGGTAAAAAGTACAGTAAAACAAAACCAAAGCAGTGTAACAGGAACGCAGTACAATCACATGCCTAAGCTCGATCCTATGCTCTCCTACTCCTCTACAAAAATCATGTACCTGTGTAGGGACCCTTGACCTTATCGACACCTGCAGCAATATAATCTGTTTGGGCCCAAGACATGACCCAAATAGGGTGTGAGAAATAAATCTCAGTAGGCAACCACCAAAGGCTAGTGCCCAATTGTCAGTGAAAATGTGCAACAGCAATGTGCAATAATGAAATGAAGTAAACTATGAAGTACTCAAAAGTAACCATTCCTACCAGTTACATTTCCATTTTAATAATTATTTAACAATTCAATATAATTGAATTCTAAGTTTTTTGAGACTCGACCTCGACTGAAAATCTCTTATACCATTGCCATAGAAAAAACCACAATAGGCTATCTAACTAGTAAAAGATAATAATAATTCCAAGCATGTGCTTTATCTTGACAGGTACAACATAAAAAATCACCATAGTGAATATTTAAAGAAAACATTGTCCTCATACATGCAAGTCCTTACCCTCAAGCAGGTAGAAACGAAACCCTCCAGTTATTACCTTCAGGCATAACGAATATTTCCCTCAGGCATACAAGATATCACCCTTAGGCACAGAAGCTACTTCCCTCAGGCATAAGAAATTTTTTCCTCAGGCTAAACCCCTTAGGATAAATAAAACATTTCCCTTAGGTTAAACAAAACACTTCCCTTAGAAAAAAACACTTCCCTCAGTCATTTCATAGGAAAATCAAGTAACTGGGCCTAGCCCAATGCATAAGTAAGAAATTTATATATGTTTCCTCTCAAGAAAACTCAAAACATGCTATAATCATGGTATACCCATAGGTATCCTAGGCAAACGGCTAAACAAGGGAAACGTACCCTCGGGGTGGCCCTAGATCAAATCAACGATCTCAACAATAGTTTATAATTATTCATTAGATTACCTATGCAATTATAGGTATCTCAATAGTCAAAATCTCATCCATACAACACCCCGAACATGGGCGTGTGGCACAAAGGTACTCAAAATCAACTCGAAATTTAGAATTAAACATAAGACTGCATACCTCGATCTCCTCTGATCGATATACGTGAAAGAAGCCTCCTGAAACAACCAATAACGATGTAGATATGAGATAAAAAATTACCCATTAAAACCTAAATAAATTCCCTTAGGAAAATAATTGGAAGGAAATATTCAAGAAGAGGGAAGACCTTACCTGTTCGGTTCAAACGAGATTGACGGCAGAAGAATCGGAGTCCCAGTGAGCGATCGGGAGCTCCTCCAAGTCTCAGCCTCCTCTCTTGCTGCTCCTGGTGAGCCCTCTGCCTCCTCTGTTGAAAGAGGAGGCTACTACCTATTTTTAATGAAAAAACATAAATATACGGCATCTAATCTCAAGTACACGGCATGTACTATCCTTTTTAATTGTTCCTCTGGCGTCTACTTTCCACCGCCTCACTATTCATCTACTGACTGATTATACAACATGTATTACTAAGTACACGGTGTGTGGTTAGTTTTTACACCCTTAATTTCCGAAAAGCCTACACACCCTGTATTCTCATCCCACACAGCCAAAGTACACAGAATATGTACAAAATTACATGGCGTGTGCCCATAAATTTGGGATTTTTCCCACATTTCCCCTATTTTCTCAAAAACACTTAAGGAAAAGGAAAATAAGAAACACGTACCTCAAGAATAAGAACTGGGTTTTTACAAACTTCCACCCTTAAATAAATTTTTCCCTGAATTTCCCTTCAAAGGGTGGTGAAGATAAAGCTGATAACAATTTTGTCCATTGAGCACATACGTCGGTCTCCCGCTCCCAGGTTTCGTCCTGCACTCGGCCATGCTGTCATAGCACCTGTGCGAGAGGAACTGACCGGCCTCAGAGAGCCTTCTTGCTCCTATAAACAATACAAATCAGATGCTTCTCAAAGGATGAATAAACCTGAAGTTCAACCTCCTTGGGCTGAAAAATGTGAGATGGGTCTGACTGATAACGGCGCAGCAGAGATACGTGGAAGACATCGTGCATGGCCCGGTACCTCTATGGTAACTAAAACCGATAGGCAACTGGACCAAATCTATCCATAATCTCAAATGGACCTATATACCTCAGTGAAAGCTTACCCTATATCCTGATCCACCTGTGTCCCAACCTCGGTGAAACACGCAAGAAAACCTGATCCCCGACCACAAACTCCAAGGTTCGTCTGTGGCGATCAACATAAGATTTCTGAGGAGACTGTGCAGTAGTCATCTGCTTCTGAATCAACTGGACCTACTCTAAAGTCTCATGCATGAGATGTAGTCCCAGTAAAGTTGCCTCACCTGCCTCCTACCAGTACAAGGGTGATCGGCCTATCCTACAATATAAAGCCTTGTAAGGTGTCATCTCAATATTTGCCTAAAAACTATTATTGTAGGAAAACTCGACCAGGTGTATGTGCTTCTCCCAAGATCTCCTAAAGTTCAGAATGTATGCATGCAGAATTTCCTCTAGAACCTGTATTGTACGCTCTGATTAGAAATCGGTATGAGGGTGGTAATTTGTGCTCAGAATCACCTGTGTACCCAGTGCCCTCTAAAAACTCTTCTAGAAACGAGATGTAAAATAGGTGTCCCTATCTAAAATGATAGAACGAGGGACCCCATGAAGATGTAATACCTTTTAGATATACAACTTCCCAAGCTCATCAACACTGAAGGTCTCCTTGATCGGAAAAAAGTGAGCTACCTTCGTAAGTCTATCTGCAAAAACCCATGCGGCATCATTACCTCAAGGTGAACTCAGCAACCCGGTCATGAATTCCATCGCGACATCATCTCATTTCCACTCTAGAAAGGGTAACTATTGTAATAGTCTGGATGGCCTCTGATTCTCCACATTCACCTCCTAACAGGCGGAACATCTCATAACAAAACTAGCTACCTCTCTTTTCATACCCAGCCACCAATACTAACGTCTCAAGTCACGGTACATTTTGGTAATGCCAGGATGCACTGTCCAAGCTGAAGCATGAAATTCAAACATCAACTCCTCGCATATATCCCCTGGAACCCACACTCATCCATGGATACGTAGTAACTCGTCATCTCCTATCATCCAACCAGGAGGAGGGTCCTCACTTGCCACCGAATCTCGTATAACTAGGCCTTCTGAATCTGATAGTTGTCTCATCCTCACTCTATCCAGGAGGGTTGAAGTCACAACTAAGGATGTAAGATAGGTTCTCCACTGACCATTGCGCACCTCCAAATGCATCTTAGAGAACAAAGACATAAGCTTCCACTCACCACTGGCCTCCTGCACTGCCTGTATCTAAGTCCTCCTACTCAGTGCATCAGCTACTGCATTACCCTTACTAGGTGTATAGGCAAGATCAAAGTTGAAGGACTGAAGGTATTCAACCCAACTTCGATGTCTCAAATTCAATTCACACTGGGTAAGGATGTATTTAAGACTTTTGTGGTCCGTAAACACCACAAAATGTTCTCCTAAGAGATAATGTCTCCAAAAACGTAACGCATGAACAACTACAGCCAACTCGAGATCATGCATCTGGTAATTCCTCTCATGTGGCCTCAACTTCCGAGACCCATACGCAACTACTCGATCACCCTATATCAACACTGCTCCTAGCCCAATATCGGATGCATCACAGTAAACTGTATAGCTCTTCCCATGCTCTGGAAGTATCAGGATTGGTGCTGATGTCAAACTTCCCTTGAGCTCCTGAAAGGATGTCTCACAAGATTTTGACCAAACAAACTTCATACCCTTCTTAGTAAAACCCGTCAATGGTGCTTCTAAGCAGGAGAAGTCCTGTATAAAGTTCCTGTAGTAACAATCCATCCCCTATAAACTCTGTATTTCAAACACGTTCTTAGGTTTCTCCTAGGGAACTACTGCTCTCAATTTCTCTAGGTCTATCGCAACTCCTGCCTCTGAGATAATATGACCCAGGAAGTGAATCTGGTCCATCAAAAAGTGAAACTTTGAGAGATTAGCATATAACTGATGCTCTCTCAGTGTACTCAGTATGATATAAAGATGGGTGGTATGGTCATGTCGAGTGTGAGAGTACACCAATATATCATCCATGAAGACTACCACAAAAGAATACAGATATTGGTGGAACACATGATTCATCAGAGCCATAAAAACTACTAGCGTGTTTATGAGTCCGAACGGCATGACTAAGTACTCGTATAGAACATATCTACTTCGAAAGGCTGTAAGCAGTATGTTCGACAGTCTAACGTGCAACTGATGATATTCGGATCTCAAGTAAATCTTTGAGAACACTCATGCTCCTCGAAGTTGATCAAAAAGATCATCAGTCCTTGGTAAGGGATATCAGTTATTCACCATCAATTGGTACAGTTTCTGATAATACACACAAAGTATGAGGGTACCATCCACCTTCTTAGCAAAAAGGAAAAGCGAACCCCAGGGAGAAATACTGGGTCGTATGAAACCCTTGGATTGTAACTCCTATAACTGCCTCTTGAGCTACTATAATTCTGGTGTAGCCATCCTATAAGGAGGAATGGACACCAGTGCCACTCCTGGCACAAGATCAATAGAGAAATCCACCTCTTGCTTTGGAGGTATACCTGAAAATTCATCCAGGAAGACATCCATAAAACGATTAACCATTGGATGGAAATCCTTCTGACAAGTTCCCTGGTCATCCATATATAAACTCACAATCTGGACCATCACTCCACCTCGCCCACGATGCTCAGGTCCAGCTCAGCTCGCCTGGACATCCCATTTTCCCTTGTATAGAAACTCTCTGCCCTCTAGTGATGTGAAACTCACCCTACGATGATAGAAATCTACAAAGGCTCTAAAGGGTACCAAACAGTCCATCCTTATAATTACATCATAGACTGTCATCTCTAAGACATAGAGGTCCCATAGAAAGTGACACCCACCAACCTCTAGGGGCACTCCTTGCACTAACGCACACATTCCATTCTAATTCCCAATGGAGTGTCTAGCATCATGATATCAGAAGAAGAAGAAGAAACACAGAGCCCAAGGATATCCACAACAGGCACAGATATAAAGCTATGTGTATCACCAGTATCTAAAAGTACATAAGATAAAATAGAAGCAACTAGAATAGTACCTCTGACAGTGAAAGGTCCGGGATCCTACTCCTGTTGGTTCTATTACACTGCATACGTCTGCCCAGTTCTATGACCCTATGACACAGCCTGGATACCCTAAGCTGACCCACCCTGCTGTCTCTGAGATCCGGGTGTCTGGCTACCACGGCCACGACCACCACCTCGTCCTGAACGTCCTAACATATTCCAATTCCTAAACTGGTAAGAAGTTGTTGGCCCTACTCATGCACATGGAGTCTACACAGAACCCCTCTCACTAGTCCCTAGTGGAAACACCTTGAAAAAACATTGAATATGAACCTTCTTGCCGCAAGCTCGGCACTCCACTAGGTCACATGGACACTGAGGTATTTTTTGCCCCTCTTTACTACACCGGTAGCATACCGCCTGGATACCAGAAGATGCATCCCGCGTACTCTGATCTCCTCGGACGGTCTGCATCATCCTCATAAAACCCTCTCGGAATTTTGCATCAGCACCTGTGTCTGGAATGACGGCTGGTTCCAAGACTGGAACAACGGGAGGATCTATAGGTAGTCCCTGATCAGTTGTGTCTGGTGTCTGATCATAACCTTGCAATTGGCATACAACCAGAGGACATCTCTGTGGCATGAATTTGTAAGGTCAAACTCACACCTTAGATCAAGATCATCAACGACTAAAAACTGGAAGCGTAAGAAGGGAACAAGAGAAAGAAAACATTCAAGTTTTACAAAACAAGACTACATGGTGTGTATAATAACTACATGGCGTGTTACCTTAAGTCTTTCACATGGGTGTGTACTTCTGCCAGACCTGGTTGTGTAACACCCCAAACACTTGGAGTTTTTTCATTACACACAGCGTGTACTTGAATTTTCTTCCCCTTCCCGAGTCCTTCTACATGGATAAGCCACACGGCTCCCCTTAGAACAAGGTCACACAGCATGTTTGTTCCAGACACGACGTGTACTAGACGAGCTTCACCGACTCCTGTTGTTCGTGACATGGCCGAATACACAGCTCACACTACACGACATGTTCCAAAAGGACACTACATGTACTAATTAGGTTTCAACTGCCCGTGTTGTTAGTGACACAGTTGGATACTCAGATTACACTACATGGCGTGTTCCATACGGACACGGTGTGTACTAGAAAAGATAACATCGACCTGTGTTGTTAGTTACACGATTGGATTCCAAGATTACACTACACGACGTGTTTATAATTGACATGATGTGAATCACCTAAGGTTTCTCCATCCATGTTGTTAGTTACACGGTTGGACACAGGGTCAACCGTACACGACATGTAAAACTGGTACATGGTGTGTTCCCACAAGAACTTCCCTATCCCCTATCTATTCCCACACAGCCTATGACACGGTTAGAGACAACACGGCGTGTACATAAGGTACACGATGGGTACTTAAGAAAAACAGTTTCTTCCTGAATAGAAGAACACATGGTGTGTAATCAAAACTACACGACATGTATTCTGGGTTTTTCCAGATAGTAAGCCTCAGAAACTACTCTGGAGCCCATAAAAACACTAAAACGAACACCCAAGTGAAAAATTCCGATATGTGAGGGCCCATAATCCCCACGAATCAAATTTTGGAATCTTATAAATGTTATAAACAAGGTAAACAAGTCAATTATCCACCAAATTCCGGTCAATTAGTGCCCATAACACCTCAAGAACCAAAGTTTGGCATTCATTCTAACAAATCCTCACACAAACGATACCCTATCAAATAGAGGGTATTTTTATTCAAGGAAACTATCACAATAGAATGCATCTCTAGAACAACATATATCAAAACAACATAAAATCACTGATGCACCCTATATGGCATGGCAAGTATGCATGACATGTGATTTCTAAGATGTACCTATATGATGCATGAGATGGCATACCCTCATCTCATCGGGTTGGAACAGAAATAGAACCTCAATAACATCAACAATAACAGCACAATTCTTGTGAATCACTCAAGGTGAAATCAAATTAACTGTAAAAATTGCAACACCAGAAAAATTGAAATTAAACGACGTAGATTGGCTTTTCCATGTACACGGGTTAGCTACTCCCGGGCACAGCTTATTACCAAGTACTTATTCTATCATATCCCTGGCTATAGACTCCAAACAGTAAGTCAAGAAGAGAAGAATTCCTCTTATACCACTTTCTAATGTCTCAGATCTGTGTGCCACACAATAGGTGCCCTGAACCTAGTTGGTCACTTGACCTCAAGAGCATTTCCCCAAATGCCAGAGGATGATGACTAGAAATGAGGGCCTAGGACTGATAGTGGGGAAACTATTCCCTCATTTGTCAAAGTGTAGCGTAGTGGAAAAAAATATAAACCTACAAAAGCGAAAGCAGTAAGCAATATAGACCTAAAATGGACAACGAAACTGAAGTAAAAGATAACCAATAGTCATATATATGATGATGCAACATGTCTCTAATTCTAAGAAAGTAGTCCAAACAGGATACACTGTAATCTGATACAATACAACACAAGGTACAAAGTACAACAAAACAAAACCAAAGAAGTGTAATAGGAACACAGCAGCATCGCAAGCCTAAGCTCGGTTTCATGCTCTCCTACTCCTATACAACAATCATGTACCTGTGTAGGGACCCTTTCCCTTATTGACACCTGCAGCAATATAATCTCTTTGGGCCCAAGACATGACCCAAACAGGGTGTGAGAAATAAATCCCATTAGGCAACCACCAAAGGCTCGTACCCAACTGTCAGTGAAAATGTGCAACAGTAGTGTGCAATAATGAAATGAAGTAAACTGGGAAGTACTCAAAAGTAACCATTCCTACTAGTTACATTTCCATTTTAATAATTATTTAACAATTGAATATAATTGAATTCTGAGTTTTCTGAGACTCGGCCTCAACCGACAATATCCTATACCAGTGCCACAGTAGAAACCACAATAGAATATCTAAAAAGTAAAAGACAATAATAATACCAAGCATGTGCTTTATCTTGGTAGGTACAACATAAGAAATCACTATAGTAAATATTCAAAGTAAACATTTTCCTCATACATGAAAGTCCTTACCCTCAGGCAATAAGAAACGAAACCTTCAGGTGACTGCCCTCAGGCATAACGAATATTTATCTTAGGAATACGAGATATCACCCTCAAGCATAGAAGCTATTTCCCACAGGCATAAGAAACGTTTCCCTTAGGCTAAACAAAACATTTCCCTCAGGCATTCCATAGAAAAATAAAGTAACCAGACCGAGCCCAATGCATAAGTAAGCAATTTAATTATGTTTCCTTTAAAGAAAAATCAAAACATTATATAATCACGGCATACCCATGGGTATCCTGTACAAACGGCTAAATAATAGAAACACACCCTTGGGGTGGCCCTAGATCAAAGCAATGATCTCAAATAGCAGTTAATACTTATTCATTAGATTAACTATGCAATTCTAGGTATCTCAACAGTCAAATTCTCAGCCATATGACACCCCGAACATGGGTGTGTGGAACAACAGAACACAAAATCAATTCGATAGTTGGAATTAAACACAAGACCACCTACCTCGATCTCCTCTTATCGATATATGTGAAAGGCGCCTCCCAAAATAACCAAGAACGACGTAGATCTGAGATAAACTATTAACCTTTCAAACCTAAATAACATACCTTAAAGAAATAATTGGAAGGAAATATTCAATAATAGGGAAGACCTTACCCGCGCGGTTCAAATGAGATTAACGGAGGAAAAATCGAAGTCTTGGTGAGTGATCGGGAGCTCCTCCAATTCTCAGTCTCCTCTCTCGCTGCTCCTAGTGAGCCATCTGCCTCCTCTGTCGAAAGAGGAGGCTACTGCCTATTTTTAATGAAAAACATAACTACATGGTGTGTACTCTCAAGTACACGGCATGTACTATCCTTTTTAATTGTTCCTCTGGTGGCTATTTTCCACCACCTCACTGTTCATCTACCAACTGATTACACGTCATGTATTATTAAGTACATGGCATGTAGTTATTTTTTACACCCTTAATCGTCGACAATCCTACACTCCCTATATTCTCATCACACACAGCCAAAGTACATAGCGTGTGTACAAAAGTACATGGCGTGTACCCATAAATTTGGGATTTTTCCCCCATTTCCCTTATTTTCTCAAAAACACTTATGGAAAAGGAAAAGAAGAAACTCATACCTCAAAAATAAGAACCATATTCTTACATGTCATATGATGCATCCATGAATAATAAATCGTGGTGTGGTTTTGAGAAAGAAACAAATAATAAATAAGAACTTAAAAGAAGCTATGTGGAAGAATCATGACCACCTTCCCTTTTCTATGTGGGTAGAATCCCATACATGAAGAATAATCGAGGATATAACACCATTCCTATAAAATGATAATAAATTCTCATTTTTTTGGGGTTCCCGACACATGTAAGGTTTTTTAATGTTTTTAAAAATAAAATTAATAAAATAAACCATAGGTTTAAAATATTTTAAAAATTAAGTTATAAATATGTTAACTAGATGATGTATTTTCCCTAGATCGGTGACATGAAAAAGGTGTTGCTTCCCAAAAAAATCTTTTTTTATTAGTCTAAAGGTGTTGGTGTAGAAATATTCTTTCACCCCAACCACTAAAAAAGCTGCCCCACCCATACTCCCTTCTCACAGATTTTCCCTACCTCTCTCTAAACCTCCCCTGATTTTAGACCCTCTTACTCTAAAATTATCCTGGTTTTATTCTCCCTTTCCCAAAAATATTTTTATAGCCATGAAGGAGTGAATTTTTTTTGAATATTCATTTAAAGGTATTTTTTAAGATTTATTTTAATGTTTATTTATTTATTTAGTTTCTTTTAATTATTTTATTTACATAGTTATTTTTTTAATTAGATGTCATTTGTGAATAATAGTTAATATTAGTGAGTAAATTATTATTATTTAATTATGACTATTTAGTAATTAATTTATAATTAATCATAGTGATTGAATAATTATTATGAAATCATTATTATTTAATATCACTTATTAGTTTATAATAATTAGTAAATAATTATTATAAATAATATATAATTAATGAAGTAATCATTATGAACTTATAATTAACTAATAATTAATTACTTAGTAATTATTAATTATATAATGATTAAATATTATTTATCTAATGATTGCTTATTAATTCACTAATAATTAACTATCAAATTGTTTTTAATTAACAAATTATTAATGATTATTAAATAAATAATGAATAATTAACTAATTATTAAATAATGATTAACTAATGGTTACCTATTGATTAACTAAGGATTAACTTATTATTAAATAATTATTGACTAAGGATTAACTTAAGATTAAATAATGATTAATTAAGGATCAAATAATGATTAACTATAGATTTACTAATGATGAATTAATTATTAAGTATTGATTTACCAATAATTAAAAATGACTAACTATAAATTAACTATTAATTAAAAAATTATTTTCTAATGATTAAATAAATATTAAATTATGATTAAATAATGATTAACTAATGATTAACTAAGGCTTAACTTAGGATCAAACAATGATTAACTAATGATTAAATATTAATTAACTATTCATTAATGAATGATTAAAAAATAATTAACTACTGTTTAACTAATGATTGATTAATGATTAACTAACAATTAAATAATAACTAACTATTAAATAAATAATGATTAAATATTCCATAGTTAATGATTAACTAACACTTAACTAATCATTAACTATTTTTTAACTATTAACTAAATATTAATTAATTGTTTACAAACTTAATTAATAAAAATTAGCAAACAATTATGAACTTACTAATAATTATGAGGACTTATTTACTATCTTCATTTCCATGAAACAACTTCACACTTATTCTACTATCAACCTTACACGATTATTCCTCATTGTGAATATTTTCTATCAATCAATTAATGAAGTAAATTTTGTGTAATTATTAGAGAAATGACATCCATATCTAGATACTAAAAATGGATGCAAGATCTAGAATAGTTAAAATTAGGGTTAATAACCCTAAAAAGGGTGGATTAGGTATTAACGCAAACTTCACCTAGTGCACAACAAAGAGGCTTAACTACACACCTGGTTTGACACTCCTATGGGATCTTCTTTAAATGATTCACATTATATTTAATTAATATATTTAGAAAATAAATTTGGACAATGAAAAATAAGTTAAATCATTAGGTATATAAGAAAACATTCTAAAAATTCAGTAGAGTAAAGATTGTGTGGTTATCCAAGAAACAAAATCACTATCTAGATGCTATAAGTGGATGCAGGGTCTGGCATAGTTTTACCTAGGGGTAATAATCCCAAAAAGGGTGGATTGAGTATTAACTAAATCTTCACACAATGAATGATAAATAAACATAATTTCACACTTGTTTTGACACTCTATGTGGATTTTCTTTAAATGATTCACATTATCTTTAATTTATATCTTTAGATACCTTTAGGAATATTAAAATTTGGACTGTGCAACATTAGTGAAATCATAGGGTATATAAGAAAAAAATCTAATATTTTGGTAAAGTAAATATTTTGGGGTTATCTAAGTAATGAAATCCTTGTATAGATACTATCATTGGATACAGGATCTAGCACAATTTTACCTAGGGTTAATAACCCCAAAAAGGGTGGATTGGGTATTAACTCAATCATCACCCAAGGCATGACAAAGATTCCAAATGGCATACCTGGTTTGGCACTCCCAAGGGATCTTATTTATATGATTCAAATTCTCATTAATTAATATCTTTAGATACATTATAAATATTAAAAATTTTACTATAAAATATTATTGAAATCATTGGGTATATAAGAAAATATTCTAAAATTTCAGTAAAGTTAAGATTGTGTGGTTATCAAATCAATGAAATCTTTGTCTGGATACTACAAGTGGATGTAGTCTATGGTATAGTTTTACCTAAATGAAATAACCTAGAAAAAGGTGGACTGGGTATTAACTCAATTATCACCTGGTGTATAATAAAGATGTCAAAATTTAAACCTATTTTAACCCTCCCAAAGGATTTTTTTAGATCATTTGCCTTCCCTTTATAAACGTTTTAAATTCTAATTATATCCTCATACCATGAAATAATTTTACTCAATTATTCCATGGTCAACACTACATGATTATTCCTCATTTTGAATATTTTTTACATCATTTTAATCATGATCAAAAACCATTTTCAAAAAGATGATCATGTCTACTTGTGTCTACTACTATGGGATAGTAATTCAAACTAATCAAGGAGTATTGTATAATATACAAAAAACACGAATGGTTAGGATAACTGGTTTTGTTGATCTAAGAGATATTCATAAAATAATTTATGGTTTGTTAAATATGATACATGATTAGTAGATTCGTCCTATTATCTATAGACATTTACAATTCTAATATAGGTTATGGAATCTAGCTTGTCTATTGGGTGATGATGAGGAATGGATACAAGAAACAACATTATTTAACCAATGGTTTTATAACTATTTTATGGAGTTATATGTAATGTTTTCTACTATATAGTAGTAGCCTACTATTATTCAAAGACAAAGGCATACAAGTGTATTCAAAGAGGGTCCATCTCAAGAATATGTGACTCTTCCATATCACGCAAAGAATAAAACCAAATTGACTAACCAAATATGATGCAAGATCATTTTGATGATGAGGAAATGTCTAATGATGGAATAGAAAGAGTAAAAAATGATGAGGAGGAGAAATCTAGAGAAGTTAGGGAAGATGTTTCTATAAATGAAATAGTTATACATAAATCTCGACGCATGATAAATCAACCACCACTATTCATATCATGTTTAGAAACTATGGTGTATTAACCTAAATTTGACTGAAATATTATCATAGCTACAAATAAGTTTCTTAGATGTATATAAGATATATTTATTCAAAAGGGAAAAATATTATATGTTGTAAGGTATTTTCCAAGAAAATATTCCATGAAAAATATACTAAAATGATTTAATATTGAGATATATTGTAGATATTTAGTTCAAGAGTCAAACCAGACAAAATAAATCTTATGGTGTGAAAGATATGAGGATGATTGTAGGTTTTTCTAGAGTGTGATTCATGAAATTACTCTTAGAGGGTGGAAAATTTATATGATTGAGTCATATCATACTTGGGTGTAGCCTAACCTGAAAATTCTCAATTAACTCTAGTGATTGTTCAAGTCTACGAAACATGTTTCTTCAAACTCTTCTAGTGATTGTTCATAATATTCTAATTTTGATAAAAGTGATGACCTAAGTAAACATGAAAAGTTTCTAAAAGGAATCCTGAAAAATATCAATGGAAAATGATCAAACTAGGTTTTCTAAAATAATGCAGTTGTAGTTATGTACAATACACTATGATGAATATAGATCAATATATTTTATTAACTAATGAAAGAGAAAATGGCGTTAACATAACTATTATATCCTACATTCTACCATTCCTAAAAGTATTCTAATAATAACATTATATTTACATTTTACACTTATGTTATAGTTATTTCATTTTTATGCATAGAGATAGAGGATATTGCACTACTCACTAAGCAGTATTGACATGTTTAAAATGAGGTTCTAGTAGGTTGTGAGGTTAAATGAGTTATGGTGAATAGGTAACACCATTATCATGTGCTATTATACCATAAATATTATATGTTTACTTCAATGAGTAATTATATCATATAATACATTTTTTTATCATCACCTCCTTGTTTCCCTCACGAAGTGATTGAGACGTGAGACTCACACATTCCACTTTCCTGAGGTAGAGATAACCATCACCCTAGAGGATGTGAAAGTTATTCTTGATCTTCATATCCAGGGTGGTTTAGTTATAGGATCCACCTGTAGATACTATATTGAGTTTGTACAGTGATTTCTAGGCCATAAAAATGCGGGGGATGATACTACTATATATGGAAGTTCTCTTTCTATGAGCTAACTGGACATTCACTTCACACATTTACCACTAATTTTGATGATAAAATTTTCATGTGTCATGCCCATGAATATATATATTGTAGCTAATTGGATGGAAAGTGTGTGTTTATCACTCTAGTATGCATGCCCAAATGACTTATTTGGGGCTACTAAAGGACTTTGATCATGATGGTAGATACAGTTGGGTATCTTTGTTCTTATAATACACGTAAAGAGAATTATACACTACATATTGATCAGATCACAATGATCTTGGGGGATGTTTCATACTCATTCATATGTGGGAATGGTAGTGCATCCATCCCCTAGCCCCTATTGTTGTTGGTCCGGTGCATTATATGGATATGTTTCATGATTCTCTGTGTGGATGCATATATGATCACTCATATTTATTGTTTTATTATTCTAATATTAGTTATTTTACTTAATTTATTATTATTTATCTGTAACAGCCCGATAATTTTTGAAATATTGTTTCTCAAATTAATTTAATTTTTTGATATTTTTCATTTCACGCAACACTGAAAATAATTATTTTATATATACTAAATTGGATTGCGTTATATGTAATTCCAAGTTAATTGTTCACAATACTCAATAAAAAGTATAAAGGTTATATTTATCTATATGGAACACTGAGGTAATCTTACGTTTCATGCAGTACTGACTTTCCTTGTTGGTTTATATAACACGCAAGACCGAGCATTACTGAATAAAAATATATTATTAAAAAAATATAATAATATATAACCTAGACATTAAATTACATTTCATGATTATTATTAACTAAATTATGTAAATATATTTTTTTTAAATATAAAATTAATTAATTAGTTACAAATTATATATAAATTAATATAAGAACCAATTGAATATAAAGGGAGTATTTTTAAAGAAAAATATTCTTATGCTCAAAAAGTTATTTTAATCCTAGAAAATTAAAATAATTACAATTATTAAGTAATTTTAATTTTAATATATATGTTATATATCCAAGAAAATATTTTTTATATTCATCCAATAGATTTTATAAGCATAATATAAGAATAAAACAAATTTAACACATAAAAAACAATATTTTTATTAAGGTAATTTTACTGCCTTTTAATGGAAAACCTATTTTAAATATAAATTTTGGAAATTTTAGAAATCTTATATGTAAAAATAAAGTTCAAATTTGAAATATAATAATAATATTTAGTCTAGGGTGAATTTTTGGTATTTTTTTGTGAATTTTTGTTTTTTAATGAATAGTGAGAAATACTGTATTTTAGTTCAAAATAGATTTTTAATATAATTTATTTATAATGTTAAATTACATTTTAAATTGGGTTAAAAGTTTAATTAGATAATAATTTTATCAATTAATACAATTTATTTCATTAGAACAAATTTCATATTGAAGTTTGATATAAAAACTTAGCAAATGTTTGATCATTTTTACTCCAAAAACCTGAATTGTCGACCCAACAGTGAGATTAAATTTAAATTAATATATGTCACTTATATGGTTATAATTTGGAAAAAAAGGATTCCATATTTTGAATCATAATAATTTATAATGTCTAATAATTTCAACTTATTTTCTTTCCAAAAAAATTAGTGAAAGTAATTAAAATTAATTACCACAATTAAGGTTAAATTAAGCTTAATAAGGGAATAAACCATAACCTTATGGCCCAAAACGACCTATAAGCTTGTTTAAAATACATTTGATGACTATATTTAGACCATGTTCTCTCTTTTATCTAATTTGGACCATAATTTTATCCAATTTCAATAAAAAACATGGGTGGGGTTTCCCTTTCCCAAAATATTACAAGAGTTCCACTTCTCCTCTATTATAAAAGGAATCCCCTACTATCACTTCCTCACATCTCTCAAGACTATTTTTATTGAAAAAAATCTACGCAAATATCTCCCCCAGCATACCTAAATTTATCCTTCAATCCTCCCTTTAGAATTAATCCTTCCAAGGAATCCCTTTGGTCCAAACTAAAAGGAGTTAAGATTAAGAGGTAACACCCTCCCTCAAACTCCTTTCTTTTAATTTCTTTCTCCACTACCTCAAATATTCTTATTCCATGCTTGTATAACAACACCAGTATCCTAAATATTCCAGTATTTTTTATGATAAGTTTTCTACATACACTTACACACAATTCCATCTAATGGGTAATGAACATATTGTTTACGTGTATAGTGAACTACCACCTCACTAAACGATGATTGTTCATTTTTTTCTTTACCACCTTTCATGATGGAAATCATCAAGATTGTTTATTATCACAGTTTCATTAATGAAATATTATGATCCATATTTCAAGAACACTCATGAATTTTCTTCTCCTACGGTTATTCTTGATGTCTTCATGTATTATTACCATTTTTCAACTCTATGGTACTTAAGACAATTAAGAAAATGTTTTTAAGAAAATACGACCTTACCTATATCTTCAGTCAGAATTTTGTGTTCCTTTAAAACCATGTTTTATAAAAAGTGTTAAAATAATATTCTACTAATATCCTATGATCACTAAAGGAATTTTTTACTCATTTTGTTCTTTTACCAATGTTTTTAAAGGAATCTTATTATCACTTTCTAAACAAGGAATTTTTCAAACCTTTTACCATGAAAAATGAATATGTTTTTTACCTTTTAAGGCATGTAAGGATTTACCCACCATAATTTCTATAAAGTTTACTTTGAATATTTAAAAGGTTAATTTGTAAGAATTTTTTTGAAATGTGATTTTCAAAGAAATTTTTTTCAAATCATTTTCTAGCTTTATTCCTAAGTTTTCAAAGAATTTTTCAAGGAAAGTGGGTTTGAAAAGGTTTTCATAATTATTTTATAAGTTTACAAGAAAAAATTTTATTCAAAAGGTTTTAAATCTCCTCAATAATTTTTCAAAGGAAAAAAGGCTTTAAAAATGTTTTCAATGATTCCTTTATAATTTTTCAAGTTTATTTGCATGATAATGATTTTCAAAAGGTTTTAAGTATTATGAATAATTTTTAAAATAAGTTGGATATTTTTCTTATGGAATGTTTTTAAAAGATATTTAAAAATTATTTACCATATAATATAACATACATTGTTGTTACTCATTCATTTTTTGTGATATTATTCAATGTTTCCATTCATATAATTTCTATGAATGGATTATTTTTTATGACATGATGTTTATGAAACTCATTTCTCTTTCACTGGTTATATTCTTATGAAACCTGATTCCATTCATGGATTATTCTTTTATAAAATGATTATGAAACTTGTCTTTTTCTATAGGTTAAGATATTATTACATGTTTATAACACCCATTTCATTTCATGGGTTATGATATAATTTTTTATGATTTTTTGGCACATGTATGTATGATTTCATTATGAGACAAGTTGGAACTATATCTCCCTCTAATGCATTGGGTGAAGATTTATATCTCATGAAATAGACTAATATGGTCTTGGGAGTAAACCTTGACTACTAATATGGCCAAGGGAGTGAACCATGACTACCAAGATGGTATGAGGATTGAAATTAGGCTAAGTTGTCATGATTAAGACATCCTATAAGTAATTTTTCCTAATTATGTGGTTTTCTTATATGATATGTGTTTCTAACCCCAAGTTTTATAGTTTTAGTAAATGGAGGTAATTATAAGGAAATAGATTAAAATTTAATGTTATGGACAATCTTCTGATGAGAAGTCAAATGGGATAACAACTAGAGTGAAGTTTGTTGTGATCATACCAAATCAGTTTTCAAGGAACATGATCAACAACATGTACATTAAACAACTCCCAGACTCACTAAAGAATAGAATGAAGGAGTTTTATGAGATTTTAGGTTATATGAACCATATAGTAAAGAATATTTGGTTTCCTTTGTGTCGATAATGTGGAATTAATCACCCGAGTGAATGTCTTAGAGGAATAAGAAAGTTTTTTGACTATGGAACGAAAGGACACAAAACAAGTAACTGCAAAGTAAAAATGAAGGTTTTAGATAACCAAATGGATGTGAATATAGGAATACATAAGAAAAAAAATCAAAGTTTAAATGATTTAAGAGTTTAATGAATGGTCATTATGAAAATCGATGTCCTAAGTGGAATGATTCTGAAGAGAATCGGCAAGGTGGTAAAATCAAGAGAGTATATGATGAAAGTATTCACGTCTTTGAATTCTGATAACCAAGAGCTACTTTGTGATATATGGGGAATCAATGTTAGCTGATTTTGTGACCTTATTTATAAACTTTTGGATTTTCATCTTTTGAAAGGGATATAAGGTTATATATTTATGGAAAGTTTAAGATAAACTTTGGATGAAGTATTTATGTATTGATGTTTTATTTATAACCTTAGTTAAAAGGATATCTAGTTATTAACCTTATTTCAAGGATGTCCATATTATTTATTTTGGAAATTATATTAGTTTGGTTTTAGAAAAGGAAATCATGTATGTAGGTTGACAACCAATCAAGTTAGGAAAGGTCGTGTAACATCCCTCTTCTCCTCATTGGATTGAGAGGGTGGTTAGATGTTACTAGGCATTAATTGACATCCCCAAGACACCCAAGGATGGTAATAAATACCGAAGGTCTTTAATACATGTGGGGGATGATTTTACCTTTAAGAATAAAACCACTAACCAAAAAATACATAACAAAACAACCAATATATCATGTATAATAATAATTAAATACAACTCAACATTTCATTTATCAAATAATACTCAATTCAAGTACCACAGTGGAAGATGAAAATATCAAAGTAAATAGTGTAATATGACTATTAAAACTCCAAGAAAACCACAAAACTCCAAAGATCAACAATATCCATGCTCCAAATTCATGAAACAACCCAAGTATCATGAGTTAGTGCGAAATACATGTGATACATTAACTTTTCCCATGTCCCAATAGATGAAATCTACAAAAGCACCAAAGTTATTAAGTATGGGTGAGTACTAAAACTCAGTAGGTTTTCCCCTAATGACTTCCCTTCTCATGCCACTAAGATAAAAAAGTTAGAAAAATTAATATAAAAAAGTTTACATAAAACAATTCCCAAAATAGTTTATAACTAAATATAAATAAGTACTATATCACTCAGTTTTCCAAAAAAACCATTTTTCAAAGAAAGAAACTCAAAAATACCCTAAAACCATTTCACAAGTTCCCTTTTTCATAGCCATTCCATTTCTCATATCCACACCACCAACCATGCATGCATAACTATGACAGTTCCATACTCATGAGAGGTTTCTCATCGATCTACCAAGTAATTATAAGGTAATTATATCCCATGTTCCATAACACCTTTGGCTTCGAGCATAAGGTCATATTTCAACCAAGCCTCATAAATGAAATATGAACCCATGAACCAATTATGACCAAAATCCATTGCAATACAAACATACCAAAATCATTTCAATAAAACACCCATTTTATTGAAAATAATTTTCCAAAAATCCCTTTCAAAAATCCAGAAAAGACACTTTTTAAAATCAAAATTTTAAAATCAAAACCCAAATCACATTTCACAACAAATCTCTATAATTCCAAAATTTCACCAAAACCCATAAATCATCACTAAAAATGATTTATATGATGATTTTCACCAAGATTTCACAATAAATTTCAATCAATTTAATCAATTTGAAACTAATCCAATCAATTCTAGCAAGAGGAGTCGAGAGTGAATCCACCTACCTCGAGAGTTTTGGAGAAAATGATAAACGGCACGAAAAACTTTACAAAAATGGGTTGAATCTCCATGAACCCACATTAGAACTATTACCCTAACATAAAACAAGACAAATATAATCATATTTGGCATCCAAAACCTTATATCTACCCATAGTTAGTGTATATCTTGGAAACCGAGTGAGTGGGCGTAGTAGATCTAAGAAAAACATCAACAACAATCAAGAACGATGACTTACCATGAGAATTTTGCTTTAAATCACCAAGGGAAGCCTTTGAATTAACTTTATATTGATGGGAGAACCTTCCTTGACCTTTCATATAGAAAAATACCATGTTAGGAATATTTTACAGAAAAATGAGCCATTAAAACCCAAGGTTGACCTAGATCCACTTTTTTAGGATCTAGTTTTTTAACTACACACGGTTTAGTCACACGGTTAGGAAAAATGTGTGCTAACTGTGCACCAGACACTAAATTAAGGATATTACTCACATGTTTTCCTCACACAGTCTCTAAACCATGTTCCAACAGTGCTGAATCCACTACCTCGAAAGGACCAAAAACCACTTTTCAAATCATATAGTTTCTTATAGGTAGCTGCATAGTTTGGAAACACCATAAGATGCATAATCTCCTTACTTTTTTCCCCTGTCTCACTGTGAATGGATTCCTATAAGTGTTTAATGGTTTCCAAAAATTGTGAACCACTAATTAACCTATAGAAAATCCCTAAAACTCTCAAAAAATTCTATAAAACTCCCCAAAACTTCACCCATATATACTTTATATACATAAAAATCATAAATAAAGGGTTACATACTAGAAACCAGGGGTGATAGATTCTCCCCACCATTGGTTTTTATATCCCCATAAATTAGAAAATCATAAATTCCCTAAAAAAGTTCCATCCATTTATCTTTCATTTCTTTCTCGTGTTCTCAAGTTTCTTTCTGAATTTCATATATTGCCACAAAACCTGTAGTAGACTGATGTTTTTTACATGAAATTATCTCTCTTTTATATCCCCAATCCACACAGGGATATGTACCAATTAAGAATCCATCTATAGATCAACATGATCCAATCTAATCACATGGTCAGTGTCAGGCTGATACTATTTCAACTGAGATACGTGGAACACATTGTACACCACACTAAATCGTGGTGGAAATTCAAAACAACATGCCACCTATATAACACATTAAATTATTTCAAAAGGGAATATTTATCAAGGATATAACTTTCCTTGCTTCTCATAATGATGATTTCCAAGCCTTGGATAAATCCTAAAGAAAACATGATTACTCGCTGTGAACGACAACGATCATCGATGATGATCCGCGTAATATTTTTGATGACTCTGAGCCATATTTATACTCTTATTGATCAACTAAATCTTCTCTATTTTTCATTAGACAAGGCTTGACCCAACTAGTGAAGTCTCCCCTATTTCCACCCAACAAAGTGTATAATGATAAGGATGCCCATACAATGCTTCAAAAAAGCCATATGTATTGAGTCCTGATAATTGTTGTTATATGAGAACTCTACTAAGGGTATGTGCTCTTTCCATGAGCCACCAAAATCCATTACACATGCCTGAAACATGTATTCTAATGTTTTTATTATTCTTTCAGATTTCCCATCCATCTGAGGATGATACATCATACTTATTGTCAACTAATTCCCAAGGTATTTTTATAAGGATTTCCAAAAATGAGATGTAAACCTCATATCTCTATCTGGAACTATCAAAATTGGTATACCATGCCTCTTTAACACTTACTAGATATATATTTTTGAAATATCCAATATAGTATGAGTTTCACAAATAAGGATGAAATGATCCGACTTGGTAAGTTGATCCATTATCACCCATATGGAATTGTGTTTCTAAACTATTATTGGGAGACTTGTTACAAAATCCATAGATTTCAACTCCCATTTTCACACTAGAATAGGTAAATACTACAAAATACCTATTGGTCACTAATGTTCTGCCTTAACTTCATAATAATTTAATCATCTTAAAACAAACTCATCCACCTTCTTTTTCATACTGATCCACCAAAACTATGCTTTTAATGCCTTATACATATTCTATATTATAGGATGATTAACACATCTTTAATGGTGGTAAGAATGAAGATTTTTATCTTAAAAATACATGGGTACAACAATCCAATTCTTGAACCAAAAAACTGAACTCTCATCTATCCTCTATCCCACAATGGTCTCCCCACCCATCTAAATCTTCTTTTCCCAACTAAGCATATGACTTTCTACTTAATTAATCTACCACCATATTATCTTTTCCCAATTTATAGATCAAGTCAAATTCAGAAATTTAGAGATAATTCATCCATCTTCTTTGCCTCAGATTCAAATATCATTATGATAAATTATGTTTCAATATCTTATGATCCATGAACACAATAAATTTATCACTAAAGAGATGATGATGTTTTGTTTTTAAATCATGGATGACTGTAACTAACTCCAAATAGTGTGTTGGGTAGTTATTCTCACAAACCCTTAACTACCTTGATCTATAATCAACAACATGGTATCCCTACATAATAACACATCCCAAAGAATCATAATAAATCATGTAACCTTTTCTTGATTCTGGAAAAATCAATATTGGTGCTGATGTAATGCGAACTTTTAGTTCTTGAAAATATATCTAGCATTCTTAAACCCATTGGAATGGAACATTCTTCTTTGTAAAAACTAACATTGGTGAATATAGTCATGATAAATCACAAATAAAGTTTTGTTAACAACCAGTGTGACCAAGAAAACTTCATATATCAAATACATTATTCTGTGGTTTCAAAGAGATAATGGTTCCTATCTTCTTCAAATCCACCGAAACACCTATTTCATGGATTACATGGCCAATAAATCATAACTATTGTATCCAAAAATCACACTTTGATAATTTGGAATACATATGATGGTCTCTCAAGATTCAAAAAATTGTTTCTAAGTGTTTCTCATGCTTATCCCTTGTCCTTGAATACACCAGTATGTCATCCACAAACACCACAATAAAAGAACCCATATATTTATAAAATATATAATTCAACAATTTCATAAAGACCGATGGTATATTCATAATACCAAAAGGCATTACCACATATTAATAATGTTCATATCTACTTTTTAAATTTATCTTAGGAATATCTTCCTTTAGAACTCGCAATTAGTGATATCCTGATCGCAAGTAAATTTTTGAGAACCATTGATCTTACCTAAATTTATCAAACAGATCATCAATGCATGGAAGTGGATACCTGTTCTTTATCATAAATTATTTAATCTTATGATAATCCATACACATCCTTATAGTTCCGTATACTTTCTAACTACACTTTCATCTCCCTTAATTCTTTTGGTTCCATTTGATAAGATAGAAGTGATATAGGGCTTTTCCTTGGGAGGATATCAATTATAAACTCCACTTCCATTATCAGTAGTAACCTAGATAAATTTTTGGTAAACACATCCGAAAGCTGATAAAAAACTACTGGAAAGCTACTATTATCTATCTGTTCCATCAATTCCTAAGTTAACACCACAAAATAGTAATATATTGTTCCCAATGATGGTGTCAACAAGACCATTGAACCTATATTCACATTCATTTCTCCTTGAAAGAGATGCTCAAAGATTCCCTCAGTTGTGAAACTAACTATTATGCTATAATAGTCGATGTGGTCTTTCAATGTTTTCAACCAATCTATTCCCAAGATTACATCATAGACACACATGTACAGCATAGAGAAATCCTATTTCATATCAGCCCCATCAATAATTGTAGAACATTCCTTAGACACAAATGCTTGGAATTCTCTTTGACCAAGAAGAGTTTAAAGTTTTATCAAGAATGCATCATATCAAGTTCTAAACTCATAAAATCAACAGTATGCGAATCAATAAAGGAAAGTGATACACCAATATCAAATAGAACATGCATAAGGATAAAATTAAAAATAATCATACCTCTCATCATAGATAGTCTAACCTAACTATCCACAATCACCTTCTCAGTTCCATATAATTGCTTTATCGTTTCACTTTGTTCTTTGTTTCCCTACTTATATTTCCCATACTGATGATTCATAGTATTCCTAGAATCACCATGGATAGATTTTTTCTACTGATGAGATCGATTTTCTTGTCCTCTTCCCGTTAAATCATACAACACCTACGATACCTAAGAAATATCTAGAACACCCAACCTCAGAGCACTGTGGAAATAACATTGGAGATGCCCCATCTTATTGAAATTATGGAATTATCTTGGTGTTGTTGTACATTCTCACTTTATTTGGTTCAAAGAACCACATTGGAAATATCCTACTTTTTTGTGGGTCTTGGAGTAATATTCATCAATCCAAGTGTTTGATTTTGATTCACGCTCCCACCTTGGAAGTGGGTGTCCCTCTTCCACTTGCCCCCAGTATTGGAGTTCCCACCATCTCTCATGGTATCAACATACTTCCTCCTCCCATATCTATTGAGATGTTCCTTTCATACATTGTCTCTCTATTAACCATCTCTATATATTTATTGATATAAATCATGGAATCTACAAGTGAATATCATACCTTAACCTAGATTCAAATATGTGTGCCTTCAAGGATGTACTAGCTGAAACCTTTAGTGAAAAGTGTACTAAATTCATGAATTTAGCTACATACTCTATGATTGAGATATTATATTTCTTAAATATGAATAAGTATATCATCATTTGAATCTTGAATGTGTGAGGATGCAATTATTTTTTGAACAATTCCTCAAAATCCTCCCAACCAATTCCTTGATCTAGTTTATCCTACATCGCTAGTTCCCACCACTAGCATGCCAGATTCTCGAGCATGTACATCACCAGATTGAATTTCAACTCTACTTGTGTATCGATGAAATCAAAGATACGATTTATCTTGTTTGTCTATTCCTATTCTCTTTTTAGTTCATAATTACCCCAAAATGTGGGTGGATTCTATTTCTGGAACTAGATGGAATGATCCACTTTCCTTGGCTCATCCCTCTGGTTCCCTATGTCCATAGTCTGAAATGCTTGGATGATACTCTAAACAAGTTTTTGGTTCACATGTGGCTCAATTTCAACCAAATTATTATCAATATCCTCTATTTGGTTTCTACAACACCTATCGGGTGCCATTTTCTAAATAAAAAACAACCCCCATAAGTCTCACTCTCTAGAAACTGAAGGCTTGGCATTTCAAATTCTATCACATTAATTATCACACATATGCTTTCCAAAATCAACATTTTACACCTTCAATCATTTATTAAAAATCTTTACTTGCTTTTGAAATTCAATCCATTTTCAAAATACCACAACCATGATTATTTTCAAAATATTTCATGTGAAAACACTTTCAAAAAAAAATTAAAATCAACACTTTTGCACTAAATCATAAATAATTGTTCAAAATGAATTATGCACTCCTAGTGGGAAGTCATTACTCTAATGAATTTCATGATCATCTAATTTTCTAAACCCCGGATAATGATATTAAAACTCATGTAAGTGTATCCAAAACATTTATTTACCCAAATCTCTGGTAACTTGAAGTTCAGCATAAAATGGTTAGCTATATCTTTTTATTCTCTACATTTCAAGTTCTGACAATCCTACTCCTTTCTAAAAACATGGCATGAGGAATATACTAGAAGGAATTAAACTCCAAGACCAAAATAATTTATGACCATGTATTTTTCAAGTACCAAAAAAATTGATACCACTTATCTCAAATAGACTTTTGGATATAATAAAACTAATACCATTTGTAACATCCCTCTTATCCTCATTGTCTTGAGAGGGAAGTGACACATTATTAAGTCTTAAGCGACATCCTAAAGATTACAAAGGCTGGAAATAAATTCTTAAGGGATTAAATAAATGTGGGGGATGATTTGAACGAATAAGAAAAAACCTCTAACCAAACAACCACTATATGATGCATCATAACAATGACAGACAAATCAACATTTCATTTATCAAATCATACTCAATTTAAGTACCATAGTGGAAGACTACAACATAATATTAAATAGCGGAGTAAAACTTTTAAAACTCCAAGAAAACCACAAGACTCTAAAGCTCCACAATATTCATGCTCCAACTTCACCAAAAATCCCAAGTATCATGAGGTAGTGAAAAATACATGTGATACTTTACCATTTCCCATGTCCCAGTAGATGACATCTACAAAATCACCAAAGTTCCAAAGTATGTGTGATTACTAAAACTCAGTAGCTGTTTCACCAATGACTTCCCTACTCATGCCACTAAGATAGAAAAGTTAGCAACATTTATATAAAATAGTTTATATAAAACAATTTCCAAAATAGTTTATAACTAAATATAAATAAGTACCATATCACTCAGTTTTCCAACAACATCCATTTTTCAAAGAAAGTAACCAAATAATTCCTTAAAACCATTTCATAACTTCACTTTGGAATAGTCAGTCCATTTCTCATATCCACACCACCAACCATGCATGCATCACTATGACAGTTCCATACTCATGAGTGGTTTTTCATCGATCTACCAATTCACCACAAGATAATTATATTACATGTGCCATTACACCTTTGGCACTGAGAACAAAGTCATATTTCAACCAATACTCATAAATTCAATATGAACACACATACCAAGTTTTCCCAAAACCCATGCCAATAAAAACATTCCAAAATCATTTCAATAAAACACCTTTTTTTATTGAAAACCTTTTTCCAACAATCCCTTTCAAAAAAACATACAAATCCACATTTTAAAATCAATATTTTAAAATCAAGAACCCAAAGCACTTTGCACAACAAATCCTCACAATTCCAAAATTTCACCAAAAATCATAAATCATAACTAAATATGATTTATATCATTATTTTCACTAATATTTCAGTCAATTTAAATCAATTTAATCGCTTTGAAACTAAACCAATCAGTTTTAGAAAGAGGGTTTGAGAGTGAATCCACCTACCTCGATAGTTTTGGCCAAAATGATAAACAGAATAAAAAACATCACAAAATTGGGTTGAATCTCCATGAACCTACCTTAGATATCTTCCCCTATCATAAACTAAGAAAAATATAATCATATTTGGAATACACAAACTTAGATCTACCCATTGTGGTGTATATCTAATAAAATAAGAGAGAGGGTGAAGTAGGTCTAAGAAAACATCAAGAATGATCAAGAATGATGACTTACCATAAAAATATTGATTCAAATCACTAATGGAAGCCTTAATATCTCCTCTAGATTGATGGGAGAACCTTACTAGACCTTTGATAGAGAAAACTCCCATTTCAGGACCATTTTAGGGAAAAACATTTCATTAAAACCCAAGGCCTTCCTAGATCCACTTTTTTAGGATCTAGTTTTTTAACCACGCACGATTTAGTAACAGGGTTAGAAAAATTGTGTGCTAACTGTATACAAGACACTACCTTAAGGATAGACCTCGCATGATTTCCTTACATGGTCTCCAAACTGTGTTCCAACCGTGTTGAATCCACTACCTCAAAAGGACCAAAACCACATTTCAAAGTACATAATTTCTTCTAGGAAACCGCATAGTTTGTAAAAACTGTGTGCCATTTTTGCACATTACCTTTATCCCTTATATCACTATTAATGGTTTATTACAAGTTTTTCAAGGTTTCCACACACTATGCACAACTCGTGTACCTATGGAAAATCCCCAAAACTCTCAAAAATTTCTCCAAACTCTCCAAAACTTCACCCTTATACTTTATATACTTAGAAATTATAAAGAAAGGGTTATATACCAGAAACCAGGGGTTCTATAGGTCACGGTTCTTGAAGCCATGATCAAAGGACAATAAGGGCTTCATGTCTACTACTAGCCTACATGATTTCTTGGTTAATTTTTAATTATTTATGATGAAGAAATATTAATGATGAACCAGCAGTGTTACTTTTTTAAGTTTAGATATTTATGTATTAACTATATTGATTTTGAAGAATATTTAGAAACAAATAGTGAGACTTTTCAATTTTATGGGCCTTAAGATATTATAAAAGTGTATTTTAGTGCTTCTGGTATCAATCTTAATTTCCATACATCCATTACATTAAGAAATTTATGAATTAGAAATTGATAAAATATCAACTAAAGAATGAATTTTTGTTTATATAAATATATCAAGTAAGTATATTTCCTTTATTTGCAAATAAAATAATTATGTTTCATTCGAGACTAAAATTCCTTAATGTCTTTCATAACATGCAAGACTGAGTGTTACCGAACAATAATATATTATTAAAAAAATATAATAATATATAACATATTCATTAAATTATATTTTTTGGATATTATTAAATAAATTATGTAAATATATGGTATTCAAAAAATATAAATTGAATTAATTTGTTACAAATTATATAGAAATGAATATAAGAACAAATTGAATATAAAGGGAGTACTTTTATAGAAAACTATTATTATGCTCACAAAGTTGTTTTAATCCTAATAAATTAAAGTAATTACAATTATTAAGTAATTTTAATGTAATATATATTTTATATATACGTGAAAATATTTTTTATATTCATCCATTATATTTTATAATCATAAGATAATAATAAAACCAATTTAAGACATAAAACCCAATATTTTTTAAGACAATTTTACTGCCTTTTAATGGAGAGCCTATTTTAAATATAAATTTTTGAAATTTTATAAATATTATATATAAAAAAAGTTAATATTTGAAATAAAATAATAAAAATTAGGTTATAGTTAATTTTTTGTATTTTTCTGTGAAATTTTATTTTTTACTGAATAGTGAGTAATATAGTATTTTAGTTCAAAACTAATTTTTCATATAAATTATTTATATGGTGAAATTAAATTTTAAATTAGTTTAAAACTTTAATTAGATAATATTTTTATAAATTAATCCAGTATAGGTTATTATAACCAATTTCACATTGAAATTGGATATAAAAACTTAGCAAATTTTTGATCATTTTCACTTTAAAACCTTCATTATCAACACGATTGTGGGATTAAATTTAAATTAATTTATGCTAATTATGTGATTAAAATATGGAAAAATGGATTCCATGTTTGTAATAAAAATAATTTATAATTTATAATAATATAAACTTATTTTTTGACCAAAAATATTAGTGAAAGTAATTAAAATTGATTACTATGATTAAGGTTAGATTAAGCTTAATAAGGGACTAAACCATAAACTTAAGGCCTAAAAATACCTATACACTTTTCAAAAATCCATTTTATACAAATATTTATACCCTATACTCCCTTGGATAAAAGTTTTACCATTATTGGATCCACTTTCAATAAAACAATATGGGTGGGGTTAACCTTTTCCAAAATATTACAAGAGTGTCACTCCTCCTCCATTATAAAAGGCCTCATCTCCTACCACTTAATCACACCTATCAAGACACTTTGGATCAAATAAACTATACCCAAATATCTCACCAACATCTCTTTATTCCTCCTTTAATCCTCCCTTCAGCATAAATCCTTCCAAGGAAGCCCTTTGGTGCAAACCAAAAGGAGTTACCTGATTAAGAGGTAACACCCTCCCTCAAACTCCATTCTCTTATTTTCTTTATCCACTACCTTAAATAATATTATTTTATGATTTTATAACAAAACCAGTATCCTCAATATACTAAGATTTTTTTATAATAATTTTTTGACCTACACTTACACACACTTTCATCAAATGGGTAATGAACATACTGTTTACGTGTAAGGCGAACTGCTGCCTCACTAAATGATGATTGTTCATTTTTTCTTTACTGCCTATCATGGTAGAAATTATGATGGAAAATATTTTTATATATGTTATATATTTTATTTATTATGTCTTTAAAAAACTTCTGTAATTTTTTACAACACATATCTTTATACTTTCCATTTTGTGTTAATATGATAATTTTGTTTGTGGAAGTGTGGACTACCTCCCCCTCAAAGCGATGTGAATCCTTAAGACACTACATGGAATGTATTAAGGATGGGTTTAGTGAATATATATGATATATATGATATAAAAATCTACTTTAATAATAATATATATACATATATATACATATATGACTATTACTTTATTTCAACATGACAATTAAATGGAAATAGTTTTCATGCATATGTACAACTTACCATATCCACAAATGACATATTCCATTTCATAATTAAATATTCTATTGATTATTTTAATAAAAATATAATGAATATAAATTATAATTTAATCATGATTTAAATTCTATAAATCATGATATAAGTATAAGGATCTAAAATATAACAAATTAAGACACATACGAAAAACAAAGCGGATATTACCCAAAATGAAACCTTAACATATAATTATTAATGAGTGGATAATATAAAGACATAATAAAAACATATATGGTATTATAATTAATAATATGGTTATGTGATAGATTTATAATAAATTTATATTTATTATATAGTAAGTTTGTATGAGTATGACGATAGCCAAGACACAAGGTAAGGGAATTTCATCTTACTCTTTATTTTCATGAGATACATGCCTATTTACCGCTCAATTATTTTTTGTGGTGTATATAATTCCCATAAGTGTATTATATTCATATTATGATTAAATATATAGTTATTTACATAACCTTTTTTTGATCTTTCTATCATGAGGTTTAAGTTTCAAAATTTACCAAATTGGTAAAGTAATATTTTCTCAATTTTCCTTCTTTGATACACGTGCCATATTATACACCAATATTTTTATATGAGGTTTATAAACTGACTTTGACATATTATAAAATTAATATCTATATTTTAATGATATTTTAAATCTCCGTGTAATTTAATTTTCTAATATGGGGAGTATGATTCAAAGTTATCATGTGGTAAGAGTCTATTGAAACAGTCTCACTTTTTATCAAGATTGTTTATCATCACATTTTCATTAATGAAATATTATGATCCATATTTTAATAACACTCATGAATTTTATTCTCCTATGTTTATTCATGATTTATTCATATATTAGTACCATTTTTTCAATCTTTGTTACTTCAGATAATTAAGAAAATGATTTTAATAAAATATGATCTTACCACTCTCTTTGGTCAGAAATCAGTGTTCCTTAAAAACCATGTTTTCTAAAAAGGTTTCTAAGAATATTATAATAATATCCTATGATTATTAAATGAAAATTTTAAACATTTTTGTTTTTTACAAATTTTTTCAAAGGAATATTCTTATCACTTTTCAAACAAGTCATTTTTCTAACCATTTACCATGTAGAAGGTATATTCTTTTTACCTCGTACAGTATGTATGGATTTACCCACCATCATTTATTTAAAGTTTCCTTTTCATGTTTAAAAGTTTAATTTTTAAGAATTTTTTTTTAAAATTTATTTTCAATGAAATGGTTTTCAAAAATTTTCAAGCTTTCTTCAAAAGTTTTCAAAGTATTTTTCAAGGAAAGTTGTTTTCAAATGGTTTTCATTATTATTTTATAAGTTTTCAAGGAAAGATATTTTTAAAAAGGTTTTCAAGATCCTCTACAAGTTTTCCAAGGAAAAAGGCTTTAAAAATGTTTTCAATTATTTCTTTATAATTTTTCAAGTTTATTTTCATGAAAATGATTTTCAAAAGGTTTTTCATTTTAAGAATCATTTTTCAAAGAATGTGGATATTTTCCTCAAGGAATGTTTTTAAAATATCTTTTAAAATTATTACTTATCTAAGATAACATCTGTTGGTGTTACCCATGACTTTATAGGGAAATTATTCAATGTTTCCTTTCATATTATTTCTCTTAATGGTTTATGTTTTTATGGAATGAAGTTTATAAAACTTGTTTCTCTTTCACAGGTTATATTATTATGAAACATACTTCATTTAATGGGTTATGATTTGATTAAATGATTATAATACCTATTTTTTGATAGGTTAAGATATGATTACATGTTTATGACACACATTTCATTTCAGGAGTTATGGTATGATTTTTTATGATTTTGTGGAACATGTATGTATGATTTCATTATTAAATGGGTGGGACTTATATCTCCCTCTAATGTATTGGGTAAAGATTTATATCTCACTATATATACTAATATGTTCTTGGGAGTGAACCTTGATTACTAAGATGGACATGGGAGTAAACCATGACTACCAAGATGGAATGAGGAGTGACCCCGCTACTAATATGGTCGTGGGAGTGAACCATGACTACTAAGATGGAATGGGGATTCAATACATACTACTAAGATGGTCTTGTTAGTGATTCCTTTGCTACTATGGAAATCATATTTTATACTTATGTTTTTTCCACAATTCCATGTTTTATTCCAATGTTATGATTTCATGGCTTATGTTCTTTATTTATTTATGATTCATGCCTTATGAACTGTCAAGATTTATGTTTATGATATTTTTTATCAAGGGTATAATCTTGAAATGTTTTTATCACATTCTCATACTTCTATTCTTAGGGTTATGCTTACATGTATCCCTTGTTTACTCTTACAGAGCATCTAAACTTGCCCCTTTTTATGTTTCTTTCCTCATGTTATGAATATATGTATTAAGTATGATGTCTCTAAGAAGGGTTCTAGTAAATAAGAACCTAGAGGGAGATAATGTAGCTCACTTATGTACCACTTTTCATGTTTCCAAGTTTCCAAAGGAACTAGAATAGTATGGTCTTTGGGTGTCTATTTGTATTATGTTTTAATTATTCTGCAATAGTGATGTAATTTTAATGTATGTCAAGACTGGGTAATTATATTATCACTTTTTATATTGTCCATTATAAGAGGATTCATACACAATAGTTCTACAGGACATCGAGACATAATTTGGGTACATAACATCTCATGTTGGGCAGTATACAACCCACCGGGGTAAGTATATGCATTCTTCTGTTGACTAATAAATTTCATAATATTATCTTTTTTTGTAATTAGTAAAAAAAATTAACAAATGTCATATATCATTTCATATTTTATGGCTACCATATTAGGATATATAAGACAATCTTCTTGTATACTACACTATCAAGGTTGACAATTCCAGAGTTTTCATTTCTCTCATACACTTTCATATTGTTGAGTGTCACTAACCTGATAGATTCATACATTAGTTTGGATTTTTCCATTATATTCCATTTACACCCAGACATACAGTCATGCTTCATTCCCTAAAGTTTAAGAGGAGAAATGACATCGATTGGTGATGATATCATGCTTAGTATCTCAACATTTGTGACAGGCATGCATCATTTGTATCGAGGGAATTCAAACAATGTGATTTCATCTATCGCAGCAAATAAAGTATGTCACATGGTATAGAATGAAGCCAATACTATATCTTACACCACATGATAAAGGTATTCAGGAGCTGGCAAGTCAGTAACTTTACATTAGTTTGTTTATTGTACATTTTTTTAATTAATTTTGAATCTATTTACATAATACTCGACTAAAGCATATTATCCACATGTTTAGTTTAGAGGAGGGCAAGGTATTTAGTCAAGTATCATACCATGCTATAGTTTAGGACATGATTTCATTATATAATTTTATATTTTCTAGTATCTTTGATAATATTCCTCAAGGATATGATGCTTCTACTCAAGTAGAGGAAGTTCCTATTCAGGGACCTCCTCCAGAAGCTGTTGATGTTGACGAGTCGCGATAATGAAGATGTAGACCATGTTGGGTTGAACATGAGGTCTCATTGGTTCCACGGGAAGAGGAATACCATCCAAAATGGTATTTATATGATTATGGATATGTAACATTCAGAATGGGATCCATTCCTATTATCATCATATCCATTTTTTTCATCAAGTATAGTTGATCCAAACTCGTATCAAGATTCTTTTCTCACACCTTCATATTTTCTCAATGATCTGTCAGAGGTGTTATGGTTCCCTCATCAGATGGAAGGTTCGTCCACTTATACAATGGTAGAAGGATCAAGTTCATATATTGACATCCCTATAGAGCCTCCTTCAGATGATTTATAGATAGAGTAGTAGACATTTGAGGTTCCTGCACCTGAGGAAGATCCCCCACTAGCTCATCAAACTCCACCCAAGTGTAGAGATCAACAATATCAATAAAGTCTTTTCATTCACACACCATATTAAGGAACGATACCTCATAATAGACATTTATTATACACATTGATTTATTTTTTTCTATTGAATTAAAGGATTTGACATTACATTGACTACTTTATCTTATTGATAATGTTAAAATTATTATACCAACATTATTTAATTAATTAAATGTGATAAATATATTCTAAAAAATGAACTTCCATGGAATACTGAAATTATAATTAATAGTACTAATTTAAATATATTTATATTCCCTTTTACTATAAATTTTTAATCAAACTGTTTATTTATAAAAAATATTTTGAATGCATATGAATAAAATTATTTTGTTTTATAATTACTCTAATTATTTTTAAATTCAGTATTTTTAAATTAATTAATAAGTAATAGTTATTAATTAATAACAATTAATAATAACTGGTAATTAATTAAAAAAATATTTTTAATAATTTAGTCATTAATTTTTAGTAAATAAATAAAACTAATTAATAATAACATTCATAATGATAATTATTATTTATTTATAATAAGTACTGATAAATTTTAACTATTTAATAGTCAATATATAAATGATTTTAATTATCTAATAATATTTATTAATAAACATATATTATTTAAATTATAATTAAAAAACAATTATTTATTTATTTATTAAATGATAATTATTAATAGTAATTATCAATAATTATTATTTAATTATTTATAATTCATGGTAATAAGATAGAAATAATTTTTAGTAATTATTATTACATTTGAAAATTAATATTAAAATATATTAATTTTTAAAATTCAATATTTATTACTATGAAAATATAAAACAATTGTTAACATTAGTTATTTTTTAATTATTATAATATTTTTTTCAAAATAATTATTTATCATGGTATATATAGATATATATCGAAAAATAAAAAATCAATATATATTTACTAATATTTCTTTACTTATTTATAATTAATTCTAAATCAAATTTCTTAATTAGTAATAATTTTTTGAAATAATTTTTTTTTTAAAAAATGAATTTAAATTTTTAAATTTTATTTAAACGAATGTAATTTTATTTTGTTTTTTCTTTTTTTTTGGAAAAGGTGTTAAGGGTCATAATTCCTTTGTCCAAAGTTTTAAGGAAAAGTTGTTAAGGGACCTGACACCTTTGGCCTCCTTTGAAAATATTTTCAAGCTAAAATTATTTTCTTAATTTTTTTCAAAAAAAATATAAAAAAATCATCATAGGAAGTACATAGGGTTTTCATTTTATTTCTCTATTTATCTATATTTTTATTTTTGTTACATTTTTATATTACAATAACACATTAATTATTCCCCTTTTCTTTATCTTCTACCTTTTTTCTTTCTCACCGCTAATTCTCTTCCTCTATTTTAATGGACTACTAACCTGAGTTTGGTCCAATAGGAAGGTTTTTTTTTACCATGTTCTATCAATAATTTTAATATTATTTTCTAATTATAAAGTGTGATGATGGATTATTGAGGACTAGGACGATGGTTATCACATGTTTATTTTATTTTTCATAACTTGTTTTCTTTCACCATTAAATCATTTTTGACTACCTTCTTTCAATCTGCTCGGTATGTGAAATATACATGTGTGGTGAGAGATGAATAACACAAAGGATGTGGTTAGAATTTTGAGTGATAAAATTCAATTAGTAGAGGTATATTTTTCATTCATTCTCCACAAATAAATTATATGGTTGATGCATAGAGAGGGGCTCTCGATCTTGTTAATCACTAATAAATTAAATAGTTGAAGGTTATAGGAGTAATGTTATATAATATGATTTCTAAAATTGAATAAAATAAGAATTATCAAATTATGTCAGTTTCCACTTACTTCACTCTCAGATCAATCATTCTTGGTCTAACAATTTTATTTAGTTTCTTATTTTTTTCACTTTAATTAATTTGTTTATATAATTACTTAGTTTATTAAAATTTAAAATTCTAAGACACATTTAGTTTACATTTTTCCATTAGAATTAAAAAAAATTAATCTGTGGTAAACCCCTGTGAAGAACAATTATCATGTCGAATATTTTTTAGAAACAACCCAGGGTTGGCCACTAAGCTATGATTATTTGGAAACAAAATACTATTTGATTGAGGATCATGACACCCACTCCTTAGATAGTGAAAGAATTCAGTTTAAACAATAATGTGGATGATTTGAATGTATATAAGAAGGTTAGTGGGACTTTTATGGTTTTTTGGTGTTGTCTCTGGATGTAATACTACTCATTAGAAAAAATATCCCAAATTTACATTCTTAAAAGGTATGTTTGGGAAAGTGTTTATTAATGAAATAGGTGGTTAAAGCAGTATATATACTAGGTATGAATATTTTTAGAGAGAGATAAAAGATGTTTCTTTGGATTAGTTGGAACACATATATTGTAAAAGTGATAAAGAGGTATAGCATGAAAAACTCCAAGAATAATTCTTTACCAGAGTTTCATGGCATGAGCTTTATGAAAACTAAATATACTTATAAAGAGTTATAAGGTATAAACATTATAAGATCTATAATTTATGTCATGTTTTGTACTTTTAATGATTTATTTTATTACTTGAGAATAAAAAGTTGATATCAATCCATTCCTGGTGAGAGTAATTAGATTATTGTAAAGAATATTATTATGTACTTGAGAAGAATTAAGGATATGTTCTTGGAATTTGGAGGTGGGGAAAATCTCATTATAAGGGGTTATAATGATATAAGTATCAAAACCATTAAGGATGGAAAGAGATCTCAGACTATTTTTTTATTTTCATCAATAGTGGAGTTATAAGTTGGAATAGTTCTAAATAATCCACTAAGAAAAACTTAAAAATAGAAGAATAGTACATTCCTATATCAGATGTTGTGAAGAAAACTATTTGGATCAATAATTTATTCCTTTAACTTGTATTGGTTCATATAATTTTGATAGTAATTGATCTTTATTGTGATGAAAATTGATTTATTTATCAGTCTAGGGAACCCACCAAAGGACCAAATGTGTCATTTGAAAATACCATCTCATTTGAGAAATCGTTGAGAGGGGTGACATAATGATATGTTTAGTGGATATAGAGGGGAACGTAGTAAATCCATTAACATAGTAGAAACATGAAGCTCATGTAAATTCTTGAGTAATTGGATAAATGAGAGACTATATGTAATGGTTTTTGTCAATACAAATGAATCATGGGTTTATAATAATGGAAATATCTATTTATAATTTATTCATGTGTGTTGTGTATTTTACAAGAATAAAATGATAAAATCCCACAATTTATGACTTTGATTTATCTCTAATTGATGATCATAATTGATTATTATGGTTTTTGATGATATTTTAAGATTGTAATGATTAGAATCTTATATATGATATAGAATAGACACATGAGATAATAAGTTGAGACTTATTTTCTGGATTAGCCCACAAAAGTATATTTCAAGGAATTTCATATGATCATTGATATACTTAGGGGTGTATTCTTTATATAAATCTATGTTACCTAATATTGAGAAGATATTTATCATGTTAACTTTCATATTTTCATACCTTTCTTATTTCATCCTTAAGGTCGAGCTAATAAGGGGTGATTGAAAATCTTTTTCATCATGTCATCAGTTGAGTTTAACCAAGATGAGATTTTTTATCTTGTATGAAAAGTATGACATATGGGGCCTCAATTTAATTAGACTTAGGAGATTCATCTATATTCTTACTTTTGTGACCTATAATGTACACAATTATTTGGATAAATAATATCTGATGTATTAATTTAATCTGGATTGTTTATTTCAAAGATTTGTGAATATGTAAGATTCACTATATTATATTGACATGCTTTATGTCTAGTGGTCACTTGATTTCTCAAAAATATGGATTATATAATCATTCATATGATGTATATAGATACATATTGTCATGGAAATATTTATATAAACATATGGGTGTGTTTTATTGAGATCACATCAAACCAATTTATAGCTTGAGTAGTAATGGTGTTTTGTAAGAGGCCATTCTTTACTTACAATTATGGTTTGGGGAATTCATAATTTTTATCAATGATACTATAAGGCCTCAACCTTAAATATTACACAATATTGAGTTAAGTATAGAATTCACATTGAGGATATTTTCAGATTTAGAGAATTATATAATTAGGTTATAACTATTACATAGCAAAAATATATAAATACAAAGTGGACACTTCCAACAGTATCTGTTTCTTGCATAAAATAACAAATTATAAAAATAAACATGGTTTATTTTCATGTTTAATAATCAAAACTTTTCCTTAATTCCATCATTAACTCTATTCTCCCTTAAATCTTATGAAAACGTTTAAAAACTTGAGAAGAGAATACAAAGCTCAGTAAGGGTCATAAAAATAAATAAAACCCATTAGTATATTTAAAACCTAATAATACATTCAATGTTCTTTGAGTGTATGAAACAAAACATTTTCACATGAATAACACTCATACTTTTTTTCAATGAAAAAACACTAAAACCAATATTAAGTAATTAAAACTCTTTTAGGTGACTTATATCATCATATAAATAAAACCCTTTCAAATATATTACAACTGAAATAACCATATGGTTTACTTCCAAATTGGAGCTCTATAATGGGCATCACCCTTCTTATAAGCTATATTGGGCTCACTCGTGATCTATAATGGGGCTCAACCCTTCGTATAAGTTGTTTCTGGATCACCCGTGAGATATAATGGGGATCAACCCTTTGTATAAGCTATATCAGGCTCACATGTGAGATATAATAGGGATCAACCCTTCGTATAAGCTATATCAGTATCACCCATTTCATATAATGCTCATGTACAATTTCATGAATAAAACACATTCATCACAAAACCCCTTTTTTGAAAGCTTCTTTTAATACCATATGAAAAACATTTTCATATAAAAATACCATTTTCATTTAAGAACCCATTTTCAATAAAAATATACCCAAATAAAGTAATAAGGGATTTATTTTCATTTTAAAAGACATTAAGGCTTATAGAGGATGCCAAATACCAAATAACTGTTACAGCGGCAAAGAAGTCGTTATCGCCGTATACGTTAAAAAAAGATTCCTTTTGTTATTTTGTAAAGAAAGTAAAATTATTAGTATAAAAATATTACTTTTTAAAACTTTTAATGAAATTCAATATTGACATAAAATTTCCTGTATATTCCTTTTATACCCATATAAACAAATATTTAATTCAATATCATGAAGAAAAATATTTGATAATTAAATCTTTAAATGTTTAAGGTGTCCCATACCACTTTGAACATTTAAATATTAATCTCCATGATTTAATAAATAACATAAATATATATAAAATATGGATATGAAATTTCATGTTTTCTGTATATACACCTTATAAAATAATAAATGTGTATATTATCAATAAATTCCTCAATGAAAGAAGATTTAGATGAAGTCTCTTACCTTGAGTCTGACTTGTATCGTTGGTTATTTAATTTACTGAATAATAAACTTAAGTTAATTTCTACTTGATTTAAAACCTTTTTAAAGTTTATTATTCATTTTATATCACTTATTACCATTTTATATCAATTATTTAATTATTTGAGTTCATATCGGACGTTTTGTCGATGTTCGGTGTTTGAGTCAAAAATGAACTTGTTTTGATGCAAATTATCCATGTGGTCATAATTCCATTATATAAAGAATATTATTAATGATTTAAATATAATATATATTCATTATATATGTATTTTATAATATTCCATAACATTTGGAGATATGAAATGAAATGCACCATTCATGGAGATGGTTGGTTGTATGTATGCATGAACGTTACATTCATTTATCTGTCATATTAAAGGAATAAAAACTAAATGATACATATGTTTATTATAATTCTAGTATAATTTATATGTTATATATGTTACATAATTTCATTAAATCTATCCTTTATACATTCCATGTATGGAATGAATGAGTCATATCACTTTGAGGGGGTGGTAGTCCACACTTCCTCAAATGAAATTATCGTATTTACACATCATGGAAATCTTTAAGGTATGTTGTAAATTAAAATTACAGAAGCATAGAAACAATATAAATATAATTTATATCATATATAAATAAATTTCCATCATAATGGCCACCATGATAGGTGGTAGGAGAAAATTGAACAATCATCATTTCATGAGGCAGTAATTCGTTTTACACAGAAATAGAATGTTTCTATCCATTATATGGAGGTGTGTGTAAGTGTAGTTAGAATACTTATCATTATAAAATAATATTATATTTAGGTTACTTGTTTTTTTATGTAATAAAATAATAATAATAGAATAGGGAGTGGAGAAGGAAAATAAACGAAAATAACTTGAGATAAGACGTTCCCTCAAAATCGGGTAACTTCTTTTGATTTGAGCCAAAAGAATTTCTTGAATTTCCTTCTACAAAAGATAAGGCTTCTAGGAGGAAATTAGGTATTTTTAGAGATTATTTTATCAGAATTTGGATTATCCAAGGGTCTTGAGAGGTGTGAATAAGTGGGTAGAGGTGGTGGCCTTTTATAAGAGGGGGGAGAGGAACTTTAGGAAAGTCTTGAAATATTATTTTATTATAAATTGATTTTTGAATTGTAATAGTTAAAAAGTGATATATTTAAAGTATAATAAAATTATGTGTCTAAATAATCTCAACCAATATGTTTTAGACAAGTTTAGGTGACAAATTTAATCATATATTTTGGATTTAACACTTAGTTAAAAACATTAACTCTTACCATGTCTTCTTGTATTTTCATAATATATGGTCACTATAGCTACTATAAAATGACAAGAGAACCAAAAGTGGAAAATTAATGAAATTTTCAACATTATATTGTTTATTTTGTTGAATATTATATTTTTAATACTATTATATCATTTAATGAAGTAGTATTTGTTTTAAAAACTCATTTATGTCAATTTTGACACTATTTAGTAATTGATTTTTGTTAGTCATAACAACTTTATTCCTTCAAAAAATTAACACAAAGATAATATGTAATACTAATACATAAAATTCTTGGATGGAATCAAAATTTTCAAATTATATTTATTTAAATATTTAAAATATCATTTATTTGAATCTTTTATTAATAAGGTAATCACTGCATCATCATTGTGTCATAAATAAATTTATTTATTTAATTTATAAAAATTATAAATAAAATAAAATTATGTAGTAAATGTTTTTATATTTTTAATTACTATTTATAGTCAAATATATCAGTTATATAAGCCTATATTAAAATTGTATTAGTAAAAAAAATATTTATGTTATATTTGTCTTTACTTTAAATTAATTATTATAACATGTCATTTTCACACCCAAGTGGTTCCCAAATGCCAAAATTTTGGCCTAAGTATGCTCATGGTCATAAATATCTCATACAATATGATTAAGACACGTTTTAGGTTAGTTTTATATTATTATAATATTATTTTTTTACCCTTATTTACCTGATTTTCCCTTTAACCTTGATAAATAAAAACAATTACTGAAGTTACTATTCAAAATGTCCAAAAATAAAAGGAACCTATTTACACAATTTGAACCTTATAATTCCAAATATGGAATCCATTTTTCCAAATTCTAAACACATAAATTGTATTAATTAATTTAAAATTAATTTCTTTTGTCAAAACCAAAAGGCGGGGTTTTGAGAAGTAAAAACTATCAAAAGATTAACATGTGTTTATGTTCAATTTAAATGTGAAATTACTTAAAATGACCAAAACTGGATTAAATTATAAAAACATAATTCAATTACACTTTAAAACAAATCAATAGTACAATATAACTATATAAATAAATTAAATTAAAAGGCGGTTTTGAATTAAATGCAATATTTTTCACTATTCATTAAATTATGGATTTTATCAAAAAAATACCAAAATTTCAACCAAGGTAAATTTTGATGTCCTGATTATAAATAATAATTTTATTTTTTAAAATATAACATATAAAAGTAAAAAAAAATATATTTAACAAGGTTTCACCATCAAAAGGCGGTGAAACAGCCTTTTTGAAATTATTAGAGTATTTTATGCTTAAAATTGGATTCATTCTCATTTTAAGTATCTAAATTTTATTGGATAAATGTAAAAACATTTAACAAACATGTGTAATAATATTTTATTTAGATATTTTCATTACCACCAATAGAATTTCTAGGCGTTAACTTCCATTTAAAATAATAATATTATTATTGTATTATTTTTTGTTGTAACTCAACGTTGTGTGCAACATAAGATTTCAGAGAAACCCATTTTCACGTGTCGATTATACTATCGGAAAAAGTATCCCCTTTAAAATAAAATTAATATTTTATTAATAAATATTATTATATATGAAAAGGTATTATTCTATAAATATCTAGGATTTTATAGATACAAATTCTTGTAGGGTCACACAATAAGCCTTGGGGTAAGGGTTAATTTTTATATAAAGTGTTTATCCAAAATTTGGGATAGAATATAGAAAAATCATGTCCAAACAATTTTGGATATATTTATAAATATTTTTTAGTTTTTTCATAAATTCTATGAAACTTTAGTGTAATTAGCATGTTGTTGGAAATATATACTAAAGAATAAACCATGATGTAGTGAGATTCATAGGGATGTCTAAACCTAATCCAACCCAACTAACCTGAACCAAATAAACTATGTTAGGTTTGGTTAAAAATATAATATGGATGGTTTGGGTTTATTTGGGTTTAATTGTATAAATTTTAGGTTGGGTATCAATTTGTAAAATTACTGACCTAGCCCGATCAAATCAACCCGACTAAATTGGCTCTAATGAATTATTACTTAATTCACTACCTACCACATTCCCTTTCCATCGATCCAAGATAACCCTAATCCTTTAATTCCTATCCCTATCACTAATCCCCTCTCCCAATATAATGGTGTCATACATGCACTTTTGATACCATCATTTTTCATCCTTCATCCTTACCTCTTCCTCCTTCCCACACTACCTTCCCTTTAAATCCCTAATCATTAATAGCCATCCCTCGTCCTACTCCCAATGTCATTAGTTGATAAAAAAACATATATAAATCTCTATAGAGGCTAATTTTCTTATTCTTATCCCTCCCCCCAATGATTCAATGACCTTAATCTATCCCTCTATAGTTTTCATGTTGCTTCCCCCATGTGTGTGCACGAACCAAACCCTAAACAACTAACCCATAAACATTAATGTTGCAATAATCCTCTTTATACCAAAGCCTCTAGTACATAGGTTTTGTGTATGTTCTATCATCTTATTCGGTGAGATCTAGATCCTTATAACTCTCAATGTGTGGGGGGATTTTATAGCCACTATTTAGGCATCCATTCATGGATGGTGCTATAAGTGGATCTACTCCTCAAACTACTAGAGTAACTCATAGTCAAATGGGATCTACTCTAACTTCCCATTTAATTATATAAACTAAGAGATAACTATCCCCTAATAAGGTTAAAATTCCTAGAGCACCTACTATATTTTCTCAAGTTTGGGATCATTTTCATAAGAACAAATATGGAAGAGGTGTAAATAATTATTATGGTAAAGATTATACATGTACTTATAGCCAACATGGAACTAGTGATTTGAATAAGAATTTTAAAAAGTGCAATCAAAATACTCACAAAAATATTTATAAAGTCAAGACATTATTGGTTTCAGAAGGAAGTGGAAAGATAATGATGATGGGATGGTTAAATTTTCAATTTCTCATTTTAACTAAGAAGAGTGCAGGATATGTAATGACCAGAACTTTTATAAATAAAATTTATTTCTAAATGAATATATTCCATATTAAGTAATGTAGTTATATAATACTCATGAACTATATTTCATTATTGTTTTGGAAAATTATAAAATAGTCATGATATGATTGTTAGTAACAAATACCATTAATCACCATAACCGTTGGTTATATAGTTATTATACAGTGACCATTATGTTTAGTATATATTAAGGTTTATAAGAAAATATAATTATTGTTCATAGAAGAAGATATAGTCTCAACTAGTAGGATCAAACATTATAAGGATCTTTTATTAGAGCTTCCAAGGTAGATAAAATCATCAGGCTTCACCCTTGACTAATCACAAGATGAGATTCAATAATTGAAACTCAAGAGGAACCATTTATAGGAGAATTTAAATCATATTCCAATCACTTCCCAAACTACATTCATAAAACAACCCCAAGAAATTACTATCATCACACATGTTACCCTTAGGGTGTACGATGGAGTAATAAGAGGCTATGTATCCAGACCCTAGTAGTATGAATATTTAAATTTTCTTTTTATAAATAAAATAATTTTTATATTTATCTCTTTTTCATGATTATTTTATATAAACTTGAGTATAGACTTAATTTGATAAAAATCATATTTTGATACAAAGAAACTAAAATTGTATTTCTGTAATATGTATATATAATTTTAATTAAAACACTATTTTATGATAAATTAAATAATTTGAAATAAAATTTATTTTCATTAAATAGTCTTATAAAATACTATTTTTTTAAATATAAATGATCGTATAATTTAATGAGGTCTCATGTCATTTTTATAAGGGTCAGAAAGTTATTAGTGATGTAAAAAATAATATTTTTCACTAAATAAGGAATTTTATTTAAAAGGGAATATTATCATATTTATAAAAATATTTTTATAAAATAAATTTAATTTTTTAAATAATTACATGAAAATTATCCAAAGGTTGATTTTTCATAATTGTCAATGATGGTCAAATTTTTTTATAAAAAATAAATAGATTGTAAAGAAGGACTTCGGGACATTCAGGACAATATCATAGAGTCTTTATAGAATAAAAATGGTTTTTACATTAAAATAATTTGTTTTTAAAGTAGTGAGATTAATTTTTCAAACCTATAATTAATATTTCAAAACCAATAATATATCTTAAGATTTTAAAAACAATTCATTATGAACATGACTCACTTTCACATAATGAATGATTTTATTTTAATGAGTTCAGTTCTTAAATAATAAAATGTTAAAAATCATAAATCCTTTGAAAATATAATTGGAAAAAACTAGGGGGAGACAAATAGATTTGTATTTTTTATTAATTAGGTGTCCAAGGCCTAAGTTTGAAAATTAATAAACAATTCTCACACTTTTTCTAAAAATACCCACTCATTATATCACTAATCTTCACTATAAATCCTTAAAGCATGAAGTTATTCTCATTTTCCCACTCTATATCCCTACCAAAGAGTTTCTATGGTTCTATGGAGATCCTCTCAATATTGAAGAGGCAATTTCTTAAGGTAATAATTCTCTCCCTCCTCATTTTTATTCAATAATTTTCTTTATAATAAACCTTTTTATTCTCAATTGATTATATTTTATTGCATTTATGAACATTAATTTATTGACCAAATGTTTCCCAAATAATGAGATATTACCTTCCTCTATCATTTATCCCTTACATGAACTTTTATGTGCACCTGTTATGTTGTTGAAATTATCCCTTGATTTTCCATGTCATATATTTGTGTTGTGAATAATCAACCATATTTTCATTCAAGGGTATTAACCAAGATATAACTATCCTTAATTTATTGTGAACTTCTATTTATGAATCCCTCATTCCTTAATTGGGGGATTAAAATTATGAAATACATTATTAAGTTAGATGATTGATGTGTAACGCGTAAAGCTAGACATATGAAGGGTTCACCCTAATAGTTCTCCAATGCATTGTGTAATGTTTTCTCTTCATGACATACCATGTATGGTGTATGGGTGGTTAGCCTAATCTTTCTATGTTTTTATGTCCTGGTGTTTATACTTTACTTACACTTATGATGTCAAATTTTATGTTTTCATCGCATTATTATGATACCATTATTTTTTGATGTCATTTTTCCATGTCATGATTCCATGTGAGTATGGTGACCTTCCTTTTTAATACATGATTTTTAATATAATCCCTTAACAAAGTATTAGAATAATTATTTTGAAGGATATTTTGAGGTTTAATTTCTTTCTAACTAGGTAAATAATACAAATAAAATAAGGAAAATACAAACATAATATTTATTTAATCCTATTGAAAGACTCCTTTATTATTCAATCACAGTTCACCTCACTACAACTGATTTCCTGGGGGAATACATCAATAGAAAAGGGTAAGCATAAAACCTAATAAGGGATAAGAAAATAAAATGGAATATGATAGATCATCAAGGATAAAACATGAGGAATAACATGAGGGAATAATCAAAAGTACATGATACCTGACATGGAAATTTGGATACAATAAAAATGAGATATTAATAATCTTCTCACTAAGGTTTATCACCAGGGTGTCATAAAACATAATTACCAAGGTTATTTACCAAGGTATCATAAAAAATGTCATATCTAAAAGATTAATTTTTACCCAATGCATTGGATCACTATCAAGGAACACCCTTCATATGTCTAAATTCATGTGTTCTACATAAATCATGTAATAATACATTTTATAAATAACATGTGAGAAAGAATCAATGAGATTCATGTAAAGTCATTAATTTCATAAATTTATTCCATACATTAACATTACATCATTTTAAACCCGTGAAAAGGAAATATGGGTTTTATAAATAGAAATCCCCAATCAATAGATTATGTTTATACCTAGGTGAATACCCCTAGATAAAAGGTTTGGGTATTCAAAATATAATAATATTCCATGTAAAAGAGACAAATTCATGAAATGATTTTGGAAACATGAGGGGTATACAATGTGGATTAAGTAAAGGGTATAATATGATGTAACAACGGTCTAAAATTGATTATATACCATTTTGTAAGTGATGGGATAATCAAAATTGTATGAAAATGAATTAATTTAACATTTAGAATACATAACACAAAAGAGGTACATGAATAGAAACGAAGAAGAAGAGAGTTCTCTTACCTTGAAGATTAGCTTCCTAAAACTTGAGGAAAAAACCTTAAGACCTTAAGGAAACCTTGTAGGGACTCTTTGGAAGGTAAAATGACCATAAATTTGTGGCTAAAGGATTTTTAATAGATATGAATTGGAAGATAGGTGGGTATTTATAGTAAAATAGGAGGAATTATTTAATAATTTCTAAATATAAACTTTTTAATTTTAGGTTGCAGAAAATAAAATATCAATGGCTCACCCATGGTTTTTTCTCATGGATTTATAAATTTAAGTCATATTTTTATAATATTTTAATTCATTATAACTTAAATCCATTTTTAAATTTTACTTTGCCATAGAAATTTAAATTTTCCAAAAAATATATTTTTTAAAATCTTAATTTCCATTTCATACTTTGGAAAGTCATTTATAGGTTTAGAAATTGATTTAAATAAATTAAAATATATAATATTAATAAGATAATATATTTTTTCTCATATATTCCGTTTTATTAATTATTACATATTTATGAAGTCATAAAAGATACCATAAACACAAAACATATACTTTTACTATTCAATATAAAATAAATTATTTTAATAAATTCTAAAAAAATCATCCTAATATAATTTCAACATGTTTGTTTCAAATATAATATTTATTTTATAAAAAAATCTTATATATGATAATTAAAATTTTTAAACAAAAAATATTTATTAAAAAATAATATTCTTTATGACATAGTTAGATTTATGACTCTTATAATAGTTTATTAGGACATTATAATTTTATATTATCATTTTTATTTAAATTAATATTGTTTTATAAAACTATTTCATCAAAATAAATTTTATTTATAACACCTGAATTTATTATAAAGGTGTAGATATTTTTTTAAAATAAAATTATGTTTTATTTGTACCCAAAAATCTATTTATCAAATTCATCTTATATTTATGTGTATTTTATTAAAAAAAATAATAATGGGATTAAAGAAATAATTATTAAATTTATACAAAGTATATTACACTTTTATTATACTAAGTTCAATATACATAACTTCTTATTACACCAATATACGCCCAATGGGTAAGGTGTGCGATGATTGTAGTTTCATGGGGTGGCTTAGCTAACATTAACCTAGTGGTGATCTCCACTAACTTAAAATTATCCCATAGTCGATTCTTCTTGAGCCTTACTTATTGAAGATCTTCTTGTTCTTGGTCAAGGGTGAACCCCAGTGATGCTACCTCCCTCACGAGTTCTGATAAATGGGCTTAAAAAGACAATATCCTACTAGTTGAGGTCATTGTTTTCCATTATTCATCAATTATATTTGTTCATTACCCTTTATAAACACTAATTTTAATGGTAAAATTATTACCAATGGTTATAATTCCCTTTGGTCATATTGACCACTGGTCAAATTGACCAATGGTTAGGTTACTATTCCAAATCATTTTGAAATGGATTTATGAAATGGTTTTTAAATCATGGTTTTAATTAAATGTTTTGGAAAATGAAGCAAATGGGAAACATTGGGTACTTAGGTGGAAGGTGAAATAATAGGCCTCGTCTATTGATACCATCGGGGGGCTCACTCATGGGGTGTTACTCTACTCCCTAGGCCCATTATTTTATGGACTTGTTAAACATTTTTGGGAGGTTAACTTTATGGGGTGTTCTTGTGCTCTCTAGATTTTTTGCATATGACTAGAGACTTTATGTTCATGATTATTTATGTTTGGTTATGAGTGTCCTAGCTAGCCTGACATGTTGTGATACTTGGTATGATGTTACATGTTCTTGACTTGTATTGGATTTGATATAATAAGTGGTACATTTTTTTGTTTAAATTCTTTGATATATGTGATATGCTTTGAAATATTTTACCTGGTTTATTTGGAACTATAGAAAATGGGAGAAATGTATTACTTTACATTTGATATAAAAATTGTTTAACTGTCTATCTGTCTTTGTTTTCTTTAAATTTGAACAAGTTAAGATTATTTTATAAATACTTGATATAGAACACCTGGGTGGGATCTTACTAATCCTATTTAGCTCACACCCTATGTACCCCTTCAGTGGTGTGTAGACCTTTGTATTTATTTCAATGTAGGGAAATTCAAGGCACCATATTGAGATGATGATGTTTTTTTCAACTGTGTTTGAGTAGCTGTTAGTGATATTGTGGGTTTTTTCCCATGCTATCACATGGATTATATTTTTTTGTTTTAGTCATCCTTTGTTGTAGGACCTGTATCTTTAAGATTAGTTATCTACTTCTAAGTTGCATCACTTATACTATTTATTTTTTATTATGAAATATATACTTGTTTATTATTCCACTATTTATTCCCATCATGTGTATATATATATATCATTTTTTTTTGCTTTAGGTCGAGAGAAATCATTCCCTCTAATTATTTTTGATGCATGGGTTCTAATCGTCAGCCCGTGGGAATCAGGAACACCCTTTGGTGATGTGACGGTTTAGGTCAGGTACTGGTTTGGGTGGGTATCTGAGTTAGGTTCATAACATTAAGAAATATAAATATATCTATAAATAACATATTAATTTTAAGTAAATTATATAGTGATAATAATAAGATGATTATAACATTTGGAAATGAGATATATTTAATAATAAATACTAATGGAAGTTTGAGATGAATTTGTGCTGGATACTTATATTAATAATAAAATTATAAATTTTAATAATATTTATTATGGAAAATAAAACATTAACATAATATACATATATATATATATATATATCAGTGTGTGTGTGTGTGTGTTTTATTTGAGAAATAAAAATATTATACTAATTTTAACTGAATAAACTTATGACATGTAAAATAAATATATAGATTTCCTAGATAATTTAAGAAATATATATATTATGATATATAAAGTATTAGTTTTCTAACACAAAATTTAAATCAATTTAGTTATAAGAATATTATATTAATTATAAACATGGGTAATTAATAAAATAAAAAATAATATATATATCTAAATATATTTATTAATTCTAGTAGTGGGATAATATTTAAATAGTTTCAATGAAAAAAATTAGTGGAATACATAAAATATTAATATGTAATAATATTTAAAATTTAGAAAATGTGTTAATGATTCATAGTGTTAAATAATAAATAATTTTAATTAAAATAAATTATACTTCAATGACAATATAATAAGTACTATGACACATAAAATATCAATAATTTTTCTTTTAAAAAATGATTTTGAAATTATAGATATTATAGCATAAAACATATTAGTTTTAGATGGTTGGAAAGTGGGTATATTTTATAGTTATGGTTTCTAATTGGAATGATTATAGTGCAATAAAAAGAATTTATGTAATTATAATTACAATAATTTATGTTTATATATAAATATTATAGTATAATAGTTTGAAATAAATAAAAAATCCAATCTAAAACTCATTAAGAAAAATATATGTATATATATATATATATAACAATAATAAAGGTTAATATAACCTTTAAAATTAATAAATTTTTAATTAGGTGTATATATATAGTTTTATTTTAGAATATATATATATATATATATATTATGTAAAAAGATAAAAACAATCAAATAATGAAAAAAAAACAAGGGAATCTCATCCTCTTCCTCAATCGCCTGTGTGAGGCTATTGACAACACCGCACCATCGCCACTGACCAAATTCCAACGACATCGTCGACCCAATCCTTTCATCGCACCTAGCCCACTTCATGGGACTAGTATGTCGCCAACCTCTACCCTTCCATTGTCTTCTTTTACGCCATTGATATTGTGATGGAAATTTAAAAATTTTTATATATTTATATATATCTATGTGTGGGTATATGATTATATATATTTGATATATTAGGAAGTGAATCAATTACTAGTTGAAACTGAAAAAGGAATTTTCATCCTCTATCGATGGTTCTTATATGAATTATATGTATAAGACATATTGTGGGATCCATACACTCATGTTGGAAAAAAATAGTGAACGCGTGAAGGGAAGTGGGTATCAAAAGGGGGAATAAAATACTAAACATTTGAAGGAAAATATGTGTTGTTTTTATGTCATTCCATCATCACCCAACCAACAATAAATGATTATTTGGATATAAAATAAAAATGGGTTTCAACTTAAAAAAGAGTCACCCTCCCCTCAGGAGTTCATAAAAATAAAAAATAAATGTGTGTATATACCTAAGGTTTGGTTACAAAAGAGATAGGGAGGAAGAGAGTCAGTTTAGTCTTTGGGGAAGGAAATTAGGCATGGTTTTAGTTAGGTGGATTCTAGAAAATTTTGGTTAGCAATTTAAGGTAATGGATAAAATATTTTAATTGATGTTTTAACTTTTTTAAAAAAATCTATTATATTTTAAAATAAATTTAAATTGATAATTTTATTTAAAAAAACTTTTTTTCAAGGGAAAATTATTTCAAATTTTTCATTTCATGTGAATTTTTTTTAATGTTTTAATAAATCAAACACCCTCTTAAGACATTATTTTTTAAAAAAATATTTTAGTTTTCAAAGTTTTTTTAGGTTATCATTTTATGAGTAAAGGGAAAATGTTTTCAAAATTTCAACTTTTCAAACATCTTTATGTTCTAAAAATAAACTAAATGCTAGTTTGAATTATGATTATATTTTTATGGAAAAAGGAGGAAATTTTTTTAAGTTAAAATTATATTTATTTTTAGTTTCTTAAAACCATTTTGGTAAAAGAACTGTAGGTTTATAAACATCAAAAGTTATCACTTTATGTGTTGAACATTTTATCTAATTGTCGTGAATATTTCCTATATCTAAATTATTATATTTCCATGTATTAATTATTCTGATTTAGCATCCATGTATGTTTTATATTATCCCAGTCCAGAGTTTAATTATCATGATTTTTGGTTGGTTCTTATTCAGTGATGAAATTACTATAAATATATATATATATATATATATATCCATTTTCACAATTTTAAAAATATAATTAAAAACTCCAATAGAAAATGGAAAGCTCAAAATGTTATATTAAAATTATGTGTAAGGACTTTATAAACATGATTAGGAGTAGGGATTGTACTCAAACCTCAAGGGATGTTGTCCACCAAGATAGATAGGCCCTATACGGCCTTTAATATTCTAAGTTTCCACACGGTTTTGTTTTAAAATATTAAAAAAACGCTATTTTCTTTTAATAAGAAATTATTTTTAATTATTCTAACAGTTAGTAACTTATTATATTCAATATATTTCTTGGTTTTATTTCAAGGCATGGTTTTCAAGAAAATTATAATTATTACTTTAAATTTATTTTAAATAAAAAAATTATTTTTGAAAATTATTTTCTTTTTGAAAACACTTTATGGACTTTTAAGGGAGAATTGAATTTTATGTTTAAGTAATATTTTATTTAAAATAAAGTTTTAAGTTTTTAAAGAAATTTATTTTAAAATAAAGTTTACTAGTATTTTTGAAAAATAGATAATTTGATTTTAAAACTTCTTATTGATCTATTTTCTCACCCAAAGTTTTAAAAAAATCATAGTGTATTTAGTATAGTAGGTGTTACTTGAGAGATAGGTATCAATTACATGGATTTTAGTCAAAGAAAAATTGGACATGTCTTATAAGTATTTAGATTCAAGAAAAAAAAATGTATATTTAAGTGAGATTTTTTTTTCTAATCCTCAAAAACATTATACCTAACCGATCCTTGAAAATGTAAGGACTATACAATTTTCAAGTGATGAATAATATTTTATTTATATAAAAAATATACCATTTTTTAACACTGGGATTGGGAACATGGGTCTAGGGTGTCTCAGTTCAGGGGTGGGATGTTACAAAATTTCTTTATTAAAATGATATAAAAAATGATACTCACCCAATGATATGTCTTATTAAAGATAATTTAATGTATCATAAATATAATTTTGATATCACTTATAGGTTATAACTATAGAGTAATAGATTGGTATATATGGTTGAGAAGTTTTCTCGATGACAATAATTATTAGAATATGGATGTGAATATTATAGAAATAAAATTCTATAATTTTAAATTATGGGTATTAGATACTGGTCATGCATCACACATTTGTGATAATAAATAGAGGCTTTTAAATATAGGATAATTAATAAAAGGAAAATTATATCTATATGTTGGCAATGGAGATATAGTTTTTTCATTTGAATTTGAAACTTATGATATAATTCTACCTATAGGATTAATTTTGGAATTATAAAATGGTTGTTGTGTTTTAGTTATAAACTTAAATTTGATTTATGTATCTTGTTTAGATAAGAAGGTATTTTCATTAATCATTAAGAATGAGAGTTGTTATATATACATGAATGAAATATTTTTTGGAATTGGGAATATGTTGAATAGTTTATACATTTTTTATTTGGATAATTTGGTTTATAATGTTCTAGGTAAGAAGGTCAAGGTTGATTATAACACCAATTATATTTGGTATTGTTGCATTTCTCATATAAATGAGAAATGATTCAAAATAATTTATAGATATGGATTGTTAGAATCCTTTAATTATAAATAATTTTAAAATTTTTAATCTTTTGTATTCTATAAAATGATATAATAACCCTTTGGAGGAAAATTTTAAAGGGATAGATTATTATTGTATCATATACACAATGATATATATGGCTTAATCAGTATATAAGAAAGTGGTGGGTATAGGTTCTTTGTAACCTTTACTGATGAATTAATTTTTTATGGTTATTTATTTATTATGGGACACAAGTTTGAAACCTTTGAAAAGTTGAAATTGTTTAGAAATGAATTACAGGATCAAATAGGAAAAGGTATTCATATTTTATAATTATGTTAGAGTGGTGAATAATTGAGTAGATAATTTACTGATCATCTAAGAGATTGTGGAATTGTTTCATGACTTAATCCTCATATAACACCATAGGATAATGGTGTGTCTAATATGAAGAATATTACCTTTTTGTACATGGTTCAATTGATGATGAGTTGGTACAACGTTATTATATCATCCTAGGGATATACTTTGGAAACTAATACATTATTACTTAAGTTCATTCTATATAAAGTGGTCATAAATACACCGATTGATATATGGATACGGAGGCATACTAATTTTTATTATATAATGATTTTGGGTTGTTAAGTATATGTATGATGTTTTTTATCTAATAAACTTAACCCCAAATTTGAAAAGTATTTATTTGTAACAAACCAACCTAGTCACCTTATCCTGATACCTGATTTAGTCCACCATAAGACCCAAAGTATGTTCCTAGTCTCCATGGGATGGAAGCAAGTGTCTAGGAATCAAATTCTATATTTTGGAAATGATTTGTTCTAATTAAATAAGAAACCAAAGAAGTAATCCAACCAGAAATTTGATATAACCACTCCATATATTGGAGGAATCATCCATATTAAATAAACACTTTCAAATGTAATTATCATAAAAACTAGGTATAATAATATAATAAAATAATCAATAAAAAACATATTAAATGGACATAAACATAACCAAAAAAACTTATATACATATAAACTTTTTATATAAATAAAAAGTGCATATGAAAAGAGGAATGAAAGGGATGATAATCTTAATAGGATGATTATATGATGATATTGAAAATACATAACCAAAATTATGAAAAAAATAAAACCTTTTTACTTATATTTATATGAAAATTCTATATCTCCTGCTTGTTAACTCCTCCAGTCCTAGAAAAAGGTATAGTATATAATACCCACTAACTCAAAGTGGAGCCTTTCCTCTGTCTGTATTAATAGAGAACAAGTCAATATACACATGAAGTGTGTATATAGGGTGTGATAAAAGCATTCCCAATAGAATACCAATAAGATTCCAAACATAAACTTTAAAAAATAAATAATTATATGATAGTATGAAATAAAAGTAAACAAAGTAATACTTTTATTTTAAGAAGAAAAATAATAATATATAATCACATGTATGTATTTCTTTTAAAATAATAAAATGTATCCATGTATAATTAAATATACATTTATATAAAATAAATTATAATTTAGAAAAAAACACATTACATAGTTCTTGTAAAGGAATCATGGGAGACTAAATATGGTCCCAAGGTTAGGATAATTTGGATCCCCATACCCAATCTAATCCATATCCAACTATTCACAAGCTACTAGCTAGAGTGAAATCCTATACTAGTAGAATAATTAAATAGCTAGAATGTAATATTAAATTAGAGGTGATCTCATAATGTATTTAGAAATAGTATCTTATTGAAAAATTTCATCCTAGATGGTGTGGATTGATAACTAGGTACATCATAGCTATGCAGAGTCGAATCAAAACCCAGTATATTTACTTGGAACTATAATCCCCCTAAGTAACCAATGTTTTACCATAAGGTTTCATCCAAGAAATAATCAATAATAGATTCAATATACATGTAATAATATCACCCCTCACTTCTAAATACCATTTTAAAAAATATCCCCTTCATATTTATCCATCATCCATCAATAAAACAATTTCACATATATGCATTTCATAACAATAAATGGATACAATATTGAAGGTGTAAATCATGTAGTAAGAGTACACTGAGAATTACAAACACTAATTTATCATTTGAAAATTTTATCTAAAATATGATATTCTCCTTATATAAAACATATCATGTCATTTTATGAAAACTCATTCAATTATTTCATTATAAATCACACTTTGAATTTTCACAAACACTTGGTGTACAATATTGTTATAAAATAAAAAATTTATACCTTTTATTAAATCCCTCTTCCATTTCAAATGAAAACCAAGAGAAAATAGTAAAATAATTATTTTAGAATCATAATAGATATAAAATATAGATTTTATATTATTAAAACATGAATTGAAATATGAAATCACTCATGGGTTTTTAAACATATATCTATTTCAAAACCTGAAGGGGATACAATATCAAAAGTGTAAATCATGTAGTAAGAGTAATTTTATCATTCCAAAAACTAATTTATCATTTGAAAATTTTATCTAAAATATTATATTCTCCTTTTATAATTTATACCACGCCATTTCCTAAAAATAATTTCAATTATTTCCCTAAAAACCACACTTTGAATTTTTACAAACACTTGGTGTGAAATATTCTTATAAAATAAAAAATTATATCATTTATGAAATCCCACTTCCAAGGAAAATAAAAACCAAGATAAAAAATGACATAATTATTTCATCACCATCATAGATTTAAAATATATCTTTTATATTGTTCAAAAAATGAATTGAAATATTAAAGCACTCATGATTTTTTCAAAAAAGTGCATATAACTACCTATTGGAAAGATATGAAATTGATATTGAACACATTTATTCCATTAATATAGATAAAGATAATCCTTAGGAATGAAAAAACAAACCCTATATTGGAACCAAGGTTTTACAAATTATAGACTGTTTGAACATGTGTTATTTATGGTGAAGAATATTGAAACTTGAACATGGGGTACTGTAGCAGCGGCTGGTACTATAGCAGTGCGGGTACTGTAGCAGTATTATTCACAGAATGGGCCTTAGGCCAAAAAATTGGGCCTACATGATATGTAATGGGATAAATGCCCATTGGGCCTTCAGGATATATAATGGGTCTCCCTCTACCCAGTTAAAGAGGTCTTTGATTTGTTTCAACAATAAAAATGAGGCTTCGGCCCCAAACTTTTAAAAAATTATTAAGATATTAAATTTCATTGTGACATTTGAAGATGATTGACCATGCATGGAGTCATTTGTAGTAGGATGGAGGTAATTTTGGAAAAGTGTGAATATACTTATGGTCAAACTGGATTTCTCAAAGTTTATGTATGATTAAATCAAGAAGTATGAAGATTGTATATGAATAAATAGTGAATACTTAAGCTTTTGTAAAATTAACTTTGAGGTTTTTGGATATTTTTAAGAATAGATCATGCCATAATATGATATACCAAATTTTAATAAGTGATATATAAGGGTAATTTGGAGAAGTGATCATCACCCATGATGTAGTGGTATCCATCATAATGCAGTGTATTTTTTATATGAGTAAAAATTTAAAAAAGCCTGGATTGTGATAGATGAACACACCATAATAGGTAGGATGTGAAAGTAGATAAAAAAGATTCACATCCTAATTCACATCCTCTCCTATTATGGTGTATTTGGGATGTTGTGGTGGAAAAAGAGGTATCATATTCACAGGGTTGTTCTTCATGAATATTTCAATGGAATATATTTGATATGTATATTGGAGTAAATATGAAGGGATTTATATTTTTTGATGTATGTAATTATTTGTTTTTGAATAATAAAATGAGATCATATCTAAGATCTCTCGGGTTTAATGTTTTCACTACTCCCATACATGGTATACAAGTGTGTGATACTACTAAATTTTCAAGTCTGGAGAGGAATATAAATTATTGAATGTTGAGATAATGGCATAAAATTCATTATCAAGAGCTTTATAAAATCATATATACATGAAATTAATGAGTTATACATCCATGAAGTAAATTTAGAATATGTTTTATAATGCTTTTTCATGAGAAAAAGAGGTGAAATAAGTGAAGTTGTAAGTACTTTACAATGAATTTAATTATTTAAGGATTCATCCAAGTGAGAATATATATGATTTATTCAAAAAAATCATTTATGTTTTTGTATCTATTCATCTATTGGTAGATGAGGTAAAGGATGTAAATAGTGTGAAGATAATTTTAAGGATATTACCACCTTTCTATATTCCAAGTATGTAAAATCTTAAAGAAGGAAACCTTGCATATTTATCTATTGATTATTTTCAAGACAATCTTTTACCTTTTGAAATGTAAGTGAAACAAAAAAAGTTCATTGAGTACATCAAAGTAAATGTAATTTAAATCCTTGGAGAATTTTAAGATTTATAAAATTGTAAATGAAGAATAAGATGTAAATAATGAGTTTTTTTCTCTTATGGTGATAAATTTTAGTGACATTGTAGTGACCCTCGTTTCATCAACCCAGAGCCCATGTCTACTTTATTATATTGGTATAAGATATAAGGAATTGAATCCTAGAGGACTAAATAGTTTACTAGTATTAGTAAATTAGATAAATAACTGAAACTATATTTATAATTGAAAATTTAAAATAGAAAATATTTTTTATTTTAGAATTTCATTATTTATCATATTGTATCTCTACATATCAATCACAAAATACTTCTCAATATCCTAGGGAGAATAAAACATAAGAAAGGGGTGAGCTCATATGCTTAGTAAGGGTAAGCGTACAATGAAAACTATGAATAAATAAGAAATAGTCAATATTTAAAGGTAAATAATTAAAACTGATGTCATTTAATCAATTACTTGAGAATAATATGGAATGAATAAATGATGATCAAATAATTCCATATAAATAATCTCATGATCTTGAAACTTAACCATATATATTCTAACTAAATGAATAATCACTTATAATATCAATAACAAAATTCATAATTATAGAATGCATAATTATAGACATCTAAAACATACCATTGAGGAATTGTGCCAAAAAAAATCTAAATAAATGGGTAAGGACTTGGCTAAAACATAATCTAGTTTGTCTCGTGAGACCTACCAATGCATCTAGGGGATATAGCAGGACCCACCCATCGCATACTAAGTCCAATGCATTCCTCATGTGAAAGGGGTGAAACATAATAAATATAAACATTCATATTGAAAAACTAACATAAAAAATGTTAATACATACCCCAATCAATAAAGATAATCCTAAACCATCCTGAATAAAATGAATATTATCAATATAGTACATCCCTAGTCAAACGGATCATAAACCATCCAAAAATATAATAAGGATGGTATAATTAGATTATATCCCCATTAAATTATAACTTGCATAAAAGGATATATTATAAGATTTAAAATAATTTTTAAATATCACTTGGAGCATTTCTTTATATAAATAACATTTTCTTTGAAAATCACCCTTTTATTTTAAAACTAGAAAATTTATAAAATATTTTCAAAATCCTTTTCTTTGAAAATAACTTAAAAAACTAATAATTTTTAGAATATTAGGAAAAAAAATTATTTAAAAATATCCTTGTAAACTTTCAAATGATGTTTTAAATAAACGACTGCCATGATGGTGGTTAATTTCATACATGTTTTATAAGTTAAAAATAACATTCCTTTTGCACTATAAAAAAGTTAAAAAAGTGCCACATTCATAAAAAAAATTCCTTTAAAAACATTTTTTAAAATGTAAAACATGGGTAAAAATTTCTTTATAAATCATTTGTATAATTTTAAAACAATTTTAGAAAACATGGTTTTGGAATAAAAAGGATTTTTGAATGAATAGAGAAATAAATTCAGATTTTATTAAAAATATTTTCTTAATATTTTTATGTACCAAAGAGAAGGAAATGGTACTATTAATTGAAAATTTTTATTAATATCTATATTAAAATAAAATATATTTATTTTATTATAGTGATATAAAATAATTAACCTAGGTAGACTTAAACAAAAACAATCATGAATAATGATGACATTGTGAAATAAACTCTTACCACTTTGGTAACTTTTGAATAATAAGACCCATGAAAGAAATAAATTAAAATAAAACATTAAATACCATGAAGATAAATATATTTATGATATAAAATATAAAAATTTGCAGTATATACACCACACAAAGCCATAATTGGTGAATATGGCATATGTCTCATGGAAGTAAAAGTGAGACGAGAAACCCTTACCAACTGTTCAACTTCCTTTGTATGTGTCTGAACATCCTATATAATAAATATATGTATATTAAACATCCATTATAGAACCATAATAATATATATCATACCATATATGATTTACTTATGGTCATTTATTATCATTTATTATAAATTCTTTGTTAAAATCACTATTTTGGGTGATAATTGTTTCGTTTTTCAGGTATGTTTTTGTTCGGAAATTTTGTTCCTTTTAATTTGATCATGGTTGAATTATATCCATAATTTTAATCATGATATAAATATAATATATATTTATTATATATTTATTTATATTAATCTATAAAATTTATTGATAGAAAATTGATTACACCGTTCATGGAGACGATAGGTCATTCATGCACGTGAATTAACTTTCTATATTTCTCAAAAGATTGAATGAAAGAAAAATAAATATTAATTAACCTTTAAAGAATATTTATTATGTTATATATATCATTTATATCAATAAAATTCATCTTTATTTCCATCCATTTAAAAATAAAATGAAAAACATTTCACATCGCTATGCGGAGGCGGTAGTCCAAATGTATGCATGGGCGACGTTATTGATTTACAATGAATTGGAAGGTAAGAAGTTAGTTTTGATATAATATTTATATAATTATGGTTATATAATTAATATAAAATATATTCACTAAATTTTATCTTTACTATCTCTCAGGTAAAGCGTGAGATAAAAACGAATCACATCGCTTCGCGAGATGATAGTCTTTTGTACACACAAACGATGTTATCATATCCCCAACAGAAAGAAAAGTAAGAAGGTATATGTGATATTATAATTAAATAATTATAATAATATCCTAAATATCATATAAATTTTTTTAAAACAACATTACATCCATCCCTAGAATATGGTGATGGAAAAAGAATGACATCAGTTAGTGCTGCAGTGGTCCTTTGTACACACGGTGACTGTATGATCACATCACTGGTCCATGTGGCCACCATGAAAATGGACCCCAATCATAAAGAAAATTTCTGGTATTCTTTCCATGAAAAATTTGTAAAGTTATAGGGTTGAATCCACATGTCATATTATGCTTCCATGAATAAGAAATCATGGGGTGGTTTTGAGAAAGAAACAAATAAAAAAGAAGAACCTAATATGTGGAAGAATCGGGACCAACTTCCCTTTTCTATGTGGATAGAATCCCATACATGAATAAGGATCTAGGATATAGCACCATTCATATAAAATGAGAATAAATCCTCCTTTGTTTTGGATTCTCTACATCTTCAGGTTTTTTTAAAAATTTTGAAAATAAAATTAATAAAATAAACCTAGGTTTAAAATATTTTAAAATTTAAGTTAGAAATATGTTAAAAAGGATGATGTATTTTCCCTGGATCAGTGACATAAAAAAGGTGTTGCTTCCCAAAAAATATTTTGTTTTTTATTAGTCTAAAGGCGTTAGTGTAGAAAAATTCTTTCACCCTAACCACTATAAAATCCACCCCCACCTATACTCCCTTCTCACAGATTTCCCCTCCCTCTCTCTAAACCTCCCTCAATTTTAGTCCCTCTCACTCTATAATTATCTTGGTTTTTTTCTCCCTTTACCACGACTCTTTTTATGGCCTTAAAGGAGTGAACAATTTGTGAATATTCATTTAAAGGTATTTTTTAGGATTTATTTTAATGGTCTTTTATTTATTTAGTTTCTTTTAACTATTTTATTTACTTATTTATTTTTTTAATTAGATTTCATTTGTGAATAATAGTTAATATTAGTGAGTAAATTATTATTATTTAATTATGAATATTTAGTATTTAATTTATAATTAATCTTAGTGATTGAATAATTATTATGAAATCATTATTATTTAATATCACTTATTAGTTTATAATAATTAGTAGACAATAATTATTAACAAATACATAATTAATGAAGTAATCATTATGAACTTATAATTAAAAAATAATTAATTACTTAGTAATTATAAATTATATAATGATTAAATATTAGTTAACTAATTATTTCTAATTAATTCACTAATAATTAACTATCAAATAACTATTAATTAATGAATGATTAATGATAATCAAATGATTAAATAATGATTGAATAATTATTAAATAATGATTAAATAATGGTTACCTAATGATTAACTAAGTATTAGCTTATCATTAAATAATGATTAACTAAGGATTAACTTGTGATTAAATAATGATTAATTAAGGATCAAATAATGATTAACTATTAATTTACTAATGATAAACTAATTATTAATTATTGATTAACCAATAATTAAAAAAGACTAACTATAAATTAACTATTAATTAACAAATGATTTTCTAATGATTAACTAATGAATAAATAAGGACTAACTTAGGATTAAATAATGATTAACTAAGGATTAACTTAGGATCAAGTAATGACTAAATAATGATTAAATATTAATTATCTATTATTTAATGAATGATTAACAAATAATTAACTAATGGTTAACTAATTATTAATTATTAATTAACTAAAAATTAAATAATAACTAATTATTAAATAACTAATGATTAAAAATTCATTAGATAATGATTAACTAACACTTAATTAATCATTAACTAATGGTTAACTATTAACTAAATATTAATTAATTGTTTACAAACTTAATTAATAAAAATTATCAAAAAATTATGAACTTACCTACTAATAATTATAAGGACTTATTTACTATCTTTATTACCATAAAACAACTTCAAACTTCTTCCACTATCAACATTACACAATTATTCCTTGTAGTGAATATTTTCTATCAAGAAATGACATCTATATCTGGATACTAAAAATGGATGCAATCTCTAGCACAGTTGAAACTTCGGGTAATAACCCTAAAAAGGGTGGATTAGGTATTAGCGTAATTTCCACCTAGTGCACAACAAAGAGGATTAACTGAACACCTAGTTTAACACTCCTATGGGGTCTTCCTTATATGATTCACATTATCTTTAATTAATATCTTTAGAAAATAAATTTGGAATATGAAAGATTAGTAAAATCATTAGTTTTAGAAGAAAACATTCTAAAATTTTAGTAGATTAAAGATTATGTGGTTATTCGATAAACAAAATCTCTATCTAGATGCTACAAGTGGATGCAGGGTCTGGTATAGTTTTACCTAGGGGTAATAATCCTGAAAAGTTTGGATTGGGTATTAACTCAATTGTCACATGGTGCATGATAAATAGACCTAATTTCACACTTGTTTTGACACTCTTGGTGGATTTTATTTAGATGATTAACATTCTATTTAATTTATATCTTTAGATACCTTTAGGAATATTAAAATTTGGATTATGAAACATTAGTGAAATCATTGGGTATATAAGAAAAAAATCTAAAATTTTGGTAAAGTAGAGATTGTGTGTTTATCTGTGTAATGAAATCCTTATCTGGATACTATAATTGGATACAAGATCGAGCACAATTTTACCTAGGGGTAATAACCCCAGAAAGGGTGGATTGGGTATTTACTCAATCATCACCCAATGCATGACAAAGAAGCCTAATTGCATACTTGGTTTGATACTCCCAGGGGATATTATTTAGATGAATCACATTCTCATTAATTAATATCTTTAGATATATTAGGAATATACAAATTTTGACTATAAAACATTAGTTAAATTATTGGGGATATAATAAAATATTCTAAAATTTCGGTAAAGTTAAGAATGTGTGGTTATCAAATCAATGAAATATCTGTCTGGATACTACAAGTGGATGTAAGCTATTGTACAATTTTACCAGGGGTTAATAACCCAGAAAAGGGTGGGTTGGGTATTAACTAAATTATCACCTAGTGCATGACAAAGAGGCTGAACTGTACACCTGGTTTGACACTCCCAGGGGATTTTCTTTAGATGATTCACCTTCTCTTTATAAACTATTGAACTTATAATTATATCCTCATATCATGAAATAATTTCACTCAATTATTTCATGGTCAACCCTATATTATTATTCCTCATTTTTAATATTATTTACACTATTGTAATCATGATCAGAAACCATTTTCACAATGATGATCATGTATACTTTTGTCTACTACTATGGGATAGTTATTCAAACTGATCAAGGAGTGTTATATCATATACAATGAATACAAATGGTTAGGATAACTGGTTTTATTGACATAATATATATTCAGTAAATAATGTATGGTTTGTTAATTATGATACATGATCAGGATATCTGGTCTATTAGCTATAGACATTTACAATTCTAGGACAGGCTATGGCATCTAGCTTATCCATTATGTCATAATGAGGACTGGTTACAAGAAACAACATTATTTAACCAACGGTCTGATAATTATTTGATGGAGTTATATGTAAATTTTTCTAATATATAGTAGTATCCCACTATTATACAAAGGCAAAGGCATACAAGTTTCTTTGAAGATGGTTCGTCTCAAGAATATGTGACTCTTCCATATCACATAGAGAATAAAACCAAACTGACCACCCAAATATGATGCAAGATCTTTTTGATGATGAGGAAATTTATAATTATGGAATAGAAATATTAAACAATGAGGAGGAGGAGGAATCTTGAGAAGTTAGGGAAGAAGTTACTAGAAATGAAATATTTATACATCAATCTCAATGCATGATAAATCATACACCACTCTTTATATCTTGTTCAAACATTATGTTGCATTTACCTAAATTCGATTAGAATATTATCACACCTATAAATGAGTTTCCTATATTTATAGAAGATATATTTAGTAAAAAGGAAAAAACATTATAGGTTTTAATGTATTTTCCATGAAAATATTCCATGAAAAATATACTAAAATGATTTAATATTGAGATATACTCTAGATATTTAGTTCAGGAGTTAAATGAGACAAAATAAATCATATGGTGTAAAAAATATGGGGATGATTGTAGGTTTTTCTTGAGTGTGATTCATAAAATTTTTCTTGGAGGGTGGAAAATTTATAAGATTGAGTCATCTCATACTTGGGTGTATCCTAACCTGAAAATTCTCAATTAACTCTAGTGATTATTCAAGTATACTAAACATGTTTCCTAAAACTCTTCAAGTGATTGTTCATAGTATTCTAATTCTGATAAAAGTGATGATCTAAGTAAACATGTAATGTTTCTCAAAGTAATCATGAAAAATATAAATAGGAAATGATCAAACTGGGTTTTCTAGAATAATTTTGTTGTAATTATGTACAATACACTATGATGAAAAAATATCAATCTATGTTATCAGCTAATGAAAGAGAAAATGGTGTTAACATAACTATTATATCCTACAATCTGCCATTCATAACATTCTTATAATAATAACATTATATTTACATTTTACACTTATGTTGTCGTTATTTCATTTTTATGTATAGAGATAGAGGATATTACACTACTCATTGAGTAGTATAGACATGTTTCACATGAGGTACTAGTAGGTTGTGAATTTCAATGAGTTAGGGTGAATATGGCACGCCATTATCATATTCTATTATATGATACCTATTATATGTTGACTTCAATGAGTCACTATATAATATTATTTTTTTATCATCACCTCCTTGTTTCCCTCAGTAAGTGATTGAGACCTGAAAATCACACATTCCACTTTCCTAAGGGAGAGATAACTAAAACCCTAGAGGATGTGGAAGTTATTATTTATCTTCCTATCTAGGGTGGTGTAGTTATAGGACCCACCTGTAGATACTAGATTGAGTTTTTACAGAGATTTCTAGGCATTGACAATCTGGGGGTGATACTATTATAGATGGTGGTTCTCTTTCTATGAGCTAGCTAGACATGCACTTCACACATTTAACTTATAATGTTGACGAGAAAATTTTCATGTGTCCTTCCCATGAATATATATATTGTATCTAATTGGAGGTACAATATGTGTTTATCACTCTAGTATGCATGTCCACATGATGTATTTGAGCCTACTATAAGACTTTGATCATGATGGTAGATACAGTTGGGTATTTGTGTTCTTAGCATACACATACAGATCATTATACACTGCATATCGATTGGATCATAGTGATCTTGGGGGATGCTTCATCCTCATTCATATGTGAGAATAGTAGTGCATCCATCCCCTATCCCCTATTGATGTTAGTATGAAACATTATATAGATATGTTGCATGATGTTCTGTGTGGATTCGTGTATGATCACTCGTATGTATTGTTTTCTTATTCTAATATTAGTTATTTTACTTAATTTTTTATTATTTATCATCAACCGCCAGATATTTTTTGAAATATTTTTTTTGAATTAATTTTATTTTTTGATATTTTTTATTTCAGAAAACACTAAAAATATTTATTTTATATATACAAAAGTGGCTTGAGTTATAAGTAATTCTATTTTAATTGTTCACTACATGCAATATAAAGTATAAAGGTTAGATTAATATTTAAATAACACTTAGGTAAGCTTATGTTTCTTGCAATACTGACTTCCCTTGATGAATTATGTAACACGCAAGACTGAGCGTTACTGAACAGCAATATATTATTAAAAAAATATAATAATATATAACATAGGTGTTAAATTATCTTTTATGAATATTATTAACTAACTTATGTAAATATATGTTTTTCACAAAATATAAAATTAATTAATTAATTACAAATTATTTATAAATGAATATAAGAACCAATTGAATATAAAGGAAGTATTTTTATAGAAAACTATTATTATGCTCAAAAAGTTATTTTATTCCTAGTAAATTAAATTAATTACAATTAGAAAGTAATTTTCATGTTAATATATATTTTATATATCCAAGGAAATATTTTTTATATTCATACAATATATTTTATAAGCATAAGATAAGAATAAAACCAATTTAACACATAAAACCCAATATTTTTCTAAGCCAATTTTACTGCCTTTTAATGGAGAAACTATTTAAAATACAAATTTTGGAAATTTTATAAATATTATATGTAAAAATAAACTTCATATTTTAAATATAATAATAAAAATTATGTTAGGTTTAATTTTTGGTATTTTTCTGTGAAGTTTTATTTTTTTAATGAATAGTGACAAATACTGTATTTTAGTTCAAAATTAATTTTTAATATAATTTATTTATAAGTTTAAATTAAATTTTAAATTGAATAAAATTTTAATTAGATAATATTTTTTATCAATTAATCCAATTTAGGTCATTAGAACCAATTTTATATTGAAACTTGGTATAAAAACATGGTAAACTTTTGATCATTTTCATTTTAAAAACCTGCATTGTCGACCCAACAGCAGGATTAAATTTAAATTAATTTATGTCAATTATATGATTAGAATTTAGAAAAAATGATTCCATATTTTGAATAATAATAATTTCTAATTTCTAATAATTTCAACTTAGTTTTTTTTCAAAAATATTAGTGAAAGTATTTAAAATTAATTACAATGATTAAGGTTAAATTAAGCTTAATAAGGGACTAAACCATAATCTTAAGGCCTAAAACAGCCTATACACTTGTCCAAAATCCATTAGATGACCATATATTGACCCTATTATCCATTTTATCTAATTTTTACCATAATTGGATCCAATTTCAATAAAAAAAATGTGGGTGGGGTTTCCCTTTTCACTCCTACTCTATTAAAAAAGACCTCCTCTCCTCACACTTCATCATATCTCTCAAGCCACTTTTTATTGGAAAACATATACCCAAATATCTCCCCCAGCATCCCTACCTTTATCCTTGAATCCTCCCTTGGGAATAAATCCTTCCAAGGAATCCCTTTGGTGCAAACCAAAAGGAGTTACCCGATTAAGAGGTAACACCCTCCATCAAACTTTTTTATTTTATTTTCTTTCTCCACCCCCTAAAATATTCTTATTCCATTATTATATAAAAACACCAATATCCTAAATATACTATGATTTTTTTATGATAAGGTTTATACCTACACTTACACACAGTTCCATCTAATGGGTAATGAACATATTGTTTATGTGTATGGAAAACTACCACCTCACTAAATGATGATTATTCATTTTTCCTTTACCACCTCTCATGATTCACATTATCAATATTGTTTATGATAAAATTTTAATTAATGAAATATTATGATCTATATTTCAATAACACTCATGAATTTTCTTCTCCAATGGTTGTTCTTGATGTCTTCATGTATTAGTACCATTTTTTCACTTTTTGGTACTTAAGACTATTAAGAAGATGTTTTTAAGAAAATATGACCTTACCACTCTCTTCGGTTGGAATTTTTTGTTCCTTCAAAACCATTTTTTCTAAAATGTATTCCAAGAATATTCTACTAATCTCATGTGATCACATTTTTTTATTTTACCAATGTTTTCAAAGAAATATTCTTATCTCTTTCTAAACAAGGAATTTTTCAAACCTTTTACCATGAAAAATGAATATTCTTTTTACCTTTTATGGAATGTATAGATTTACCCACCATCATTTCTTTAAATTTTCATTTGAGTATTTAAAAGGTTAATTTTTAAGATTTTTTTAAATCGATTTTCAAAGAAATGGTTTTCATATCTATTTCAAGCTTTCTTCATGAATTTTCGTAGTATTTTTCAAGGAAGGTGGATTTCAAAAGGTTTCCATGATTATTTTATAAGTTTTCAAGAAAAAATGGTATTCAAAAGGTTTTAAATATCCTCAAAAAAATCAAAGAAAAAGGATTTAAAAATGTTTTCAATGCTTCCTTTATAAGTTTCGAGTTTATTTTTATGATAATTATTTTTAAAAGTTTTTAATTTTTAAGAATCGTTTTTCAAAGAAGATGGGTGTTTTCCTTAAGGAATGTTTTTAAAAGTTATTTAAAAATTATTTCCCATCTAAGATGACATCCATTGGTGTTACTCATGCCTTTTTGGTGAAATTATTCAATGTTTCCATCCATATTATTTCTCTGAATGGATTATTTTTTTATGACATGATGTTTATGAAGCTGGTTTCTCTTTCATGGGTTACATTCTTATGAAACCCGCTTCATTTCACAGGTTATAAATTTATGAAATGATTATGAAAATTTTATTTTTCCACAGGTTAAGATATTATTACATGTTTATGAAACCCATTTCATTTCATGGGTATTGATATGATTTTTTATGATTTTATGGCGCATGTATGTATGATTTTATTATGATATGATTGGGAACTATATCTCCCTCCAATGTATTGGGTAAATATTTATATCTCATGAGATAGAATAATATGGTCTTGGGAGTGAACCTTGACTACTAATATGGCTATGGGAGTGAACCATGACTACCAAGATAGTATGAGGAGTGAAATCATGCTAAGGTGTCATCAATTAAAAGGTAGGTGTCATGATTTAGACATTATATAAATAATTTTTCCTGATTATGTGGTTTTCTTCTATGATATGTGTTTCTCACCCCATGATTTCTAGTTTTAGTCGATGGAGGAAATTAGAAGGAATTGTATTAACAATGAATGTTATGGGAAATCTCTTGATGAGAAGTCAAGTGGGATAACCACTGGAGCGAAGGATGTTGTGATCATACCTAATCAGTTTTCAAGTAACAAGATCAAAAACTTGTACCTTAACCAACTCTCAGAATCACTAAAGAATATAATAAAGGATTTTTCTGAGATTTTAGGTAATATTTACCATATAGGAAATAATATTTGGTTTCCTTTGTGTCAACAATGTGGAAATAATCACCCGAGTGAATGTCTTAGAGGAACAATAATGTGTTTTGACTGTGGAAAGGAAGGACATAAAGCAAGTAAATGCAAAGGAAAAAATTAAGGGTTTGGCTAACCAAATGGATGTGAATATTGGAATACATAATAAATCATCAAAATTTAAATAATTTTAAGTGTGGAATGAATGGTCATTATGAAAATCAATTTCCTAAGTGGAATGATTCTGAAGAGAATCTTCAAGGTGGTACAAGTGATGGTTATATTGTTATTGATGATGAAACTACAGAGGAAATGGGAAAGGAAAGAGGTATTAAGTAATATAATTAGGTATACTTATTATGAATTATGGATTAAGTGTAATAATAAAATTTTCTATGTATTTGTATTAAATAATTATGTAGTGTGAATGGTAAAATATGAAAGGATTTTTCAATTTATGTTTTTTGTTAAGGATTTACATGATTATGTGGAATGTTTCTGATGGACTAGAAAATAAATTTAATGAAAAGGTGATATTTTTTCTAATATAAGATAACCCTTAATATTATCCTTATGTTAAGATAATATTTTTTGTATAAATATATTTTGGATAGAAATAAGTAAGTAAATTGGATAGTATTGATTTCCTTAGAACTAATTAAGGACTTGTTAACAAGTGGTATATGGATTTAAGGAATATATCTAATATACTTTGAAATAAGGAGAAATGAAAGTTTACAATAAGTATTTATGGTAATTTAGGTTATTTACATGTTTTAAGATAGTATATGATGAATGTATTCACATGTTTAAAATGTGACAACCAAGAGCTACTTTGTGATATACGGGGAATCAATGTTAAGCTGATTTTGTGACCTTCTTTCTAAAGTTTTTTATTTTCATCTTTTGGAAGGTATATAAGGTTATAAATTTATGGAAAGTTTAAGATAAACTTTGGATGAAGTATTTATGTATTGATTTTGTATTGAAAACATTAGTTAAAATGATATCTATTGATTAAACTTATTTAAAGGATGTACATATTATTTATTTTAGAAATTATATTAGTGTGGTTTTGGAAAAATAAATCATGTATGTCGGTTGACAACAAATAAAGTTCGTAAAGTCCATGTAACATCTATATTCTACTCATTGGATTGAGAGGGTGGTGAGATGTTACTAGGTCTTAATTGACATCCCCAAGACACCCAAGGATGGTAATAAATGCCGAAGGGATTCAATACATGTGGGGGTGATTTTCCCTTTAAGAATAAAACCACTAACCAAACAATCGATACAAAAAACCACTATATCATGCATGATAATAATTAAATACAACTCAACATTTCATTTATAAAATCATACTCAATTCAAGTACCATAGTGTAAGACTACAATATCAAAGTAAACATCAGAAGAAAACTATTAAAACTCCAAGACAACCACAAAGATCCAAATATCCACAATATCCATGCTCTAACTTCACCAAACAACCCAAGTATCATGAGTTAGTAAAAAATACATGTGATAATTTAACTTTTACCATGTCCTAATAGATGACATATGCAAAATCACCAAAGTTATTAAGCAGGGGTGAGTACTAAAACTCAGTAGGTTTTCCCCTAATGACTTCCATTCTCATGCCACTAAGATAGAAAAGTTAGAAAATTTTATATAAAAAATTATACATAAAACAATTACCAAAATAGTTTATAACAAAATATAAATAAGTACCATATCACTCAGTTTTCCAAAAAATCCATTATTTAAAGAAAGCAACCAAACAATACTCTAAAACCATTTCACAAGTTCCCTTTTGCATAGCCATTCCATTTCTAAAATCCCCACCACCAACCATTCATGCATCTCTATGACAGTTCCATAATCATGATCAGTTTCTCATCGATATACCAAGTCATCGTAAGGTAATTATATCTCATGTTCCATTACACCTTTGGCACTGAGCATAAGTTTATATTTCAACCAATCCTCATAAATGCAAAATGAACACATGCACCAAGTATGTGAAAAAAACCCATTCCAATAAAACATACCAAAATAATTTCAATACAACACCCTTTTATTAAAAATATTTTTCCAATAATACCTTTCAAAAATTCAGCAAATATGCTTTTTAAAATCAACATTTTAAAATCAAGAACCCAAAGCACTTTGCACAAAAAATCTCCACAATTCCATAATTTCAAAAAAAACATAAATCTTCACTAAAGAGGATTTATATCATGATTTTAACCAAGATTTAAAAATAAATTTTAATAAATTTAACCAATTTGAAACTAATCCAATCATTTTTAGCAAGAGGAGTTGAAATTAAATCCACCTACCTTAAGAGTTTTGAAGAAAATGATAAACGGCACGAAAAACATCACAAAATTGGGTTAAATATCCATGATACTTAGATCTCTTACCCTAATATAAACCAAGCTAAATATAATCATATTTGGCTTCTACAACCTTAGATATACCCATAGATATAATAGATCTAGGAAATAGAGAGAGTGGGCATAATAGATCTAAGAAAAACATCAACAATAATCAAGAACGATGACTTGCCATGAGAATATAGATTTAAATCACCATGGGAAGACTTTGAATCACATTTAGATTGATTTTATAACCTTAATTTACCTTTGAGATATAAAAATACCATGTTGCGGATATTTTACAGAAAAATGAGGCATAAACCCAAGGCTGACCTAGATCCACTTTTTTAGGATCTAGTTTTTTAACCACACATGGTTTAGTCACACAATTAGGAAAAATGTGCACTAACTATGTGCCAAAAACTACTTTAAGGATGGACCTCTCATGGTTTCCTCACACAGTCTCCAAACCATGTGCCAACTATGCTGAATCCATTCCCTCAAAAGGACTAAAACCACTTTTCAACGTGTATAGTTTCTTCTAGGTAGCTGCATGGTTTAGATAAACCATGTGCTGCTTGTGTTCCTTCCCTTTAGTGATTGTCTTGTTTTTCATGGTTTCTTGTAAGTGTTTCATGGTTTCCACAAACCGTGCACCACTCATTCACCTATAGAAAATCCCCAAAACTCTCAGAAAATTATCTAAAATCTCACAAACTTCACCCTTATACTTTATATACTTAAAAATCATAAATAAAGGGTGATATACCAAAAAATAGGGGTGATAAAGTCTCCCCATAATTGGTTTTTATATCCCTATAAAGTATAAAACCATTGGTTCCCTAAAAAAGTTCCAACCATTTCTCTTTCATTTCATTCTTGTGTTCCCAAGTTTCTTCCTGAATTTGACCATATTTCCAGAGAACCTACACTAGACCGATGTTTTTTACATGCAATACTCTCTATTTCATATCCACAATCCACATTGGGATATGTACCAATTAAGAATCTGGATATATATCAACATGATCCCATTTGATTACATGGTCAATGTCAGGATGATACTTTTCCAACTAAGATACGTGGAACACATTGTGCACCACACTAAACTATAGTGGAAATTCCAAACAATATGTCACCTTTGTAACCCATTATAGTATCTAAAAAGGGAATATTTATCAAGGATATAACTTTCCTTTCTTTCCAAAATGATTATTTCTAAGCCTTGGAGAAATCCCCAAGAAAACATTATTACTCACTGTGAACAATAACGATCGTCGATGATGATCTGTATAATATTTCTGATGACTCTGAGTCGTCTCCATACTCTTCTTGATCAACTAAATCTTATACATTGTTTAATGGACAAGGCTCAACCCAACTAGTGAATTATCACTTGTTTCCACCCAACAAAGTGGATAATGATGAGGATGCCCATACAATGCTTCAAAAAATCTATATGTATCGAGTCCTGATAACTGATGTTATATGAGAACTCCACTAAGGGTATGTGATCTTACCATGAGACACCAAAATCCATTACACAAGCCTACAACATGTCTTCTAATATTTTTATTGTCCTTTCATATTTCCCATCCATATGAGGATGATACATCGTACTCATTGTCAACTGATTCCCAAGGGATTTCTATAAGGATTTCCAAAAACAAGATGTAAACCTCATATCTCTATCTAGAACTATCAAAATTGGTATACCATGCCTCTTTAACACTTACAATATATATATTTTGTAAAGATCATCCATTGTATTAGTTTCATGAATAAGGATGAAATGATTTGACTTGGTAAGTCGATCCACTATCACCCATATGGCATTGTGTTTATGAACTATTCTTGGGAGACCTGTTATAAAATCCATAGATATCTACTCCCTTTCCACACTAGAATAGGTAAATATTACAACATAAATATTGGTTAATGGTGTTCTACCATAACTTGCTTACAAGTTAAGCATCTTGAAACAAACTCGCCCGCCTTCCTTTTAATATTAATCCACCAAAACTATGCTTTAAATGCCTTATAAATATTCTGTATTCTAGGATGAATATCCCATCTTGAATAGTGGTAATAATGAATAAGTTTCTCCTAAAAATCCATAGGTACAACCATCCAATTCCTGAATCACAAAATGGAACTCTCATCAAGCCTCTATCCCTCAATGGTCTCCCCACCATTGAGTTTAAATCATTGCAACAAATTCTGCATTGGATTTTTGTGTCTCCTTTACCGTCTTTACCAAATCAGGAATAATTGAAACTTGAAAGAAAACCACAACATCACCTTGGTCTTCAAATTCCACATGCATGTCATCTTAGACCAACATCATCTTCCACTCATCTAAATCTTCTTTTCCCAACTGAGCATATGACTTTTTACTTAATGCATCTACCACCGTTTTGTCTTTTCCCAATGTATACATCAAGTCAAAGTTGAACATTTGGAGATAATCCATTCATCTTCTTTTCCTTAAATTCAAATATCATTGTGAGAAAATATGTTTCAAGCTCTTATGATCCATGAAAATAATAAATTTATCACTAAAGAGATAATGACACATAGTTTTTAAATCATGGATGAATGCAACTAACTCCAAATCGTGTGTTGGGTAGTTCTTCTCATGAACCCTTAACTACCTTGATCTATAAGAAACAACATGGTATCCCTACATGATAACACATCCCAAACCTAATCCTGAAGCATCACAATACACCATGTACCCTTGTCCTAATTATAGAAAAATCAATATCGGTGTCGATGTAAGGTGGACATTCAGTTCTTGAAAATATTTCTGGCATTCCTCATCCCATTGTATTGGAACATTCTTCTTTGTCAAAAATAATATAGGTCAATCTAGTCATGGTAAATCACAAACATATCATCATTAATAACCAGTGATACCAATAAAACTTCATATATCAAATACATTATTTGGTGGTTTACAAGAGATAACAGCTTCTATCTTCTTCAAATCCACAGAAACACCTCTTCCATAGATTATATGGATAAGAAAGCATACCTCTTGTAACCAAAAATCATACTTTGATAATTTTTAATACATATGATGGTGTCTCAAGTTTCAAAACATTGTTTCCAAGCATTTCTCATGCTCATCCCTTGTCCTTGAATACACCAGTATGTCTTCCACGGACACCACAAAAAAAGAATCCATATATTTCTAAAATATCTAATTCATCAATTTAATAAAGACTGATAGTGCATTCATAATACTGAAAGTCATTACCACATATTCATAATGGTCATATCTACTTATGAAATTTATCTTATGAATATCCTCCTTTCAAGCTCGTAATTAGTGATATCCTGATCACAAGTCAATTTTTGAGAACCACTAGCTCCCCTCAATTGATTGAACAGATCGTCAATGCATGGAAGTGGATACCTATTCTTTATCATAACTTATTTAATATTATGATAATCTAAACACATCCTTAGAGTTCTCTATACTTTATTTACAAACAAGAATGGTGCTTCCCATAAGGATGTTCTTGATCAAATTAAACCTTTTATTTCTGGCTCTTCCAACAGCACTTTCAGATCCCCTAATTTTTTTGGTGCTATTTGATAAGATGGAAGTGAGATATGGATATTCCCTAGGAGGATATCAATTTTAAACCCCACTCCCCTTATCAGTGGTAACCCATAGAAATTTTTTGGATACACATCTGAAAATTGATCGAAAACTACTCGAAAGCTTATATTCTTAATTTGCTCCATCAATTCCAAAGTCAATGCCACAAACTAGTAAGATATTGTTCCCACTGCTGGTTCCAACAAGCCCATTTCACCTATCTTCACATTCCTTTATCCTTGAAAGAGATGCTCGAATCCACCCTCAATTGTGAAACTAAATATTATGATATAATATTCGATGTGATCCTTGAACATTGTCAACCAATATATATCCAGGATTACTTCGTAGACACCCATGTCCAGCATAGTGAAATCCTATTTTAGCTCGGCCCTATCAATGATTATAGAAAATTATCTACATACAAATGCTTGGAATTATCTTTGACCAAGAGGAGTTTTAAGTTTTATCAAGAAGGCATCATCTCAAGTTCTAAACTCATAAAATCAAAAGCACGAGAACTAATAAATGAATGTGATCCACCAGTATCAAATAGAACCAACATAAGGGTAGAATTCAAAAGAATCGTACCTCTCACCATAGATGGTCCAACCTGATTATCCACAATCACCTTTTCAGTTCCATATAATTGGTTCATCATTTCACTTTGTTCTTTGTTTACCTATTGATATTTCCCTTGTTGAGGATTCATGGTATTCCTAGAATCACCATGGATAGATTTATTCTGCTGAGGAGATTAATTTTGTTATCCTCATCCTGTCAAAGCATATGACATCTGCAATACCTGAGAAGTATCTCGAACACCCGACCTCAGAGCATTGTGGTAATAGCACTAAAGATGCCCCATCTTATTGAAAGTATGGAATGCTCTTGGTGGTGATGTACATTCTCACTTTATTTGGTTGAAAGAACCACATTGGAAATATCCAACTTTTTGTGGGTCTTAGAGGAAGATTCTCTGATCCAACTATTTGATTTTGATTAATTCTTCCACCTTGGAAGTAGGTGTACCTCTTCCACTTTCCCCAACCATTGGAGTTCCCACCAGCTCTTATGGTATCAACATACTTCCTCCTCCCATAGCTCTTGATATTTCTCTTTCATCCATTGTCTTTCTATTAACTATCTCTATATATTTATTGATTCATAGCACAGTAATCTTCAATCAAATCTCCTACCTTAGCCCTAATTAAAATATGTGTGCCTTCAAGGATGCACTAGATAAAACCTTAGGTGAAAATCACACTAAATTCATGAATTTAGCTGCATACTCTATGACAGAGATATTATCTTGCTTCAAGATGAAGAATTATATCATCATTTAAATCTTAAACATGTGAGGATAGAATTGTTTTTTTAACAATTCCTCAAAACCCTACCAATGAAGGCCTTGATCCACTTTAGCCTAGACCGCTAGTTCCCACCACTGGCATTCCAGATCCTCGAGCATGTACACTGCCATATTGAATTTCAACTCTATCGGAGTATCGATGAAATCAAAGATATGATTTATCTTGTTCAGCCATTTCTTTGCTCTTTTTAGTTCAGAATCACCCCAAAAGATGGGTGGATTCTATTTTTGGAACTAGAAGTAATGATCCACTGTCCTTGTCTCATCCCTTCAGTTCCCTATGTCAATATTTTAAAATTTTTGGATGATACACTGAACAAGTTTTTGGTTCACCTATGGCTCAGGTGAAACCAAATTCTCATGATCATTTCTAGTTAGTTTCTACGACACCTATCGGGTGCCATTTTCTAAACAAACAACAACCACCATAAGTCTCACTCTCTAGAAATTGAAGGCTTGGCATTTCAAATTCTATCACATCAACTATCATACATATGCTTTCTAGAATCAACCTTTTCCACATTCAATCATTTTTTAAAAATAATTTCTTTCTTTTGAAAGTCAATCCATTTTAAAAATACCAAAACTATGCTCATTTTCAAAATATATCATTTGTAAACACTTCCAAAAAAATTGATAATTGATAATTTTTCACAAAATCATAAATCATTTTTCAAAATGATGCATTCACTTCTAGTGGGAAGTCATTCCTTTAATGCATTTCATGCTCGTATCATTGGATAAACCCATGACAATGAGATTAAAACTCCTATAAGTGTCTCTAAAACACTTATGTACCCAACTCCCTAGTAACTTGAAGTTCAACATAAAAAGGCTAGCTATATTTTTTTATTATATAAATTTAAAGTTCTGAGGATCCTACTCCTTTCAGCAAACCTAGCATAAGGAATAGACCAGAAGGAATTCAAATCCAAGACCAAAAGAATTGATGACCATGTGTTTTTCAAGTACTGAACAAACTGATACCACTTGTCTCAAACAAACTTTTGGACATAACAAAATTGATACCATTTGTAACATCCCTCTTCCCCTCATTGGCTTGAGAGGGAGGTGACACATTACTAGGCCTTAAGTGGCATCCCCAAGATGCTAAATGGTGGAAATAAATGTTGAAGGGATTTAATATATGTGGGTGATGATTTGAACTTTAAGAATATAACAACTAACCAAACAATCCATAACCAAACAACCATTATATGATGCATGATAACAATGAAAGACAAATCAACATTTCATTTATCAAATCATACTCAATTCAAGTACCACAGCAGAATAAAACTATTAAAACTCCAAGAAAACCACGAGACTCTAAATCTCCACAATATCCATGCTCAAACTTCACCAAATAGCCCAAGTATCATGAGGTAGTGAAAAATAAATATGATACTTTACCATTTCCCATGTCCTGATTGATGACATCTACAAAATCACCAAAGTTCTAATGTAGGGGTGATTACTAAAACTCAGTAGGTTTTTCCCCAATGACTTCCCTACTCATGCCACTAAGAGAGAAAAGTTAGAAACATTTATATAAAATAGTTTACATAAAACAATTTCTAAAATAGTTTATAAATAAATATAAATAAGTACCATATCACTCAGTTTTCCAAAAACATCAATTTTTCAAAGAAATCAACCAAATAATGCCTTAAACCCATTTAATAAGTTCCCTTTGGCATAGCTATTCCATTTATCATATCCACACCACCATCCATGCATGAATCGCTATGAAAGTTCCATACTCATGAGTGGTTTCTCATCAATCTACCAATTCATCAAAAGATAATTATATTTCATGTTCCATTACACCCTTGGCACCGAGCACAAGGTCATATTTCAACCAATCCTCATAAATTCAATATGAACACACATACCAAGTATGACAAAAAACCCATGCCAATACAAACATGCAGACTTTATTTCAATAAAACAGCCTTTTTATTGAAAACCTTTTTCCAACAATACCTTTCAAAAAACTAGAAAATCCACATTTTAAAATCAATATTTTAAAATCAAGAACCCAAATAACTTTTCACAAAAAATCTCCATAATTCCACAATTTTACTAAAAATTATTAATCATCACTAAATATTATTTATATCATTATTTTAACCAATATTTCACAGTAAATTTCAATCAATTTAATCATTTTGAAACTAAACCAATCAGTTTTAGCAAGAGGATTTGAGAGTGAAGCCACCTACCTTAAGAGTTTTGGTGAAAACGATAAAAGGAATGAAAAACATCACAAAACTAGGTTTAATCTCCATGAACCCACCTTAGATATCTTCCCCTAACATAAACTTAGAAAAATATAATCATATTTTGCATACATAAAATTAGATCTACCCACGGTGGGTGTAGATCTAAGAAACTGAGAGGGAGGGTGAAGTAGGTCAAAGAAAACATCAAGAATGGTCAAGAACGACGACTTAACATGAGAATCTGGCTTTAAATCACCAAGAAAATCCTTCATATCTCTTCTGTATTTATGGGGGAACCTTCCGTGACCTTTGAGAGAGAGAAATCCCATGTTAGGACCGTTTTGGGGCAAACAAAGTCATTAAAACCCAAGGCCGACCTAGATCCACTTTTTTTGGATCTAGTTTTTTAACTGCGCCCAGTTAGGAAAACCATGTTCTAACTGTATCCAAGCCACTACCTTAAGGATTTATCTCACATGATTTCCTCACATGGTCTCCAAACTATGCACCAACCATGCTGAATCCACTACCTCAAAATGACCAAAACCACTTTTCAAAGCACACAATTTCTTCTAGGAAGCCGCACGGTTTGGAAAACCCATGTGTCATATATGCGCATTCCTTTTATCCTATATCTCACTATGAATGGTTTCCTCCAAGCATTTCATGGTTTAAAAAAACTGTGCACCACCCGTGCACCTATAGAAAATCCACAAAAACTATCAAAAAGTTCTCCAAACTCTCCTAAACTCCACCCTTATATATTATATACTTAAAAAGTATAAAAAAAGGGTTTCATAACAGAAACCAGGGGTACTATAGGTCATGGGTCTTGAACCCATGACCAAATGATGATAAGGGTTTCATGAATACCACAGGCCTACATGGTTTTTTGGTTAATGTGTAATTATTTCTCATGAAGAAATATTGATGATGAACCAGTAGTGTTACTTTTTAATTTTAGATATTTATGTATTAACCATATTGATTTTGAAGAATATTTAGAGACAAATAGTTATAATTTACAATTTTAATGGGTTTTAAGATCTTCTAAAATTGTATTTTAGTGCTTCCAGTATCAATGTTAATTTCTATACATCCATTGCATAAAGTAATGGATGAATTAGAAATTGATAAAATCTTAACAAAAGAATGAATTTTTTCTATATAAATATATCAATTAAGTATATTTCCATATATTATTTTTCAATAAAATAATTACGTTTCATTAAATATTGACTTTCCTTGATGGCTTTCATAACACGCAAGACCGAGTGTTACAGAACAATAATATATTATTAAAAAAATATAATAATATATAACCTAGTTGTTAAATTAGATTTTATATATATTATTAACTAAATTATATAAATATATTGTCTTTAAAAAATATAAATTGAATTAATTAGTTACAAATTATTTAGATATGAATATAAGAACCAATTGAATATAAAGAGACTATTTTTATATAAAACTATTATTATTCTCACAAAGTTTTTTTAATATTAATAAATTAAATAAATTGAAATTAGTAATTAATTTTAATGTAATATATATTTTATATATATATGAAAATATTTTTTATATTCATCCATTATATTTTATAATCATAAGATAATAATAAAACCAATTTAAGACATAAAACCCGATATTTTTATCAAGACAATTTTACCGCCTTTTAATGGAGAACATATTTTAAATATAAATTTTTGAAATTTTTGAAATATTATATGTCAAAATAAACTTAATATTTGAAATAAAATGATAAAAATTAGTTTAGGGTTAATTTTTGATATTAATCTGTGAAATTTTAGTTTTTAATGAATAGTGAAAAATAAAGTATTTCAGTTCAAAACTGATTTTTCATCTAATTTATTTATATAGTGAAGTTAAGTTTTAAATTAGTTTCAAAGTTTAATTAGATAATATTTTTATCAATTAATCTAATTTAGTTCATTATAACCAATTTCACAATGAAATTGGATATAAAAACTTAGCAAAATTTGGCTCATTTTCACTTCAAAAACTCGCATTGTCAATCCAGCTGTGGGATTAAATTTAAATTAATTTCTTCCACTTATGTGATTGGAATTTGTAAAAATTTATTTTTTATTTGGAATCATAATAATTTATAATTTATAATAATATCAACTTATTTTTTTGACCAAAAATATTAGTGAAAGTAATTAAAATTAATTGCTACGATTAAGGTTAAATTAAGCTTAATAAGGGACTAAACCATAACCTTAAGGCCCAAAATGATCTATAAAATTTTCAAAAATCCATTTTATGGACATATTTCGACCCTATACTCCATTTTATAAAAGTTTTACCATTATTGGATCCACTTTCAATAAAAAAATATGGGCGGGGTTCCCCTTTTCCAAAATATTACAAGAGTGTCACTCCTCCTCTATTATAAAGGCATCCTTTCCTACCACTTCCTCACACCTATCAAGACAATTTGGATCAAAAAAAATCTACCCAAATATATCTCCAACATCCCTATGTTCTTTCTTTAATCCTCCCTTGGGAATAAAGCCTTCTAAGGAAGCCCTTTGGTGCAAACCAAAAGGAGTTACCCGATTAAGAGGTAACACCCTCCCTCAAACTCCATTATTTTATTTTATTTATCCACTCCCTTAAATATTATTATTACATGATTTTATAACAAAAACAGTATCATAAATATAATATAATTTTTTTATGATAATGTTTTTACCTACACTTACACATACTTCCATCTAATGGGTAATGAATATACTGTTTACCTATACGGAAAACTACCGCCTCACTAAACGAGGATTGTTCATTTTTCCTTTACCGCCTCTTCTGGTATAAATTATGATGGAAGATATATTTATATATTTTATATATTATATTTTTTATGTATTTAATTTTATTTAATTTTTTACAACACATATATTTATACTTTCCATTTTGTGTTAATATGATAATTTGTTTGTGGAAGTATGGACTACCACCCCCTCAAAGCGATGTGATTCATTCATACACTACATGGAATGTATTAAGGATGGATTTAGTGAATATATATGATATATATGATACAATAAAGATATATTAATAATTATATATATATATATATATCTGTGTGTGTGTGTGTTTGAATTTTACTTTCTTTCAACACGACAATTAAATATAAATAGTGTTCAAGCGTACGTACGACTTACAATCTCCATGAACAATATATTCCATTTCATACTTCAATATTCTATAGATTATTATAATACACATATATTTAATATAAATTATATTTAAATCTTGATTTAAATTTTGTAAATCATGATATCAGCATAAGGACCAAAGATATAACAAATTAAGACACATTCAAAAAACAAAGCAGATATTACCAGAAGTGAAACCTTAACATAGAATTGTTAATAAGGGGATAATAAAAAGCCATAATAAAACAATATATGGTATTATAAGTAATAATATGGTTCTGTGATATATTTATAAAAAAAATTATATTTATTATACAGGAATTTTTTACGAGTACGACGGTAGCCAAGACACAAGTTAAGGGAATTTCATCTCACTCTTTATTTCTGTGAGATACATGACTATTCACTGCTCAATTCTTTTGTGTGATGTATATAATTCTCATAAATGTATTCTATTACTATTATAATTAAATATATGGTTATTTACATAACTATTTTTTGATCTTTATGTCATGGGGTTTATGTTTCAAAAGTTACCAAATTTGTAAAGTAATATTGTCTCAATTTTCTTTATTTGAGACACATGCCATGTTATACACCTATATTTTTATATGATGTGTATAAAATGACTTTGACATGTTATAACATTAATATCCCTATTTTCATGATATTTTAAATCTCCATGCAATTTAATTTTTCTATATGGGGAGTATGATTCAAAGTTACCATGTGGTAAGAGTTTATTGAAACAATCTCACCATTTATCAATATTGTTTATCATCATATTATCATTAATGAAATATTATGATCCATATTTCAAGAACACTCATGAATTTTATTCTCCTATGTTTAGTCTTTATTTATTCATGTATTAGTACCATTTTTTCAATCTTTGGTACTTCAGATAATTAATAAAATGATTTTAAGAAAATATAATCTTACCGCTCTCTGTGGTCGGAAATCTGTGTTCCTTCAAAACCATGTTTTCTAAAAAGGTTTCCAAGAATATTATAATAATATGCTATGATCATTAAAGGAAATTTTTAACCCTTTTTGTTTTTTACAAATGTTTTCAAAGGAATATTCTTATCACTTTTTAAATAAGTAGTTTTTCTAACCATTTACCATACAGAAGGAATATTATTTTTACCTCGTACAGCATGTATGGATTTACCCACCATAATTTCTTTAAAGTTTAATTTTCATGTTTAAAAGGTTATTTTTTAAGAAAAATTTTTTAAAAGTTATTTTCAAAGAAATGGTTTTCAAGATTTCTTCATAAGTTTTCAAAGTATTTTTCAAGGAAAGTGGTTTTCAAATGGTTTTTATTATTCTTTTATAATTTTTCAAGGAAATATGGTTTTCAAAAGGTTTTAAAGATACTATACAAGTTTTCCAAGTACAAAGGCTTTAAAAATGTTCTCAATTCTTCCTTTATAAGTTTTCAAGTTTATTTTCATGAAAATTAATTTCAAAAGGTTTTTCATTTTAAGAAACAAATTTCAAAGAAGGTGGATATTTTCCTCAAGGAATGTTTTTAAAATATATTTTAAAATTATTTCTCATCTAAAAACCTTTTTTGGTGTTACCCATGCCTTTATAGGGAAATGATTCAATGTTTCCTTTCATATTATTTCTCTGAATGGTTTATGTTTTTATGTCATGATGTTTATGAAACTCGTTTCTCTTTCATGGGTTATATTCTTATGAAACCTACTTCCTTTCATGGGTTATGCATTGATTAAATTATTATGAAACATGTATTTTTTTCATAGGTTAATATATGATTAAATTTTTATGACACACATTTCATTTCATGGGTTATGATATGATTTTTTATGATTTTTTGGAACATGTATGTATGATTTCATATGAGAAAGGTGGGACCTATATATCCCTCTAATGTATTGGGTAAAGATTTATATCTCATGATATAGACTAATATGCTCTTGGGAGTAAACATTGATTACTAATATAGACATGGGAGTAAACCATGGCTAACAATATAGCATGAGGAGTGAACTCTTTCTACTAATATGGCCATGGTAGTGAACCATGACTACTAAGATGGAATGGGGAGTGAACCCATACTACAAAGATGGTCTTGGTAGTGATTCCTTTGCTACTATGGAAATAATATTTTATGCTTATTTGTTTTCCACAATTTCATGTTTTATTCCTATGTTATGCATCTATAGCTTATGTTATTTATTTTCTTATGATTCATGACTTATGAACTATCAAGATTTATGCCATGATTCATGTTTATGATCTTTTATATGAAGGGTATGATCTTGAAATGTTTTGATCACATTATCATACTCCTATGCTCATGTTTATGCTTATTTTTCTCTCTTGTTTACTCTTACAGAGCATCTGGGATCACCTATTTTTATGTTTCCTTCCCTAGGTTATGAAGATATGTATTAAGTATGATGTGTCAAAGAATAGTGATAGTAAATAAGAACCTAGTGGGAGATAATGTAGCTCACTTATGTACCAGTTTTCATGTTTCCACATTTCCAAAGGAACTACACTAGTACGGTCTTTGGGCATCTGATTGTATTATATTTTAAGTATTCCATAATAGTGATGTAATTTTAATGTATGTCAAGACTGGGTTGTTATATTATCACTTTTTATATTTTCCATTATAGAAGAAATCATACACAACAGTTCTATAAGACATAAGGACACAATTTGGGTACATAATATCTCATGTTGGGCAGTCTACAACCCACTGAGGTAAGTATAGACATTATTTTGTTGACTAATCAATTTCATAATATTATCATTTTTTGAAATTAGTAAAAAAATATTTTAATAAATGGAACATATCATTTCATATTTTATAGCAACCATATTAGGATATATTAGACCATCTTCTTTCATACTACACTGTCAAGGTTGACAATTCCATAGTTGTGGTTTCTCTCGTACACTTTAAAATTATTGAGCGGCACTAACCCAATAGATTCATACATTAGTTTTTATTTTTCCATTATATTCCATTTCCACCCAGACATCCAATCATGCTTCATTCCCTAAAGTTAAAGGGTAGGAATGACATTGATTGTTGATGATATCATGATTAGTATCTCAACATTTGTGATAGAAATGCATCATTTGTATTGAGGGAATGCAGACGATGTTATTTCATCTATCGCAGCAACTCAAGTATGTTTCATGGTATAGAATGAAGCCAATGCTATATCTTACAAAAAATGATAGAGGGATTCAAGAGCTAGTAATTCAATAACTTTACATTAGTTTGTTTATTGTACATTTTTTAATTAATTTTGAATCACTTTGCATTATACTCGACTAGAGCATATTATCTACATGTCTGGTCCAGAGGAGGGTGAGGTATTTAGTCAGGTAACATATCATGCTATAGTTTAGGACATGATTTCATTATATAATTTTTTATATGATAGTATATTTGATTATATTACTCAAGGATATGATGATCCTACTCAAATAGAGGAAGTTCCTATTCAGGGACCTCCTCCAGAATCTGCTGATGTTGATGAGTCACACTAATGATGATGTAGACCATGTTCCACTACACGTGAGGTCTCATCGGTTCCACGGGAAGAGGAAGAACATCCAAAAAATGAGCCTTATCTGATTATGGATATGTACCATAAATAATAGAATCCATTCCAATTATCATCATATCCATAATTTTCATCAGGTATAGATGATCCAAGCTCTTATCAAGATGCATTTCTCACACCTTCATATTTTCTAAATGATCCTTCAGCGGCCTTATGGTTCCCTCATCAGATGGAAGGTCCTTCCACTTTTGAAGTGGGAGAATGATCAAGTGCATATATTGACATCCCTATGGAGCCTCCTTCAGATTATTTACAGATAGAGCAGTAGACATTTTAGGTTTCTGCACTTGAGGAAGGTCCCCCTCTAGCTCATCAAACTCCACTCTAGTGTAGAGATCGACGATCTCAATAAAGGCTTCCCATTCGCACACCAAATTAGGGAATGAGACCTCATCATAGACATTTATTATACACATTGATTTATTTGTTTTCTATTTAAGTAAAGTATTTGAGATTACATTGACTACTTTATCTTACTGATAATGTTCAAATTATTATACAAACATTATTTAATTAATTAAATGTCATAAATATATTTAAAAAAATCACTTCCATTGAATATTGAATTTATAATTAATAGTATTAATTTAAATATTTATATATTCCCTTTTACTATAAATTTTTAATCAAACCATTTATTTAAAAAAACATTTCAAATACATATGAATAAAATTGTTTTGTTTTATAATTATTGTAATTATTTTGAAATTATGTATTTTTGAAAATAATTCATAAGTAATAGTTGTTAATTAATAACAATTAAGAATAATTGGTAATTAATAAAAAAAATATTTTAAATAATTCGGTCATTAATTGTTTGTAAATCAATAAATCTAATTAACAATAACGTTCATAACGATAATTATTATTTATTTACAATAATTATTAATGAGTTTTAACTATTTAATAATCAATATATAAACTATTTTAATTATCTAGTAATATTTATTAATAAATAAATATTATTTAAAATATAATTAACACAAAATTAATTATTTATTTATTAAATGATAATTATTAATAATTATTATAAATAATTACTATTTAATTATTTATAATTCATGGTAATAAGATAAAATAATTTTTTAGTAATTATTATTATATTTTAAAATTACTATTAATATATATTAAATTTTAAAATTCAATATTTATTAATATGAAAATATAAAACAATTGTTAACATTAGTTATTTTTTAATTATTATAATATTTTTTCAAAATAATTATTTATCATGGTATATATACATATATATTGAAAAATAAAAAATCATTATGTATTTACTATTATATCTTTACTTATTTATAATAAATTCTAAATCAAAATTATTAATTAGTAATAATTATTTTAAAATAATTTATTTATGAAAAAAATGAATTTAATTTTTTTAATTTGATTTAAATGAATATAATTTTGTTTTTATTATGTTTTATTTTTTGGTTTGGGAAAAGGTGTTAAGGGTCATAATTCCTTTGTCCAAAGTTTCAATCTGAAGCTGTTAAGGGCCCTGACACCTTTGGCCTCCTTTGAAAATATTTTCAAGCTAAAATTATTTTCTTAATTTTTTTCAAAAAATATAAAAAAATCATTGTAGGGAGTACATAGGGTGTTCATTTTATTTCTCTATTTATCTATATTTTTATTTTTGTTACATTTTTATATTACAATAACACATTACTTCTTCCCCTTTTCTTTATCTTCTACCTTTGTTATTTCTCACCGCTAATTATCTTGCTCTATTTTAATGGAGTACTAACCTAAGTTTGATCCAATGGGAAGGTTTTTTTTGACCAAGTTATATCAATAATTTTAATATTATTCTCTTATTATAAATTGCGATGATGGATTATTGAGGACTGGGATGATGGTTATCACATGTTTATTTTATTTTTTGTAACCTTTTTTCTTTCACCATTAAATCATTTTTAACTCCCTTATTTCGCTCTGCTCGGTATGTGGAATATACATGTGTGGTGAGAGATTAATAACACATAGGATGTGGTTAGGATTTTGAGTGATAAAATTCAATCGGGAGAGGTATATTTTTCATTCATTCTCCACAAATAAAGTATATGATTGATACATGGAGAGGGGATCACGATCTTTCTAATCACCAATAAATTAAACAGTTGAAGGTTATAGGATTAATGTTGTATAATATGATTTCTAAATATGAATAAAATAAACATTATCAAATTATGACAGTATCCACTTACTTCACTCTCAGATCAATCATTCTTGGTCTAAAAATGTTATTTAGTTTCTTATTCTTTTTATTTCACTTTAATTCATTTGTTTCTATAATTACTTAGTTTATTAAAATTTAAAATTCTAAGACACATTTAGTTTAAATTTTTTCCATTATAATTAAAAAAATAAAAAAATTAATAGGTGATAAACCCCTATGAAGAACAATTATCATGTTGAATCTCCTTTAGAGACAACCCAGGGTTGGCCACTAAGCTATGCTTATTTGGAAACAAAATACTATTTGATAGAGGATCATGACACCCTCTCCTTCAATAATGAAAGTATTTAATTTCATCAAGAATTTGGATCATTTGAACTTATATAAGCGGTTTATTGGGACTTTTATGGTGTTTTTGGTGTTGTCTGTGGATGGAATACTACTCATTAGAAATAATATCCCAACTTTACATTCTAAAAAGGTAAGTTTGGTAAAGTGTTTCTCAATGAAAGAGGTGGTTAAAGAAGTATATGTACTAGGTATGAAGATTTGTATAGAGAGTTAAAATATTCTTCTTATAATGAGTTTGAACACATATATTTGAAAATGGATAAAGAGGTATATCATGAAAAACTCCAAGAAGGGTTATTTACCAGAGTTTCATGGCATGAGCTTTATGAAAACTCAAAATACTTCTAAAGAGTTAGAAGGTATAAACATTATAAGATCTATTATGTATATCATGTTGTGTACTTGTAATGGTTTATTTTATTCCTTTAGAATAAAAATTATATATCAATCCATTCCTGGTGAGACTAATTGGATTGTTGTAAATAATATTCTTATGTACTTGAGAAGAATTAAGGATATGTTCTTGGAGTTTAGAGGTGGGGAAAAGCTCATTTTAAGGGGTTATACTGATACAAGTATCCAAACCATCAAGGATGGAAATACATGTCAATATTTTTTTTATTTGAATCAATAGTGGAGCTATAAGTTGGAAGAGTTCCAAATAATACCCCATGGAAAACTCAAAAATAGAAGCAAAGTACATTATTGTATCAGATGTTGTGAAGGAAAATATTTGAATCAAGAATTTAATCCTTGAACTTAGATTAGTTCCTAGAATTATGGGAGTAATTTATTTTTACTGTGATGAAAATTGAGTTATTTATTAGTCCAGGGAACCCACCAAAGGACCAAACATGTCCTTTTAAAATACCATCTCATTTGAGAAATCATTGAGAGGGGTGATGTAATGATATGTTTAGTGTCTATAGAGGGGAACGTAGTTAATACATTAACGTATTAGAAACATGAATCTCATTTAAATTCTTGATTAATTGGATACATTAGAGACTAGATGTAATGGTTGTTGTCAATACAAATGAATCATGGGTTTATAATAAAGGAATCTCTATTTATCATTCATTCATGTGTGTTTTGTATTTTACAAGAATAAAATTCTAAAACCCCAATAAGTATGACTTTGAGTTATCTATAATTGATGATCATTGTTGATTATTATGGGTTTTGATGATATTTTAAGATTATAATGAATAGAATATTATATATGATATAGAATAGACATATGAGATAATAAGTTGAGACTTATTATCTGGACTATCCTGAAAAAAGTATATTGCATGGAATTTCATATGATCATTGATATACTTAGGGGTGTATTCTTCATATAAATTCTTGTTACCTAATATTTAGAATATATTTAGCATGTTAACTTTCATACTTCCATACCATTCTTATTCCATCCTTGAGGTCGAGCTAATAAGGGGGTGATTGGGTATCTTTTTATCATGTCTCAGTTGAGTTTAACCAAGATGTGATTTGTTATCTTGTATGAAAAGTATGACATATGGGACCTCAATTGAATTATACTTAGTAAATTCATGTATATTCTTACTTTAGTGACCCGTAATGTACACAATTATTTTGATAAATGATATGTGATGTATTAATTTAATCTAGATGGTTTATTTCAAAGATTTGTGAATATGTAAGATTACCTATATTAGATTGACATGTTTTATGTCTAGTGGTCACTTGATTTCGTAAAAATATGGATTATATAATCATTCATGTGATGTATATAGATAAATCTTGTGGTGTAAATATTAATATGAACATATGGATGTGTTTGATTGAGATCACATCAAACCACTTTGTATCTTGAGTAGTAATGATGTTTTTCAAGAGGCCACTCTTTACTTACAATTACGGTTTAGGGGATTCATAATTCTCATCAATGATACTTTAAGGGCCCAGCCTTAAACGTTATATAATCTTGAGTTAAGTCCATAATTCACATTGAGGATATTTTTAGGTTTAGAGATTTAGAGAATTAGGCCATAACTATTACATAACAAAAACATAGAAATACAAAGTGGACACTTCCAATAGTATCTATTTCTTCCATAATATAAAAATTATAAAAAGAAACATGGTTTATTTTCATGTTTAATCAACATAACTTTTCCTTGATTCCATCCTTGGCTCTACTCTCCCTTAAATCTTGTGAAAACATTTAAAAACATGGGATGAGAACACAAAGCTCAATAAGGGACATAAAAATAAAGAAAAACCATTAGTATAGTTAAAACCTGATAATCTATTCAATTTTATTTGAGTGGATAAAACAAAACATTTTCACATGAATAACACGCATACTTTTTGCTCATTAAAAAACACTAAAACCAATAGTAAGTAATTAAAACTCCTTTAGGTGACTTAGAGAATCATATACATAAAACCCTTTCAAACATCTTCCAATTGTAATAACCATATGGTTGAATTCCAAATTAGAGATCTATAATGGGGATCACCCTTATTATAAGCTATATCGGGCTCACCTGTGAGCTATAATGGGGCTCAACCCTTCGTATAAGTTATGTAGGGCTCACCTGTGTGCTATAATGGAGCTCAACCCTTCGTATAAGCTATATCAGTCTCACACGTGAGCTATAATGGTATAACACCCCAAAATTTTTTGGTGTGAATAATTTCAATTCATTATATAACTTATTATGCATGCATCACTAAGTCTCTGTGAAACAAAACATTGTTATAGGAGATATTTATAACCTAGATGTTAAATTTAATTTCTCCACTCCTGTGATTTGAATTTCAAAAATCAGACATACACAATTGATTTCGGTAAGATATTTAGAGTCTGATAAGATTAACTTAATTTTTGGTGAATAGTAACTTACACTTATGAATAGTAATGTTACCCTTATAAATAGTAATGTACCCTTATGAATAGTAACTTGACCCTTATAAATAGTAATATACCATTATAAATAGTAGCTTAAATAGTAATGTATCCTTATGAATAGTAACTTGACCCTTATGAATAGTAACCTCACCCATTTAAGTAAAAATAGAATTTAGGCACCTTATAAATGAGAGTAAATATTTTAAAAATTAATAATTAAGTGTTAGTATTTTTATGAGCAATAAATAATGAATTACAATTTTATAATTATTATATTAATTTAAAATATGATTCATTTTCATAAAAAGTATTCATGAATAAATTTTTTCCTATGATTATAAGATAATTTTATGAGACCCAGGTTAATTTTTCGAAGTGTTATAAAATCAGCTATAAAATTAAAATTAGTATTTTTTACTAAATTGTGATTTTAATTAAAAAATAAATTTCTCATATTTAGAAAATTATTTTCTTAAAATGGAGTTCCTTTTTGGATTATATACATCTAAAAATGGTTATGATGAATTTTTGGGTTTTTTTTAATACATGAATTTTTAGTGAATAGTAAAAAATAAAATTTTTAATAAAATATAGTAATTTGTGTGATAGCATCAAGAGATATTTGTGATATAAAATTTATTAAACTTATCAAATAAATAAATATTGATTTTATAAGTGTAATATTTTATGGAAATCATTCAGTACATGTATGATATAATTTATTTCATGATAGGTATAGCAATTATTGTCAGTGCCGACGTAGTGCCTACACAGCATTGACAATGACAAATTTGATTCCTTATAAATAATAATTGTGTGATAAAAATTATTTTCATCACTTATTTATTAATTATTAATTATTATTTATGTTTTTTGTTGTTAATTTTAAATTTTAGTATTATATAACACGATCTTTATCTAAATGTTTGTGCAATTCTTATGCAAGTCTAGAAAAGGAAAATTAATAAATTAAGGAAGTTGTTTTGATATAGATATGTGTAAATAAACTCAATGAATGAATATAAATGATTATTTTAAATATATTTAATTTATTTTTATGATAGTAATTTATTTTTAATTTTTATATATAATATAATTAATATTAATGCATATTAAATGCTAATGCAGTGCTTGTACAAGAATAAGAAAATAAAATAAAGTATTTTTAAATAAAATTATAAGAGTTATTAAATGGACCATATAATGTATAAAACTTATTATATAAGTAATTTTAGACTATTATATATTTTTTATTGGATTTGGGGACACTTTTGACCCACAAGAATCACTTTAATACCTTTAGAATATTTTATTTAAAAGTAAGACAAGGTGTTCACACTATAAAGTTTAGTTTGTATAACATTATTAATTTAATTTTTTTATAGAGTTTTATTTGAAAAAGAATATTATTTTTAAATATAATAAAATTATATTTCTCATGGAATTTTATTTTTAATTTTTAGACAAAATATAAATACCATAATGGCTTCCACAAAGATGATGCAATATTAATTTAATTAATGAATAAATCAAATAAAGGATATTAAAAATAATAAAATAAATATAATTTTATATTTTTAAGATAATTCACAGATTACTTAGATAAATATGACATTTATATGATATAATATAAAATTTTATTCTATTTTTAAACTTTTTTTTGATAAGTTTGAAGTCATAGTTATGAATAGTGTTTTATCTTGGTAAACTTGTTTTTCATGAATAAAATATATTATTAATTTATTTAAAAAACCAAAAAATATTGAACAAGTCCAAAAATGATAATATTACTTTAAAAATGTAATCCCCCTTTAGTTTTAGGCTATTTGGGAGTCTTAAACACTATAATATATTTATTATATTTTAATAATTTTTTTGATTCCTAAGTTACCCCTCACCTCACTTATAAAAGGAGGTTCCTTCCTTTACAAATTTTATAACCATAATCCTTCTTTTTTAGCAAACCTCTACCAAATTACATCCTCCTCATCTCTTGACACATTCTTGTGCTTTTTTTATCACAAAAATACCACTTCCAAGAGCCTTAAAGAGGGTTTAAAAGAGATATTTTCCAGATGTAAGATTCCTTCTTCTTCTCTTTCAAATTATTTATCACTTATAAGTTATCTATACCTATTGTCAAATGATTCATGAAAACTCTAATATCATATATATACTGAAATTTTTTTGTTTTTATGGTATATTCATAATAAATCAATTATTTTCTTCTTTTATTCTTAAATAACAAAATCGTCATCTATGATGTGTCAATTAACCACCTTTGTGGATGATGCATTTTTGTTTCACTTTACCACAATCACGGGAATTTTCAAATCACATTTAATTGTTTAAAATGAACTCAATATATATATGTTATTAATTCTGGAATATTATTTCTTTTTTACAAGGAATTCCATAATAATCCAACATTTGAAACCATGAGAAGAACTTACCCAAAACAATGGGAAAAACAAAATATTGTTAATAAATATGTAGAAAATGGTATAATAAATTTATGTATGGTATTATTAAATTTAATTTAGTTCTTTAATAACTTAATAACACAATTAAAACCATATTATATGAGGTTTGAACAAATTTTAAGGAAGTCAAACCCGATGTAAGGGATATCTTAACTCAATTTTCATTCATTGAGTTAAACATCAATATCATTGGTTTTGTCTTTCCCATAATATGTGTGAATGACTGCTGATTGTTTTATTCTATATATCCACTTTTATTGTGTGGGTTTATGTTTTTCACCCATAATTATGCCATTGATTTTTCCTCAATCTAATGATACTTTCTTTGTAAGGGGTTTCTTATCTCACTTTTAATTCCATGAGATTTCCATTGTTTTCCACTTATTTCTTGCATGTGGTGTATTGTGTACTTACATTTGATATATATTATCATGATTTTATTTATATTCATGGTATTATATGATTCATTTGGTGGTTATTAGTTTTTGTTCATAAGACTCGATTGATTACAATGTGGTAAGGGACTTTGTCTCAATTTCCATTTCATTATCATTTACTTGGTATTGTGAACCTAATATTTCTTATGTGGTGTATCCAATACCCATTTGAGATCATTTTTCATTTCAAATTGTAAATATATTATATATTCATATTCTGGTTTCATGGATATGAGTATTGTCTTAATCCGTATACCCTTTTACATGCGGTGTTTATTTGGAATGTTGTTTTAACTATGGAAATATTGATGAATATATATCCTCTACTCTATATAGATATTAAGAAGACAGATTGTACTTGAAGTAAATCTATGTATAAAGAATCATTTTTACTTTCAGTGATGGGCGGGGCCCCCTATATCCCCTCGATGCATCGACAGATCTCATGAGACAAATCAGTTGGCGATAAACCCTACGAGATTGTTTGCAAAAAATCAGACGGGTTTCTACCCATAGACTTAAACTATTCTGACGGTATAGTGGTATCATATTTCAGATACATGAAGTCCAATTAATAATCATATCTCTTTATTCATTTTTAGTTATTACTATCCATGAGGTTTTCACTATGAAAAAATCTATGGATGCAGTTTTATTTTCAGTTTATTAAATGGCATGTGTTTTTCATTTATTCACCATGCCATATTGATTATACAAATTTGATAATGATTCAATTATTTTTGATTCATGATTCCACTATTTTTAAGACTTACTAATCATTTGAGCTCACCCATTTCATTTGTTTACCCTCAACAAGTTATGAATAGGAGGCCATTTATTGAGTTCTTGTGGATGCAGTTTATTAGTTTTTTTATGTATTGTATTTTGTTACCTTTCCTAATGTAATATGAGTTACATGTATGTATCTAGTTTCTTCAAGACTACTAAACTAATTGTTCCTTTGTGATTTGATTCCTTTTAATCATGCCAATGTAATAAGTAATGCATCGACTCTGGGCTTCTGGGGTCGGGGCGTTACATTTGGAATCATAGGAAGTTTAGTAGAAAACTTGGAAACTAGATTTAGAAAATATAGTTTAGGGAACATAATCCTAATATAGACTTTGAGGACAAGAATATAAAAACCACCCACATCTATTTTGAGGGAATTATACCTGAAAAATTACAAGGACAAAATTTCTAAAGGTGGGAATAATATAACACCCCAATATTTTATGGTATGAATAATTTCAATTAATTAGATAACTTATTATGAATGCACCACTGAGTCTCTGCAAAAAAAAATTATTATAGGAGATAGTTATAACTTAGACGTTAAACTTAATTTTTCCACTCCTGTGATTTGAATTTCAAAAATCGGACATACACAGTTGTGTTAAGTAATATATTTAGAGTCCGATAGGATCAACTTATTTTTTAGTGAATAGTAAATTACCCTTATGAATAGTAATTTTACCCTTATGAATAGTAATGTACCCATATAAATAGTTACTTAACCCTTATTAATAGTAATATTCCCTTACAAATAGTATCTTGAATAGTAATGTACCCTTATGAATAGTAACTTGAACATTATTAATAGTAATGTACCCTTATAAATAGTAACCTCACCCATGTAAGTCAAAATAGAATTTAGGCACCTTGTAAATGAGAGTGAATATTTTAAAAATCAATAATTAAGTGTCGGTGTTATTATGAGCAATAAATAATGAATTACATTTTTATAATTATTAGATTAATTTAAAAGATGATTCATTTTCATAAAATGTATTCATGAATCAATATTTTGTTTTCCAATTGTTATAATATAATTGAAGGACCCCGGGACACCCTGAGAGGGGAGGGGTGAATCAGGGTGACAAATTTTTATTTTAATGTGATGGATCTTGTTCCCATGATGGTAGGAACTTGTTGAACCTGTAATATGAATAAGATCAGAAAGAAAACATTCACATGCATAGAGAAGACACAGCACTTTTTACTTGGTTCACCACTAAGGGCTACGTCCAAGGAGCATACGCCGACAAGTTGTCGGTCATACCTAATTCCACTAATCTTCACTAGTTGTGGATTACAAAGGTTCGGGCACAGCCACTTTTTCCTTGGCTCGCTGCCTTTACAAAGGTTTAGGGATAGCTCACTGCGTCCCTCGGGTCACTCCTGTTGACTCCCCCTGGCTCACTATCGTTGGTGAAGTCCCACTCAATTTATAGACGTAAAGGTATCTTCATCATTGCATAAGAATGCATCCTCTGTCGTGTGTATATGCTCTGTTGAAGTCCAATGTTCATCCACTGATGAATACCCCTTTGTCTCTTAAACACCGAGCAAACAACCTTTGGAAAGTACCTTTGCAAATCACCCTACTTCGCGAGGCTCCCAATTTCGCGAAGCTCAAACAAGCCTTCGCGAAGCTCCTTCCTTTTCGCAAAGCTCACAATTTCCCGGAGCTCAGACCATCGCAAAGCTCAAGCCTTCGCAATTATTAGGCCTTCACGGAGCTAAAGTCATCGCAAAGCGACTTCCCTCGCAAAGCTCACTGAGCCAACGTGGAGCACACGACTTTCGCGGAGCTAGAATAGCTGTCGTGAAGCTCCTCTTTCGCGAAGCACACTGCCTTTACAAACTTCCTTCGCGAAACAAGAGCAAATAATTTTCTCTGAAAAAAAAAATCTCTCTACTTCTCTCGAGGGGGTCGACCTGTATTTATAGGCGATTCCACCGACCCTCGACCCTTCTGCAGGAAGTCAGTGCCACGTCATTGCCTATCGCGAAGCTCCGAAGTTTCTGCCAGAATTCTGTCCAAATCGCGAAGCACCACGGCAATTTTCTGATCGCGGAGCTTGTCATAATCGCGGAGCGTTCCGTCATTTACTTTGCGCCGCCGCCGCTAAGCTCCCTCGCGTTTCCTTTCAACGCTTCCGTTCGCGAAACTCGTCGTAACCACGAAGCATCACCGCCTCCATTTTTCAAGTCTTCGCGAAATCCAATCCATGCATCCCATCTTCGCGAAACTCATGCCTTTTCCATATAAAAATATGACCTTCAAGAAAAACCTATTTTCGCGATGCTCACCAAACTCCAAATTTTGGACCCCAAAAATTTGGAAAACATTGGGAAACGGCGCCACCTTCAATATTGTTGTCTGCTTGAACTGTATGATCTCTTTGCGGGTACACATTCTGAACATCCACTGCTGATTGACGACAAAAACAAACCAGACTCCAAATCATGCATAGAATACCATGGTTCCAACAATAATTTTATGAGACCCAAGTTAATTTTTTAAAGTTTCATAAAATCAGTTATAATATTAAAATTAGTATTTCTCGAGTAAATGATGATTTTAATTAAAAATTAAATTTCTCATATTTAGAAAATTATTTTATTAAAATGGAGTTCCTAGTTGTATTCTACACATTGAAAAATGGTTATGGTTAATTTTTGGGTTATTCTAAAATACTTGAATTTTTAGTAAATAGTAAAAAATACAATTTTTAAGAAAATACAGTAATTTTTGTGATAGTGCCAAGAGATATTTATGATATAAAATTTATTTAACTTATTGAATAAATAAATAATGAATTTATAAGAGTAATATTGTATGTAAATCATTCATAACATGCATTCTATAATTTATTTCATGATAGGTATAACAAATATTGTCATTGCCGACGTAGTGTCTGCGCAGCATTGACAACGACAAATTTGGTTCCCTGTAAATAATAATTGTGTGATAAAAATTATTTTCATCACTTATTTATTATTTATTATTTGTGTTTTCGGTTGTTAATTTTGAATTTTAGTATTATATAACATGGTCCTTATCTAAATGTTTGTACAATTATTATACAAGGCTAGAAAAGTAAAATTAACCAATAAAGGAAGTTGTTTTGATATAGATATATGTAAATAAACTTAATGAATGAATATAAATGATTATTTTGAATATATGTAATTTATTTTTATGATATTAATTTATTTTTAATTTTTATATATAATATAATTAACATTAATGCTTACGAAATGTTGACGCAGTGCTTGTGCAAGAATGAGAAAATTAAATAAAATATTTTAAAAAAATTATAAGAGTTATTAAATGAACCATATTTTATATAAAACTTATTATATAAGTACTTTTCGACTATTTTATTATTTTTTATTCGATTTTAGGATGCTTTGGACCCATAAGAATCACTTTAAGACCTTTAGAATATTTTATTTAAAAGTAAGACAAGGTGTTCACACTCTAAAGTTTAGTTTGTATAACATTTTTAATGTAAGGTTTTTCTTGAGTTTTATTCGAAAAAGAATAGTATTTTGAAATATAATAAAATTATATTTCTCATGAAATTTTATTTTTAATTTTTGGACAAAAAATAAATACCATAATGGCTTCCACAAATATGATGCAGTGTTAATTTAATTAATGAATAAATCAAATAAATGATATTAAAATAATAAAATAAATATAATTATATATTTTTTAAGATAATTAATGGATTAAATAGATAAATATGACATATATATGATATAATGTAAAATTTTATTCTATTTTATATGTTTAAATTCATAGTTATGAATATTTATTATCTTGAAAAAATTATTTTTCTTGAATAAAATATTTTATTAAATTTTTTAAAAATACCAAAATTATTGAAAAAGTATAAAAATGATAATATTAATTCTAAAATTTAATCCCACTTTAGTTTAAGGCCTTTTTGAGTCTTAAACCCTATAATATATTTATTATATTTTAATAATTTCTGTGATTCCTAAGTTACCCCTCACCTCACTTATTAAAGGAGGTTCCTTCATTCAAAAATTTCATAACCATAAACCTTCTTATTCAGACAACCTCTTCCAAATTCAATCCTCTTCATCTCATTACACATTATTATACTTTTTGTCTCACAAAAAAGACAACTTCCAAGAGCCTTAAGAAGGGTTTAAAGAGATATTTTTAAGAGGTAAGATTCTTTTTTCTTCTCCTTCAACTTCTTTCTCACTTATAACTTATCCCTATATATTATCCAATGATTCATGAAAACTCCAATATCATATGTATAATGTAATTTTTTTATGGTATATTCATAATAAAATCTATTATTTTCTTCTTTTATTCTTAAATAACAAAATCATTGTCTGTGGTGTGTCAATTAACCGCCTTTTTGGATGATGCATTTTCGTTTCACTTTACCAAAATCATGGGAAGTTTAAAATCACATGTAATTGTTTAAAATGACCTAAATATGTATATGTTATCAATTATTTATTATTATTTCTTTTTTACAAGGAATTCCATAATAAACCAACCTTTGAAACCATGAGAAGAACATACCCAAAACAATGGGAAAAACAAAATATTGTAAATAAATGGGTGGAAAATGGTATAATAAAATTATGTATTGTATTATAAAAATTAGTTTAGTTAATTAATAATTTAATAACACTATTCAAACCATATTATAGGAAGTTTGGACAAATTTTAAGGAAGTCAAACCCAAGGTAATGGATATCTTAACTCAATTTCCATTCATTGAGTTAAGCATCAATTCCATCCATTTTGTCTTTCCCAGAATATGTGTGAATGACCTATTATTGTTTTATTCTATATATCCACTTTTATTTTGTGGTTTTATGTTTTTTACACATAATTATGTCTTTGATTTGTCCTCAATATAATGATATTTTCTTTGTAAGGGGTTTCTTATCTCACTTTTAATTCTGTGAGATTTCCATTATTCGCCACTTATTTCTTGCATGTGGTGTATTGTGTACTGACATTTGATATATATTATCATGATTATATTTATATTCATGGTATTCTATGATTAATTTGGTGGTTATTAATTTTTTGTCATAAGACTTGATTGATTACAACGTGGTAAGGGACTTTGTCTTAATTTCCATTTCATTGTCATTTACTTGGTATTGTGCACCTAATATTTCTTATGTGATGTATCCAATACCCATTTCAGATAATTTTTCATTTGAAATTATAAATATATTATATATCCATATTTTGGTTTCATGTATATGAGTATTATCTTAGGTCGTATACCCTTTTGCATACGGTGTTTATTTGGAATGTTGTTTTAGCTATGGAAATATTGAGGAATCTGTATCCTATACTCTATACAGATATTGAGAAGGAAGATTATACTTGAATTAAATCTATTTATAAAGAATGATTTGGACTTGTAGTGATGGTAAGGGTCCACTATATCCCCTCTATGCATCGATAGGTCTCATGAGACAAATTAATTGGTAACAAACCCTTCAAGTTTATTTCCAAAAAATCAGACCAGTTTCTACCCATAGACATAAACCATTTTGATGGTATAGTGGTACCATGTGTCAGATACATGATTTCCAATTAATAAGATTATCTCTTTATTAATTTTTAGTTATTATTATCCATGAGGTTTTCACTATGACCAAATCTATGGATGTAGTTTCATTTTCATTTTATTAAATGGCGTGTATTTTTCATTTATTCACCATACCATATTGACTATACTAATTTTATGATGATTAAATTATTTTTGATTCATGATTACACTATTTTTAAGAGTTTATAATCATTTGATCTCACCCCTTTCATATTTTTAACTTCAACGGGTTATGAAGAGGAGACCATTTATTGAGTTTTTATGGATGCAGTTTATTAGTTTTTGTTATGTATTGTATTTCTTTACATTTCCCAGTGTAATATGAGTTAAATGTGTGAATATAGTTTCTTCAAGACTACTAAACTAATATTTCCTTCGAGATTTGATTCCTTTTAATCATTCCAATGTAATAAGTAATTCACTGGATCTAGGCTTCTAGGATTGGGGCGTTACATATGGTATCAGATTAAGTTTAGTAGCAAACTTGGGAACTAGACTTAGAAAACATAGTTTAGGGAACATAACCCTAATATAGACTTTGAGAACAAGAATATAAGAACCACCCAAATCTATTTTGAGGTCATTATACATGAAAAATTTTGAGTATTAAATTTCTGAAGGTGTCAATAATATAACACCCCAATATTTTATGGTATGAATAATTTCAATTCATTAGATAACTTATTATTCATGCATCACTGAGTCTCTGTGAAACAAAATATTGTTATAGGTGATAGTTATAACCTAGATGTTGAACTTAATTTTCACACTCCTGTGATTTGAATTTCAAAAATCAGACATACACCTTTTCATTCAGTAAGATAGTTAGAGTCTGGTAGGATCAACTTAATTTTAATTGAATATTAACTTGCCCTTATTAATAAAAATGTTACCCTTATGAATAGTAATGTACCCTTATGAATAGTAACTTGACCCTTATAAATAGTAATATATGCTTATGAATAGTATCTTGAATAGTAATGTACCCTTATGAATAGTAACTTGACCCTTATGAATAGTATTGTACGCTTTTGAATAGTAACCTTACCCATGTAAGTAAAAAATAGAATTTAGGAACCTTATAAATGAGAGTGAATATTTTAAAAATTAAGTGTCGGTATTTTTATGAGAAATAAATAATAAATTACAATTTTATAATTATTAAATTAATTTAAAAGATGATTCATTTTCATAAAATGTATTCATGAATAAATATTTTGTTTTCATGTGATTATAAGATAATTTTATGACCCAAGTTAATGTTTCGAAGTGTCATAAAATCAGTTATAATATTAAAATTGGTATTTATCGAGTAAATTATAATTTTAATTAAAAAATATATTTCTCATATTTAGAAAATCATTTTCTTAAAATATAGTTCCTTTTTAGATTCTATACATCGAAAAATGGTTATGATGAATTTGTGGGTTTTTCTAAAATACTTGAATTTTAGTGAATAGTAAAAAATAAAGTTTTTAAGAAAATATAGTAATTTTTGTGACAGTGCGAAGATATATTTGTGATATAAAATTTATTGATGTAAAGACCTAGATTTTCCATGTAAATTTTTTTTTATATGTAATTATTACGAGTCTGCAAAATCTGACAGCGTGTGATTTCGAGGTCTAGTGTGCCCAGAATTAGTTTCTGAACTTTTTTTAAGGTACGTTCAGTAAACGCATAATTGGAATTTTCTAACTTTTGAACAAATACTAGGATTAAAAATATGATGGAACCATTGAATCCACTGTGCTGGGATTTTCTTAAGAGAGACTTTACTTTGACCGCAGTTGGTCCATGGAAGAAGTTGTGTTTTGTGACTTTTAGAAGAAATGAAATAAAATAATTTTATTATTTTATTTTTCTTTCTTCTCCACCAATGGACAAGCAGAGAATGGGACCCATGATGCATCAATCCAATAAATGGATTAACTTGCCAATCCTAAGTAATGATGTCATTGGGGAAATTATGAAGGTTCCTAATTTATGAGCCCCCATTAATTCCCCACATTGTTACTTACCCTCCCACTCTTCTATATATATGGAGCTTGTGGAGGGGTATTGACACAAGATTCACCAAGCAATGAAGTGTTGAAGGAGTACCGTAATTCCAAACCCTTAAAGGACAGAGCCAATCCTAGTGTGAGATGATGTGCGATGCTGAAACCCTGAACCGGAGTTTGACGTTCGAGCAGCGGCGGGGGTGGCTTATTGCGGGGACGGTGAACAATGAAACTTCCTATGTCATGAGCACTCTCCAACGTTTTGAGGTAGGGGTTGTGTTGATTGATTTTTTTCCCCACATTTCATTCTAAAATGATAAGAATAGATCAACTCATAAACAAGTTGATCCATTATTCTCTTTTTATATGTGGGAGGGTGTGTATTATCGTTGATATCAGGATTGAAATCAAGGCATGAAATCTGGTTGATCTTTTTTCTGAAACCCCTGGATTTATTTCTAACACTTAGGGTGTGGGCTGACATGAACCAGGCCTAAGCCCCTCTTCTCGTGCATTTATTGTGATCACCCAATTTGAAGTTGGCGACAAGCCAAATCAGGGCCCACTGTAGTGAAGAATGTGATCCCAGGAGGCCACAAGCACAGACGGCACAGAAAATAGGTACTGGTGCATGATTAGTGGCCTGGTGAACACCCTACCACCGACACCAGCACCAACGGTGGCACATGGCGGCATGGAAACGGAACGCAGCGGCACCGGCCATGTGCCCGATGGAAGAACCGGTCGCCACCCCGAGCAGCGACGGAAGAGGGGAGGGGCGCACCCCCAGCGATGCACCCACGTAGTAGTAGGGTCGTGGCCTGCGTCGTCCATGGAGAATTAGAGGCCACAAGTTAGACCGATGGCCGGTGGAGAGGGCGCGAGCCAGTGGCGCATCCCACGGCAAAGTCGTGGCCCGTCGGTCGCGGCACGGAGGACCCACGGTGCCATGTGGCGCCACATTGGGTCAACCCTTAAGGATTTACTCACTAACATGACATTGCACCACGTCATCCCTACCTAGATGAATCATGTCTGGGTGTCCCTGGAAGTCTATGCCGCTAGGCGGGTGGCACCACCAGGTCAGCCCAGTGGACTGACCCGCCGCCCAACGGGCCGACTCGCGGCCCAGCGGACCAACCCACGGCCCAGCGGACAGACCTGCGGCCCAGCCGGGTCGGGCCAGGCCTAGTAGGACGGGTCGACCCAGATCGATCCAGGTCATCCCCTGCCGAACCGGGTTAGGCCAGTCCGATCGGGGCAGACCGGACCCGGACCTGGTACTGACCAGTTACGCTAAACGGTCCCTAACTTCTAAACCGGACGTCCGATTGAGGAACCATCTATGGAGTCATGATTCTTAGGACAAAGTGATAATTTTGAGATACTCCACTTGAGTTTTGGAGAATGTTGGGTTATATCCAGGTTGGATCAAACACAAATCCAATCGGGCCCTCGGCAATAAAATGCTCGTATCTTGCAAATTGTGCATCCGATTTACGAGCCATTTGTGGATTTGGGACTCTCTTGAGAAGATAAATATTTTGGCATAATTTTTGGTGACTTCAATGGATAATAAGATGTGGCGAGTGGATTGAGGAGTGGTTCTCCTAATCAGACTACTTACGGAACCCTGCAGTTGGATGAGACCTAAAGACTGCTTGACGACAGCCCAGTGGGAAGTGGATCTATGTGACCCATCAGGACCATGGTGGGGAGTGTCTTTGTATAACCTAGAAAACCCATGGTAATCGATAGGAGGAGTACCTCAGTTCGGCCAAGGTGGGAAGCGGCTCCGTCTGACCCGGCAGGCCCATGGTGGGAAGCGACTCTATGTGACCCGGCATGCCCACGGTACCCATCAGGGATGAGTACCACATCAGTTCAAGGTTATTTGGAAGTGGCTATGTGTGACCCGATAGGCCCACTATACTCGATAGAGTATGAGTTCTCCAATATCCGAGGAGTTTGATGATTCGATGATCCTTCTATCCTTGACCTAAAGTGATACCTATTGTGAGTTGACTTGTGTTGTGTACTTTTTCTTTGTGATATACTTTCAATTTGTTGTGTGGTATTTCCTTGTTGTTTTGGGGGTCCCTAATGAGTTTAGTGTTACTCACCCCCTGCACGGGCCCTGCCCATGTGTGTATCGTGTCCCGTGCAGACGATGGACGCTTCGACGATGAACTTGGTGGCGTTGGACTAGGCGGACCACAGTGAGAATCGACATACAAGACGTACTCCCGCATCTTCTAGTAGTTGAACTACTCCATTGATTAGGTGGGGAGATCTACGGATGTCTATTAGAGCACTCTTGTACATTACTGCTTTCAGTACTTTCTTTTGGGGTTTGTATTCTGGCTCATTTACTTTCAACTGTGACCATACCCAGTTTCCTCTCAGTGTTATACTATCTCTATTATTGTGAGTTGGTACTTGGTTGGGTTTGTGTGTGCGTACAGGTATCTAGGAAAATCCCCCCCCCCACTTGTAGGTTTACGCCCTCAGTGCTAGTCATCATCCCCTAGCCTTCGGGAGGCAGGCTTGGGGTAGTCACGGCATGGTCCCCGAGGGACGGGTCGTGACAAAGTGGTATCAGAGGTGTTCGGTTCTACCTTATATTCTAGGAGTTTATGTTTTTGTTTTAAAGCAATAGTGTTAAGTGTTTCGAGTCTGGACTTCAGGTTCAGGGAGTCCAGGGTTGGTGCAGCGGTTGACGTATCCATACACTAGAACCTTGAGTCCTACTTTTCAGCTCAATGAACGAGAATATTGGTTTCATTTTTTTTTTTGATATCAAATGAAAGTAATCTCACCATTTATAATGTTCTAACTATGTAACATCTTGATTTATCTCAGGATGCCTCCACGAGGAAGACCATCTAGGATCCAAATGCGTGAGGACAGCCCACCCAATGACGAGGCGTCCGTCCAAGGACCAATGTTTGAGATGGTCCTACTGGTTAGTGCCATAGTGTTACCACCACCCGATGGTTATCCCCTGGTACTATTGGTTCTAGTAGATGACGTTCGTAGGCGCATCACCCTACATGAGTTTCAGAGGAAGAGACCTCCCGAGTTTTGGGGAGAGACGGATCCTCAAGTCACTGAGGACTGGCTAGAGGTCGTGATGCGGGTCTTCCACTTAGTGAGGACACCACCCAACCAGATGGCGATCTTGGCAACAAGACTTCTATAGGGATCAGCTGGGAGATGGTGTATTTTTACCATCCAGGTTAATGATGAGGTGACCCTTACTTGGGTTGAATTCAAGAGGCTTTTCGGGAGGAGTTTTTCTCCGTGACATTGCGCTATGTGCGCATTCAGTAGTTGCTCCACCTTCAACAGGGCAGCATGACAATGGGCAAGTACTCAGCACGGTTCACAGAGCTTTCCTGCTACTGCATGGATATGTTAAGAGACCCTTTATTCAGGGCTCGAACCTTCGAGAAAGGGATCAGGAGGGAGATCAGGGCTTCAGTGGTGACCCTCAACATCCCCACTCAAGCTGTGGTGTTGGAGCGAGCCCTTCTTGCGGAGATTTTTTTGACAGAGCAGGCGCCGACAGCTAGAGCTGCCAGCAGACCCCCGGCAGCAGACTCTTCGGTGGGAAGTAGGCATCAGGTGTGTAGGCCCAACAAGGCCATGTCTTTCATAGGGTGACCCCAGGACTCTGGGTTGGCAGTACGAGGATCTCATTCTAGAGGGAGTTAGTAGGGAGTCAAATAGTGTTACACATGTGGCGGGCAGGGCCACATGGCTCGGGACTGCCCGACCCGCCATACGGACGACCAGCAGACAGTCAAAGGACTTCTGAGAAAGAGACAAAGACTCAATCAGGGAGGTCTCTAGGTAGTAAGAAGATGTGGTGGGGAGCTAGTCGTGTAGCAGGCGATGGGCGGCGATTCGAGGTTCTACCGTCACCACCTCTAGGAGGTCCACCCCGACCACAGGGAGCAAGTGGATAGGGGAGAGCTCAGCTCCAGGTAGCTGAGGCCTACGACCATGACACTTTGGAGATGATTAGAGTTATGATCTATGTCTACTCCACCTTAGCTATAGTACTTATATAAATAGTTTCTAGTCACTCTTTTATTGTCATGGCCCTTGTTCGGAGCTCGTAGATTCTGGTGGAGCCATTGTCTCAATCCTTACAGCTAGAGACACCTATGGGAGCAGATTTGATAATTACACGCTAGTGTTAGCAGTGTGAGATTACTCTAGGAGGAAATATCTTCGGTTGGGATCTCCTAGTAGCAGGGTCTAGGCCTTATGAATTCATCTTGGGTATGGACTGGTTATCCACAGTCCATGCTCAAATCGACTGTATTAGGCGCAAAGTGCGATGTGTCCATGTGGATGGGACCAGTTTTTCCTTTATCAGTGAGAAGGGAACCTTTGCAGCATAGGACGGAATTACCCATAGGAGGCTGAAATCGATCACACATCAGTTGGCTAGCCTTACCCTCAGGGCATTTGATGTTGAGATTCCAAGTTATCCTGTAGTGGTGGACCAGTATGCTGATGTCTTTCCTGATGATGTCCCAGAACTACCTCTATGTAGATAGGCAGACTTTTTCATCGACCTGTACCCCTGGATGACACCAATATCTACACCTGCATATCGGATAGCTGTCACGGAGCTTCTTGAGTTATGGGTACAGTTGGAGGAATTTCAGGTGAAGGGGTTCATAAGGCTCAGTGTCTCTCCTTGGGCAGCTCTGATTTTGTTTTCCATAAATGCATATGGGAGTTTGAGACTTTGTGTGGACTATCAGTGCCTAAACCAGGTGACCGTGAAGAATAAGTATTCACTTTCAAGAACTAATGATCTTTTCGGCCAACTAAAGGGAGCTCATTGGTTTTTGAAGATAGACCTCAGATCAGGCTATCATCAGCTCAGGGTATGAGATGAGTATGTGTAGAAGACGGCCTTTAAATGTCGATATGGCCACTATGAGTTTTTTGTTATGCCTTTCAGTTTGACCAACACCCCTTTAGTGTTCATGAGACTCATGAACAGGATCTTCTATCCATACCTTGATCGCTTGGTGGTGATCTTCATTAACGATGTCTTGGTATTCTTAGTGACAGAGTATAATCATGCCTATCATCTATAGATAGTTCTGGATAAACTCTGAGAGTACCATATTTATCGTAATATCTTGAAGTTCCAGTTCTAGATTCGAGAGGTCCACTTTTTGGGACACATTATCTTGGAGGCTAGAGTTGCGGTGGATCTAGAAAAGATAGAGGTTGTACTTTCTTGGGATCCACCCAAGAGTGTAACTGAGGTTCGGGGTTTCTTGGGGTTAGTTGGATACTACTGAAGATTCGTGCTTGACTTTTCCAAAGTTGCAGCACCCTTTTTAGAGTTGATGAAGAAGGGGAATCCCTTCATATGGACGAAGAGATACCATGATAGTTTTCAGGAGCTGAGGTAGAGACTAACGAGTGCTCCCATCTTGAGGCTACCTGAAGAGGTTATTGGCCACGTAGTCTACTACGACGCATCAGAGACCAGACTTGGGTGTTTCCTAATGCAGAAGTGATCATTTATCACTTATGGGTCACGACAGCTGAGACAGCATGAGAAAAACTATGTTACCCATGACCTAGAGTTAGCAGTAGTGGTATTTTCCTTGAAGTTGTGGAGACATTACTTGATGGGTGAATGTTTTATAGTCTTCTTGGATCACAAGAGTCACAGGTATATCTTATCCCAGAAGGACCTAAACCTGAGATAGTGGTGATGGCTAGAGTTACTCCAAGACGATGACTTTGAAATAGTCTATACTTTTGATAAGGGGAACATGGTATCATATGCACTCAGCAGGAGGTATGTTATGCATTTTCTGAGTGAGGCAACAGAATAGTTAGTCGCGTTGCAAATATTCTCTGTGGATAGAGATGGAGAAACTTACCTCCAGTCTATGATTGTCACTCCCCCGCTTCTTCAGAAAGTTAGGGAGGCATAGCATGGGGACATTTACTATGAGGATCGATGTTCTCAGATATCCTCAAGACATAAATATGATGGATTTTCTAAAGGTGGGAAGCATTTCATCCTCTTCAGAGGATGTACCATGATAGCAGTGACACTATGGGAGGAGGTGTTGAGGGAGTTACATACGTCCCCTATGGAGGTACATCCTGGTGTGGAAAAGATGTACTAGAACCTCTAGCATCAGCTCTGGTATCCAGGGATGAAGAAGGTTGTATCAGATTTTTTTTCACGATGCCTCACTTTTCGGTAAGTAAAGGTCGAGTATCAGGTTCCAGTAGTCTTAGCACAGCCACTAGAGGTGGAAGAGTGGAAGTGGGATGGGATCTCAATGGACTTTGTGATAGGGCTTCTACATATGTCCAGGGTAAATGATTCCATCTGGGTTATCATTGACCGACACACCAAGTTGAACCACTTCCTACCTATCAGAGAACAGGGATCAGTAGAGGGTTTGGGACACCTCTACGTATAGAAGATTGTGCGACTACATGGGGTGCCATCGATGGTCATCTCTGACTGTGACGCACATTTCAAATCCCAGTTGTGTAAGGGGTTGCAAGAGGCATTCGGGACATAGCTACATATGAGCACTGCCTTTCATCCTCAAATGGATGGTCAGACAGAGTGGACCATACAGACACTGGAGGACATGCTTCATGCATGCATCCTAGATTTTGGCTGTAGTTGGGAGGATCACTTTCCCTTGGTGTAGTTAGCTTACTATAATATTTATCACTCCACCGTCAGTATGGTACCATTTGAAGCCTTATATGGTTGACCATACATATCACCTCTATGCTGAATAGACCCAGGGGAGTTAGCACTTATGGGTCCAGAGTTGGTACAGGCTACCACTAAGAAGGTGCAGATCATCCAGGAGCAGATAAAGACTGCACGTAGCAGGAATAAGTCTTATGTTGACAGGATACGAATACTTTTAGAGTTCCAGGAGGGGGACCATGTATCCTTGAGTCTCCCCTTGATGGGTACTATAGAGATTTGGCCGAGGCAGAAAGTTATCACTGAGGTTTATCGGACATTTTCTGATAATTTGGAGGATTGGTTAGGGGGAATACTGCTTGGCACTTCCACCATAGTTGAAGAGGGTACACGAAGTCATCCACGTATCCCAGATAAGGAGATACATACATGACCCATGTCACATAATTGACCATGGAAAGATAGACTTTGATGATGGGGCAACGTTTACGGAGGTTCTAGTGGAGACTGAGGATCGACAGAAGCGGGTCCTTTGTGGGAAGTCGATACCTCTAGTGCACATTCTCTAGAAGCATGGGAACCTCTAAGAGAGCACATGGGAGAGGGAGGCTCAGATTCATGCTCAGTACCCCCATTTGTTTTCCTAGTCTATGTTTTGGATTTAGGGGATGAAAATCCCTAAGGTGGGGAGAATTTAAAGACATGGATTTTCCATGTAAATATTTTTTTATGTGGAATTATTATGATTCTGTGAAATCTGACAGTGCGTGATTCTGAGGTCCGGTGTGCCCAAAATTAATTTCTGAACTTTTTTTAAGGTACGTTCAGTAAACGCGTAACTGACGTTTTCAAACTTTTGAACCGATGCACAAATTAAAAATATGAGGGCACCGTTGAATCCACAGTGCTGGGATTCACTTAAGAGAGACATTAATTTGACAACAGTAGGTCCAGGGAAAAAGTTAAGTTTTGTGACTTTTAGAAGAAATGAAATAAAATTATTTTATTATTTTATTTTTCTTTCTTCTCTACCAACGGATAAGCGGAGCATGGGACCTGTGATGCATCAAGCCAATAAATGGATTAACTTTCCAATCCTAAGTAACAACATCGTTGGGGAAATTATGAAGGTTCCAAATTTATGATCCCCCATTAATTCCACACATCGTTACTTACCCTCCCCCTATCTGATATATATGGAGCTTGGGGAGGGGTATCAGCACAAGCTTCGCCAAGCAATGAAGTGCTGAAGGAGTATCGTAACGCCGAACCCTTAGAGGATGGAGTCGATCCCAGTGGTAGGTGACGTGCGACGCTGAAACCCCAAACTGGAGTTTGACGTTCAAGCAGTGATAGGGGCGGCTTATTGCAGGGATGGTGAACAAAAAAACTTCCTCAATCGCAAGCATTCTCCAACATTTTGAGGTAGCGGTTGTGTTGATTGATTTTTTTTTTCCTTCATTTTATTCTAAAATGATAAGAATGGATCAACTCATAAACAAGTTGATTGGTTATTCTTTTTTTATATGTGGGAGGGTGTGTATTATCGTTGGGATCGGGATTAAAATCAAGGCATGAAATCCAGTAGATCTTTTTTCCAAAACCCCTAGATTTATTTCTAACGCGAAGGGCGCGGGCCAACATGAACAAGGCTCGAGCCCCTCCGCTCGTGCGTTCATTGTGATTGCCCAATTTTAAGTTAGAGACAAGACAAATCTGGGCTTATTGTAGTGAAGAACGTGATCCTAGGAGGCTGCAGGAAAAGACGGTGTAGGAAACGGGTACCAGTGTGCAACCAGCAGCCTGATGAACATCCTGCCACCAGCACTGGTGCTGACAGCAGCACACGGCAGCATGATAATGGCATGCGGAGGCGTTGGCCGCGTGCCCGGTGGAATAACTGGCCACCACCCCAAATGGTGGTGGAAGAGGGGAGGGGCGCACCCCCGGCGGCGCGCCCATGAGGTAGCAGGGTCGCAGCCTGCGTTAGCCGTGGTGGAGTAGAGGTCACCTGTTCAACCGGCGGTTAGTAGACAGGGCGCGCTATAGCGGCACGCCCAGTGATAAAGCCACGGCATGTTGGTCACGGCACGGAAGACCCACAATGCCACGTGGTACCACGTTGGGTCAACCCCCATGAGTTGACCCACTGATGTGGCTATGTAACATGTCATCCCTACCAGACACGCCATGTCCAGGTGTCCCTGGAGACCCACACCGCCAGGCGGGTGGCACCAATGGGCTGGCCCGACGGACCAACCCGCGGCCTGGCGGGCTGACCCACAGCCCAGACTGATCAGGTTGGGTCAACCCAGATCGATCCAGGTTAGCCCCTACCGAACCGGGTCGGGCCGGCCCGACTGGACTTGGACCCGGTACTGACCAGTTACACTAAATGGGCCCTAAATTCTAAACCGAATGTCCGATTGAAGAACCGTCTACGGCATTGGGATCCTTAGGATAAGGTGGTCTTTTTGAGATACTTAACTTGATTTTTGAATAAATTTTGTGTACGGTCAGTTTGGATTGAACACGAATTCCAACCAGACCCTTGGCACTAAAATTCCCATATCTTGCAACTCGTGCATCTAATTTATGATCCATTTGTGGCTTTGGGACTCTCTTGAGGAGACGGATATTTTCGCATAATTTTTGGTGACTTCCATGGATAACAAGATTTGGTGAGTGGCTTGAGGAATGGTTCTCCCAAGAAGACTACGTACGGAACCCTACAGTTGGCTGAGACCTGAAGACTGCTTGATGACGGACCAGTGGGAAGCATCTCTCTGTGACCCAATAGGCCCGCAGTGGGTAGCGGCTCTTTGTGACCCAGAAGATCCACGGTACTTGACAAGATGAGTACCTCAGTTCGGCCAAGGTGGGAAGTGGCTCTGTGTGACCTGGTAGGCCCATGGTGGGAAGCGGCTCTGTGTAACCTGGTAGGACCATGGAAACCATTAGGGATGAGTACCACAACAGTTCAAGGTTAGTGGGAAGTGGCTTTTTGTGACCCGGTAGGTCCACTATACTCGATAGAGGAGTAATTATACAACATCCAAGGAGTTCGACGATTCGATGATCCTTCTATCCTTGACCTAAAGTGATACCTGGTGTGAGCTGACTTGTGTTTTGTACTTTTACTTTGTGTTATACTTCCAGTTTGTTGTGTGGTCTTTCCTTGTTGTTTTGGGGGTCCCTAATAAGTTTAGTGTTACTCTCCCCCTACACGGGCGCTGCCCACGTGTGTGTTGTGTCCCATGAAGATGATTTATGCTTCGATGATGGACTTGGTGGCATTGGACTAGGCGAACCACAGTGAGATCCGACAGAAGAGATGTACTCCCTTGGCTTCTAGTGGCTACACTACTCCTACAATCAGGTGTGGATTTCTATGAATGGCCATTAGAGAACTCTTGTACTTTACTTATTTCAGTGCTTTCTTTTGGGGTTTGTATTCTAGCCCATTTACTTTCAATTGTGACCGTACTCAGTTTCCTCTCAGTGGTATACTATCTATATTCTTGTGATTTGGTACTTGGTTGGGTTTTTATGTGCGTACAGGTATCCGGGAAAATGCATCCCACTTGCAGGTTTACGCCCTCAGCGCTAGTCTCCAGCCCCTATCCTTCAGGAGGCGGGCTTGGGGTAGTCACAACACAGGCCCCAGGGGGCGAGTTGTGATAATTAAACTTATGAAATAAATAAATAAATATTTTATAAGAGTAATATTGTATGTAAATTATTCAGAACATGTATGCTATAATTTATTTAATAATAGGTATAACAATTATTGTCAGTGCTGACGTAGTGCCTGCACAGCATTGACAATGAAAAATTTGGTTTATTATAAATAATAATTGTGTGGTAAAAATATTTTCATCACTTTTTTATTAATTATTATTTATTATTTATGTTTTTTGGTTTTTAATTTTTAATTTTAGTATTATATAACATGATCCTTATCTAAATGTTCAATTCTTATGTAAGGCTAGAAAAGGAAAATTAACAAATTAAGGAAGTTGTTTTGATATAGATATGTGTAAATAAACTTAATGAATGAATATGAATTATTATTTTTGATATTTTTAATTTATTTTTATGATAGTAATTTATTTTTAATTTTTATATATAATATAATTAACATTAATTCTTATGAAACGCTGAAGCAGAGGTTGTGGAAGAATAAGAAAATTAAATAAAATATTTTTAAATAAAATTATAAGAGTTATAAAATAAACCATATTTTGGCTAAAACTTATTATATAATTAATTTTATAAAATTATCTATCTTTTAATTGATTTTGGGACACTTTGTATCCACAAGAATCACTTTAATACCTTTAGAATATTTTATTTAAAAGTAAGACAAGGTGTTCACACTATAAAGTCCAGTTTGTATAACATTTTTAATGTAAGGTTTTTCTTGAGTTTTATTTGAACAAGAATAATATTTGGAAAGATAATAAAATTATCTTTCTCATGGAATTTTATTTTTAATTTTTATATAATAAATATATACCATAATGGCTTTCACAAAGATGATGCGGTATTAATTTAATTAATGAATAAATCAAATAAATGATATTAAAAATAATAAAATAAATATAATTTTATTTTTTTAATATAATTAATGGATTAAATAGATAAATATGAAATTTATATGATATAATATAAATTTTATTTTATTTTTAAACTTTTTTTTCGATGTGTTTAAAGTCGTAGTTATGAATAGTTTTTATCTTGACAAAATTGATTTTCATGAAAAAAAATATTTTAATAAATTTTTTAAAAATCCCAAAATTATTTATCCAGACCAAAAATGATAATAGTACTTAAAAAATGTAATAATTATTTAGTTTTAGGCCTTTTGGGAGTCTTAAAACCTATAATATATTTATTATATTTTAATAAATGTTGTGATTCCTAAGTTACCCCTCACCTCACTTATAAAAGGAGGTTCCTTCCTTCACAAATTTCATAACCATAAGACTTCTTGTTCAGAAAACCTCTACAAAATTCCATACTCCTTATCCATTGACACATTCTTATGCTTTTGGTATCATAAAAAGACCACTTCCAAGAGACTTAAGGAGGTTTTAAAAGAGATATTTTCAAGAGGTAAGATTCCTTCTTCTTATCCTTCAAATTATTTCTCACTTATAACTTATCTCTACCTATTATAAAATGATTCATAAAAATTAAAATATCATATATATACTGTAATTTTGTTGTGTTTATGTTATATTCATAATAGGATCTATTATTTTCTTCTTCTATTCTTAAATAAAAAATCGTTGTCTGTGGTGTGTCAATTAACCGCCATTGTGGATGATGCATTTTCATTTCAATTTACCACAATCATGGGAAGTTTTAAATCACATGTAATTGTTTAAAATGACCTAAATATGTATATGTTATCAATTCTGTATTTTTTTTTTACAAGGAATCCCATAATAAAACGACCTTTCAAACCATGAGAAGAACATACCCGTAACAGTGGGAAAAACAAAATATAGTTAATAAATGGGTGTAAAATGGTATAATAAGATTATGTATGGTATTATAAACATTAGTTTAGTTATTTAATAATTTAATAACACTATTCAAGCCATATTACATGAGGTTTTAACAAATTTTAAGGACGTTGAACCCGAGGTAAGGGATATCTTAACTCAATTTCCATTCATTGAGTTAAACATCAATGTCATTGGTTTTGTCTTTCCCATAATATGTGTGAATGACCTATGATTGTTTTATTATATATATCCACTTTTATTTTGTGGGTTTATTTTTTTCACAAATAATTATTTCATTTATTTTTCCTCAATCTAATTTTACATTCTTTGTAAGGGGTTTCTTATCTCACTTTTAATTCCGTGATATTTCCATTGTTCGCCACTTATTTCTTGTATGTGGTGTATTGTGTACTTCCATTTTATTTATATTATCATAATTCTATTTATATTCATGGTATTCTATGATTCATTAGGTGGTTATTAATTTTTGGTCATAATTGTCGATTGATTACAACGTAGTAAGGTACTTTGTCTCAATTTCCATTTCATTGTCATTTACTTGGTATTGTGCACCTAATCTTTCTTATATGGTGTATACACTACCCATTTGAGATAATTTTTTATTTTAAATTTTAAATATATTATATATCCATATTCTTGTTTCATGGATATGATTATTTTCTTAAGTTGTATAACCTTTTACATACAGTGTTTATTTGGAATGTTGTTTTAACTATGGAAATATTGATGAATCTGTATCCTCTACTCTATATGGATATTGAGAAGGAAGATTGTACTTGAATTAAATATATTTATAAATAATTATTTGGACTTAAAGTGATAGTCAGGGCCTGCTATGGCCCCCTGATGTATCGACAGGTCTCATGAGACAAATCAGTTGGCGACAAACCCTTCGAGTTTGTTTCCAAAAAATCAGACAGGTTTCTACCCATAGACTTAAACTGTTTCAATGGTATAGTGGTATCATATGCAATATACATGAAGTCCAATTAATAATAATATCTCTTTATTTATTTTCAGTTATTACTATCCATGAGGTTTTCACTATGAAAAAATCTATGAATGCGGTTTCATTTTCAGTTTATTAAATGGCATGTGTTTTTCATTTATTCACCATGCCATATTGACTATTCCAATTTGATAATGATTCAATTATTTTTTATTCATTCTCACACTATTTGTAAGCCTTACTGATCATTTGAGCTCACCCCATTCACTTGTTTACCTTCAACATGCTATGAATTGGCGACCATTTATTGAGTTCTTGTGGATTTAGTTTATTAGTTTTTATTATGTATAATATATTTTGTTACCTTTCCCAATGTAATATGAGTTACATGTATGTATCTAGTTTCATCAAGACTATTAAACTAATTTTTCCTTTAGGATTTTATTACTTTTAATTATGCCAATGTAATAAGTAATGCACCGGATCTGGGCTTCTTGGGTTGGGTCATTACAAATGGGGCCCAACCCTTCATATAAGCTATATCAGGCTCACCCATTTCATATAATTCTCATGTACCATTTCATGAATAAAACACGTTCATTACAAAACCCCTTTTTTGAAATCTTCTTCTAATCCCATATGAAAAACATTTCCGTATAAAAATTCTATTTTCATTTAGGAACTCATTTTCAATACCAAGATACCGGAATAAAGGAATAAGGGATTTATTTTCATTTTAAAAGACATTAAGTCTTGTAGAGGAATCCAAATATCAAATAACGATTATATCGGCGGAGAAGTCGTTGTCACCATTTACTTTAAAAAAATATTCCTTTTGTTATTGTGTAAAGAAATTAAAACGCTTCCTATAAAAAATCATTTTGAAAACTTGGAATGAAATTCAATATTGACATAAAATTTCCTATATTTTCCTTTTATACCCATATAAACAAATATGTAATTTAATATCATGAAGAAAAATATTTGATAATTAAATATTTAAATTTTCAAGGTGTCCCATACCACTTTGAACATTTAAATATTAATATCCATGATTTAATAAATAATATCAGTATAGATAAAATATGGATATGAAATGTCATAGTGACTCTATATACACCTTATAAAATAATAAAGGTGCATATTATCAAGAAATGCCTTAATGAAAGGAGATTGAGATGAAATCCCTTACCTTTAGTATGACTTCTATCCTTTGTTCTTTAATTTATAAATCATAAACTTAGGTTAATTTCTACTTGTTTTATAACCTTTTTAAAGTTTATTATTCATTTTATGTCGCTTATTACCATGTATAGAAATTAGTTAATCGTTTGAGTTCATATCGGACGTTTTCTCGATGTTCGGTGTTTGAGTCAAAAATGAACTTGTTTTGATGAAAATTATCCATGACATAATTCCATTATCTATAGAATATTATTCATGATTTAAATATCATATATATATATATATATATATTATAATAGTTCATAATATTTGGATATAAGAAATGAAATGCACCATTTATGGAGATGGTAGGTCATATGTACGTATGAATGTTACATTCATTTCTTTTTCATATTAAAGAAATGAAAACTAAATGATACATAGGTATATTATAATTCTGTTATAATATATATGTTATATATGTTACATAATTTTATTAACTCTATCCTTTATACATTCCATGTATTACATGAACTAGTCATATCACTTTGAGGGGGCGGTAGTCCACATTTCCTCAAATAAAATTATCATATTTACACATCATGGAAAGAATAAAGGTATATTGTAAATAAAAATTACAGAATCATATATAAATACAGTTCCATCATAATTTCCATCATGATAGGTGGTAGGAGAAAATTTAATAATCATCGTTTCATGAGGTAGTAGTTCGTCATACACAGAAATAGTATGTTTGTATCAATTATATGAAGGTGTGTGTAAGTTTAGTTAGAATAATTCTCATAAAAACATCCAAGTATATTTAGGATACTTGTTTTTTATTTAATAAAATAATAATAAGATAATAGGGAATGGAGAAGGAAAATAAAGGAAAGGAACTTGAGAGAAGACGTTGCCTCTAAATCGGGTAACTTCTTTTGATTTGAGACAAAAGGATTTCTTGAATTGCCTTCTGCCCAAGATAAGGATTCTAGGAGGAAATGGGGGATTTTGAGAGCCTATTTGAGAATAATTTTTATGATACAATGGGCTTTAGATGTGTGAGTAAGTGGGTAGAGGTGGTGGCCTTTTATAAGAGGGAGGAGGGGCACTTTAGGAAAGTCTGGAAATGTTATTTTATTATAAATTGATTTTTGAATTCTAATAGTTCCAAAGTGATATATTTCTATGATAAAATGAGTATGGGTCTAAATAATTTCAACTAATAGGTTTTATACAAGTTTAGGTCACAAATTTAACATTATCTTTTGGCTTTAACCCTTAGTTAAAAACATTAACTCTTACCATGTCTTCTTGTATTTTCATAATATATGGTCACTATAGTTATTATAAAATGAAAAACGAACCAAAAGTATAAAATTAATGAAATTTTTAACATTATATAAGTCATTTGGACGAATATTATATTTTTATAACTATTATATCATTTAATGAAATGTTATTTGTTTTAAAAACTCATTTATGTCAATTTTGACACTATTTAGTTATTGTTTTTTGTTGAAGTAATAACAACTTGATTCCTCAGAACCAAAAGAATTAACTCAAAGTTAATATGTCATAATCATCCATAAAATTTTTTAATTTCATAAAAATATTCAAATTATATTTATTTAAATATTTATAATATCATTTATTTGAATCATTCATTAATTAGGTAATCACTACATCATCAATGTGTCATAAATAAATTTATTTATTTAATGTCTAAAAATTATAAATAAAATATAATTATGTAGGAAATATTTTTTTCTTTCTAATTACTATTTATATTCAAATATATCAGTTATATAACCATATATTAAAATTTTATTAGTAAAAAGATACATATTTATGTTATATTTCTCTTTACGTTAAATTAATTATTAGAACATGTCATTTTCACACCCAAGTGGCTCCCAAATGCCAAAATTTTGGCCTAAGAATTCTCATGGTCAGAAATATATCATCCAATATTATTAAGACACGTTTTAGGGTAGTTTTATATTATTATAATATTATTTTTTAGCCTTATTTACCTGGTTTACCCTTTAACCATGATAAATAAAAATAATTACTCAAGTTACTATTCATAATGTCCAAAAATAAAAGATACTTATTTAAAAAAATTTGACCTTATAAATCCAAATATGGAATCAATTTTTCAAAATTAAAAACATATAAATTTTAGTAATTAATTTAAAATTAATTCTCGTTGTCAAAACCAAAAAACAGGTTTTTAAGAAATAAAAAATATCTAAAGATTGACATGTGTTTATGTCCAATTTAAATGTGAAATTATTTACAATGAAAAAAAAAATTATTTAATGATAAAAACTTAATCTAATTAAACTTTAAAACTAATTAAAATTATAACCTAACTATATAAATAAATTATATGAAAATGCAGTTTTGAATTAAAATGCAGTATTTTTCACTATTCATTAAAATATGGATTTTATCACAAAAATACCAAAATTTCAACCAATGTAAATTTTGATGTCATGATTATAAAAAAGAAGTTTATTTTTTAAAATATAACATATAAAAGTGACAAAAACTATATTTAAAAAGAGTTCACCATCAAAAGGCGGTAAAATGACCTTTTTGAAAATATTAGAGTATTTTATACTTAAAATTGGATTCATTCTCATTTTAAGCATCTAAAATTTATTGGATAAATTTAAAAACATTTAAAAAACATGTGTAATCATATTTTAGTTATTTATTTTCATTCCCACCAATACAATGGCTAGTTGTTAACTAACATTTAAAATAATATTATTATTATTGTATTATTTTTCGGTATAACTCAACGTTGTGTGAAATGTAAGATTTTGGAGAAACCTATTGTCACGTGTTGAGTATGCTATAAGAAAAAGTCTTTACTTTAACATAAAATTAATATATTATTCATAAAGTGTTTATCCCAAATTTGGGAGAGCATATATAATAATCATGTACAAATAAGTTTGGATATATTTACAAATATTTTTGAATTTTTTCATAAATTCTATGAAACTTTAGTGTAAGTATCATATTGTTGGAAATATATACTAAAGAATAAACCATGATGTGGTGAGAGTCATAGGGGTGTCCAAACATTACCCAACCCAACTAGACTAACCTGAATTTACTAGGTTAGGTTGGTTTACACATATAATATGGATGGGTTGGGTTTAGTTGGGTTGACTTGTATACAGTTCGGGTTGGGTCTCAGTTTGGAAAATTACTGACCTAGCCCGATCAGATCAACCTGACTAAATTAGATCCAATGAATTATTACTTAATTCACTAACTAACACATTCCTATTTCATATATCCAAGATAACCATAATCCTCTCCTTCTTATCTTTCTAACTAACCCCCCTATCCCAATCTCATAAAGTCATACATGCACTGCTGAGACCATCATTTTTCATCCCTTCTTTTTACCTCTCACTCCTTCCCTCACTCCCTTCCCTTTAAATTCCTAATCATCGATCACCATCCCTCCTCCTACTACCATTTTTATTAATTTATAAAACCCATCTATCACTATCTCTAGAGGATCATTTTATTATTCTTATCCCCCCCATAACCTTGATCCATCCCTCTATTGTTTTCATGTTGCTTCCCTCATGTGTGTGCATGAACCAAACCCTAACTGACTAACCCATCAACATCAAGGTTTAAATCCTCCTCTTTATACCAAATTCTCTAGTCTATATGTGTTATGTATGTTTAATCATCTTATTTGGTGATAGCTAGATCCTCAAAACTCTCAATGGGTGGGGGTATTTCATATCCTCTATCTAGGAATCCATTTATGGATGGTGCTATAAGTGGATCTACTACTAAAACTACTAGAGTAACTCAAATTCAAATGGGGTATACTTCAAATTCCCATTTAATTACATAAAATAAGGGAGAACTATCCCATAATATGGTTAAAATTCCTAGAGAACCTATTATATTTTCTCAAGTTTGGGATCATTTTCATAAGAACAAATATGAAAGAGGTGTAAATAATTCTTATGGTAAATATTATACATTTACTTCTATCCAACATGGAACTAGTAATTTGAATAAGAATTTTAAAAATTTCAATGAAAATCCTCACAAAAATCTTGAGAAAGTCAAGCTATTGTTGTTGTCGGAAGGAAGTGAAAAGATGATGAGGATGGGAAGGTTAAATTTTCAATTTCTCATTTTAACCAAGAAGAGTGCAGGATATGCAATGGCCTGAAATTTTATAAATAAAATTTCATTCTAAATGAATATATTTCTTATTAAGTAATGTTGTTATATAAAACTCATGAACTATATATCTTTATTGTTTTGGAAAATTATAAAATAGTCATAATATGATTATTGGGAACAAAGACCATTAATCATCATAACCATTGGTTATATAGTCATTATACAGTGAGCATTATGTTTAGTATATATTAAGGGTTATAATAAAATATAATTTTTGTTTATGGAATAAGAGTTAGTCTCAAATAGTAGGATCATACCTTATGAGGCTCATTTATTAGAGCTTACAAGGTAGATGAAATCATCAGGATTCACCCTTGACCAATCACAAGTTGAGATTCAATAATTCAAACTCAAGAGGAACCATTTATGGGAGAATTTAAATCATATGTCAATCAATTTCCAAACTACATTCATTGAACAACCCCAAGAAAGTACTATCATCACACACCTTACCCTTAGGGTGTACGATGAAGTATAAGAGGCTATGTATCTAGACCCTAGTAGTATGAATATTTAAATTTTATTTTTAGAAATAATATAATGGTTATATTGATCCTTTTTTCATGATTATTTTAAATACACTTGAGTATAGACTTAATTTTATAAAAATCATATTTTGATACAAAGAAACCAAAATTATATTTTTGGAAAATATATATATAATTTTAATTAAAAAACTATTTTATGATAAATTAAAGAATTTGAAATAAAATTTATTTTAATTAAATAGTATTATAAAATAATATTTATTTAAATATAAATGATAGTATAATTTAATTAAGTCTCGTGTCATTTTTATAAGGGTCAGAAAGTTATTAGTGATATAAAAATTAATATTTTTCACGAAATAAAGATTTTTATTTAAAAGAGTAGATTCTCATTTTTATAAAATTATTTTGATAAAATAAATGTCATTTTTTAAATCAATACATAAAAATTATCTGATGGTGAATTTTTCATAATTTTCTGTGATGGTCAAATTTTTAGGTAAAAAATAAATAAAGTATAAATATACGGGGTATTATGACTTCATAATATCCAAAAAAGTGATGTAATAAATATCATAGTATTTATAGAATAAAAATTTGTTTTACATTAAAATAATTTTTTTTAAAGTAGTGAGATTAATTTTTTAAACCTATAATGAATCTTTCAAAACAAATAATATATTTTAAGATTTTAAAAACAATTCATTGTGAACATGACTCACTTCCACATCAGGAATGATTTTATTTTAATGAGTTTGGTTCTTAAATAATAAAATATTACAAATCACTAATCCTTGGAAAATATCATTAAAAAAAACAGGGGAAGACAAATGGTATTGTATTTTTTATTAACTAAGTGTCCAAGGCCTGAGTTTGGAAATTAATAAACAATTCTCTCACTTTTTATATAAATAACCACTCATTCTCTCATTAATCTTCACTATAAATCCTTCAATCATGAATTTATTCTCATATTCCCGCTCTATATCCATCCCATGGAGTTTATTAGGTTATAAGGATCTCCTACTAATCTTTAAGAGGCAATGTCTGAAGGTAAGTATTCTCTCCCTCCTCTTTTCCATTCAAGCATTTCCTTTGTAATAATCCTTTTTATTATCAATCGATTATATTTTATTGTGTTTATAAACATTAATTTATTTACCAAATGTTTCCCAAATAATGATATATTACCTTCCTCTATCATTTATCCCTTCCATGAATTTTTATGTGCACCCATTATGCTGTTGAAATTATCCCTATATTTTCCATGTCATATATTTGTGTTGTGAATACTCAACCATATTTTCATTCAAGGGTATTCACCTAGATATAATTGTCCTTAATTTATTGAGAACTTACATGTATGAAACCCACATTCCTTAATTGGGGGATTAAAATTATGAAATATATTCTTAAGTTATATGATTGGTGTGGCATGCGTAAAGTTAGACATATGAAGGGTTCACCCTAATAGTGCTCCAATGAATTGTGTAATGTTTTCATCTCATGAGATACCATTTATGGTGCATGGGTGGTTAGCCTAATATTTCTATGTTTTTATGTCTTAGTGTTTAGACTTGACTTACACTTATGATGTCAAATTTTATCTTGTTATCACATTATTATGATACCGTGATTTTATGATGTCATTTTCCCATGTCATTTTCCCATGTCATTATTCCATGTGAGTATGGTGACCTACCTTTTTAATACATGATTTTTAATATAATTCCTTAACATAGTATTATAATAATAATTTTGAAGGATCTTTTGAGGTTTAATTTCTTTGGAACCAGGTAAATAATACAAAATAAAATAAAGAAAACATAAACATAAGATTTATTTAATCCTCTTGAAAGACTCTTTATTATTACATCCTAGGTCACCTCACTACAAGTGATTTCCTGGGGGAATACATCAATATAAAAGGTTGAGCATAAAACCCAATAAGGGATAAGAAAATAAAATGGAACATGAGAGGTAATCAAGGATAAAACATGAGGCATAACATGAGGGAATAATAATAAGTACATGACACATGACATGGAAATGTGGCTACAACATAAAAACGAGATATTCCTAATCTTATCACCAAGGTGTAATAAAACATAATTACCAAGGTTATTTACCAAGGTATCATAAAACATGTCATATCTAAAAGATTAATTTTTACCCAATGCATTGGATCACTATCAGGGCACACCCTTTATATGTCTAAATTCATTTGTTATATATAAATCATGTAATAATACATTTTATAAATAACATGTGAGAAATAATGAATGAGATTCATGTAAAGTCATTGATTTCATAAATTTATTTCGTACATGAACATTACATAATTTTAAACCCATGAAAAGGAAATATGGGTTTCATAAATAGAAATCCCAAATCAATAAATTATGTTTATATCTATTTGAATACCTGTGGATAAGAGTTTTTGGTATTCACAATATAAGAACATTCCATGTAAAATAGAGAAATTCATGAAATGATTTTGGCAACATGAAGGGTATACAATGTGGATTAAGGAAAGGGTATAATAGGAGGGAACAAAGGTCTCACATTGATAATATACCATTTTGGAAGTAATGGGATAATCAAAAGTGTATGAAAATAAATTAATTCAACATTTAGAATACATAACACAAAAGTGGTACATAAATGGAAAAAAGAAGAGGGTAGTTCTCTTACCTTGAAGAGTAGCTTCCTAAAACTTGATGATGAAACCTTAAGACCTTAAGGAAGCCTTGGAGGGACTCTTTGGAAGGTAAAATGACCATAAATTTGTGGCTAAAGTATTTTTAATATATATTAATTGGACGATGGGTGGGTATTTGTAGTAAAAGAGGAGGAATTGTTTAATAATTCCTAAATATAAATCATTGAATTTTAGGTTGTGGAAAATGAAAAATCAATGGATCACCCATGTTTTTTTCTTATGGATTTATAAATTTAAGTCATATTTTTATAATATTTTAATTAATTATAATTGAAATCCATTTTTAAATATTACTTTTTCCATGGAAATTTAAATTTTCTACAAAATATAGTTTTTAAAATCTTAATTTCCATTTTAGACTTTGGAAAGTCATTTATAGGTTTAGAAATTGATTTAAATCCATTAAAATAAATATTATTAATAAAATAATATATTTTTTCTCATGTATTATATTTTATTAATCATTAAATCATTATTAAAAATTTATGAAGTCATAAAACATACCATAAACACAAAACTATACTTCTATTATTCACTAAAAATAAATTATTTTAGGAAATTCTAAAAATTTCATCCAAACATAATTTCAACATGTTGGTTTCAAATATAATATTTATTTTATCAAAATAATTTCCTAAATATTATAATTTAAATTTTTAAATAAATTTATTTATTTATTGAAAAATAATAGTCTTTATGACATAGTTAAATTTATGACTCTTATAATAATTTCTTAAGACATTATAAAATTATATTATCATTTTTATTTAAATAAATATTGTTTTATAAAACTATTTCATAAAAATAAATTTTATTTATAACAACTGAATTTATTATAAAAGTGTAGATATTTTTTGAAAATAAAATTATGTTTTATTTATACCCAAAAATCTATTTATCAAATTAATCTTATATTCATGTGTATTTTATTAAACAAAATAATAATGAAAACGGGATTGAATAAATAATTATTTAATTTATACAAATTAAATTACACTTTTATTATACTAAGGTCAAGATACATAACCCCTTATTACACCAATATACGCCCAATGGATAAGGTTTGTGATGATGGTAGTTTTATGGGGTGGCTCAGCTAACATTGACCTAGTGGTGATCTCTACTAACTTGAACTTATCCCATAGTCAATTCTACTTGATCCTTACTTATTAAAGATCTTCTTGGTCTTGGTCAATAGTGAACCCCAATGACGCTACCTCCCTCTTGAGTTCTGATAAATGGGATTCAAAAAAGAAAGATCCTACTGGTTGATGTCATTTTTTATACCTTATGCATCAATTATCTTTTTTCATTGCCCTTTATAAACACTAATTCTAATGGTAACATTATTACCAATGGTTATAATTCCATACGTTCATATTGACCAATGGTCAAATTGACCAGTGTTTATGTTACTATTCTAATGAATTTATCACCATTCCAACAGTCATATTTCCTTCTATAAATACCTATTAATTTCTTCATTCATCATTTACCTCCATCCCCTCAAGGTTCTACATTTTTAAAATATTGACTAGTTTATTAATGTTTTTTATTCTTTTTACCATTTTTTGGTGGTTGTGACGATTCTAGGGGATCAAGATGATCTTAATTTCTATATTATTTAAATTTTATTTCTTTCTATTTATTTACCCATTATGATACTTTCAATTCTAATGGATATTTTTATTATATAAATGTAATGTTATTATTAAATTTATTATCCTTTTTATGGGCTTCTATTGAAAAATATGATAAAATATTCATTATGAAACATGATCGCTTTTATTAAGGAAAAATTTGGGTTGTTACATTCTCCTATAAGAAATTTCATCATTTAAATTTTTTTTAATCACAAAAAATGGCCATATTTACTTCTCTAGGCTCCCAAGTTGATTCTTTGAACTTTTGATTTCTGCATAATACTTTCATGAGTCAGGTTGTATTGTTCCTCAACACTTATTCCCTTTCATCAAGAATTTGGATTGATTCTTATTCATATGATATATAAGGTTCCAATTCCATTCCATTTGTGTCTAGTATATGTGTTTTTTTTAAATATACTTTTTTAACAAGGACATGTGGAAGATCTTTTGGACATTGAAAATATTTTAATGTAGTGTTACCCAATAGGAAACTACACTAACATGATCTAGAATCTAAAATGTTCCAATGTACCTTGAGCTCAATTTCACATTCTTTTTGAACCTCATGACCCCATTCCATGGAAATATTTTAAGTAATACATGATCCCCAACCTAAAACTATAACTCCTTCATTCAATTATTAGTATAACTCTTATTTTAACTCTAAGAATTATTGATATGTTTCTTAATTAATTTTATCTTCTTTGTAGTGTCTTTTATAATGTCTAGTCCCAATAGTTTTCCTTCCCTAACTTTATCCTAGAATTTTGGAATTATAAACCTCTTCCCATAGAGTGATTCATAAGGAGTAGTTTAAATGATCAAGTGAAAACTATTGTTATAATAGAATTCAAAAAGTGGAAGATTTTGATCCTAACTACCTTGAAAATCAAGTGAGCTAGCATGTAAACTTTCTTCTAATGTTTTAATATTCCTATAAAACTACCCATAATTTTGAGTATGTTATGTTGTGTTAATGTTTAATTTGGTTTCCATAGCCTTTTGAAGGCTAATCCAGAACTAAGAAGTAAATATTGGATCACAGTATGAAATAATTGATGGTGGTTCCCCATTAAGTCTCACTACTTATTTAATATACAAATGATAAATTATATTAAGGGTTAAATGTTCTCATATAGTAATGAAATGGGTAGACTTTGTTAATCTTCCAATGATTTCCCATATAGAATTGTTTTCCTTGGATGTCTTTGAAAGGATAGTAACAAAATACATAGTAATGTTGTCCCAATTCCATATAGGTATGGGTAGTGGTTTTATCACTTATTTGGGTAGTTTTAATAAAACCTTCACTTTATTACATACCAAAAAACTTGCAGTATAATCAGAAATCTCATTTTTCATGTTATCCCACCAATGATGATCTCACAGATCTCTATACATTTTGGTGCTTCTGGGATTTATAGATAATTTAGAGCTATGATAATAATCCCTCAACTCTTTTTAACTATATATCATATGGGATATATATCCTTGTACCAAATCTCATGAATCCCTCTTGATCGACATTGAACTCAGAAAAATTTACATTGTTCATAGCTTCTATCTTCTTTTGTAACTTAGGGTCGTATATTTGTGCATTCTAGATCTTCTCTAGTAATTATGGTTGGGAAATCATTTGGGATAGTATTGATGATGTATCTTCCATTATGACTTTTATTTCTATATTTACCAAGTTTTTGACCAATGGATCTCCTTTAACCCTCATCATTGTAAGAACTCTAGGGTATTTCCTCCATAATGAATCAGTGAATTTATTTACTTTTTTAGGGTGATAAAGGATAGATTAATCATAGTCATTAAAAAAGTACTAACCATCTCATTTTTCTCATGTTAAATTACTTTTGAGTTAATATATACTTTAGACTCTGGTGGTCAATGTATATATCACACTTCTCCCAATAAAGATATTGTTTTCATATCTTTAATGAAAATATAGCTACATATAACTCCAAATCACGGGTAGGATAGTTTTTTCATGAGGATTTAACTATATTAATGTATAATCTATCACCTTTTCATTTTTCATGATTACGCATACAATTATTTTCAAGGATACATCACTATATATGAAAAACATTTCTCTGATAGAGGGTAAAATTAAAATAAGTACACTAAACAACATCTTCTTCAGTTCATGGAAACTTTATTTACACTCCTTTTTCTAGATAAAATTAACTCCTTTTCAAGTTAACTTGATCAGTGGATTATAAATCCATGAATTTTTTTTAAAATCATTCTATAGTATCAAGCTATACCAAGGAAACTATGAATCTCAGTTACTTTTTTCATACTTGGCCACTGATCTATGACCTTTGTCTTTTTTAGATCCATGTATATTAATTAACAAGTCATAATTTGTCCTAATAATGAGACTTTTTATAACTAGAACTCACATTTTTTGAATTTACAAAAAAGCTTCTCATTCCTCAAATTTTTGAATGTTACCCTTAGATGATCCTCATGATCTTCATGACTTTTCGAATATATCATAATATAATCAATAAATACCACCAAAAATTTATCAAGGTAGTCCTTAAATACTCTATTAATAAAATCGATAAACATGGTAGGAACATTGTTCAAGATAATGTTAATAACAAAAAAATTGTAATGTCTATATCTTGTTCGGAAGGCAGTCTTTGGGATATCTTCATTCTTCACCTTCAACTAACGATACCTTGATTGAAAGTCAATATTGGAGAAGTGTTCATCCCCATGAAGCTGGTAAAAAAATCATCAATCCATAGAAGAGGGTATTTTCTATTCATTGTTATCTTATTAAGTTCTCTATAATCAATGAATAGTCACATTGATCCATCCTTATTCTTTACAAAGAGAATAGGTGCTCCCCAAGGAGATACACTTGGTTGAATAAAACCCCTCTCCAAAAGATATTTAAGTTTCTTTTTAAATCCTATAACTACACATATGTAATTATATATTGGGTCTTTGATATTTAATTGGATCCAGGTATGAGTTAAATTGATAACTATACCTCTTTTTCTGGGGGAGGTACAAGTAACTCTTCAGGAAATACATCAATGTATTCCCAAATAATGGGGTGCATCTCTAATCATTATACTTTCTCTTTCTTCTCCTTCTTAACCAATAATTTCCATAAATAAGGAAATAGGATGTGGTACTTGGTAAGACTCGTGATGGGATATCTCTCGTTTTAAGATAATTATGGGTTTTCCCTTAAATATAACAGAAATATCCTTTCTTATATTATTGATCTTCATATTATACTTTTACAACCAATCCATCCCATGTAATATTTTAAATTACACCATTGGAATGACCACTAGGGTTGAAGAGATATTTTACTCACCAAATTTAATAGTGTAATCCCTATATATCTTTGATGCTTGAATAGTTCCTACGGGAGTTTTAATCGATAACTCTACCACTAATAGTTCAAGGCTTAACTTTATGTTCTTTGTAAACTTAAATTATATAAAATAATGCATAGAATCATAATAAAAAAATGTACTTGATAGCTTTGAATGTATGATGAGTTTACCTACCATAACATAATTTGGATCCTTTAATTCATCCATTGTGATTGAAAAATAATGATCTTGCTTTTGTGGCCTCAGTTGGGTTTGATGGTGGTTTCCCTCCATTATCTTCTGATTTGGACATTGATTAGAAAAATTTCCATACTCTCCACACATGAATAATTGCATGAATAGTTGTGCTTTCACCTTCTTCCCTTTTTCATTGGAATTTATAGGTTGAGGCTTAACATCTCCATGAAAGTTTGAAGATAAATTTATATCTCTTACACACTTTTATCACTTTTAACTTCCTTTTAAACAATTCCCTAAATGTTTCTTTCTACATTTGTTTCATGTTAGATGTTGTACTTTCTTCCTGTCTATATTCTTTCCAAAAAAATATTTATACTTATATTATTATCATTATATCAATGATTCTATTAATATAAACTCCATTTCAACTTTGATATCACATTGTATTATATCTTCATAACTCCCAAAGTTGTGTATTTCCAATTATTTCTAGATATGGAGTCTCTATCTACCAAATAATTTGTTGATATTCCCATAAAAAAATTAATGAAAAATATTGAATCATATCATGCAAGCCTTGTAATTTTCATCTCATAATTCCCCATCGATTATTTTTATATATGTTTCAACTCAAGAAATTCCATATTCATCTTTGTTTGGAGGGTATGAAAAATAATTATTGGAAAATAATTTTTTAAAGTATTCCCAATCCATCATTTCCACATCATCCCTTAGATTTGTGTTCTTGATCAGTTTCCACCACTGATTAGCTTCTACCACTAAGCAATATACTTCTAATTTAACATTCTCGTACTTAGAATAATGGAGTACAAAAAATATATAATCTATAGTATTGATCCATTTTTCAGTGATTAGTGGATTATAGGTTCCACTAAAAATAAGTGTTCATTAATGCATGATGAATTCAACTTCCAGTTGTGACATGGCCCCCTCCCTCCAAGTTACCCCTACTAGGCCTAAAAGGATAATGGGAGATAATTATCCCTGATTCACACCTTCAATAGGCCCCAAGTCAGTGATAAGCACTTAGGGTATAAAAATATAACATATGGAAGGCATTACCCTCTATAATATTATTTAATAGGGATATAGGATAAATTACCTCCAAGAAACTCCATGACATAATATGAAAGTGATAAGCACTTAGGGTATAAAAATATAACATATGGAAGGCATTACCCTCTATAATATTATTTAATAGGGATATAGGATAAATTGCCTCCAAGAAACTCCATGACATAATATGAAAGTAAAGGAAACCAAAACCATCCCACAATATGTGTATAAAGTAAATAACAAAAGAGTTTCCAAATAAATACCCAAAATTCCTAAGGCAGCGATGCAAAAATAGCTCCAAGGTCTGAGCTAGTAATGTCAAGCATGGTCTACGATGTCCACCCTACTAACCTATAAACCATTTTTTATGTATGTAGGGTCATCATAACAAGTATACTAAGAATGATCATACCCTAAGTCTCTCATGCACATGTGAAAAGAGTATACTAATATTCCCATGAGAAAATAGCAGAACCAATAGCGCCTAATTAGGTCAACTAACCAATCCCATCCTCATCAAGGAACACTCACCAAATAACACATCGAAGTATAATAAGATAATAAGAATAATATTGATAAAAGGGTACCCCATACCACTTTCCCAATGATTTTTCACTATAACACCCCAACATCATATGTCCTAGAGCTCCCATATATTTCATATAATCCCACTCAAAGACACATGGGCCATCACATCACATATCACCTGAATACACCTAGTCCATTATATCACAACTACATTTATAACCATTATATAAGGGTATCTTGAACATGAAGGGCATCAACCTCATCCCCTCATCCTACCATGAACATTACCCACTATGAAAAACCTCATCATCTCATAAAACATAACCCCAAGTATACTATTAATGAAATTCGTCATATCCTATGTGAAAGAAACTCACCTAGAATAGATATTGGGGAAAATCTTGTAAGCATCCATTGATCCTCACCGTATGGATATTTAGAAAAACACCCCCAAAAAAATTGGGTGTCAGAACATGGTGATTAAAATAGGGGAGTGAGTATATAAATCACAAGTAAAATACAATATATATATATATATAGTTCAATCACACAATCCCAAACTATGGGTTCATAATAAGAATACCACTACAGCTCACAATATCACCACCAAACCTCAAAACCTCTGACAATTTCACTACCACTTCTAAATGCATCACATCACACAAGAAACCACAGTCATTAACCATATTCCATATTCCTTTTTAAGTTAAATTGTTACTAGTTTTACCAAATTACAACCATATTCATCTATTAATCCTATTCATTTTATATTTAATATAAACCACTTAATCCACACTTCTTATTTCAATTTATGCATTCATTAATTATTATAACCCATTAGTCATTTCAGTTTCATCATTAGTATTTAATTACATTACTACTAGGAAACTACCACATCACCACACAACATAATATGTGATGACCCAGACCCAGATTCCACTTAATGGTGCCCCAATCCCAGTGGGCCATATGGCCTCAAGCGCATCTTCCCGAACACCAGAGACTGCTGACTAGCAGTGAAATCCTAGGGTGTGTCTGTAAGAAGACTATTACCTCATTAGAAGAGTGTAGCACAGTGGAAGAGATATAAATGAATAGTGAATAATAGAAGAAATATAAATAAATAGAGGAAGAAAAGTGATGCAATAGATAAACAAGAATAACACGAACAGTATCAACTAGAATAGTGATGATGTAATGTCATGTCACTAGAAAACTAGAAAGCATGGATACAAGACAATAAGCATAACATGTTCTGCAAGGTAAAAGAAAACAAAGTCTACTCCATGCATCCTGAGATCCTACTCAGTCATCTACCATCAAGCTCCATTCTATCAATACAAAATCAAGTATTGGAAGCTACATGCTTACCTTTTTCAATATCTGCAACCAGGTAATCTACTCTGGGTACCAAACGGCACCTGGAGAGGGTGTGAGATAAATCTCAGTGGTCCACCATCAACGGTGTCTATAACATTCATCCCGTGTAATGAAATATAGTATTTTGCAGGCATATATATAAAGTAAAGAAAGCAGTACAAAAATAACTAAATAACCAAGTACCTGCTTTAGCCCTCGGCTGGTGTCTGAACATGTAACCAGTTCATTAATTAATCAATTACCATTTAAAGTTAATAGGTCATGTGATGCATATCTAAAACTTACATCACCACATGATAGTATGAGTAGTGAAGGCCCCAAGATATAACAAGGCAACCAGACAATGATTTCCAGTGAGGGAGTTCTAGGGTAAAAACCAAGGTAACATAAACTCACGAAAAGATAACTCAGTAGTATCTAAGTCTAAGCAAAGATAGGTCCCTATGGGCTTTCACCATGGAACCTACTATTCAATGCTAGATCCAAGAAGTGTATCCAAGGTATCCTATAATAATGTAAGGGACCCAGCGGTAGTATACTAGGCATCCAAGGAATAGAAAAGAACCAGAGTCTAGGTGGGTATCAACCTAAGAAAACTATATCCTTGAATCGGAATGGGGTTCCCGAGACCCAAGTTATTCTCCTCTCAGAATCCAAGGCGGGCACGATTCAGTCCATTCCTATTTGATATTGTAATCATGTAATAATTCATTTGGTTCAAGCCTTTCCTTCCATTAGTGTGGATAGGTAAAGTAGAGTTGAAACCATTGGTCCAAGACTTTTCTTCCATTAGTGTGGATAGGCCAAGTAGCGTTGAAATCATTTAATCAAGTCTTAGTTAGCCATTAAGGCTTATTCAATTATTGAGGTTCACTCTACTACCTTCCATCAACATTAAAATGGGGGGATATAGACCTTTATTAAATATCATTTAATAAGGACAAGTTATATACTTAGTATACTTTCCATTTTTACATTTCATATTTCACATTTAATAAACATTTGTAAGCACTTACCTTAGGCAGGTCAAGTGGTGAGCATATATGGTACATGACATTATGAAATTATCATTAAAAACTATCCATTTATTATAATGAGTCTCACCTTTATAAATTCCAAGAAAACGCACAACCAAACAGTGTCTCAAATGTGTCAAAACACTAAAAACCCAATTAAGGCATAATCATTGACATGAGGCGGATTGATTTTTGGGTGAGACCACCAACTAATAATCACATATTTGTAAAGATCATAACCATATTATTGTAAAGAGTATAAACATGGAATGTTAATTTTAGAAACAGTTTCCAATGAAACAAGTGGGCCCCATACGAACATTCCAAAAACAATGAACTTTAGGGATGAGTTATAGACCACCCACCTTAGGGTTGTATGATCCTTCCCCTCTGGTTCTGGCCCTTGATTTGCCTCGGATTGGATTAGATCTAAGAAAATGTGAAAAACTCTCTCATGGTGATATCTATGTCGAGAGAGAAATAGAATAAGAACAGATAAAGATAACTTGAGTACTTACTATTGTGCATCCAATGTGATGAACAGAAGCTCGATCAGATGTCGGACGAAGGAGATGTCTTGTTTCCAAGTTTGGATCTTCAAAATGCTCCAAAATGGGAGATAACTAGGTCAATCCCACATAAAATCAGATTATAGAGGAAGGGGGAGGATTAATAGATCATTAAGGTAATTTTAGAAATTTTACATAGGTTTTTATCCTGTGCACAGTTTGTCTATAAGGTTTGTCAAATTGTGTGTAAATCGTGCGAGATGGTTCTACCCAAACCTGGGAAAAAGGGGTGTTCTCACAGTTTGGCTGCATTATCGTGTTCAAGCTATGTGAGGTTCCACTATCTAAAAAAACAAAATCCACACGATTAGGACAATCATGTTCTAACCATGTGCTAATTGTGCGACTTGGCTTGTTTTCCCAAAAAGTGGTGTTCCGAGCTCCAAACAAGCCCCGGACACCCTCAGAACCTTTTCTAACTCAAAAGGAATCTATATAAGGTCCAAAGTAAATATTTCAATCGAAAATTAAAGGATCTATACCTGAGTGAAAAACTAGGTTCTTACAATCTTCCCCCCTAAAAGAACTCTCCCTTGAGTTCTCCCTCCAAGGGTAAAGAAACACTATCTGAGAACATTTCTAGACATTGGGAACGTACATCATCTTCCCTCTCCCAAGTCTCGTCCTGTGCTCGGCCGTGCTTCCATATCACCCATACTAGAGGGATAGACTTTCCTCAAAGATCCTTTGTGTTTTGGTCAATGATGTGTAATGGATATTGGCGAAGCTGTGAGACATGAAAGACGTTGTGAATGGAACTGTACCTCTAAGGTAGTAGCAACTGATAGGCTATCGGCCTGACTCTCTCTAGAATTTCAAATGGCCTGACGTAACGGGGAGATAGCTTTCCTTGTTTCTGTAATCGTATATGCCCAATCCCGGGTGATACCTGAAGAAAAACATGATTCCCAACCTCAAACTCAAGAGGTTGCCAATGATAATTGGCATAAGATTTTTTTCTATAATGAGCAGCATTCATACGCTTCCTGATAAGCTGGACCTGTTCTAAAGTCTCCTGAACGATATGAGTACCTAGTAGGGATACCTCACCTACCTTTAGTCAACACAAAGGTGAAGGGTATGGCCTAGCATATAAGGCCTCAAAAGTAACCATCTGAATAGTCACCTAAAAAGTATTATTATAAGTGAAATAGGTGAGAAGAATATGCTTCTCCCAAGAACCGCCGAAATCAAGGAAGCATGCTCAGAGCATATCCTCTAAAACATGTATTGTCCGTTCCAATTGTCCATCTGTCTGAGGGTGAAAATTTTTGCTTAGAAGAACCTGAGTCCCCATAGATTTTTATAAACCCTGCCAGAACCATGAATTGAAATAAACATAACTATCTTAAATGATAGTATGTGGAACCCCATGTAGTCATATGATCTCACCGACATACAGTCTTCCCAATTCATCAACTAAGAAAGTCTTCTGAATAGGAATGAAGTGGGACAATTTAATTAGTTGTTCAATGAATACCTAGATAGAATCTCCACCCCTCAGTGACCTAGGTAAGTGGACTATGAAATCCAAACAACATCTTCCCATTTCCATTCCGGAACTGAAAGTGGTCGTAACAAGCCTGCAGGTCTCTAGTGCTCCGCCTTCACCTGCTAATAGGTGGAACACCTAGTGATAAAGCCTAAAATCTGTAGTTTCATCCCAGGCCACCAATATTAGCGTTGCATATATTGATACATCTTCGATATTCCTGGATGAACTGTCCAATGGGAAGCATGGGACTCTTTCATCAACTCCTATCTCACATCTACAGGAACCCAGATACATCCACGTAGATGTAGGACACCATCTCTATCCATAGACCAATCCAGAGGTGGGTTATCTTCTGATATACTCTCATATAGAACCAAACCTTTAGGATCTAAAAATTTCCTACTCTTCACCTTCTCAAGGAGGATAGAGGTAACTGTTAAGGTTGAGAGGTAATACTTAACATGACTGTCATAAAAATCTAGATGAAATTCAGAAAAGAGGTCCATTAACTTCCATTCATCACTAGCTTCATGTACATCCTTCATTTAAGTTTTCTGACTCAATGCATCTGCAACCACATTGCCTTTTCCAAGTGTATAGCCAAGCTCAAAATCAAAGGATTGTAGATATTCGACCCATATTCACTGTCATAGGTTAAAATCACACTGATAAAAGATATAATTGAGGATTTTGTGATCTGTATAAACCAAAACGTGATCACCCAACAGATAGTGTCTCCAACAATGTAAGTCATGGACAACTACTACTAGCTCGAGGTCATGTGTTGAGTGATTTATCTCATGAGGCCTCAACTGCCGAGATCTATACACAATTAATTTATCTTCCTACATCAACATTGATCCTAGGCCAATACCTGATGCATAAAATAAGACAATATAATTTTTACCAGGTTCTGGAAGAATCAGAATAGGTGCCAAGACAAGCCTCCCTTTAATCTTCTGAAAGGGTTTCTCGCATGCTTCTGACAACAGGAACTTCACACCCTTCTTTTTAATCCCAGTAATAGGTACAACAAGACAAGAAAAGTCTTGTATGAAATGATTTTAATATCCATCCATCCCCAAGAAACTCTTGATCTCAAACACATTATTGGGATGCTCCTAAGAAACTACAACACTAACCTTTTCAGGGTCAACAGATACTCTAGATTTTGAAATAATATGACCTAATAAGTGGACTTTTTTTATCCATAAGTCACATTTAACAATATTTGAATAAATTTGATGCCCTCTCAGTGTACTCAGAATGATCTCAAGATGTTTGGCATGGTCTTTACGAGTGTGAGAATACACAAAGATGTCATCCACAAATACCATGACAAAAGAGTTCAAATAGGGATGGAAAACCCTATTAATCAAAGACATGAAAACAATAGGTGAATTCGTAAGACTGAATGGCATAACAAGATACTCATATAGACCATACCTTCTACAGAAATCTGTACGAGGTATGTCTGATGGTCTGACTCGCACCTGATGATAACCTGATCTCAGGTCGATCTTAGAGAACACCTTTTCTCCTCATAGATGATCAAAGATATCATCTATTCGAGGAAGTGGATACTACTTCTTTTCCATAAGCTAGTTTAACCTTCTTTAATCCATGTACAAACGGATAGTTCCATCCGCCTTCTTAGCAAAAAGCATGGGTGAACCCCAAGAAGATGTACTAGTCCATATAAATCCTTTGGCCTCTAAGTCCTCTATTCGCCGCTTGAGCTCCTGAAGCTCGGTAGGTTCCATTATGTAGGGAGGAATGGACACTAGAGATGTTATCGGAACAAGATCAATTTTAAACTCTACCTATCTCTTAGGAGGTAATCCAGAAAATTCATCGGGAAAGACTTCCTTGAAATGATCAACTATAGGAGGGAAATAAGTTTGAAGAAAACCCTAATCCTCTATGAAAATATTTTCAATCTGGGTGATCACTCCACCTATACCGTGATGATTTAATCCCGCTCTCCCATCCTATACATCCCACTCACCTTTAAAAAGATAACTGATGCCTTTTGGTGATGTAAAAGAAACCCTTCGGTGATAACAGTTTACAAAGGTGTGATAGTGGACCAACCATTCCATCCCGAGAATGAAATTTAATCCTATCATCTCGAGAACAAAGAGATTCTACAAGAAAGGGTAACTACCAACATCAAGGGGGCAGTCCCTGCACTGGCGTATGCCCTCCATCTATATTCCCAATGGTGTATCAAGGGTCATTACACCATAGTGATATTGTATCTCTAGTCCGAGACTTTCCACAAAAGATACAAAAATAAAATATTTTTAAGCACCTGTATCAAACAAAGAAGAGATAATAGTAGAGGATACAATAATAGTACCTCATACTATAGATGGTCCCATAGCCTGATCCTCAGGTATCGGTTGTAAGGCATGTAACTGTCCTGATCCACGGCCCTGTGAAATAGATGGACTACCGTGATCATTACTGCTTTGTTGGCACTGCTGGTGATCAGGGATCGGACTACCATGAATATGACCTCTTCCTAGGCCAGACCTACCAGTGCTACTCCAACTTTTTGCCTGACACGGCACAAAAGGACTCGCTCCTAAAGGTGGAGCTGAAGCTGATCCTTTCCCACTCCAAGCTGGTGGAAAGGTCCTACAAAATCATTGAAGATGACCCATATGGACACAAACTCGGCACTCCATAGGGTCTCTATCACACTGAGGCTTCTTATTCCCTGGATTCCCACACCGATGACACACTATAGAGCTATCAAATTGGATACTTTGGTTACCAATGCCCTGATGATAAACCTCAAGGGAATGTTTCCTGCCACCGGAAGAACTACTGGCCTGACACGACACTGATCCTTTAAACACAGTACTTAGTCTATCCCTCATGTTATGCTTAGTGATATGGTCCTGATCAACTATTTCAGAAAAGGTAGGAAGTCGAAAGACATTCACCTGAGTTTAGATGGTGTATTGGAGCTCATCCTCAAAACGTCTAGCACGCGAAATCTCATCACAGGATAGAAGTAGTGAAAAGCAATATAAATCAGTGAAACATGTTGAATATTCCATAAATGACATAGAAACCTGCTCGATATGCATGAACTATCTAGCTCTGTCATCTCTTAGTGACTGATAAAATAAATGATCATAGAAGGCAGTCTGGCAGTCAACCCATAACATGCCTTGATGACGACCATCCTGGGTAACAACATCCCACCAATGCTTCACTGAATCTTGAAGCATGTATGTATCATCTTGACTCTTCACTATGGAGGAATTTCCAGATTCTCAAAGATAGACAGCATGTCCTCTATCCAAGACTCAACAGCTTGAGATCCTCCATCCCCTAAAAAAGTATGAGGATGCTGCTGTTGGAACTTGCGGGTCAGATCAGCTATCATAGGTGCAACGCATGGATCACCAATCATGGACTTGGGAATAAATGCCCAGATTAGGTATAGTATTAAGTGCCTCATTTTTAACTCCTGGAAGTAAGATCGGCGGCTCAGGGCCCACCATGTCTAGAGCATGGTCTTCACCACCCTTCTGGCGAATGACATGAGGACGACGTGGCGACATTGGTCTACAAATGCCAAGCACACATTTTAGAACAATCTTAGGAGAAAAAAAGATAACATCACTAGAAGAAAAGATCATATGAAAACTCACTACCCAATTAATACTACCCAAACTACCCACTTAGACAACTAGGTATCGGTAAGTGCTCAAGCATAAGTTTTATGTCATTTCGCAATTAATTCTTAGGTTCACTCCATTACCTTTCATAAACATGACAAGGATGTATAAGGATGTGCAATCAATTCATTTTATTTTTCAGTATTCTCTTTTTAATGGATAGTCATTTCCTATGAATCAGTACCCATACACCTATCACCAAAAATGACACCCATTTCCTATATCATAATGGCTTGACTTGGTAAATTACTCATCCTAACCCATAAGGGACCATAAACCTCATGAATTGAGATAGGAAATCACTCAATAAAATCCAAAAGTAATAAAATTAAAAGAAACTATCACAACATAACTCAACAATCACAATCATATCAAGAAATGCAAATAAGTGAAATGCACCTATATGGCATGGCAATATGCATTACATGTGAATTATAGGTTCCTATAATGATGCATGTATTAATAATCCTTTCCCTCATATCATCGGGGAAAGGATGAAATAAATTCCCAAATAATAATAATCAACAACACCACACAACATGTGAGTCACCCAATGGTGAAATAATATCAACTATAATAGGAAAAATAAAACAACAATTGCATTATGGGTAATTTGGTTTTTACCCCAAACATGGGTTTGCGACGCCCAAGTACGGCTCATAAACAAGTCCCAAGAATTACCATTCTCCAATATATTGTCTCCAAATAGTCAAGAAAGAAAAGAAACCACCTCTGATACCACTTTGTGACGACCCAAACTCGGATGCCACTTAACGGTGCCCCGAGCCCGGTGGGCCACAAGGCCTCAAGCACATCTTCCCGAACGCCAGAGGCTGCCGAATAGCAGCGAGGGCCTAGGGTGTGCCCATGGGAAGACTATTCCCTCATTAGCAGAGTGTAGCATAGTGGAATATATATAAATGAATAGTGAATAATGGAAGCAATATAAATAAATAGCAGAAGCAAACTGATGCAATAGATAAACAAGAATAACACTAACTGTATCAACTAGAATAGTGATGATGTAATGTCATGTCACTAGAAAACTAGAAATCATGGATACAAGACAATAATCAGAACATGTTCCACAAGGTAAAAGAAAAAAAAGTCTACTCCAAGCATCCTGAAATCATACTCAGTCATCTGCCATCAAGCTCTATCCTATCAGCACAAAATAAAGTATTGGAAGTTTCATGATTCCCTTTGTCAATACCTATAACCTTGTAATCTACTATGGGTACCAAACAGCTCCTGGAGAGGGTGTGAGATAAATCTTAGTGGACCACCACCAATGGTGTCTATAAAATCCGGCCAATGTAATGGAATATAAAATTGTGCAGGCATATATATAAAGTAAAGCAAGCAGTACAAAATAACTAAATAACTAAGTACCTGCTTCAGCCCTCAGCTGGTGTCTGAACATGTAACTAGTTCATTAATTAATCAATTACCATTTAATGTTAATAAGTCACGTGAGACATAGCCAAAACTAGCATCACCTCATGATAGTATGAGTAGTGAAGATCCCAAGACGTAATAAGGAAACCAAGTAATGATATCCAATGAGGGAGTTCCAAGGTAAAAACCAAGGTAACGTAAACTCATGAAAAACTAACTCAATATTATCTGAGTCTAGCTAAGGGGTAAGATTGTAATCCAAGGAGAATAATCCAAGGCATTTCACAATAAGGCGCATACTGAGTCCAAGGTGATCGGCCAAGGTAAAACGGGGCTAAGAAAAGATAGGACCCTATGGGCTTTCACCATGTCACCTACTAGTCAATGTTGGATCCAAGGAGTGTATCTGAGGTATCCTATAATAATGAAAGGGACCCAACGGTATTATATAAATCATCCAAGGAATAGACAAGAACTAGAGTCTAGGTGGGTATCAACCTAAGATAATTGTATCCTTGAATCGGAATGGGGTTTCTGAGACCTAAGGTATTCTCCTCTCAGAATCTAAGGCGAGCACGAGTCAGTACATTACTATTTGATATTTTAATCATGTAATAATTCATTTTGTTCAATTCTTGCCTTCCATTAGTGTGGATAGGTCAAGTAGAGTTGAAACCATTGGTCCAAGCCTTGTCTTCCATTAGTGTGGATAGGCCAAGTAGCGTTGCAACCATTTAATCAAGTCTTAGTTAGCCATTAAGGCTTATTCAATTATTGAGGTTCACTTCGCTACCTTACATAAACATGAAAATGGGGGCTACAAACATGTAACCTTTATTAAATCTCATTTAATAAGGACATGTTATATACTTAGTATACTTTCCATTTTTACATTTCATATTTCACATTTAATAAACATTTGTAAGAACTTACCTTAGGCGGGTCAAGTGGTGATCATACATGGTACATACCTTTATGAAATTATCATCAATAACAAGACATTTATTATAAGGAGTCTCACCTTTAGAAAGGTCAAGAAAAATCACACCCGAATGGTGGATCAAATGTGTTAAAACACTATAAACTCAATTAAGACATAACCTTTGACATGAGGCAGATTGAGTTGTGGGTAAAACCACCAACTACTAATCACATATTTGGAAATAGCATAACTATACGATTCTAATGATTATAATCATGGCATGTTAATTTAAGAAATGGTTTCTAAAAAAACTGGTGGGCCCCACACGAACATTCCAAAAACAACAAACTTTAGGGATAAATTATAAACCACTCACCTTAGGGTTGTATGATCCTTATCCTCTGGTATCAGCCCTTGATTTTCCTCAGATCGGAGTAGATCAAAGAAAATGTGAAAAACGCTCTCATGGAGATATCTAGGTTGAGAGAGAAAGAGAAGAAGAATGGATAAATAGAACTCGAGTACTTACTGTTGCGCATCCAACGTGATGAACGGAAGCTCGATCAGATACCAGACGAAGAGATCTCTTTTTTCCAAGTCTGGATCTTCAAAATACTCCAAAATGAAAGAGAACTTGGTCAATCCCACATAAACTCGGATTAGGTAGGAAGGAGGAGGATTAATATATCATTAAGTGAATTTTTGAAATTTTACATAGGTTTTTAGCCTGCGCATAGTTTGTCCACACTGTTTGTCAAACCGTGTGCAAAACGTGCGAGATGGTTCTGCCTGAACCTGGGGAAAAGGGGAATTCACACAGTTTGGTTGCATGGCCGTGCGCAACCCGTGTAAGGTGCCACTATCTGAAAAAACAAAATCTACACGGTTAGGCAAAACATGCGCTAACTGTGTGACTTGGTCTGTTTTCCCAAAAAGAGGTGTTTTGAGCTCCAAACAGGCCCCAGACACCCTCAAAACCTTTACTAATTCAAAAGGAATCTATATAAGGTCCAAAATAAAGATTTATACCAAAAATTAAAGGATCTATACCTGGGTGAAAAAAAAGGTTCTTACATAATAATAACTCATCCTCCTCATACTAAGAATCCTTGTATTACCACCATTCACATCACATCTTCCATATATCACAACAACAACACACAACCACTTTTCGTATATTTTACATGTCACTGCCATGGCACAACACAACTGCCACACAACATATTCACCATGCCCCAATTTCACAACTCTTATTTTAAATTAATCAAGAGGGTTTTATTATAATTAATTCAATATTCTCAAGGGAATTCTCACACAATTCAATGTTTTATATGCAACCAAATTACTAGATGAATATATGTTCTTATCCATTTTTAATGTGTGGTGAGTTCAAGAAAAATACACAAAAAGGATGTTAACTCAACATTATCAACAATATAAAAAAACTAATAAAAACAAAGCTATAAGAATAACAATCATGCTCAATATACTAGTAGAATATACAAATAGTAACCTCATGTGATTTCTTCCCTCCCCTTTCCAATTCAATTAACCAAATATTTATCTTCATTAAGATGGATTTATCATCTTTCTAAAGGATACTAAAATCATGATCCCTCCCATGCGTACAACTAAAATATAGATGAATGATCCTCTACCTGGTATTTTCCTTATAGAACATCATAGTTAAAGGATAAATGAGGGAGAATGTTTGGCCTCACCTGAAAATTGTAAAGGAATAGTTCCCATAACTATTGAAGATTTTTGACTTGAAGAGATGGTTATAGGGTCATCTGGATGAGAGGTATAATTAAAGAAAAATTTAATGGGTAAGGGTTAGGGTGTTTTAAAATATAATCAATGCATGATTATAAAAATTAACATTGAAACCCCCATTAAATTACCCCAATGGTTTATAGTTTGAAATTTAATTTGGATTGATAAAACCATCCAAAAAGAGTTTTAAATTATTAAAAAAGTCAAATATGACTAACTATTAGACTTAAGTGTTTAATATTGTTGAAAATGGTGCTTGGGGTGGTTACAGATCAAATAAGAATAAAAAACTGGTGAAAATAGGGTAAAAAAATACCCTTACACACAGTATGTAACACCCAGAGATTTTATGAATTTTTTTTCAAATAAATCTAATATTTTCAATGTTTTTTGTTATATGAAACACTAAGTTTATCTTTTATTACACATAACACTGATTTTATCTTTCATTACATGCAACAATGAGTTTAAATAAAACATGACATACTATTAAAATGTTATTATTTAATATGATAATTATCGCCTAGCCATTGGAATAGTGGGTCTGAATAGGATTAACTAAATTATGAAAATATATATTTTACACATGTATATATAATTAATTATTTAGTGACAAATTAATTATATTTTAAAATAAAAACCATTTGAAAATAAAGGAAATATTTTTCTAAAAACTATTTTTATGCGCAAGAATATGTTTTACCTTAATAAATTAAACAAATAAATTTTGGTGAATATTTTTAATTAAATTTATATATTATATATTCATTCAAAAATTTAACATTAATATTATGTGTTTTCTAGACAAGATATAAGAATAAAACCAATTTTAGGCTTAAAACTGTATTTTTCTAAAAAGTAGTTTTGTCACCTTTTTCGCGCTTACTTTAAAATTATTTTTTCCACTTTTAGAAAATTTATTGGAAAAAATAAAATTCATTTTTTAAATAATTATGTAAAAATTATCATAGGCTTAATTTTTAATAATTCTCTGAGAAGATAAATTTTTTGATGAATAGTGAAAATACTGGTTTTTATTAGGAATTTTCATTTCTTCTAAAACATTTAAAAACTTCCAAATTGTTTTAATATGGTTTTGAAATTAAAATTATTTCAATTATATAGCTATTAATTCAATATAGATCATTGGAATCAATTTCATATTTAATTTTGATGTAAAAACGTTTTTAACTTTTGAACATTTTCTCTTTGGAAAATCTCTTTCTCATCTCATCTGTAGGATTAATTTTTAAATTAAAATTTGTCAATTAATTTAATTTAATTTGTAAAAATGGATTCCATATTTGGATTAATAATAATTTATATTATCTAATAAGGTTGTTTTAATTTTTTATCATAATGAATAGTAAAAATTATTTTCTGCAGTTAAGGTAAAAATGGGCTTATCATGGGTTAAACTAAAAAGATAAGGCTTAAAAATGGCCTAATAATTATAAAACACCAATTATATGAACATATTTTGAAATTATATCTTATTGGTTCTATAATGTTTCATTTTTTAGCCTTTTATCATGCGAAAAACATGGGAAAACCTTTTTCTTTTAAAATATTATAAGTGTACCACTCACCTCACTTATAAAAGACCACCCCTTATCCTCTCCTCTTCACACTTCCAAAACCCTTTGGTTCAAAAAATACCTAAAAAATAAATTAATTGCTTCTCTCCTCCCATCCTATAAGCCTTATTTTGGTTAGAAAGTCATCCTAAGAAGCCTTTTGGTGCAAACCAAAAGAAGTTGTCTAGAGAAGAGGCAGCACCCCTAATAGAGCATTTTATTTTATTTACTCTTACCCCTCCTTAAATTATGATTAAACCATGTTGATATAATAAATTAAGTATAATACATATAATGAGATGTTTTTACATTAATTTCATGACCTACAATCATCCCCTCTTCCATCAAATGGGATACTAAATCATTATTCGTGTGTACAGTGGACTGCTGCCTTACAAATCGATGTTATCCATTTTCTAGAACCACCTCTTATAGATGAATATAATGATGTATTAAATGTTTATATATTATATTTATGATATTATTATACTTATTAAAATATTATATCACATATACCTTAATACCTTCCAGTCTTTGGGAATACGATAACGTCGCTCGTGTGTATAGGAAACTACCGCCTTATAAAACGATGTGATTCCTTCATGCTTTACATGGAAGGTAATAAGGATATTTTTAATGAAGATGTGTGATATATATGACATAAAAATTATTATGTAATGGTAATATATTATTTACCTTTCTTCCTTTCAACCCGTCATGAAAATGGAACACTACTAAAAATTTCACATATCCCAACAGTTTCAAACTGTTAGGATAGCCCCTGAAACCATTCAGAAAGGATATCTCAATGGTTATAGGAACTATTGGCATGGTGGCCATTGTAATATCCCTATAACAATAGTTCTATATAAACCATTGGTATAGACTGTCTGAAGTTAATCTATTCCAATGGTTTCAATTAAATCGTTGGTATACATTCTGTCCATCATATAATCTATTCCAACGGTTTCATTGAAACCATTGGGATATATGTATGTTAATGGTTCTTTAATCATTGGTATACACTGTCTAGTATATAATCTATTGCAATGTTTTTTGAAATAGTTGGAATAGATATATACCAATGGTTATTAAATCATTGGTATACATACTGCCCTGCCTAACTATATACTAATGGTTTAGTGAACTGTTGGTATATCCTCTTCTCCCAACAGCTAGAAGTTTAGCCATCATCCTCTTCCAGACTTCCAAAACCTGTAAACATGACTTCTAGAACCTATAAACATGATATCTTATCTTCCAATATTCTATAACCTATAAACATGAATGCACCTATAAACATGATAGCTTTGAATCGGTGCCTATTGGAATTTCATGGAATTTAAGGGATGTGTGTTTTGTAAATAAAACCAACCATTTAAAGGGAAATCATATAATTTATAGGGATGTTCATAAATGATGGTTTTTTTTCCATCCATGTATGGAATTCAGTAATGCGGATGGGTTCTTCCATTTAACCAATGTTCTAGTGTATATTTAGGATGGTTTCTTGCATTTAACTAGTGTTATAGTTTATGTTTAGGTGAGGTGAGTTAAAAACCATGTTAGGCATTTCATTAGAACATGGGAAAAATGTTTCAATATGAATATTCAAAGGAGTAGACACTACAGCATATGAATTGGTGGTGGTAAGATGAAGCTTATGGTTGGGAGAACCATAAGCCTTAAAGTTGTTGAACAATGACACCTTCAGTGTTTTTAGATATATGGAATCAGTTAATCAACATCTTGGTGTTTCAATTATGAAAATATGCATTGGATCTGGTCAGAGAACCTTAAATTAATGGTTATTCCTTAGATGTGTTTTGAGCATTTGGGAGTGGAATGAGGTTGTTCGACCTTAAATTATTGACCAAAATAGGTCAGGATATTTGTATGGTTTGGATGTTGAGACTTCTTGGGGATGATAAGAATTATAGTGGTAATATTTTGAAACCTTTTGTTTATACAAGTGTTCAAAATTAGAGGAAAATATTGAATTTTCAATTACTGTAGGGTTCAGTTTTTCAATGTTTGTTTCAGTTCTATTTATGAGGGTTAGAATCAATATAAAAGTAAATTTGGACATCATAATTGGGATCGAGATGTATATCAATAGCTTTTGGGAGCATCGAGGGGAGAATTTGGCTGCTAAAAAACTACAACAGACCACTGGTGGTCTTTTTTAGGGGAAAAGTTACAACATTTCCCCCTCGGTTTTTTGAATCGGGAGGTTCACTTTTCCTCGTCCATTTGTGAAACCCATGGGAATTCATCCCTCCATCCTCCCCCCTACAAAACCATTTAATATAGGGGTGGTTTTGCGACTTTTCTTTAAAATTAGAGGTTAGTTCCTCCCTTTGATATCCTTTTTCAATATAATGACCAAACTTGTGTCATTGGTATTCTTGCTTATATATATTCTAGATGTGCTATTTATATTTGGTAATCAAGTTTGTATTATATTATATTATGGAACTATTGTAATAACCATACCCACTAGAATATAGTAATCAGACCTCCCACTCTCGCACTCACTAGGGCTCTGATTTGACCACTGGTTCTGGCCCCCACATAGTTTTATTCCTTTCACAAATTTGTCTTCTTTACCATTGTTCCCCCATCATTAGTGTACCTAATGGTATTTAACCTTTTCAAGGGTCTTCCCAATCTTTTTCTTACCAATTCTGAGTTATCAAATGCATCATCCCTCTATCACTTCTATGTTATATTGGTTTGGTTGCCTCCACCCCTCGATCAAGATTTTTAAAAAGACCATCAATGGATTTAGGGGGATTTAGATTTCACAAAATGGTGGCACTAATTGACTCTTGGAAAATTCTCATCAATTTCCTCAAAAATGAAAACATGATTACTTCTATGTATTTTAACCATCATTTTTTCAATTCTATGCATTTCTACAATCACATATGGTCTTCCGACTATCTTTTTATTCATGATTATTCCTATCAATGGTTTGGGTAAGTATTCATATCCCAACCCTCCATTTCAAAACTATTTTTATCCATAGGGTGATTGTAAACATGATTGTGCATTATCTGGGTTTAAACTGTAGAACTCAATATTTCTATCATCATATTATCATGTGTATTTTTATGGAGGTTTACATATTGAAACCCCCATTGAATTCTACCTAGAATGAAATTTAAGTCTAGTACATGTATAAACAATAGGTTTGATTCTATTCTTCATCATATTGAAACCCCCTCACCCCCTGTATACCCCCCCCCCACCTGCACACCCCCCTCCCCACCTGTACAGCCCCCCTCCCCACCTCACCCCTAGCAACCTCCCCCTACACCCCCCCCCATATGCACACCCCCCTCCCCACCTGAATGCCCCCTAGCATAGCCCCCCCCCCCTCCCCACCTCACCCTTAGAAGCCTCTCCCTGCACATCCCCCCTCCCCACCTACCCCCCCCCCCCCTCCCCACCTCATCCCTTGCATTCTCCCCCTGCGTAGCCCCCCCTTCCCACCTGCATAGTGGTGAGTAAGGATCCTGGTGTGACCTTATAGACCTTCGAAATATTTTACCATGAATTAAGATATGGTATTATCTCGGTGTATGGGATTCCTTGATTCCAATGTAAAACATTGATTTAAGAAAACCTATGGGTTACAAAATCTAACCTAAAGGGGGTTAGAATTATTGTGAGGTGAAATGATATATATTTAAATATATTGATACAATCATGGGTGGGGTATTTTGGTGACGTGACCTATATGAAGGTGACATATAAAAAATATAATTTATGAATAAGGTCTTAGGAGGAAAATATAGATTCATGTGGTCTGGTTTTATTTGAGGTAAATGTGATAGTTAATAGGTTTAACTTTTATGATTAATAAATCAATGGTGGAGTTTTTCATAGATTCCCAAAGGGGTGTGTTGAGTGATGGGGTTAATATTCAAATATAAACTGTTATGGTAGCAATGACTAGATCTAGTTATGTGATATATTTGGCTACATGAAATTCCTATGTACTGAAAATTCTTACATGAATCTAGAAAATTACAAATTTCACTCAAAATAATTCATAACCTCTCTAGATGACTTCTATCTAACCTCAAAAACACCTTCTAGGATCATGAAACCTTATACCATGATGTATCCATACAAACCAGATCAAAAAGATTCATAATTTTTCATCAAATCAAAATATTTTTGGTAACAAATACAACAACACAAAGTATCAAGTAAAACATGATCTGTGAATGAGACTATATCAAAAATGGTGTCCCATAATGTAAAGCATCAAAAGACAATGAATTAGATAAAGATGACTAAAAATTGGTATAATGAAAATGAATAAGCTCAAGTTCTTCATCCAAGAGTTTGAGTGTATGTAAAAAGAGAATTCTGAAATACCTTTAAAACCATGTAAAAAGAGAATTCATAAAATCCATACCTCCATTTCAGGTCAAGTTTTATTATTTATATATAAAGAAATAAATATAATGTGACCTACCTAATCACAAATATATTTAGTCACAACAAATCATCAAACATTAAATTTCAGTAATATCAGTCAAAATGTAATAGATCAATTTGTCTCTCATCACCATCACTATCATCACTGTCATCATCAGCCTCATCCTCATCCTCATCATTGTCCCCATCATCATCCCCACCCTTATAACCATCCTCATCCCCTTCACCATCCCCATCATCATCCTCAACCTCCTCCTTGGACTCCTCCTCGCCCTCGTCCTCCACCTCGGCCTCCTCCTTTCCCTCTTCCTCAGCATCATCCTCACCCTCGACCTCTTCCTCGCCATCGTCATCGTCAAAAATGACATCATCTTGACCACCACCAGAACTACCACCTGTTGCACTATATATTGAATAAATCGAAAACATATATTCATCACAAGTTTTTATGACCTCTGGTGGAAGTGTTAGACATAAAACTTTCATCAGTTTCATAAATTCAGTGTTTTCCCTAGTAGATCATTTTTTCACCTGTGTGGCCCTTTTTTAGCCTGTTATACCTGTGCCTTAACCTGTTCAAACTCGGTGGCACTAAAAATGGTACCTGAAGAGGTCTAATACCTTATCAGTACTATACTCTTCCCAGGTTGGTAGTGTACTCTGCTAGAGTGCTCATCTCCCAACACCTGATATAAGTGATCATTTGGCCCAAAATTATCATGTTCTTGGGAGTCAAGGGCCTCTAAAGAAGCCCGTTACAAATATAAATAGATTATTAAATTAAAAAATAGACATTAAAATTTGAAATCAATAAATTAAAACTTACAATCTGCTGCTATGTCGTTTCGTTAACCGTACTTCCATATTTTTTCCTTCTACTCGAGAAAAACAGTTTTTCTCGAGGTACACTTCTTTCAATATTCAATACTTGCCTCTACAATGACATTTAATGTAGGAAACCATAATTAAAAATAGGTTAATAATAATGAATTTAATAACTAAAATTATATGAAAACTTTAGAAATTAAATAAATTATGAAGGAAACAATAGAAATAAAAATTATAAACAACTGTCGTACCTACTTTATCTCATGATCTGACATCGTAGTATAACCCAATGTGTGGAGATATTTTTTAGCATCAATGTTTTTTTTTTTTTCTAAATAATTCATAAATAAAATTCAATAATATAAAATATGGTATTAATGAAAAACATGAAAATTTTCATTTAAATACCTCAAATGTGATTAATACCTTAAACTTGATAGTTTTCCAATGAGTAATCATTTTCTGATATTGTTCTATCAGAAAATCATCCAAGAAAGGTACCGCCTCTAACTCTATTCCAACACTATCATGCCATCCAATATAAAAATTGTTCTTATAGGCTCTCCAAATCTCACCTAACTTCTTTAGACATGTTGTCCATGCACCCTCACCATCGAGGAAATTAAACCGAAGCGGACACCAAAATATTAATTCATATAAATAAAAAATATATATTGCATTAAATACACCAGATTGTTTTACCTATATATGTGCCCAAGAATTATCCTTGACTTTGTTTTGCAACTGTCTCTATGAGAGCGATCTCACGGTAATGATGTCGGAGTATTTGGAAAGTGTTTCCAAACAATCTGACATTGCTACCCTGTTTTTTCAATCATTTTATTGTCCTCGTTGTAGTCCAACATCAACTTTGTGTGGTGGTTCCACACCACATGCATTCATGTACGCTCCCACCCCCACCTCCTATCAGTAGATGTATCTGTTATAAAAGAAAAAAAAATATTATATCATTACATGTTATAATGAAAATAAATAGTGGTATAAAAATTTGTTAGGGTTATATAAATATACCTATGGAAGTCTGATCAATGGGCACTGTTGGATCCACAGAAACTGAATGAACACCCTGTATAGGTGGAGTGGGTCCCATTGTATACTCTTCATGCACAGATTGTGGTAGAGCAGGATTTGAAGAATATGGAATATAGAATCTCATAGAGAAGGAAGTATAAGTAAAAGAAGATGGCATGGATGGAAAGCCAAATGTATGATATGGATGAGGAGTGGGAATCATCATTGTATATGGTAAATACGGGTGAGGAGGCTTAGATGTAAAGGTTGGTGAAAACATGGTAGGCCTAAATATCCCATTTATCCCTAAAGACACATCGGGATCAGAATGTGGGATAGATGGTACATCAGTGGGAGGGGCAGGGTCTAATCGGGTATGCCGACTAGATCGCCTAGCACTCATACCTCCCTCCCTCATACCATTGTCCTAAGTACTAGGACCACTACTAGACTTCTTATCAAATAACTATCACCTAAGTGGTGGATCATGCAAAAACGTTTAAAACAAAATTAATCACATGACATTATATGTTACTTAAATATATATATTTGAAATAAAATACTCACAACAGGCACTAATGGAGGAATGCCCATCTCAGACATGGAACAATTGTTGTTTGTCATCCTTTTTCATCTCATCTCTTCAATAGGTTTCATTTACTGCATTTGAAAACAAATATGAAAGTAATTAGAAAAGGATAACTAATGTGTAACCCAAAAAACAAAATATATGATAGGGGATAGGAGGATTCGTGGGTTCTAGCGTCAATCAGCCATGGTCAATAAAGCATTGAAATGTTAAAGGGAGTCTTAGAGTTATACTAATTCTATACATGGTCAATAAATCATTGAAATTTTCACCAAGTTAGAAATTTTGGTTTCGTAGGTTTGAATACAGTTCAATTCTAAATTAGAAAATGCAACTCAAATAAAAATCCAACCAATAAACATTGAAAATTCATATTAATTTCAAGTTGGATACAACATATTTGTAATCAATATTAAATCAATTTGAATAGTACCAACCTTAACAACCCAAGTTGAGCTAAACCAAAATAATTGAGAACAAGGATGGATGGTTCTATTTATTTCCCACAATAACTTTAGGTTCACAATCAAATCTGAAAATTGAGCTATTGGAATCATCATAAGTAATAAATGGATTGGTTCCAATGGAAGTAGGGATGGTGTCAATTCCATCATCACCATAATCAAAAACATTTCTTGTAATTACTTCAATAATGATACCAAATATAGGTAAAATATGATCTTTGACATAAAAACATGTTTCTTCATTGATTACAATGAATCTTTCTCTTAGGTGTGGTAATAAATCTCAGAAAACAAAGTGTTATGTGAAGAAGTAAGTAACATAGTACCCTCATATGTTCCATACACACACTTCAAATAATGGAAAAAATTCCCCCACTATTTTCCACAGAATGAATAGAATTCCCCCAATATTTTTTCCTTCCTTTTCACAAAGAAAAAACATATGTAAAAATAGTACAATAGCATGAAAAAAATTTAAAAAACTAATAAACACCTGAAAATAAACTATAATAGAATTTATATAATTCAAAAAAACTAATGTAGATAATATATTAAATATTGTATGATGAATTTATATGTTTATAATTCATTCATATCCAATTATTCATGGTATCATTATCAAAAAACACCACATTAGAAAGCACAACATGACACTTGAGCTCAAATTTTATACTTATCCATGGAAATTTCAACATTCTAAACAAATGTATATTTTCTGAATTTTAATTACAGTATACATTTTTTCATATTTGATTATTCAACTATGTGAAATATATTCATTTGTTCAAAAAAATTATATTGTAATCATAATCATACAAGTATGTAAAATAATAAAACTCAACATAAAGGGTGCTTCAGATATGTCTAAGTAGAATATTTATTCTCTTATGTGAAACTCTATGAAAGATTTGGCCTTAGACTATTCTAAAGAAAATTAAAGGACAATCCCAATTTTAATCATTTATATTGTTTCATGTGATTTGAATTTATGGTAATGATCATCAAAATATAATCATTTTTTCACAATGGTTATTTATGTAAATAGATTTGGACTCTTAATGAGTTAATACCTAAAGGAATGAGTTATAGAAAAGGATAAAAATTTCCTTGATTACACTAAGGATGAGTTTTAGTGGGAGATCATCAAGCTAAGTACCTAAAATATTTCTAGAATTTTTGATTTTCGATAGCATCCAATTATGATGATATCACTGATTTTTGTTGTAATTGATATCTCTCATGTAACAAGGATGCCAATATAGTTTCAGATGCACTTTTTTGAAATAAAAAAATCTAATGTTCCCTATAAATCTCACAATATATTGATGAAGTTTCAACAATTTCATAGGATGTATACTCAATTATGGTTTTCTATGGTGGATTTATATATATGTAGTTAGATGAGTTCCATATATGAAACAGTATGTCTTCCCAATATTGGAGGGGGAATTCATTCAGAGGGAGCTTAAATGATTGGATGGAAACATGGAATAGAAAACTATGTGGATACTATGGATGGGTGGTGGTCACATGTTTGGTAGTGGGACTTTAGTGTGATCATGAGGATAAAAATTGATTGGGGTATTATTAGACTCGCATTCAATAAAAATTATAAAGTGGTATAATTTATGGTTCTGATTTAGAGTGATTTTCATAAACAAATGTTGGATCTTCATATGTTTATTAAACATATGAAACAATTGGGTGAGCCTAGAAGATAATAACACACCAGCACCATGGAATTATGATTTCAATAAGATTTATCCAGTTTAATAGATATAGAATCATCATTTTAATAGATATTCAACTGGAGGAATCATGTGTTATGTTTCTACACTTTGTTATCACCAGGTGGATTGTTCAATGTAAAGAGATAGAAAAGTTCAATCTAAAAGATTAAAACAGGAAGGATGAGTTTTTTGGGTGAATAAAAGTGGATTCTAAGTTTTTTAATTATAAAGAGGTACTTTTTATACATGTAATGTTGGGTTTAGTAATGATATGGATAATTCATTGAGGGTTTTGGTAGGGGAAGCTTCCAGTATCCGTGAAAATGTCTAGAGTGGATGAAGGAATTTATGAGGTTTGTGAAATTCACAATTTCATTGATGAAATACATATAACAATTCCATACAAATACTATCTCACCACATGATATCATGTTTAGATTTATTAACACCCGATGGAAATCATAAATATGTGTGTAAGAGAAAAAAACAGATGTTATATAGAGGTAATCTAGTAGTTTTGAGATGTCCTTTTTGAGATACTAAAGGTCCTACATGAGGATATTTCAAGGTTGAATTTTTTATTTTATAGAGATTTCATTGGCTAAACCAGTTAGAAGACACCACCCTCTCAAATTTGGTGAAATCCAAGGGTGAAATAGGTTTAATTTTCAATCATAATATGTCTATAATGAAATAATAATTTCAAATAATAGTTGTGGAAGAAAAAATGATGACTTGAATCAAGGAGGGTTCGCAAATAATAGGGGATATATCATTTAGGGAAAATCAAAACAAAAAAACAACCTTATATTTAAATAAATCTGAATTAAAAAATGAATAAATGGAGGCAGAACATAAAACTCAGTTATAACTTACATATTTGAAGTGTAAGAACAAAAAATAGGTTGTTAGAAAGAAGGGTTTTCACACTGGGAATAATGGGAGCTGTCATTTAGGGAAAAATGTGGTCAGATCGGGATATATTCCTGACTTTTGTATTTATGTCATTCTATCCCACCAGTTTTAAAAAACTGTTTGGAACTTTGGTCAAAATGAAACTATGCCAATGGTTTGAATAAATCGTTGGGATAGGAGGATAAAGTGGGGGTAAAATCCCAATGGTTTGAATAAACCATTGTAATATGGGGTGAGCATTCCATTTACCAACAATTTGAATAAACCATTGGGAAAAGTTTCCCCTATCCTAATAGTTATCTCAAATCATTGGGAAAAGTAGCTCTAACGGGTCCTATCCCAACGTTTCTTCAAACCGTTGGGAAAATAATCTCTAAAAATTCCTACACCAATGGTTTTTAGAAAACCGTTGGTATATGTACCTTATCCCAATGTTTTATCTAAATTGTTGGGATAGGGTCATTGGTATAGGATGGATTTCTAGTAGTAGAAACAGTATCCATGCATACGTACATCCTACCATCTCCATGAACGGTGTATTTCATTTTTTATCTCTAAATATTATGGATTAACCTAAAAACATATATAATAAATATATATTATATTTATATCATGGTTAAAATTATTGATATTATGGAACCATGATCAAAGTAAGAGGACCAAAAATAACAAATCAAAACATGCATGAAAAACAATGTAGTTATTACTCCAAACGTAACATTAACATGGAATTGTTAATAAAAGGGTAATAAAATGTCATAAGTAAATCATATATGGTATGATATATATAATTATGGTTCTATAATATATTTATAATAAACATATATTTATTATATAGTAGTTTTAAATGTGTATGAAATAATTTGAGACTTAAGGTAAGGGATTTCTAGTCTCTCTTTTATTTTTGGGAGACATATGAAAATTCACCACTCATTTATATTGTGTAGTGTATATACTACCCCTTTGAAATTTTATATCATGAATATAATTATTTTAAATATATTTTAAGTTTCATTTAATTTTATTATTTATTAGGGCTTATGATTTAAAAGATTACTAAAGCGGTAATAGATTTTCATCTCACTTTTTTGTGAGAAAAAATCCTTATTCACCACATGTTTCTTTTATGTGGTGTGTATACTACCCACGAATGTATTTTATTATTATTATACTTAAAATTAAAATTATTTAAATATCCATTTTATTTTCTCTCTTTCATGGGGTTTACAGTTCAAAAGTTACTAAAGTCATAAGGTATTTTTGTCTCAATTTGCCTACCTTGAGACATATGTTATGTTATGAACCTATCTTATTTTATGAGTTGTATATAAAGACCAGTTTACATTTAATATCATGAATTTATTTATTCTCATGATATTTCAAGTTTTATTTAATTTTATTCTTCCATGGGGTTTACAATTCAAAGTTACCAAAGTGGTAAATATTTTATGTTATAATCTCATCGTTTATTAGTATTGTTTATGATTATGTTTTCGGTGATGAAATATTATGATATATATCTCATGAATTTTCTTCTCCAATGTTTATTTCTTTAGAATACATGTTTTATTTTCATTTTCCTCACTTTATGTACTCAATAATTTAAAAGAATGTATTTAAGAATAATCATCTTTATTTCTCTCTTCAGTCAAAACCCTATTTTTCTTCCAAGTCCATGTTTTCTAAAAGTGTTCCCAATATGTTTTTAATATTTTCAAAATGATTTATTAAAGACATTTTTACCCATGTTTTAATTTTTTTACAAATTTTTTTGAAAGGAATCTTTATGTTGTTTTCCAAACAAGGTCCGTTTGGATTTTACTGAAAATATGATAGGAATATTTATTTTAACATATATGGAATGTATGGAATTTTTCACTGTCATTACCTCACAATGTTTTAAATATTACTTTATATTTTTTCAAGTTTATTTTCAAATAAAATTATTTATAAATTTTTTTATGAATTTTTATTTTTAAAATTTTATTTTCAAAGAAAAGTTATTTTCCTCAAGAAGCATTCTAAGTGATTTATATTTCAAATTCATTTTCTATCTAAAATGACATACTTTTATATAACTTATTATTTAATGTGGATATGAACCCAAGGATACCATTCTTATTATTTCTCTAAATTGTTTATGTTTATGATTTCAATATTTTTATGAAACCCATTTCTCTTCCACGGGTTATACTATGATAAAATTCTTATGAAACCCACTTCTTTTTCCACCAGTTATGCTATGATGAAATGATGAAATAATTATGAAACATGTATCTTTTCCATAGGTTTTTATATGATGAAATGTTTATGAAACCCATTTCATTTCATGGGTATAATATGATTAATGTTTTATAATCTTGTGGCACACATACGTATGATTTTTATTATGTGACTGGTGAGACCTATATCTCCCTCCAATGCATTGGGAGTAGATTTATATCTCATGATATATACAAGACTATAATGGTGAGTGAAACCGATTCATTATGTGAATTATTTCACTATGATGGTCTTGGGAGTGAACCTTGACTATTATGATGGTTTGGGGAGTGAAATCATTCTGCTATGATTACCTTGGTAGTGAGCTTTGACTAATATGGATATGATTTTATATGCTTATATATGTATTATCCCAATGTTATGTTCTCATGGTTCATGTTTTTTTATTCCATTATGATTCATGTTTTATGAACTGCCAAGATTTATGTCATCTCTTGTGTTTATGGTCTATGATATGTAGGGTATGGTTTTTAAATGTTATTCTTATGTTATCATACCTATATAATCATGATATATTGATATCTCCCTTATTTACTCTTACTGGTCATATGAGCTCACCCTTTCTTGTATTTCCTTTCCCAAAGTTATAAATAAAGGTTTTAGGTTGGGTATGTCTAAGAAGATTACTATGTGGGAAGATAATTATGTGATATGTTGAAGATATTTAAATAAATAATAAGATCTTATGTCTATTCTACAAAATCACTAAAATATTATGATCCTATGGTGTGTGTTTTTGTAATATAATGAATATTCATCTAAAAAAATTAAATATCTATGTATGAAAATCTTAGGCAATTATAGTTGGAATTAGAGGAAAGTATTAGTTAACCTTTGGAAACTAGGATATGAAAACTTTAGTGATAACTCTAAGGATATGTCTGTTGATAAGTATAAGGATGATTCAAAGTATAGGAAAATATCCTAGAATTTTGGTAAAGGATAGAGTGGGTTGTTTCCAAGAAATTTAATCCATGTCTGGATACTATAAGTGAATGTGGCTCTGGCATAGAGGTACTTAGGGGTAAAAACTCTGAAAATGATGCATTGATCTGGACTTGATCATCACCTGGTGCATGGAAAGAGGCCTTGTTACACGCTTAGTTTAACACTCCCAGGGGATATTCTTTGTAAAATAAAAATATATATTTACAAACCATAAAAAATGATTTAAATAATAACCATAAATGTCTTAGGTTAATCTTAAAGTTACATAGATTAAAAATAAGATGTCATGATTTATACATCCTATAAGTGATTTTTTATGATTATGTGGTTTCCCACTAGGAATATTATTACTCGCTCTATGATTTTTTTTTTTACTCAATAGAGAGAACCAGAAGTAACTGGATCAACGTTGAATGTAATATAAAATGTTTTGATGAGAAACCAAATGGGATAATAACTAGAGTGAAGGATATTGTGATTGTTCTTAATCAGTTATCATGATATATGATTAATAACTTATACCTTATCCAACTCTCTAACTCACCAAAGAAGATAATGTTAGAGTTCATTGAGAGGTTGGGTGGTTGAGACCATGGAGGAAAGAATATTATGTTTCCATATGTCAAGAATGTGGGAAGAAGCGCCCAAGTGAATGTCTTAGAGGAACAGGAAGATGTTTTTAGTGTGGAAAAGAAGGACACAAAGCAAGTTATTTCAAAAGAAAAATGAAAATTTTGGTTAATTCAATTTATGATAATAATGGTCTCCCTAAGTTATAATCGATAGTTGAATGTTTTAAATGTGTAAAGTATGGTCATTATGAAAATCTATGTCCTAATGGAAAATCTCAAGAAATAAATCATCAAGGTTATATGATTAATGGTTATATTGTTGATGATGAAGAGAATACAAATGAAATATAAAAGTAAAGAAGTTTTATGGAATAAGATGATGAATCATAGTTAATGGTGTACAAATAAATTGGAATGATTGATGTGTTTATGTATTAGTATTTAAAGATTTATATTTTAATCAACATCATTCTAGTTATTATAATCATGAAACATCAATGGATTTTTCCACAGTAGTTTTTCATTAAGTAGTTGCAATAATATATTAAATGGTATTGAGGTACTAGAAAAGTGATTTAATGGAAAGGTGGTATTTCTATTAAGTGAATGTAACCCTTAATATGTTCCTGATGTTGAGAAAATTGTGTTTAGTTTTGAAAATGATATGATCAATTTGGATAAATTAAATTTGATGGTATTTATTACCTTGTAACTAATTACTGATTTGATGAAAAATTGTTTTATGTTATCATTTATATAGTTTAAAACATTTTTTGATTTATGTAATATATTCAACAATCTATGATTTTATTTAAGAAATGGAAAAAAGAGTTAATTTTTGAAATAATGTATGTTTTCATTAATGTTTTATGGTAAGCCATGATATTACCATGTTTCAGGTGAATATATGATCAATGTATTAAAATATTTGGTATGTGACATTAAGATATACTTCATGTTGTTTGGGAGATTAATAATAAGTTTATTTGGAAAATTTAGTGACCATATTTCTAAATTTTTTGATTTCAATTTTGGATAGACATGGAGGATTCTTATGGTTAATTATTCGTGGAATGGATTAAGTTAAACTTTCGATGTTATTAGATAACTTGTGATAACAATTCTATTTTTTATAATATCAAGATATAGAAGGAATAAATTATCATTCTTTTATTGATCTTATTATTTTTTAGTGTTTTAGGCATGAAAAAATCATCTCTTGTAGTAAAGAGATGAAGTGGAAATTATTTGAGGAAAACCCAAAGGATGGTATTGTGATTATTAAATAGAATGAAATCAAGTAAGTGTATCTTCTCATGGAAATTCCCTAAATTTAGGAAAATGATATTGGAATAAAATTTTAAACATTTACCTTCATTTTTTATGAATGAATGGTCTTACCACCTATCATGTATTTATGGATTTGTGGTCATTAACTTTCTTATGACCATGTTCTCTATCACTCTCAATCAGTATTTGGGTGTTTTTTTTCTCTTATATGTCCATGTTTTCACTTCCCACCAATTTTAACCTATATGGAAACCAAGTTATGTGTTATTTTAGATGACCGTCACGCATTACTTTCTCTATTTTTAAGAGGAATTTTTATTAACCCTTTTTATGATGTGGTTTTCTCACAAAGGGATTTTAAAATGATAAACCCTTGTTTATCGAGCACAAGTTCAAATTGTGAGGACACAATTTATTTAAGGGGGTAGAATGTGATACCCTGAGATTTTGTAAAATACTTTTTTCAAATAAATTTAATGTTTTAGATATTTATTATTACACAAAACATCAAGTCTATCTTTCATTATGCACAACACTGAGTTTATCTTGCGTTACATGTAACACCGACTTTAAATAAAAAGTGACATAATATTAAAATATTATTATTTAATATGATAAATATCACTTAGGTAATGGAATGGTGAGTGTGAATAGGATTAAATAAATTATGAAAATATATTTTTTACACGTGCATATATAATTAATTATTTGGTGACCAATTAATTAGAAATGAAAATAAAAACCATTTGAAAACAAATGAAATCTTTTTCGTAAAAACCTGTTTTTATGCACACAAACACGTTTTAACACAATAAATTAAACAAATAAATTTTTTTTAATGATTATAATGAAATTTATATATTATATATTCATTAAAATTCTTAAAATTTATCTTTTTTTTCTAGACAATAGATAAGAATAAAAGCAATTTTACGCTTAGAAACTGTATTTTTCTAAAAACGGTTTTGTATCCTTTTACGCGCTTAATTTAAAATTAATTTTTACAATTTTATAAAATTTACTTTAAAAAATTAAACTTATTTTTTAAAATCATAATGTAAAAATTATCTTAAGTATAATTTTTGATAATTTTCTGAGAAGATAAATTTTAAAATGAATAATGAAAAATATTGGTTTTTATTAAGAATTTTCATTTCTTTTAAAGAATTTAAAAACTTAAAAATTATTTTAAGATGGTTTTAAAAGTAAAATTAGTTCAATTATATATCTGTTAATCCAATATAGGTAATTATAATAAATTTAATATTGAATTTTGATATAAAAACTTTTAAAACTTTTGAACATTTTCTCTTTGGAAAACCGCTTTCTCATCGTGTCTGTGGGATTAATTTTTAAATTAAATTTTTCCACTTCTGTAAGTGTAATTTGGAAAATAGATTAAATATTTTTAATCAGGATAATTTATATTATATAATAATTTCAACTTAATTTTTGACCATAATGAATAGTAAAAATAGTAAACATTATTTACCACTTCTAAGGTAAAAATTTGTTTACTGGGGGTTAAACTAAAAAGATAAGGGTTAAAAATGACCCAAAACTTTTAAAACACAAATTTTATGGCAATATTTATATATTATAACTTATATGTTTTATAATTACCCATTTTGGATCCTTGTGTCATTTGAAAAACCTAGGAACACCTTTTTCTTTTCAAAAATTACAAGTGTGTCACTCGTCTCACTTATAAAAGGCTATCCCTTCTACTCTCCTATTCACACTTCCAAAACCATTTGGTTAGGAAAATAACTACCAAAATAACTTACTTAATTTAATAATCTCATCCTATAATATTTATTTTGGTCATAAATCCAACTTAAGAAACCTTTTGGTGCAAACCAAAATAAGTTATCTGAAGAAGAGGTGACAACCCTAATCGAGAATTTTATTTTATTTCTTCCTAAAAATAATTAATTTATTATTTAAACTAGATGATATAATGACCTAATTATATTAAATATTCTTATATTTTTTTATGTTAAGTTCATGACCACAACCATCTCCTCTTTTATCAAATGGGATGTGAAATCATCATTTGTGTGTACGATGGACTACCACCTTGTGAACCGACGTTATTCGTTTTCCATCACCACCTCTCACAAATGGATATAATTATTTGTTAAAAGTATATATATGTTATTTAATATATTATTATACTTATATAATTATTATATCACATATAAATTCATACTTTCCATTTTGTGGGAATACGATATCGTCGATCATGTGTACGGTGGACTACCGCCTCCTGAAGCGATGTGATTCATTCACGCTTTACATAAAAGATAATAAGGATGGTTTTAATGAGAATATGTTGTATATATTACATAAAAATTATTATTTAATTTTAATATATTATTTACCTTTATTTATTTCAATTCTTCAAAAAAATGGAAATAGTGTTCATGCAAACGTATGGTCTACCATCTCTATGAATGGTGTATTTCATAAACTATCTCTAAATATTATGGATTAACCTAAAAACATATATATTTAATATATATTATAGTTATATAATGTTTAAAATTATTTATATGATGGAACCATGATCAAAGTAATAGGACCAAAAATAACAAATCAAATCATACATGAAAAACAAAGCAGTTATTGCCCAAAAAGTGATTTTAACATGGAATTGTTAATAAACGGGTAATAAAAGGTCATAAGTAAATCATATATGGTATGATATATATAATTATGGTTTTTTAATATATTTATAATATATTTATAATAAATTTATAATTATTATATAGGAGTTTTGAACATGTATGAAGGAATCTGAGACTTAAGGTAAGAGATTTCTGGTCTCTCTTTTATTTATGGGAGACATATGAAAATTCACCACCCATTTATTTTATGTGGTGTATATGCATACCCTTTGACATGTTATATCATTAATTTAATTATTTTAATTATATTTAAAGTTTAATTTTATTTTATGCTTTATTGGGACTTACAATTCAAAAAATTACTAAACTGGTAAGGGATGTTTGTAACACCCGAGACTTTTATGTTATATAAATCATCAAAGGAATCTTTTTCTACACAACACTTGCTTGGCTTGCTTTACACGCAATCGCAACCTTCCTCGATAGCTTGCGTCGTACGCAATACCGAGTTTCACTAAACAACAATATGCTATTAAAACTAGTCGTTATGAATAGTAATAACCACTTTTTGAAATTTTATAAATTTTATTTTTCAAAATGGACTTCATTTTCGGACTCAGAATATCGAAATTAGCCTAGGGTGAAATTTTGGTATTTTTCTGAAAACTTTCAATTTTTGATGAATAGTGAAACCACTAAGTGGTAGGTTAAAAAACTGAATTTTGCATAAAACTTAATTTTACCGCTTCTGTGAATGGAATTTCAAAAATCCGAGAGACACGGTTAATATCAAGGACTAAAATGTGGTTCAATGAGATGAAAATAATTTTTTGGTGAATAGTAACTTTTTACTATTTTACCGCGGTTAATAGTAAATAGGGTAACTAAGGGTAAATATGATATTAATATTACCCTAACACATGTCCTAATTCTATTGGACAAGTGTAATTCGACCAAAAACAAACTTAGGAATAAAATATGACCATTTAGGCCCACTTGGATTAGATTAGGACATTTATTATTAATTTATTTAAAGAAGGGTTAAAATAGTTAAAATCAAAGTTTAATAAGTAAATCATTTTTAATATGGGGTTATACATAAGATAAATTCAATTGTAAATATTCATTAGAAATCTAAAAAGATTTCCTACATGATGATATTTTATTTGTAATTTTTAGACATTAAATAATTTAATTTATTTATGACATAATGATGATGCAGTAATTATCTTATTAATGAAATATTGACATAATTGATGTTATAAACACCAAAATAAATATAATTTGAGACTTTTTATGAATTCCACTAATTTTCTAGGTTACTATGATATATTAGTATTGATTTAATCAACTTGGTTCGAACATATAATTCTGTTATGACTTTCAAACAAATCATATATCAAATAGTGTCAAAATTGACACAAAATAGTTTTTAAATCAAATATTATATTATTAATTCTTATTTTATTCCTAAAAATCTAAGGTTCGGACAAATGACTTAGATAAGGATATATATATTAATAATAAACAATTTGGGGTTCGTTTGGCATGTTATAGTAAGTGTATTAACCATATAGTGAAAGAAAACAAAAAGACATGGTAAAAGTTAAATTATTTAACTTAGAGTTAAATTTAATTGATAAGGTTAAAATAATATCCTAAACTTGTCTAAATTCTATTGGTTGATAGGATTTCGACCCATACCCACTTTAGCTTCGAAATAAGACCCTTTGGAACCATTATAAACCGATTTTGACTTTAATATAAAATAATATTTTGAGATATTCCTAAGGTGCCCCTCTCCTCCCTTATAAAAGGGCACCTCCTCCCCCTCCTCCTCACACCAATTTGAGCACTCAAGCTCGGCCAACCCCTGCCATTTTCCATTCTCCACTTCCCTAGAATAATCCTAGAGGTCCTGGTCTTCTCCAAAGACCAATCTTAGTTCCTTAAGTGGAGGATTCAAAAAGGCGTTCCAAAGAAGAGGTAATATCCATTACCGATCTTTTCAATTTCTTTCTTCTTCAACTTCTTCTTCTTTAGTTGTTTCATGATAAAGTAATAACATCAGTATTACTTACATACTGATATGTTATTATAAATATGAAACAACCCTAATTCACCTTCTATCCATCCTACGGAAAAAATGAAATCACCGCGCGTGCGTACGTACGGAATACCGTCTCCACGCCGTGGTGTAATCTATTTTCCACCATCACCTTAAAAGGATGGGTATAATGGTGTAATGAGTAACTATATATGATTATTATTAAGTAATATTGATACTGAAATAATATATATATATATACTCCAATACAATTCCACGATCATAGGAACGATATCATCACTCGTGCGTACGTACGGAATACCGTCTCCACGATGTGATGCGACTCGTTCTACATGATCTTCATTTCATAATGATTGTATAAATGAATTGAATGAATGAATATGGTATATACTACACTAATACCATTCTGGAAATGAATTATCTATAACCTAAATATAAGAATAAGAATTTATTCGACAAAACACGCATAAGAACAAAAAGTTATAAAGACCCGAGTAACAAGTAACAATGAAATATTACTAACAAGAAGCTAATAATATGACCATATATGATCTCATATCAATATGTATGATTCTGGAATAAGTCAATAACATTATTTAAACCATTATACAGGAGCTTCGGACACGTACAAAGCTAATCGGACCTAAGGTAAGGGAAATATCACAATCTCATTTTTATCTGAGATTGTTTATTCGTAAGTATTTACTGGGGTGTATTTTATCATCCACATCCATGTTCCCTCAATATGTAATATTGTTTCCATCCACTTGAAATATTTTAAATCGAATTTTACCCTTAGGTGAGTTTTTAGTAAAGAATATGAAAGGAATCTTTTGTCGTTTTTCCGTATGAGGTACTTTTTGACTTTTCCGAAAAAAGTACGAAGAATGTTTTTTTTTAACTTATACGGCATGAATGGATTTTTAAAACATTACTTCAAAGAAGATTCCTTTACAAGTTTTCAAGTTTATTTTTAATCAACTTCTTTTATTTTAAAGTTGTATGACATGTTATGAAAGGAAAAATGTTTTTGAAGAAGAAAGGATATTTTCCTCAAGAATTCAATTCAAGTGTTTTATCAAAATTATTTTCCATCTAAGATAATAAAGGGTTCTGTTTCTATCCATATTTTTACATTGGTTTGACTATGTTGTGATGGAATTATGTTTATGAATTCCTTTATCATATATGAATTGATTTATGATGTCATGATGTTTCAAGAATCCCATTTTTGTTATATGTGTTATGCGATGATGTATGTTTTATGATTATGTGGCACACATAAGAAAGGATTCATTATAAGATGGGTGGGACCTATATCTCCCTCCAATGCATTGGGTAATGATTTTATATCTCATGATATAGACATGGCTGGAACGGAAGGTTATTTCGGTTCAGTGATACAGGACTGAAACGAGGAGTGAACTCGGTTCAGAAAGGGACTTTGTCCACTAAGATAGTCTTGGCGATGAGTCATGACTAACAAGAAATGATTTTCCATGATTATGTGTGCATGCCACAAAGTTTCAAGTTTTATGTTATGATTTTGGGGATCTCATTTTCACTTCTATGATTTATTCCATGTTAAGATATTATGATGTCTTTTGCAGGTTTTGATTTTCATAAAGATATGATATGATTTTTATTTCCTTTATTTGCCCTTGCTGAGCATTTGAGCTCACCCTTTTATGTTTTCTTTTCCCCAGGTCAGGAAGATGGATATTAAGTAGAATATGCTAAAAGGGACCCTAGATATGATGAAATAAATGGGAGACACTGTAGAAGATTTATGAACCAGTTGTTTATGTTTCCCAGTTTCTAAAGACACTATACCTATACGGTCCTTTGTGGTTTTGTCATATGTTGTAATAAGTGTGCTTCAATTTTGAAGTATTAACAATGTATGTAAAGTGTGGGTCGTTATAGTTGGTATCAGAGGAAAGGTATAGTCAACCTTTGGAAACTAGGATGTGAAAGCCTTAGTAAGAACCCTAAGAATAAGTCTAAGCATAGAACACAATCTTAGAAATGGCCATGAATAACCTAGGATAAGACCATAAGCATGAAAATTTTATTCTTGAATTATGTGGTTTCCTATTATAATTAGTGTTGCTCACACTATTCTTCTTGGTTTTAGTCAATGGCTGGAACCCGAAGGAACCGTGTTAATGCGGAATGCGATGGGCAATGCAATGATTGTCCCCCTGAGCAACCAAACGATATGGGAGCTGGAATGCAAAATCTTGTAGCCATGCTCACGCAACTTTCTCAAGCTATGAATCATGCAGGATTTCCAAACGAACAAAGGAGGGAGCAACATTCTGTTGAATCCTTCATGAGGCAGCGTCCACCATCTTTCAGCGGGTCTACTGATCCATTAGTTGCTGAACAATGGATTAGTACTACTGAAAAGATATTTTCAGTTCTTCAATGTTCTGAGCATGATAAAGTCATCCTAGCAGTGTATCGTTTGGAAGGAGATGCGGATCAATGGTGGAATCTTGTTAAGAATACGAGGCAAAGGGATGAAATTGAGTCTATGGAATGGGACGAGTTCAAGAACTTATTTTTCAATAAGTACTTCCCTCGTATTCTCCGAACAAAGATGGAGAAAGAGTTCCTTGAACTGAAGCAAAGGGATGATGAATCTGTTAGTACCTATGAAGCAAATTTTACAAGACTTGCAAGGTACGCTTCTGGTATTATTATCCAACCTGAGAGTAAGATCGATCGATTCTTTAGTGGCTTAAAACCAAGTCTTCGAAGGGCGTTAGCCATAAGGGACTTCAATAGCTACGAGGAAATCGTTCGATGTGCTCTCAAAGTCGAGATGGAGATTGGAGTAACCCATCAGTCACATGGGTTTGATAAGAAGAGGAAGATGGAATTCAAAGAAAAATCTAAAGAGCACACGGAAAAGAAGATGAACTTTCCCTTATGCTCAAAGTGTGGAAAGAAACATGGAGGGAGTTGTCTTAAAGGGACAAGTAAATGTTTTAAATGTGGAAAGGAAGGTCATCGGGCATTTGAATGCCGTGATAATGGGAAGAAGATGTCTAATGATGCAAACAAAGGAAGGGATACACAGAATGAACCTACTACACTTCAATGTTTCAAGTGCAAGGAGATGGGGCATTATGCCAATCAATGCCCAAATCCAAGGGTTGATGATGATGGTCGACGTCAATAAAATCTTAAGGCTAAAGACAAAGGAAAGTCACATGCAATTTCTATCAGCGATGTGGAGTACGATAACGATGTGGTGAAAGGTACACTTACCATCCATTCTAAAGTAGCAAATGTTTTATTTGATTCTGGATCCACCCACTCTTTTATTTCTGAAGACTTTTCTAAGGGTATCACCGTATTACCTCAACAATTAGATGTTGAGTTAGCCGTGACAACACCTAATGGCACATCAATCGCATCAAAAGTTTATAATTCTTCTCCGATCGAAGTTTGTGGGAAAGTGCTTCCTGCAAATCTTGTGATCCTTCCTTTAGTGGAATTTGATGTGATTCTTGGCATGGATTGGCTTTCTCTACATGGAGCTCATATCAATTGCCAAAGAAGGGAAGTCACATTTCATATTCCAGATCAATCTACGATCGTCTATCAATGCAAGGATGAACATAACCTTCCAGTGGAAATTTCTTCCATCTTATGGGTATTGATTCCACTAAATGAAGGTTATTTATCTCAAATGGTTGGTGAGAAACTCACGATTAAGAATATGCCCATTGTACAGGAGTTTGATGATGTCTTTCCGGAGGAATTGCCGGGTCTTCCACCAAATCGTGAAGTTGAGTTTTCAATAGAACTCGTACCGGGTGCTTTGCCTATTTCAAAGACACCTTATAGAATGGCCCCAATTGAGTTGCAGGAATTGAAGAAGCAACTCCAAGAGAATCTTGATAAGGGATTCATACGCCCTAGTGCGTCACCTTGGGGAGCACCTGTTCTATTTGTTAAGAAGAAATATGGATCAATGAGACTCTGCATTGATTATCGAGAACTTAACAAGATCACTATCAAGAACAAATATCCTCTCCCACGCATTGATGACTTATTTGACCAACTACGCGGAGCTCAATACTTTTCCAAGATTGATCTTCGTTCAGGGTATCATCAATTAAGGGTCAAAAGGGAGGATATACCAAAGACGGCTTTCCGTACAAGGTATGGACACTATGAATTTATAGTGATGCCATTTGGTCTTACTAATGCCCCTGCTATCTTCATGGATCTAATGAATAGAGTCTTTAGAGACTATCTTGATCAATTTGTGGTAGTCTTTATAGACGATATTCTTGTCTATTCAAAGAGCAAGGAAGAGCATGAATATCACTTGAGAATTATATTGAAGACCCTGAGAAAAGAGAAGCTTTATGCCAAATTTACCAAGTGTGAATTTTGGCTTCAAAAAGTTGCATTTTTGGGTCATATAATCTCAAAAGAGGGGATATCTGTGGATCCAGCAAAAACAGAGGTTATCGAAAGATGGTCGAGACCAACCACAGTAACTGAGATCCGAAGTTTTCTTGGTTTGGCTGGATATTATCGACGTTTTGTAAAAGATTTTTCACGATTATCTAATCCACTCACCAAGTTGACTCGGAAAGGAGTTAAGTTTGTCTGGACAGAGGAATGTGAAGAGAATTTCAAGGAGTTGAAAATAAGGTTATCCAGTGCACCTGTGCTCACACTGCCTTGTAGTGGAGAAAGGTTTGTGATCTACAGTGATGCATCCAAGAAGGGATTGGGGTGTGTTCTTATGCAAAATGATATGGTGATAGCTTATGCCTCACGACAGTTGAAAATCCATGAGCAAAATTACCCAACACATGATTTGGAGTTGGCTGCGGTAATCTTTGCATTAAAGATTTGGAGGCATTACCTTTATGGTGAAAGGTGTGATATTTATACTGATCATAAAAGTTTAAAGTATATTTTCACACAAAAGGAGTTGAATATGCGTCAAAGAAGATGGTTGGAGCTGATTAAGGATTATGACTGCTCAATCCATTACCACCCTGGGAAAGCAAACAAGGTGGCAGATGCATTAAGTCGACAAGACCATGCTAGTTTATCCATGATGAGGATCACAAAAGATCCAATATTTATGGATTTACAAAGGATGGATCTTGGAATTATAATGGAAGGGGAAAAATCTTATCTTTCTCAAATGAATGTTCAACCATCTATACATGTGAAGATTAAAGAGGCACAGAAAGAAGATGTCGAGTTACAAAAGAAGGTGAGAAATGTTCCTGAATTCAACCTTGATTGTGATGGGATAATAAAGTTCAGGAATCGGGTTTGTGTTCCTCCCATCCCCGAATTAAAGAAAGAGCTGCTGGATGAGGCTCATAGTTCTTCATTCTCTATTCATCCTGGAAGCACGAAGATGTATAGGGACCTGAAAGAGTACTTCTGGTGGGATGGCATGAAAAGAGATGTTGCTGAATATGTCTCTCGATGCTTGGTTTGTCAACAAGTTAAAGCTGAGAGACAGAAGTCTAAGGGGATGTTACAACCATTACCCATACCCGAATGGAAATGGGAAAACATCACTATGGACTTTGTCACAGGACTTCCTAAAACATCCAAAGGCAATAATGCTATCTGGGTCATAGTTGATCGTCTTACAAAGTCTGCACACTTCATTGCTATTAGAGAGGATTTCTCTCTAGATCAGTTTGCCAGGATATATGTAAAGGAAGTGGTAAGATTGCATGGAGTACCACTTTCTATTATATCTGATCGGGATCCGAGATTTACCTCGAAGTTCTGGCGAAGTCTTCAGCATACTCTGGATACAGAGTTGAGTTTCAGCACTGCTTATCATCCCCAGACAGACGGTCAGTCTGAGAGAACAATTCAAACCCTAGAAGATATGTTGAGAGCTTGCTCTATGGATTTCAAAGGAGGTTGGGATCAACACCTACCTTTGGTGGAATTTTCTTATAATAATAGCTTTCACTCCAGTATTCAAATGGCTCCTTATGAAGCTCTCTATGGAAAGAAATGCAGGACTCCAACTTGCTGGGATGAAGTTGGGGAAAGAAAGCTATTAGGACCTGATCTCGTTGATGAAATGGCAGAAAAGGTCAGATCTATTCAACAACACATAAGAGCAGCTCAGAGTCGACAGAAAAGTTATGCCGATAATCGAAGAAGAGACCTAGAGTTTGAAGTGGGTGATAAAGTGTTCTTACGAATATCTCCCTGGAAGAGGGTTATGAGATTTGGAAAGAAGGGGAAGTTGAGCCCTAGATATATCGGTCCTTTTGAAATACTGGATCGTGTTGGGAAGGTAGCTTACCGATTGGCGCTTCCACCGAATCTCTCTCAAGTTCACGATGTGTTCCATGTATCTCTCCTGAGAAAGTACATACCAGATCCTTCACATGTACTCAGCTCAGAAGTTGTACCGCTGGAGCAAGATCTTTCTTATGAAGAACAGCCGATAGAGATTCTGGATCGTAGCGAAAAAGTCCTACGAAACAAGACCACTCGCTTGGTGAAAGTTTTATGGAGAAACCACCAACTTGAAGAAGCTACATGGGAGCTTGAGGATATGATGAGGGAGAAGTATCCTCATTTGTTTGTTGCAAAGTGACGAATTTCGAGGGCGAAATTCTTTTTAAGGGGGGTAGAATGTAACACCCGAGACTTTTATGTTATATAAATCATCAAAGGAATCTTTTTCTACACAACACTTGCTTGGCTTGCTTTACACGCAATCGCAACCTTCCTCGATAGCTTGCGTCGTACGCAATACCGAGTTTCACTAAACAACAATATGCTATTAAAACTAGTCGTTATGAATAGTAATAACCACTTTTTGAAATTTTATAAATTTTATTTTTCAAAATGGACTTCATTTTCGGACTCAGAATATCGAAATTAGCCTAGGGTGAAATTTTGGTATTTTTCTGAAAACTTTCAATTTTTGATGAATAGTGAAACCACTAAGTGGTAGGTTAAAAAACTGAATTTTGCATAAAACTTAATTTTACCGCTTCTGTGAATGGAATTTCAAAAATCCGAGAGACACGGTTAATATCAAGGACTAAAATGTGGTTCAATGAGATGAAAATAATTTTTTGGTGAATAGTAACTTTTTACTATTTTACCGCGGTTAATAGTAAATAGGGTAACTAAGGGTAAATATGATATTAATATTACCCTAACACATGTCCTAATTCTATTGGACAAGTGTAATTCGACCAAAAACAAACTTAGGAATAAAATATGACCATTTAGGCCCACTTGGATTAGATTAGGACATTTATTATTAATTTATTTAAAGAAGGGTTAAAATAGTTAAAATCAAAGTTTAATAAGTAAATCATTTTTAATATGGGGTTATACATAAGATAAATTCAATTGTAAATATTCATTAGAAATCTAAAAAGATTTCCTACATGATGATATTTTATTTGTAATTTTTAGACATTAAATAATTTAATTTATTTATGACATAATGATGATGCAGTAATTATCTTATTAATGAAATATTGACATAATTGATGTTATAAACACCAAAATAAATATAATTTGAGACTTTTTATGAATTCCACTAATTTTCTAGGTTACTATGATATATTAGTATTGATTTAATCAACTTGGTTCGAACATATAATTCTGTTATGACTTTCAAACAAATCATATATCAAATAGTGTCAAATTTGACACAAAATAGTTTTTAAATCAAATATTATATTATTAATTCTTATTTTATTCCTAAAAATCTAAGGTTCGGCCAAATGACTTAGATAAGGATATATATATTAATAATAAACAATTTGGGGTTCGTTTGGCATGTTATAGTAAGTGTATTAACCATATAGTGAAAGAAAACAAAAAGACATGGTAAAAGTTAAATTATTTAACTTAGAGTTAAATTTAATTGATAAGGTTAAAATAATATCCTAAACTTGTCTAAATTCTATTGGTTGATAGGATTTCGACCCATACCCACTTTAGCTTCGAAATAAGACCCTTTGGAACCATTATAAACCGATTTTGACTTTAATATAAAATAATATTTTGAGATATTCCTAAGGTGCCCCTCTCCTCCCTTATAAAAGGGCACCTCCTCCCCCTCCTCCTCACACCAATTTGAGCACTCAAGCTCGGCCAACCCCTGCCATTTTCCATTCTCCACTTCCCTAGAATAATCCTAGAGGTCCTGGTCTTCTCCAAAGACCAATCTTAGTTCCTTAAGTGGAGGATTCAAAAAGGCGTTCCAAAGAAGAGGTAATATCCATTACCGATCTTTTCAATTTCTTTCTTCTTCAACTTCTTCTTCTTTAGTTGTTTCATGATAAAGTAATAACATCAGTATTACTTACATACTGATATGTTATTATAAATATGAAACAACCCTAATTCACCTTCTATCCATCCTACGGAAAAAATGAAATCACCGCGCGTGCGTACGTACGGAATACCGTCTCCACGCCGTGGTGTAATCTATTTTCCACCATCACCTTACAAGGATGGGTATAATGGTGTAATGAGTAACTATATATGATTATTATTAAGTAATATTGATACTGAAATAATATATATATATATACTCCAATACAATTCCACGATCATAGGAACGATATCATCACTCGTGCGTACGTACGGAATACCGTCTCCACGATGTGATGCGACTCGTTCTACATGATCTTCATTTCATAATGATTGTATAAATGAATTGAATGAATGAATATGGTATATACTACACTAATACCATTCTGGAAATGAATTATCTATAACCTAAATATAAGAATAAGAATTTATTCGACAAAACACGCATAAGAACAAAAAGTTATAAAGACCCGAGTAACAAGTAACAATGAAATATTACTAACAAGAAGCTAATAATATGACCATATATGATCTCATATCAATATGTATGATTCTGGAATAAGTCAATAACATTATTTAAACCATTATACAGGAGCTTCGGACACGTACAAAGCTAATCGGACCTAAGGTAAGGGAAATATCACAATCTCATTTTTATCCGAGATTGTTTATTCGTAAGTATTTACTGGGGTGTATTTTATCATCCACATCCATGTTCCCTCAATATGTAATATTGTTTCCATCCACTTGAAATAGTTTAAATCGAATTTTACCCTTAGGTGAGTTTTTAGTAAAGAATATGAAAGGAATCTTTTGTCGTTTTTCCGTACGAGGTACTTTTTGACTTTTCCGACAAAAGTACGAAGAATGTTTTTTTTTAACTTATACGGCATGAATGTATTTTTAAAACATTACTTCAAAGAAGCTTCCTTTACAAGTTTTCAAGTTTATTTTTAATCAACTTCTTTTATTTTAAAGTTGTATGACATGTTATGAAAGGAAAAATGTTTTTGAAGAAGAAAGGATATTTTCCTCAAGAATTCAATTCAAGTGTTTTATCAAAATTATTTTCCATCTAAGATAATAAAGGGTTCTGTTTCTATCCATATTTTTACATTGGTTTGACTATGTTGTGATGGAATTATGTTTATGAATTCCTTTATCATATATGAATTGATTTATGATGTCATGATGTTTCAAGAATCCCATTTTTGTTATATGTGTTATGCGATGATGTATGTTTTATGATTATGTGGCACACATAAGAAAGGATTCATTATAAGATGGGTGGGACCTATATCTCCCTCCAATGCATTGGGTAATGATTTTATATCTCATGAGATAGACATGGCTGGAACGGAAGGTTATTTCAGTTCAGTGATACAGGACTGAAACGAGGAGTGAACTCGGTTCAGAAAGGGACTTTGTCCACTAAGATAGTCTTGGCGATGAGTCATGACTAACAAGAAATGATTTTCCATGATTATGTGTGCATGCCACAAAGTTTCAAGTTTTATGTTATGATTTTGGGGATCTCATTTTCACTTCTATGATTTATTCCATGTTAAGATATTATGATCTCTTTTGCAGGTTTTGATTTTCATAAAGATATGATATGATTTTTATTTCCTTTATTTGCCCTTGCTGAGCATTTGAGCTCACCCTTTTATGTTTTCTTTTCCCCAGGTCAGGAAGATGGATATTAAGTAGAATATGCTAAAAGGGACCCTAGATATGATGAAATAAATGGGAGACACTGTAGAAGATTTATGAACCAGTTGTTTATGTTTCCCAGTTTCTAAAGACACTATACCTATACGGTCCTTTGTGGTTTTGTCATATGTTGTAATAAGTGTGCTTCAATTTTGAAGTATTAACAATGTATGTAAAGTGTGGGTCGTTATAATGTTCATCTCACTTTTATTTTCTATGAGACACAAGCCATATTCACCGTGTGTTTATTTTATGTGGTGTATATAACGCCTATGAATGTATTTTATGATTATTATCCTTAAAATTATGTGTATTTACATACCCATTTGAGGATATCTATTTCATGGGGTTTATAGTTCAAAAATTGCCAAAGCAGTAATGTATTTTGTCTCAAATTACCTTCCTTGAGACATATATTATGTTATGCACCTATATTATTTTATGAGGTGCATATACAGACCTATTGAAATTTAATATCAAGGATTTATTTATTATTGTTATATTTTAATTTTTATTTAATTTTATTCCTTTATGGGGCTTACAATTCAAATTTACCAAAGTGGTAAGGATTTTATGTTACAATCTCATCATTTATCTAGATTATTTATGATTATGTTTCTAATGATGAAATATTATGATCAATACCTTAACAAACTCATGACTTTTCTTATCCTATATTTATGTCATGAAAATATATGTTTCCCTTCATTTTCTTCTCTTTATGTACTCAAGAGTTCAAAAGAGTGTTTTTAAGAAAAATCATCTTATTTCTCTCTTCGGTCAAAAACCCATTTTTCTTCCAAATCAATGTTTTTTAAAATTATTTTTAAAAATGTTTTTAAAATTATCAAAATGATTTATTAAATAAATTTTTATCCATGTTTTACTTTTTTTACAAAATATTTTGAAAGGAATCTTCATGTCGTTTTCTAAATAAGGCCCATTTGGATTTTACCAAAAAATGTGAAAGGAAACTTTGTTTTAACATATATAGTGTGTATATAATTTTTCACCATAATGACCATAAAATATTTTAAAGATTCCTTTATAATTTTTTATTTTTATTTTCAAAGAATATGATTTCCAAAATATTTTATGAATTTTTAGTTTTAAAATTTTATTTTCAAAGAAAAATTATTTTCCTCAAGAAACATTTCAAGTGATTTATATTTCAAAATCATTTTCCATATAAGATGAAATACTTTGATGTAAATTATGATTTAATAGGGATATGAACCATATATAATGTTCTTATTCTTTCTCTGAATGGTTCATGTTTATGATGATAATATTTTTATGAAACTTGTTTCTCTTATATAAGTTATATCGTGATAAAATTATTATGAAAACTGATTCTTTTTACACAGGTTGTGCTATGATTAAATGATAAAATGATTATGAAACCTGTATCTTTTACATAGGTTATGATATGATGAAATTTTTATGAAACCCATTTCATTTCATGGGTATGATATAATGAGTGTTTTATGATATTATAGAGCACATACGTATGATTTTCATTATATGATGAGTGGTACCTATATCTCCCTCCAATACATTAGGTAAAGATTTATATCTCATGAGATAGATAGGATAATAATGGGTAGTGAACCTAGTTTAGTAAAGGAATTTTCCTGCTATGATGGTTTTGGGAGTGAACCTTGACTACTATGATGGTTTGGGGAGTGAACTCACTCCACTATGATATCCTTGGAAGCGATAATGTACTACTATAGAAATGATTTTCTATGCGTTTATGCCAAAAATTTATGTCTTATACCAATGTTATGTTCTCATGGTTTATATTGTTTTATTTCATTATGATTCATGTATTATTAACTACCAAGATTTATGACATGACTCGCATTTTTGATCTATGATATGTAGGGTATAGTTTTAAAATGTTATTCTCATGTTATCATATGCATATTCTCATGATATATTGATATCTCCCTTGTTTACCCTTATTGAGCATCTAATCTCAACTTTTCTTATGTTTCCTTTCCCTAAGTTATGAAGAAAGGTTTTAGGTAGGTTATGTATAAGAATATTACTATGTGGGAAGATCTTTATGGGATATGTTGAAGATATTTCAAGAAATAATAAGATTTTGGGTCTAGTCTCCAAAGGCACTAAACCACTACTATCTTTGGGCATGTGTTTGTGTAATGTAATGAATATTCATCTAAAAATATGTAATATCTATGTATGAAAATCTTGGTCCATTATATGATAGGGGTCTATATAAGGGTAAATTTATTTACCCTTATGAAATGCATCGGAAGGGCTAACATAAGGGTAACTCCATCTTACCCTTATGTAAGATTTGAAAAAAACCTTGTACCCTTACATGGGGTAGGTATTCTATGTAAGGGTAACATATTTCACCCTTACGCAGTGCACTTTCAAGGATCATGTAAGGGTAGCTTTATATTACCCTTATGAAGCCTTTAGGATTTGTTAATTACCCTTATGAAAGCTAGGAATGACCCTTACATTACTTGGGGGTGACCTTTACATAGCGCTTAACAACCAGGCTACCCATACGTGAACTATAACCAACATTTACACAAGTAATAAAAAGGACTTCTTACCTTTACATTAGATTTATAAAAACCCATATAACCTTATAAATTGCTTGGTATCACCCCTTACCCTTATTCAAGATAGATTTTACCTTTATACAGTAAGTAAAAAAATATTACCCTTATGCAACACATAGAAAACTCTCCTTACCTTTACAAAACTCCAAATTCATGCCTAAGGATAAGTGTTTTCTTTAAAATATCATATTTTTAATTAAAAAATATTATAATTATAAAGTAATGGTTTTATTATTAATTCCAAAAATTATAAAACACCTCCAAAATTAATAAAATCATTTCAAAACTCCAAAAAATAATTATAAAAAAATAATCTCTTTTAAACTTATAAATTAATTTCCAAATATACTTTGATCACTTTAAATTGATTCCTTAATTTCTTAAATAATTTAAAAAACTGCTTTATAGTTTACAAAAACGCATTTTAAAATAGATTTTAAATTTATAAAACTGCTCCTGAACCGCCGAACACCCCAAAATAATAGTTATTATTTGGAATATTTGGGACCATCACACCAGATATCTCTTAAACTATTTGTATCCTAGAGAATCAAAAAAACTTAGAGCACAAAAAAGAAAGGATCCAAACAACCATCCCCCAAGATACCTCTTAGGGATCTCGTTATAACTGAAACAAGACCACTATCTCACACCAACCTCAATCCACCTCCCTCACACAATAATCTGCACCTCAATTCTATATTCTACACTGCCTGAGAAAATAATTATCACAATCAACTCACATCATATCCCCAAGAACAAAAATAAATTAAATCCACATACCATATCAAGATATTATCCACTTTGGGTAGTACTGACTCACCCACATGATTTTAAAATGTGTTATAGTATAACACATCTTGATTGTGAAAGGATTCTTCTCTCTTTACATTATTGAATCTTTAATCATCTATCATCATTAAATAAAATCACATATCATAAACCAAAAAGATATAGGCATCACATCATCAAAGAAAACAAATTAAGAAAAACTCAAAATATCTCTGGGTACTGGGCATGCATATTTGTCTCACAATCAAAATTAATCTCTTCCAAGTCACCATGCCTCTATAGTACATAAACCAAAGGAATGGTTCATCCATGCAGAACCTTCTCCCAAAAGTCCTGGGTCTCTATTGGGTACTCTATGAATATTATGTCATCCTTAATATCCAAATCTCCCCAAACAATGACATGGTATTAATCATGAATATACCAATAGAACTGATAAATAATGAAGACATCATAGATCTAGTTCATATATGGTGGAATCACCAACTGATATTCCACCACACCAATGTTCTTCAACACCTTGAAAGGTACCATAAACCAAGGAGAAATCTTACTCCCCCTACCAAACCTCTATTTCATGTGATGAGGGGAAACCATTAAGAACATGTGGTCCCCAACCTCAAACACTAAGGGCCTCCTCATATGATCGACATAAGACTTCTATCGGTCATGTGACACCTTCATCCTCTCACAAACAACGTAAACCTTCTCAATCATGCTCTACACCACATCAAGATTGATAACTAATGACTCCCTAAACTCATCCTAGCATAATGTAAAATGACATGACCACCCATAAAAATACTAAAGTGGGAACATGTCTATGGATGGGTGGTGGATATTTCTATAAGAAAAATCAACCAAAGGTAAGTGTTTTTTCCAAGACCCACTAAAGTCTAAGATGCATTCCCATAACATATCTTCCAATATCTAGATGGCCTACATTGTTTTTTCATCTATCTAAGGCTGGAAAGTAGTGTTAAGTAATAAATGAGTGTCAAACACATATTAAAATCCTCTCAAAACATGAAACATAAAATGAGAGTCTCAATCTGAGAAAATGGACCTTGGAACTCTATGTAACTATGAAAACTCATCCATATACCTCCTTTTCAAGACAATTATGGGGATCGACTCCTTGATTGTTGGGAAGTGATCTAGCTTTGTCGACTAATCCATGATTACAAAGATATCATAATGACCTCCAGGATATTAGGTAAACTCTATAAAGAAGTTCATTAAGATGTAATCCCACTTCCACGTAGGAATATCTAAGGGTTTCAACAAACCACCAAGAATATGATTCTCTATCATTACCTACTAGAAAAAAAGACATTGAGTCACAAACTCTGCCACCATACATTTTATCTTGGGCCAAAAAAATTATATCCTCAAACCATGATACACCTTATATATTTGTGAGTGTACCTTTAAGGTTGATATATGAAACTCATGAAGGACTCCCTCATGCATCTCCACTAAAACAAACAGCTTACCTTAAAACATTATCTCGTTCTGAACATCCTTCAATCATCCCTCTGGGGCATCCCCATGGAAAACATGGTCACACATCACCTCTACCTCTAAGTCACCCCATTGAGACTCTTCTACATACTATATAATAGAATATTTCACTATCATCTATAATAAGAAAACTCTTTCATCAACCACCCTTTTATCTAAGTTTATGGATTCTAACACCTCCTGAACAAAATCCTTCAACAACTTCCTACTCAACACATCAGCCATGACATTATCCTTTTTAATATAAAGTAGATCTCAAAGTCATAGTCCTGAAGAAAATCCATCCACCTATGTTTCCATATATTCAGGTAACACTGAGAAAATATATACCTCAAACTCTTGTGATTGGTGAAGACCAAAAATCATTCTCCAATAAGGTAATATCACCATTGCTTCAATGTAAACACAACCATTACTATCTCCAGATCATAGGTTTCATATTTATTCTCATGATGGAATTAATTCCTAGAACCATAAGAGTTCACTACCTTATGGTGCATCAAGATACATCCCAAGACCAAAAGAAAAGTGCCACAGAATACCTCAAACATCACCCCCTCCTCTGGAAACTGAAGCACTGGAGTACTTATCAATATCCCCTTAAGGTAGTTAAATGTTGTCTGATACTGATCAGTCTAGATAAAATCCTATTCTTTTCTAGATGAAGCTATCAATGGGGACATAATCCATGAGTAATCAGACATGAACCTCTCGTAATATCCCATGAGAATGAGGAAACTAAAAACCTCTACCATATTTTTTAGTGCTGCCCAAGAAATAACTACCTCAATCTTTGATGGTTCCATGGTAACAATCTTCTAGGATGCTACATGTCCAAGTAAATTACCTCTCATGTCAAGAACTTACACCTGTATAGATTCTCATAGAGATGGTAGTGTCGAAGGAACTATAATAAATCTCTAATATGATCAACACATTCCTCATCTAACTTCAAGTAGATCAATATTTCATCGATGAACATAACTAAAAACGGGTCCAAGAACTCTTGGAACATAGATTTCATGATCTCCATGAACACAGTTGATGTGTTTGTGACACCAAACAACATGACCATGAACTAGAAGTTCTCATACCTACATCATAGGGTGGTTCTTTAGAATATAATCCTCTTTCACCCTCAACTGGTGATACCCAGACTAAAGATCAATATTAGAGATTCAACTAACTCCTTTAAATTGGTTTAAAAGATCATTAATCCTTATAAGATGGTAGTGATTCTTTATCTTCACCTAGTTCAACCTCTGGTAATCTATATAAATCCTCAAACTAACACCCACCTTCTTATAGAATAACATTGGATCACCCTGTGATGACATAATAGGTTGGATGAAACCCTTCTACATCAGGTCATCTATCTGAATCCTTAACTTCTGCAACTCCATGGTGTATCATACAATATAGATTCATCAAGATCAGAGAAGTTTCTAGCTAAAAATCTATCTCAAACTCAATATCACATTGAGGGAGTAGTGATACAAATCCCTTGATAAAAAATATATAAATTATTGAAATGACCCTTGAGCCTCCTCCATCCCAGTGTCTACTGGTTCCACTGAAAACCCTACCATCAAGGAAATAAGGGGCTCCAAATATCTACTTCCCATATGAAAACACTGATCGCCAATGAAAACTTCACATTGACCATCCATATCTGAGAAAAAAACTCTCCTTTGGAAGTAGTAGATAATCTCATGCATGGAATACAACCAGTCGAGGATGGAATTATATTATTTAATGTGCAATAATAAAATATCCCCAAATTACTAATATTTCTTCATCATAATTCGACACCTCCAGCACACATCAAACAAGTTGTTCTGACCTCTATCCGGTGTAGTCAACACTAGGGGAATAGGAAGCCTCTTTATATTTAGTCCTAGATCATGGACTAGAGAAGGTGAAACAAAGTAGTGTGAATTTCTTGAATCAAACAAGGAATAAAAAAGGGTGGATGATAAGATAATTGTACCTCAAATGACCTTTGGCCCCTCTATTATTGAATTCTAAAAAGAATGTAACTCTCTATGTCATGCTCCCATGTCTCACTACTGATGACCACCTTCATGTACATGTTCAGGTTGAGGTCCCTAAAGATGAGGAACATCCTAAGGTCAACCTCTACCTTCCCCATCTCCTCTCAACAGAGCATAATATTTCTTCCCCTACTACTGAAATATCCTCGTTAGTGGATTTTGTTGAGGATGATGTTGAACCAAACCACCTCCACTATGTTAAGCTCTAAAAACAATAGGGAACTGATTTTGACAATGATAGGGCCCCAACAAAAATTTCACACTAGCCAAAATCCCCCATGGGAGGAACGTAAACCACTGGCCCCAGAAGGATGGAAAGGAAGTTTCTAAGGTCAACTCTCTGCTAGTTGAAACCTCAAAGGATCACACAACTAGGATTTACCATTGAAAACTCTATCCCTTGAGATACCCTATTAGTTCCCCTCTCACAATAACCCTCCTTGAAATTGCACAAGCTTAATCACCTCCACCTTCTTCTGAACTTCCAATTGCATCAGTAACGTAAAATGAGTAATTTCATACTGGATAGAAGGGGGATTTTCTCCTCAAAGCACCATGAATGGAAATATTCATTAGAAAAAAAATCAGGGGGAATGAAAAAGATCCTTTAACTTGATATCAAGCTCCCGTATAGACATAATTCACTACTAAAGATAGAGAAGATCTTGCCTCTTTACTTCCTTTATGGTCAACAATAGGAACTCTTTTTGGAAATACTTTTCAAAGTCGGCATAAAAAAATATATCTCTTTCTGTTCACCCAGATATAGAATCAACCACTAACATTTTATACCCCTCATTAGACTCACTGCTAGTGAGACCCAATACTCTAACTGGTCCTGAATCGGATAGAAGGTGATCTCAAGAACCTCCAACCAGTGCTCTGTCTCTATATTATAAATGCTTTCCTCATAATTTTATGAGTCTTAAATAAATATAACTTCCTCTTACATTGATCATTGTAATTAATTGAATAAATTCTTTGGTAGTCAATAAGGACATCCTATTTAACCCCACCAACCTAAACCACACACAGATGATGTCTAAGATCCATAACTGAAAGAAATAAATATTATTTAAGCATGATAGTATGGAATTTTATTAATAATCATTTAAATTAATTAATTTTTGACTCCCGATATCACCCAATTTAGATAAGAACATAAAAAATCATGATAGATGTACCTCCCTTAGGTTTCTACTCTGTAAGTGGTATCACCCCACATGGTCATTCGGTAGTCTTGGATTCCTTGCATCAAATCACAGGGGGGTTAAAATTTTGTGTCCTAGTCATTCTTCCCTGGCCTATGTCATGAACCACAATCAACTGATACTATTTCCCTACCAAAACATGAAATCATCAATGTTCCTAACTCTAAACTCCATCTTATCTCTCAACCAAACCTCTTATATAAATTTTTCATGACCCCACACCCTCCAAGGTACCCCTCTTATACTGGAAAAGGAGAAAGGGAGATAATGACCCCCAAGCCCCACCTTCAGTAGGCCCTAGGTTGGTGACAATCACCAAGGGTATAAAAAAATCACATATTGAAGGAATTACCCTCTATAGTATTATAGGACCGGGAGATTAAACAACTACCAAGAAACTCCATGACATAATATGGAAGTTAAGGAAACCAAAATCATCCCACAATGCATGTATAAAGTAAACAATACAGATCTCTAAAAATACCCAAAAGAAGGTCTTAAGGCAGAGATGCAACAAAAACTCCAAGTTCTAAGATATTAATGTCCATCATGGTCCATGAAGTCTCCTAATAACATAAAAATAGTTTTTATATACGTAGGGTGATCATAACATGTATACTCAATAGGTTTATACCCTAAGTCTCTCGTACACATGTGAAAAGATCATACTAATGAACTTGTGAGAAAATAGTAGAACTAAAAGTGCCTAATTAGGTCAACTAACCAATATCATCCTCATCGAGGCATTATCACCAAATAATTCATCCAGGTATAATAATATGATGAGAATCATATCGAAAAAAGGGTACCTTGTACAACTTTACCACTCATTTTATGCTCTCACGCCCCAACATCATACATCTTGCCGCTCTCATATCTTCTGTATAATCCCACCTGAATACACACAGTCCCTCACAACACATCTTGAAAGAAGAAACATGGGCCATCACATATCACCCATAGATACATATTCTGTCACATCATAACCATAGTTATAACCAGAATAGTAGGGTATCATGAACATGAAGGACAACAACCTCATTCCCTCCTCTTACCATGCATGACCCTCACTATGAAAAGCATCATCATATCAGCAAAAATCACCATAAGTGAACTATAATTTCAATACAACATATCCAGTGTGAGATAACCTCTCCTGGAAGAGAGATCAAGGAAGAGTGGGTACCCATCCATCCATTATCACCATTCGAATGTTGGGAAAAACATCCCCAAACCATTTGGGTGTCAGCACATGGTTCTCAATGTTGGTGGGATGCATATAGAAATCGTAAGGAATATACAATATATATATATATATATATATATATTCAACACATGCACAAGACCAACTTATGGTTTCATAACAAGAATACCACCGCAGTTCACAATATCACCACCAGGCCTCACAACCTCCACAACTTTCACTGTCACTTCTAAATGAATCACATCACATAAAGAAACACAACTACAAACCATATTCCATATTCCTTTTCGAGTTAATACATTACTAGTTTTGCTAATTTCTAACCATCTTCATCTATTAATCCTATTTGATTTATATTTAACATAAACTACTTAATCCACACTTCCCATTTCAATTTAAGCATTTGTTAATTATTCCAACCCATTATCCATTCCAATTTCATCATTAATATTTAATTTCATTACTACCAAGAAACTACCACAACACCACACAACACAATAATAAATCATCCTCCTCATTCCAAAAAGATCCACATTACCGTTATTCATATTACATTCATCACATATCACAACTACATCACACAACCACTTTTCATATATTTTACTTACCACTGTCAATGCATAACACAACTGCCACACAACATATTCACCACACCACACTTTCACAAGTCTCATTCCAGATTAATCAAGTGGGTTTCATCATAATTAATTCAATGTTCTCAAGGTAATTCTCATACAATTCGAGGTTCCATGTGTAACCAAATTATTAGCTGAATATACATTCATATCCATTTTTCATGTGTAGTGAGTTCAAGAAACAAACACAACAAGGATGATAATTAAACATTCTCAACAACATAAAAAGCCTAATATAATCTAAATATAGAATAATAACAAGAATTCTCAACATTCTGGTAGAATACAAAAATAGTAACCTCGTGCAATTTCTTCCCTCCTATTTCCATTTCAATTAACCAATTATTTATCCTTATTAATCTGAATATACCATCTTTCTAAAGGATAATAAAAGCATGATCCATTCCATGTGTGCCACTAAAAGAGAGATGAAATATCCCCCACCTAGTTTTTTCCATGTAGAACATTCTAGCTAAAAGATATAGGAGAGAGAACATTTGGCCTCACCTGAAAATTGCAAAGGAAGAGTTTCCATATGTGTTGAATATTTCCATATTGAAGAGAGGGTTTTAGGTTCATCTGAATGAGAGGTAAAATAGAGTGAAAAGGGAATGGATAAGGTTTCATGTATTTTAAGAAATTAGTAATTTGTAACTGTAAAAAGTGATGTTGAAACCCCCATTAAATTTCCCCAACTGTTTTTAGTTCAGAATTTAATGTGGATCGATAAAACATTCCAAAAAAATTAAATTATTAAACAAGTCAAAACAAATTAATTCCTGGACTTTAGTGTTTAATATCATTGAAAATGGTGCATGGGCTGGTTACAAGTCGAAGAATAAGAGAAAACTAGAGAAAATAGGGTAAAAATTATACCCTTATGCACGGTAGGGGGCCTGCGTGAGGGTAACTTGATTTTACCCTTAAGTAACACTTCAAAAGGGATTATGTAAGGATAACTTTGTCTTACCCTTATATAAGATTTTAAAAAACACCTTACCCTTAAGCAAGGTAGGTTTTATTCGTAAGGGTAACATGTTTACCCTTACGCATCGCTAATCTAAGGTTTGTGTAAGGGTAGCTTGATCTTACCCTTATGAAACATTTAGGATTTGTGGGTTACCCTTATTAAAGCTAGGAATGACCCTTGTGTAACTTAGTTATAACCTTTACACAGTACTTAATAACTAGTCTACCCATATGTAAGCAATAACCTACCTTTACGCAATCCATAAAAAAGTACTTCTACCTTTACATGGGCTTTAGAAAAAATCCATATACCCTTATGTATCACTTGGGATCACCCCCCTTACCCTTATGCAAGTTCAATCCTACCTTTATGTAGTAAGAAAAAAAGGGATTTCCCTTATGAAACACATAGAAAACTCTCCTTACCTTTATGTAACTCCAAATTCATGCGTAAGGGTGGGTGTTTTATTGAAAATATAATATTTTTAATTAAATGAGATTAAAATAATAAAGTAAAGGATTTATTATTAATTAAAAAAATTATAAAACACCAAAAAAAATTACTTGAATCATTTTCAAAACTCCCAAAAACACTTCTAAAAATAATCTCTTTAAAACAACCAAATTATTTTTCAAATAATTTTTTTTTCACTTGAAATTACTTCCTTAATTTGTAAAATAATTTAAAAAATACTTTATAATTTTAAAAAATAATTTTTAAAATAAATTATAAATTTATTAAAGCACTTATGAACCATCGGACATCCAATAATAAAAAAGAAGTCTCAGGGATATTTTGGACACTTATAAGTTGTTCCTTCCTTAGTGAAGTCAGACGCTCCATGTCGTTTAGGTTATTATTCGTGACCTAAGTTAATTGATTCATCATCGTCATGAATTTTTCAACTCCAGAATATGTCACATTAGGAATATTATTGTTTCACTATCCATTACATCCATTATTTAAAAAATTACTTCAATTTCAGCCATTTTTCAAGAAGAATGAAACCTAAGTGATAAATTTGTTACTATTGGAAATCTTAAAGGAAATATTAATGCTAAAATTTTATAATATCATTCTTATATAATGGTATAATTAAATCCTAAACAATTTATATTATCTATATTTCCTTCATAATGGTTTGTAAAAATCATGTTATTAACCAAAGAATATCCCTTGAGAGTTTCAAAATAGGTGTGCAAGAAGTCTTCTTTTTCATGTGCCATGTGAAGATCAAGTTAATACTCAATGCCCCATTTTCAAAGTTATTACCCCAAGGTTCAACTATGTTAGATCCACATCTACTTATAGTGTCGAGAAATATATTTTCTTACTTAGAAACCACTTACTTTATACTTAACCAAAATTTTAGGATTTTTTTCCTATATTTAGACTTATCCACAAGGTTTTTACTAATGTTTTTTAGTTCTAATTTCCACCAATAACTAAACATTTCCTTTGATACCAACTATGGAGACCCACATTTTTAATACATTATTTTTAACATAATTCCTTAAAATAATAATTTTAAAGGATCTTTTGGGGTTTAGTGTCTTAGAAACCAGGTACATAATACATTAATTATATAAGGAAAACATAAACATAAAATTTATTTAATCCCTTGAAATACTCCTTTATTATTCCATCCTAGGTCACCTCTCTATAAGTGATTTTCTTGGGACATGCATAAATAGAAAAGGGTGAGAATAAAGCCTGGTAAGGGATAAGCAAAAGAAAAGGAACATGAGATATCATTAAAAATCAACCATGAGGTAATAATCATAAGTACATGTTACATAACATGGAAATTTGGATACAAAATAAAAAAAAAATACATTCATAATCTTATCACCAATGTTTATCACCAAGGTTTATCATTAAGGTGTCGCAAAATATAATTATCAAGGTTATTTACCCAGGTATCATAAAACATGTCATCTATAGTGATTAATTTTTTAACCAATGCATTGGATTAAAATCAGGGAGCACCCTTTATATGTCTAAATTTATATGTTACACATATACTTTAACACCCAAATATTTTAAAAGAATAAAATTATGTTTGATAGCATATATGACATGCAACATTGAGCTTAAAGGAACCATGAAATGTTATTATTTAAATGTAACGGTTATAAATTAGTCATTAAATTGTTAAGTATGAATAGTTTTAAACATATCATGAAAAACATGACTAAAGGATTTATATATTTTAAATTTATTTATTTATTCATAATAAATAAGTACTCAATTTTCAGTAAAGTCGTTTTATTCTTCACAAATATGTTTTCTTCAAAAATGGTTTTTTATTTATTTTTGTGAGTGAATATTATAATTAATTTTAGGAAAATTTATAAATTATATTTGATAAAACGTATATCATTTTTTAAATCAGAATATCAAAATTTTCTTAGGGTACATTTTTTTTTATTTTTCTTACAAAAATTATTTTTAGTGAATAATGAAAAATATTGATTTTTTTATAATTGTCATTTATTTTCATTAAATAAAATAACTTAAAAGTATTATTTGATATTAAATTAAAATTAGTATCATTTAGTTAGAAAAAAATAATTAATTACAAATGAATTATTATTATACCTGATTTTGATATAAGTTCAATTTTGGGTTTAAAAACACATTTTTCTACAAAATTTTTTTCATTGATTTTTGTGTTTTAATCTTAAATTAAATTCTAGAACTTATATAAATTAAATATTTAAAAATTTATTCTATATTTGGAATCATGAGGTCCAAAATTTTTAAATAGGTAACTTTATTTTTAAGCATTATGAATAGTAACTATGCTAAAATTTATCACATCGGTAAAGGGTAAAATGGAGTAAATAAGGTTAAAACTCTAAGGTAAAACTTTAATATAACACCAACACATTAATTTACCCTATTTTAGGATTTTTTTTGACCAAATATATTCTTATAGAGTCAAATAATTTATCTTAAAAATTTATTTTGAATTTTGGAACCCAGGTTTAACTTTTGAGAAGATAAGTTATATTTTATTCCAATTAAAAACTATTTTTGGGTCTTTGCATTTAATGAAATGGTTAGATAATGAAATTAGGTTTTGGATCGATCCAAAAGTCTATTTTATTATTTAACCAAAAAAATCATAGAAACCAATTTATTACTTGATTTCAAGGTGAAATATTTTTTACTCTAAAATCAAGTATTTTCCTAAAAAAATATTTTTCATGCGTTTTATGTTCTTATATTCAAAGTAATTTATGCCACATATAGAAATTTAATCTGATAAAATTTATTCCAAGTTTGGAATCATCATTTTTTTTTTAAAAAATAAAATTATCCTTTTATTTTTGTTCATATAATTAAGTTATCGTGGTAAAAAAGTTATCACGATTAAGGTAAAAATGAGTTTAACGTGGTTTAACATGGTTTAACTTGGAGATAAGGACTAAAATGCATACAAAACTTTTCTAAATGTGATTTTTGAGTTTATTTAAACCATTTCACACCTTATATTCGAATTTGGAGTTCCTTTGGGAAACTTGACACGATTATGATATATATATTATTTAATCTTTTGAGAAATTCCAAGAATGTATCTCCCCTCACTTATAAAGGGGAACCTCCTCTCCTCTCTTCCTCACACCATTTTAGAACTCTATCTCAGCCAATACCTACTCAAATCCCTTCTTAACATCCCTCCCTATGTTCTAGAGGTCTTATTTTGGGAATAATACCAACCATATAGGGAATAAGGTGTAAAGGAGTTTGTCTGAATAAGAGGTATAGATTTTAACCGAATATTTTTATTTTATTTCTTATTCTACCTATTTCAAATCATCTTAGAAAATGATGAAATAATAACATAATTATCTTGAATATACTGATAATTTATTATGTTAATGTAATCATCTATATCCATCTCATATTCCATAAAATGGTAAATGAATCCATCGTTCATGTGCACGTAAGATTACCACCTCACAAACCGATGTAATCGTTTTTCCATCACCACCACTCACAGCTGGTTAAAATCATGAATTTAATGTATATATATAATATTCATGACATATTTATCATTTTTTAAATTTAATATATCAACTAATTTTTTACTTTTCTATCTGTTGAAAAATGATGTCGTCGTTTGTGCGTATATGTGGAATATCACCTCTAAAAAATGATGTGATTCATTTTTCATCACCACATCACATAGATGATATGTATAAGTATATTTAAATAAATAATATGACATTTATGATAAATTCATAATTTTATAAATTTAAAATGATACTTACTTTATTTCCATCATACTCTTTGAAAAATGAAAATGTTACACATGCTACATGCAGCTTAGTGTCTCCATGATTGTAACGTGGTTCATTTTTCATAACCATTATTCACAATTGGTTTTAAAAGCATAATTGATGTATAAAAAAATTTAATTATTTCATGATTATTATTATGGATATGATGAAACAATGATCCCTTTGATCACGGTCAACACACTGAAGCCGTTTTGAAATTATGAATTGAACGTCCTTAAAATACCCAATGTGGAATTAACCAATTAAGTAATTAAATAAGTAATTGAAATAAATGAAACAAATGGTTTAATGATAAATTAATAAACCCTAAAAAGTTTATTAAACAAGTAAATAATTTATATAATTTTATTAAACATGATTTTAAGGACATGCATGGAAAGTCTGGACTTGAGGTTATATATTTTTTCTCAATTTATTTTCATTGAGACATATTTTGATGTTATACACCAAATTTCTTTTATATGGTTTATATACTAGCCTTTTAAATGTTATATCATTAATCATTCTCAATTAATGGTATTTTATGTTTTAGTTCAAATTATTTCATCCAATGAGATTTAACTTGAAATTTACCAAGTTGTAAGTGGTTTCTTAACTCAATTTCCATTCATTAGGTTATACTTATATTTCATTGAATTTGTTATGCCATGTTGATGTGTGAATTTATATTTAAATTGTTTTATTATATATTTAAACTTATTTTATGTGGATTTAAATATGTTCATATAATTACTTCATGGATTAATTTTCACTTCAAAAGTTATGATCTTTGTAAGGGTTTTCTTTATCTCAATCTTAGTTTCTTGAGATATATTTCCTATCATGCACTATGATTTCCTTTTATTTTTAACTTTCTACCTCATGAATGAATTTTTAAATATTAATTAATTTAATTAATTTGATTTATAGATCCATATCAAATTATTTCTTTCAAATACTTTTGATTTGAATGTTACCAAATTAGTAAAGGCGTTATGTTACAATCTCCTTTCTTTTCGAGATCATTTGTGTTCAAGGTTACTTTGGAGGAAATTATATGATATTATTTTATTGAACCAAATATATTTTCTTTTACTATGGTTATGAATTTGTTTTACATGGTTAGTTTCCATTTACTCCCTTATTGATTAAAGAAACATCAATAAAGTTGTTTATAAGTGATACCGAACTTGTATCTTCTTTTAGATCAAGAATTTTTCTCTTCTATGTCCATGTTTTCTAAAATGTTTTCAAGAATTATATTTTATAAACATAAATTATTTTCTAAATATATTATTCATTATTTGTTACCTTCTTTTAAAAGGTTTTAAAATTAAATTTCTTAATGTTTTACACATGGGAAACTTTAGACTCTTAAAGATACTGAAAGAAAATGGTATTTTCCTCTATTTTCAAAGAAATATTTTAAATATTATTTTAAAGGTGTTTTCCTCTATGTAATCATCATTTAATGATTCCTCTACTTTAATGGGATTATGATCTTATAATACCATCTATCTTCTTTCTCTGGATGGAATATGAGGATTTTCATAAACTTATTTCTTTTCCACTGGTTAACCATGCTATAAAGGAATGATGGTTGTTTTCAAGAGTTTTATGTTGAAATGTAAAAGATTATAAATGTTTTATTCATGAATAGTACTTGAACATTATTTATGATGAATGAGTGATCCCGATACAGCTTATATGAATGGGTGATCCCAATACAGCCTATATAAACAGGTGAGATCGATATAACTTTCCAATGTATTGGGTAATGTTCCTTGTTTTCAAAGTCAACAAGGAGGGAATTAACCAGTGTGGTTTCTCCTATAGATTTAACTGGGATCTAGTTATTTCTGAAATTAGTGAACATGGTTTATCAAGATAATGTTTCAAGATACTAACATGTTTTCTCTATTCTTTTTATGTGTTTTAAATATTTCCTTTGATCAATATTGACATCACATGGCTCATAATTATTGATTTGTATAACTCTTTCCTTTATTAAAGTTTTATTACATGTCTCATGTTTTATGATCCAGGTGTTGATGGGTATAAATTATCTTATTTTATGTTCATGCACTTTGATTATGTCATCATACTCTTATGCTCATTTATTCTCACTGATGAAATTTAATTGTTAATGTGTATGTTTACCCTTATTGAGAATTTAATCTCACCCTTATGTTTTTATTTCCACAGGTTGTGAATAAAGGTTTTAAGTATTTTATTCCTAATAATTTTATATATGTAAAGAACTTAGTGGGATATTATTTATATTTTTATGATCCATTTTTTTATGTATCTAAGTATTTATACATGATTTTCTCCCGATTATCTAAAACTCTAAATCTAAAATATCCTTAAGTGTGTTTGTTATCCAATATTTCCTTTTTATGTTGTAAGTTTTAGATGTTTTAAATTGTATCTCATTTATTGGTATCAAATCCAAAAATATAAAGATGATGTTTTAGAACCAGATTTGGGAGTGTGAGTTTGGGGCCATTATAATTGGTATTAGAGTAGGGTTTAGAAAACCGTTTAGATTATGATGTTTTCAAGTGAGGTTAAATTAAGAGTTATGGATACCATCATGAGTTTATAAGTTTAAGGATGATAATAAGTTCAAAGGCTTAAATTTCCATTTTTAGGTTTTATGTGCTTAGATTTTAAGGTGATTAATGATATTTTGGGAGATGTTTTATAGGGTTGAGAAATATATAACTCTTAGGTTCAATATGAAGTAATATTTTTGAAGAATGTTATAACGTTTTTTGGGATGTAAGGACAAAGGTATGAGATGATCTTTTAGGTTAAAATTTTTTTTGATGTTGAGGTTATTGAGGTTATTTAGGATATAAGGTTATTTATTCATGGAATTATCTACGTTTAAACGTTTGTGTTATTATTTAATTTGGTAGATTAATGTTGTATTGCTTCATATGAAGGTTTATTAATTTTGGAAATTATATTACCTTTTTCTAACCACTTTGGTTTGGTTAAATTATAAAGATAGGAAGAATATATTATTATCCTATTGTGGAATTATGTGATCCAATAGAAGTTGATTTTATTTCTTCAGACATGAAAAAATCATCCTGAATACTCGTTGTTTGAAGCAAAAGATAAGATTCTAGGGGAAATTGATTAAAGGATAAAATTATTTTTTTCAAGTAAGTATATTCTCTTATGTTTTTAGACTATATGGTGAAGTAATTCATCAACTATAGAAAAAGGATCTTGAACCAAAAAAAATATACTACTACCTTTAGTTATGATGAATCAGTGGTCTTTTTCACACTTAATTGGTTTATGGTTTTGTGGTAGTTGACTTTCTCATGGTCATTGACTTTCTTTTGATCAATGTTTTATATCACTCTCCATAATTATTTGGAGATTACATTTTTCCTCCATGTTTATAAATTCACTTCCCACTAATGTTATCCTATTTTGAAACTTATTTATGTGTTATTCTAGATGACCTTTTTATTTCCCTTTTCCTATTTTCAAAAGGAAGTTTTATTAACCCTTTTTGTCATATGGGTTTTTAAAAAAGTTATTTTCAAATTTCAAGACCTTTATTACCAAGCTCAAGTTCAAATTATGAAGATTCGATTTATTAAAGTGGGTTATAATGTAACACCCCAAGATTTTAAAATAACATTATGTTTGATAGCTTATATGGAATGCAACATTGAGCTTAAACAAACCATGAAATATTATTATTAAAATGTGATTGTTATAACCTAGATGTTAAATTATTATGTACGAATAGTGTTGGATCATGTTATACAAAATATACAGTGAAATATACACAATAGGGGGGTGAATTGTGTCTTTCAAAACTTCTCGAGAAATCTTGATGATAATCAATTCTATCCTTTTATCTTTATCATATTTTTTATGCAATGAAAATAAACAAATATCAAGATGAAAATATTTATAGTGGTTCGGGGCACAAAATCCCTTATCCACTCCACCAATATTCTTCTCCATGAGTTTGGTGATTTTCACTAGTCGGTCCTCTTTTCACAAGATCATCCACAACTACGTGCGGGCAGTTGACACCTTTACAGTTTAAGGCTAAAATAAAGCCTTCTGGTTCTAAACACAGAACCGATCAAACAGCTTAGTATGAGAAACTAGTACTCAAAATAAAAGAGTATTATTTTGACAAATAATTTCCGATTAATCTTCACAGTTGCAGCAGTACACAATTGACAGTAAATGGATCATCATCTTCAGAAAGGTTGTTCTTTAGATAAGATCAATTCTGAATCAATCTGATTGCAATTGATCTTGAAATATATTCAGCAATAAATCAACAGTAAATTCATGATAGATCTCCAATGTAGAACAAGTAAATCTTTAATGTTTCTCTTTCTGATATAAAACAGAATTTGTCTTTCTTTGTGGAAGTATATCTTGAATTCAAGAGATATCATGTCACCCATGTCATCTACAGAATTTAGATACACAAAATATATATAATATATACGAGCACCTTATTCATAAATTCAGATCCACAAAAGTCACCTAACAGGTCGTAATATTCAAAAAAATTGAATGATAGAGTGGTCGTAACTTCCCTTAATAATTGGCACGAAATTCTCCTCTTAAATCGATCTTTTGATTTACATATAAACAGGTTTAAATCAGTCAAAGATGCGCTTTAAAAATAGGCTTTGAATCGAGCTTGAAATCAACCTGATATTTCACAAAAGACCGTTGTACAATAAAGTCACAAATTCAAATCTCCGACGTTTGAAGAAGTCAAACGTAGGGTTCCAAACGTAAGGTTGATTACAAATGTAAGGTTGATGATCCATACTTTTGTCATCGACTTTCAAACGTATGGTATATGATCCTTACTTTTCATTACTTCAGAACGTAAGGTATATGATCCATACTTTTTGATAAAACGTAAGGTTCATTACAAAAGTAGGGTTGATGATCCATACTTTTGTGAAGAAAACATAAGGTTCCATACTTATGTAAGGTTCTTCATCCATACTTTTCTCATATAACAAACGTAAGGTTCCTTCCAAATGTAAGGTTCTTTTACCATACTTTTCTAATAATGTAAGGTTGATTAACCATACTTTTCTGAACTCCCTTAAAAATAAACGTAGGATATAATCCTTACGCTACGCTCTCTAACGTACGGTATGAACAGTATTTCCAGAACACGCTGAATATCTTTCCGAACACTTTGAAAAATATTTCACGCAAATCATAAGCTTTAATATTATTCCAAAATTGGAAATATAAAGAATATTAATTTTCTGAAATATACTTAAAGTAAAATCATTAGAATAACAAGAGTATTTTTGAGCATCAAAATCATTATAAAAATATACAGTATTGTTGAAACAATACATGCTCAACAAATAGTAATTATCATATTATGAAAAATATGTATAAACGTTTAATATAATTCAAATTTATTTATTAATTCATAATAAATAAGTACTCAACTTTTAGTAACGTCATTTTATTCTTAAAAAATATGTTTTCTTCAAAAATGGTTTTTCATTATTTTTCTACTAGTGAATATTGTAATTAATTTCTATAAATTTTTGAAATTATATTTTATAAAAAGGATTTTTTTTAAATCATCATATCAAAATTAACTTACGGTGAAATTTTGGTATTTTTCTAAAAATCTTGATTTTTCAATGAATAATGAAAAATACCATTTTTTGTAAAACTGTCATTTATTTTCATTAAATAAAGTAATTTAAAAGTACTATTTGATATTAAATTAACATAAGTATCCTTTAGTTATAAATATTATAATTAATTTCATATGAATTGGTATTATACCTTATTTTAGTATAAGTACAATCTTGGGCCTAAAAACACATTTTTCTAAAAATTGTTTTTAGTTATGTTTTGTGTTTTAATCTTAAATTAATTTCTATCACTTATATAAATTTAATCTTGAAAAATTTATCACATAATTTTAATAAATAGTTCCAAATTTTGTAAATAGATATTTTTTATTTTTAGGCATTATGAATAATAACCATGGTACAATTTATCACATCGGCAAGGGGTAAAATGGGGTAAACAAGGTTAAAACTATAGGGTAAAACTTTAAAAAAAACCTAGAACTTGCCTTTATCCTATTATATGAGTGGTTTTAAACAAAATATTTTCTTAAAGAGTTAAATAGTGTAATTTAAAACATCACTTTGAAGTTTGGAACTCAAGCTTGACTTTTGAGAAGATAAGTTGTATTTTATTCAAATTAAAAACTAGTTTTGGGTCTTTGCATTTAATGGAATAGATGGGAAATTTAATTTGATTTTGGATTTATAAAAATGCCTAAAACACTTCTTATTTTTATTATTTAACCAAAAAAATCATGGAAACTAATTTATTACTTGATTTCTAGGTGAAATGATATTTACTCGAAAATTAGGTATTTTCCTAAAAATTGTTTTTCATGTGTTTTGTGTTCTTATATTAAAAGTTATTTATGCCACATACAAAAATTAAATCTGATAAAATTGATGCCAAATTTGGAATAATCATGTCCAAATTTGGCTAGAATTTCCCTTTTATTTTTGGTCATATAATTAATTTATCATGATAAAAAAATGTTAAGTTATCATAGTTAAGGTAAAAATGAGTTTAAAGTGGTTTAACTAGGAGATAAGGCTTAAAATGTATCCAACACTTTTCTAAATATGATTATTTGAGTTTATTTAGACCTTATCGCACATTATATTCTAATTTTGGGTTCCTTGGTTCCACTTGTCAAGATTATGATATATATATATATATATATAATTTAATCTTTTGAGAAATTTCAAGAATGTCTCTCCCCTCACTTATAAAAGAAAATATCCTCTCTTATCTTCCTCACATAATTTGATAACTCTATATTAGCAAATACATTCCTAAATCCATTCTTAAAATATATATCCATGTTCTAGATGTATTATTTTTGATAGAATACCAACCTTAGATGGATTAAGGTGTAAAGCAAATAAGGTTGTCTGAAGAAGAGGTATAGCTTTTAACCAAATGTTTTAATTTTATTTTTTCTTCTACCTATTTCGAATCTTCATCAACCATGATGAAATAATAACATAAATATATTCAATATACTTAGATGTTATTATGTTAATGTAATAACCTATATTCATCTCTTCTTCCATCAAATGATAAATGAATCTATTGTTCATGTGTACAGTGGACTGCCACCTCGCGAACCGATGAAATATGTTTTCTATCACCGTCTCTCATGTCTGGTTATAATGATATATTTAATGTATATATATGATACTAATGACATATTTATCATTTTGGAAAGATTATATATCAACTAATTTCTTATCTTTCCATTCGTTGAAAATGATAATGTCATTTGTACATACGTGTGGACTATCACCTCCACGAAACAATGGGATTCATTTTCCATCACCACATCACATGGATGGTATATATAAGTATATTTAAATAAATAATATTATATTTATGATATAATTATAATTCTGGAAAGATAAAATGATACTTTATTTCTATCATGCTCTTTGAAAAATGAAAACTTTACTCATGCGTACATACGACATACTATCTCCATGATTGTCACGTAGTTCATTTTTCATAACCATATTTCATGATTGGTTTCACGTAGTTCATTTTTCATAACCATATTTCATGATTGGTTTTAAAAGTATAATTGATATATAAAAAATTATGATTATATCATGATTATTATTCTAGATATAGTGGAATAATGAACCATTTGACCATGGTCAACACACTGAATCCGTTTTGAAATTATGAACCAAATGTCCTCAAAATACTCGATATGGACTTAACCAATTAAGTAATTAAATACTTCATTGAAATAAATGAAACAAATGGTTTAATAATAAATTTATAGACCTATAAAAGGTTCCTAAATAAGTAAATAATTTATATAAGTTTATTATATGGGGGTTAAAGGACGTACATGAAAAGTTTGGACTTGAGGTAGGGGATTTTGTCTCAATTTCTTTTCATTGAGATATATTTTAATATTCTACATCTAATTTCTTTTATATGATGTATATAATTTCCTTTTAAATTTAATATCATGAATAATTCATAGTTTTGGTATTTTAAGTTTCAATTCAAATTATTTCATCCAATGAGATTTAACTTGAAAGTTACCAAGCGGTAAGATATTTCTTAACTCAGTTTCCATTCATTGGGTTATAAGTCTAATTCATTGACTTAATTATGTCATGACTATGTGTAAATTGATCTATAAATTATTTTATTCTATATTTTATCTTGTTTTATGTGGATTTACATCTGTACACATAATCACTTCATGGATTAATTATCACTTCAAAAGTTACGATCATTATAAGGGTTTTCTTTGTCTCAATCTCAATTTCTTGAGACTTGTTTCATATCATGCACTATAATTTCTAACAATGTGAAATAGATGGGTTGGGGTGGGGTTGAATAAAACCATGCAGGATGGAGCTTGCTTGGCTTGGAGATCGCAAAAGCCCACATGTTAAGCAGGTGGTTTATAAAGTCCTCCTTTCCCCACAGTGGATGTTGGCAAGCCCACAGGCAACCCGTGTTATTTATTATATATATATAAAAATATTGGTTTTTAATATAATGGAAGTACTAATATATATAAATATATATTCTAAAATTCCAACACATGAGCTTGCACATGTGTGTAGTGGATGGATCTCCCTTTTTTATTTCTAAAATCCACTTTGGGGTTAACTGTAACCAATTACAAACAATAATCAATCCAAACCAAACATTAAACAACATAATATCAACCTGCAAACAAAAGAAAATTCAAAATTAAAAATCAAAACCAAACCCTATGATGTCAAGAAATTCGACGACTAAGGGTTTTTTTTAGTTTATGGGGGTAGGGTTGATTTTAATCAGGGAAATGGGTTTGTCCAGCGCCACTTCAAGTGACACTGAACAAATTGGTGGCAAAGCGCCACTTGAAGTGGTGATTTGACCCATTGTTAGATCCCACAGAGTCTCTCTCGTTGGAGAGAGCTTCAGTCCTAGGCCATCCTAGGGTTCCCGAGTTCTTGTGAGATCGTCGCGGCGGCGCCGGTTCTCTCTTCTCCGGCTCTCGGCAGCGGCTATCCAGCATCCTGCAGCGGCGACGGCGGCGTTGTCTTCTAATCTATGTGTTTTTCGAAGCAGTGATTCAGATCTGGGTCATTCCTTGGTGTCGAGGTTCAGATCTGGGTCTTCTCTAGATCTATTGTTCGATAGTGGCGGCGTTGTCTTCTCGCTTCCGGACCGCGATTTTTGTCGATCTGTGCTCATCCGTCAGAGAAGGTTGGTCTTGAGTTCTTCGATTCTGTGTGTTCTTCAAAGTTGTGATTCAACTCTGGATCTGTCCTCAGTGTCGAGCTTCAGATTTGGGTCTTCTTTAGATCTGTTGTTTATCGCTAACGCTAGGTTGCTTGTTCCCTTGTATGGACTTGTGCGCGATGGTTGAGTTTTGTGTTGAGATTTGTGTTCGAAGACTGGTGTTCATGGTTGAACGTAGTGCATAAGTTTTCTTCTCGCACTTGGATGGTCTTGCAGAGAGGTGTGCTCACGCAGTACGGGGTCGCGAAGGACGATATCACATAGTGTGCGTTTCGCGAAGGAAGACCGCGCAGGGTGTGATCGCGAAGGAAGGGTCACGCAGGGTGTGATCGCAAAAGAAGGGCCACACAGGGTGTGACCGCGAAGGAAGGGCCACACAGGGTGAGTGGAGGTTTCGGTGCGCGGCAGCTGCGGGTGTGGTTCGCGGATGAATGGGGGCCGTGGACAACTCTGTGCGTGATAAGGAAACAAAGAAAATAAAACTTAAGCAAAGCAATTTAGTGTGGCTTTTGACATGGACTCGGAACTGGAGAATCGGTGGAAGAACCTATCGTTGACTGATAAAGAAAAATCATCAATTACCACCCGTAAAGATGAGGACGTCTTCCTGTCACACCGCATGTCGCGCCTGGTGGTTGGGAAGTTCCTAGAAAAACGGTCGTTCAACCCGGGGACTCTTAAAAATACTATACAAAACTTATGGAGGTTGGAGGATGGCATGGCCATACGGGACGTGGGAAATGGATTTCTTGTCTTCGAATTCTTTAATGATAGAGATAAAGAAAAGGTGTTCAAAGGCAGGCCATGGTCCTTTGATAATCAGCTCATTCTCATGGATGACTTTAAAGGTGGGGATGATATTTAGAAAATTAACTTGAATTGCTCACCTTTCTGGATACGGATCAAAGGTATCTCGTTTCATGGTTGAACGGATCGTGTTATGCGGGAAATTGGAGAACGCATTGGCCAATTCCTGGACTGGGATCATTCTGACCCAATCCACTGGGGGCCTATGGTGCAGATCAGGGCTTTGGTTGAGGTGACACAACCACTTATAAGGGACATGTTCTTATCAATTGAAGAGTCTAACGCCTGGATTTCCTTTGAATTTGAAAAACTACCAATTTTTTGTTTTTACTGTGGGTGTATTGGTCACCTTGAAAAGGTGTGTGACTCAAAGAAAGAGAATGAACAAGGGAACATTATTCTACAATACGGACCCTGGCTTCACGCAAAACCTGTAGGACCCGTGTTCATTTCTGAACTGGAAAAACAAAAGGATCGTGAACGACTACCGAAGGCTTTCTATAAGCAGGCGGAACCAGAACACATCAAGGTCATTATGCTTGGACCGCCAGAATTTTCTGAGGATAATCCCACGGATCTGCGGGTGGAAGTAGGGCCTTTGGGCAGCGTAGTGACCATTGTCAAATCTAGGAAAAAACATGGGAGTGAGAGCACGAACTCAGCTGGCACCCCCAGCCAAGCTCCTGTGTCTATGAATGAAGGTGTTCTACCAACAGTTGGACCGATGCCAAAATGCAAGGAACCACCGAATATAGGCTCTGAATCGAAACAACCTTGTATCGAACCATCAGATCCTGCTCCTGGTCCAGATTCAGGTGCGCCAGGTACCACCTCCCAGGACGAAATCGATGTGACTGGGATAACGGCTTCAGGTCCCCTAAACAATCGAACGTGGAAAATGATGGTTGGTGGGAATAGGGGTGTGGACTCTGTCCGGACATAGCCCAAGGATCATAAACGGTGCTTGGAGGCATGTCAGCTGACCGAAAGCCTGCCTAAGAGGTAAAAAGTGGCAGATGACGGACAGTTTGTAGAAATTTCAGAGGTGGTAGCGGGCGAGTCCCAGCCCCGCCTAGGGAAATGAAAATCTTATGCTGGAACTGTCGGGGGCTTGGAAATCCCCGAATGGTTCGTTTTCTCCATCACTAGAGTTCCAAATATCGCCCTGACATAGTTTTTTTATCCGAAACTATGTTGGATTTCAAGGATGCTGGCCTACTGGGTTTGAAGATTGGTTTCAAAAACGTCTTTCCCATTAGACGACAGGGACACGCTAGTGACCTCTGCCTCCTATGGAAGGAGGATCTTGGGGTCCAGATTTCTAATTATTCAAGTAATCACATCGTTGTGATAGTTGTTGGCCCAAGGTCCCCTACTTGGTCGTTTGTTGGGTTCTATGGGTGGCCGGGTGGGCATGATAAACACAAATCATGGGCCCTTTTGACTAGGCTGTAGAACTCTTTACCTGGCCCTCTTTTGATTGGGGGGGATTTCAACGAGGTCCTCTCCCACCATGAAAAAGAAGGGGGAAGCATGAGGAGTGGTGCTGCTATAAAGGAGTTTAGGAATTCCATTTTGTTGAACTCTCTTCATGACCTTGGGTTTTCTGGCTCTCCGTTCACCTGGAGGCGGGGTAGGTCAGTGGAGAACCGTATTGCAGAACGGTTGGACAGATTTGTAGGGGATGATGAGTGGACTTCTCTTTTTCATGCTTTCTCTATTATTTACCTCCCCCCAGTCACTTTTGACCACTGTCCAATCATCTTGTCGAAACTCTCTCAAGGGCACCAGAGGAGGCATGTGCGGACCTTTCGATTTGAAAGTTTGTGGCTCCAAAACAACAACTGTGAAAATGTGTTCCAAGCGGCTTGGGAGGGACCGAATCGATGCATTATGTCTAATATCCGCAATACGGCGTCTTGCTTACAGAAGTGGATCGCAGTGAGGTTCAGAGACTTTGACAGATGCATTAATGAGGCTGAGACTCGCTTAAAGTGACTCCACTCTTCACCTTGTTCTGACTCTATTCTTGAAAATATCTCTATTGCGGAAAAACATCTTAATGCGACGTTGAGAGAGAAGGAGAGTTTCTGATTTCTTCGGGCAAGAGAGTCTCACATCAGAGATGGTGATCAAAATACCAACTTCTTTCACCAAAGAGCATCCGCAAGGAGAAGGAAAAATCATATTGCGCATCTGGAGGATCCCAACGGGAGAGTTGTTCATGACTTCCAGGATATTCAATCCATCATCCTGAACTTTTTCAACAAACTCTATGAAGCGGAAAGCACCATCCCCCCTACAGGTCTGACTAGCTGCATCCCAAAGTTGGTTACGGATGATATGAATCATCAGTTGGAAAGAGATATCTCTGACGATGAATTTTTTATGACTCTGCATCTTATTCACTCTACCAAGGCCCCGGGGGTTGATGGGTTTCACGCCCTGTTCTTTAAACACTTTTGGCATATCGTTGGGCCTGATGTTGTGGTCCTGCTGAAGGAGGTTTGGGCAGGTAGAGCATCTCTTGATTCCCTTAATGAAACTCTTATTACTCTTATCCCAAAAACTCAGTGCCCCTAGAAAGTCTCAAAGTTTCGAACAATCAGTCTGTCCAATGTTGTTTACAAAATCTTCTCCAAAATCTTGATGGCCAGACTTAGGGACTTCCTCCCGTTGATTGTTTCAGATAACCAAAGTGTTTTTGTTCCAAAGAGATATATTATTGATAATGCTTCCATCGCTTTTTAAGTATTACACTCTATGAAAACTCGTTCTTCATCTAAAAGAGGCATCATGGCAATGAAATTAGATATGATGAAAGCTTATGACAGAGTTGAATGGCCTTTTCTTGAACTTGTTCTCTCCAAGTTGGTCTTTGGGACTAAATGGATTTTTAATATCATGAATTGTGTTACGTCTATCTCCTATCGAATTAATATTAATGGGGATCCTTCCGCGAGCTTTAAACCGTCGAGAGGTTTGAGACAAGGGGATCCCCTGTCGCCTTATCTCTTCATTCTGGTGGCTGATGTTTTTTCTCACCTCCTTTTGAAGGCGACGAATCAAGGAATTATCCATGGTGCTAAGGTATGTAGAAATGTCCCCCCTATCTCCCATCTCTTCTTTGTAGATGATATCCTTCTTTTTGCTCGTGTTACCCCGCAAGAATGTAGTTCAGTGTTGCATATCATCAATATGTACGAAAGGGCTTCTGGGCAACGTCTTAATCCTTCAAAATCAGAGTTATCCTTCAGCAAAGGCATCCCACATGAAAAGAGGGAGGAGTTATAGAGAATGTGTGGCTTTCTACTGGTTGATAAGCATCCTAAGTACCTTGGCCTCCCGACCCTTGTTGGTAGGTCAAAGCAATAAGTGTTCGCCTCGATTTTGGACAGAATGGATAATTTGATTTGTCTTTTGTTAGGAACAATAGGGGCCTATATACCCTGAGAGGGGGGGTGAATCAGGGTATGGATATTCTTTCGCAAAGTTCTTCCTTCCCCACTGGATCTTGACCTCTTTATTACAAGGGTCACTTTTTTTGCACTTGTGTCATTATTATGACCACTTCTTTTCTTCTTTATCTGATGATGATACTTTGAATGTAATGCAGGGAAGAAAACAGGCAGACACAAAGATTTTTACTTGGTTCACCCTCACTGGGCTACGTCCAAGGATCATACGCCGACAAGTTTCCGATCGTACCAAATTCCACTATTCTTCACTAGATGTGGATACAAAGTTCGGGCTAGATCACTTCTATGCCCAGGCTCACTGCCTTTACAATGTTTAGGGTCAGTTCACTGCTTCCCCAAGGGTCACTCTCTGTTTCTCTCTCTCTGTCTCACTGCCGGTGGAGAGGATCACCTTCTTTATCTTCCTTTTATCACTGCTCTTAGAAGGAATCCACTCACATTTTATAGACCTGTAGGTCTCTTCATTTGCATGAAGGAATGCATCTTCCTCTGTATGTAGATGCTTTGTTGAAGTACAACTTTCACACGTAGATGAATATCTCTTTGCACCGAAGGTATTGGGCAAACTTCCAGCTTCCACGCAACCCAAAAATCATTGCTGGAACCAAACCTTACTTGGCGCGCAAGTCTACCTCGGCGCGCAAGTATCGGCGCGCAAGTCACAACGGGCGCGCAAGTTCTCCTCAGACACTTGCGCGACTCAAGCTTCTTCAACTCCAAACCTGCGCGACTCGCTTCCTTTTATGCCCAATCCAATATTGACACGCAACTCCACACTGGCGCGCAACAATCACCCCTGGCACGCAAGTCCCACCTATGCGACCACACACACCACTTGCGCAACCACCCACCTGCGCGACGGGAGCTCTGATTTCTCAAAGTGTTGAACTCCGGTTAAGAATGAAGAGGGGTGGTCCAGTATTTATAGGCAAATTGACCACCCTGCGCGACGGCGCGCAAGTCACCTGCGTGACCCAGTCTCGGCCCGCAAGTCTTCTGTCCTTTTAGACACTTGCGCGACCAACTCCCAAACTTGAACGAACCTATTTCCTTAGCCATATTTTGATCTTCTGATCTTGAAAAACATATGTCGTGCAAGTTTCCTATACTCCAAGTCCTCGGCGCGCAAGTCCCTTTGCCAAAAACACTTTTCTTCATTTGTCGATTTTTAGGCCCAAAAATTTGGTAAACACTGGAAAACGGCGCCACCTTGTATCTGTTCTTTTTAAACCGCCTCCAGATCATCCATTCCTTTTGTTGACGTTCTTGAATCAAACATGGATCTTTGACCTCAACTCTTGAACTCGACATTCCATCATGAAATCCTATTTGTCAAAAAATTTGTATGCCATTGTTTTGCTTTGTCAACAAGCACCACTCAGATGTCCACTTTTTCAACAAACACAATCACCTCAAAAATGCTTCAATGATTCCTTGAGGGATTTTTGCCCAACAATCTCCCCCTATGGGTTTATTGACAACTCTTTTATGGAAAGATACATCGTTAATTCTTCAGCCACCATTCGCCTTTTGAGATTCTGATAGCGATCAAGGATTTACTCAACACATACTCTAAGCCCACATGAGCAATGCTCGGCGTGAGAAACAAGAGTAAATGAAAAGTTCATCAATGAATCACTTCATCTCTGACATCCACTGTTAACACCAAACTGATACCAATTTGTACTAAACTGATATCAATTGTTGAAAGACTTGTTGGAAGACCAATTTTGGTTGGAAATATTTTTACCACATTCCAACACTACTCTTATGCTTTTATCATGATCCGCAGCTGTCGTGATATCTATTCTTTGATCGATCACTTATAGCATCGTCAGATTTAATACGCTCCCCCTTTCTGTTCATAGCTTCATCCCTTGTCAGCTTCAAAACCTCTTTAGCCCTATTTCCTGTATTGTCCAAGCTAAGCTCTGGCTAAGCACGTTCAACTAGCTTCAACTCCCCCTATCTGGCTTCTCCACTTGTTAGCTTCTCCCCATATCATTCATGATTTATCAAATCTCCACATTGTCTCCCCCTTGAACAATCATTATTTTCTCCCCCTTTGTCAACGAACCCAAAGGACACTCCTTTGTAGGCTGGAACATAGTAGAGAACACATATCAGCACATTAGGGAAAAACACATCATACCTTGGGGAGAGGGGGAGTTCCACATCCACACTATTTCAAGTGTGGGGAATCAACTGAACTCCCAGAGCCAGTCGATGCCTCTCAAAAGCTTCCTTGGGTAAGGCCTTTTTCAGAATGTCTGCAACCTGTAGCTCTGTAGGCACATACTCCAACTTCACGATTCCATGATCAACCTTCTCCTTGATAAAATGATACTTAATCTCAATGTGCTTTGTCCTTGAATGATGGACGGGATTTTTGCTAAGATTTATAGCACTTGAGTTGTCGCACTGGATTCCGATCAGAGACTTCACTTCAACTCTCATATCTTCAAGCTGCTGCTTCATCCACATAACTGTGTGCATGCTTGAGTGGCCTCAATATACTCAGCTTCTGTGGTTCTCAATAAAATGCAATCTTGCTTCTTGCTTAGCCAATAAATACACAATCCACCAAGATAGAATGCACCACCTAACGTTGATTTTCTATCATCTGCTGAACTGGCCCAGTCTACATCAGTATATCCCAATAACTCTGTCTGAGATTTGTTAGTATATGTCAAGCCGAAATCCATTGTGCCCTGGATATACCGAAGTATTCTTTTCACTACAAGCATGTGGCTTTCCTTGGGATTGCTCTGATATCTCGCTGCTTGGCATGTGGCGAAAACAATATCAGGCCTTGTTGTAGTCAAGTACAACAAACTTCCAATAATTTTCCTGTATTCTGTGATATTAACTGCCTTTCCATCATCATCTTTTGATAATTTCATTCGGGTAGTCACCGGAGTCTTCATCTCCTTGGAATTATCCATTCCAAACCTTCTTAGAACTCCATTCAAGAATACAGATTTCACATCCATCTGGAACACTTTGAATTTTCTTTGCACTGCTATGGACAAAAATAATCCGATTGTTTCTAGCCTTGCAACTGGTGCAAATGTCTCATCAACATCTATTCCCTCTATCTAGGAGTATCCCTTGCACACTAGTCGTGATTTGTTCTGAATAAATATTTCATCTTCATTCATCTTGTTGCGGTAGACCCATTTAGTCCCGATGACATTCTTGTATGCTGGCCTCAAAACAATCTCCCATGTCTGGTTCTTCTCAATCTGGTCAAGCTCTTCATTCAAATCCTGAACCTAGTTTTCATCTTCAGCTGCATCAGCAAAGCATTTCTACTCTACCTAAGATATGAATGATTTTTGCTGTAGTGACTTCGTTATTCTAGTCTGAACTGGAGCTCACTGATCACTGATGATATTATGCCTGTCAATTTCAGCTCGAATCTTTGTCTTTTGTGCAGAAAAGGATTTTACTTCCTCATACTCATCATCAGTATCCTCTCCTAAATAATCTTCAGTCACTTCTTCTCTCCCTGAGTCTCTTACCACTTCATCTCTCTTAACAGAAAACTTCTCACTAGGTCATTGTTCAATGATGTCGTTTCATTGAGCTTCTTATCTCATATTTCTATTGACACGCCTTTGATTTTCTCTCGGAGCATCTTGGTATCCTGAAAGCAGTTAGCTGATACCACATTGTTAGAACAGAATAGATACTAATGAAATCATGTGTGTTACCGCATGGCCCCCAATCATTCTTCATGAAAATAAACATTCATCCTTATGAATGCTTTCCTCTGAGATACTCTTCTCTCTGATTTCTCATGACGTTTCTTCTTATTCTCAGATTTTTTACAGATTCTGTTTTCATAGCCTGAAATGTATTCCAGAGCCTCTGAACAAAAGCTTGATGTGTGGCCATGAATCCCATAGAAATAGCACATGTCATCACTTCTTCTTGTAGCTATCCTCTTAGGCCTATCTCCAGTACCTACATGATTTTATCCATTTCTGGAGTTATTCACGGCTCTCTTCTTATCATGCATGGGAGGTGATTTATCAAATCCAATACCAGCTTTTCCGAAACTTGTTGGTCTTTGAGGTGAGAAAATATTCGGTTGTTTCTCTTCAGAAATAGCATATCTGTTCTTCATTTTATCATCACTTGTCGAAGGATGATCAAATAGAAAGTGTAAGGCATCCTTCATTTTTGTCATTCCTTTAGTATTGGATTTCTCCAATTTCGTCTTTACTGATTCTAGCTCTTCTTCCAACTTTTGAATCTTCATATCCCTTGATTTAAGTTGGACATCAAGTTCTCCCTTGAGAAGCTTCCCTCTACTCATCTCATCTTCCAACTCACGTGTCAGCTTATCCACCATGTCACTCTGCTCCTTTACTTTCAATTTTTCTTGAGCAACAGAATAAGAACAACATGCATTGTCTTGTTGTAGTCTTTGATTCTTCTGAACTAGCTCAGATAGTTGTGTAGCAAGATCAATATTTCTGGCTTTCAGATTCTGAACTTCATCTGACTTTTGACTCTCTTCATAATCACCAGCCTTTTGTTTTCCTTTTATTTTAGCCAACTTTTGTAATTCCTCACCCTGAGAATCATTCTTCTCCTTTAGGTCAGTTGCCACATCAATAAGCCTTTGATTTAAGCCTCTTAGCTTGTTGACCTCAATTTCCAGTGCTTGGATCCGAATGTCTTTAGACTTAATTTCATCAGTGTTTCCAACATAACTTGGAATATCAGGTTCTTCGATGCACTTGACTTGATCTTTCACTTTTCTATTCAAGCCATCAATCTCCATTTTCTGTTCTTCAATATTATGCTTATACTCACCAACTGATTCTGAGTTCTCTGGTGCTGATAACTTGAGTTTCTCAATTTTATCCATCAACTCAGACTTCTCTTCTTCCTGCTGCTGCATATAGACTTTGACATCACGAACCACTTTGTTAGCTTTCTTAGTTTTGGCTCTCCAAACATCTATCTCTTCAAGAGCAGACTCTAACTCAGCTTGCATATCTATTCTTCCTTCAATTCTTTCTTCTTCTTCATCATTTGTTTCAATATCACTTTGAAGTTCATGTACTTCACTCATTCCTGCATCATGCTTGAGTGAATCAATCTTCTCCCTGTCAGATTCATCCAGACCTTCCTTCAGTAAACTGTTTGATTCTTTTAATTGAATCACACTTTTTCCATACACACTTCCACACTGAGGAATACCACCTGACTTCTGCTTCTTCTTGGATGTTTTTCCCTTTTCCATGGCACACCGAGATAAGAGAAGACTGATTCTTTGACCACAAAGATCGACTATACCAAGTCGGAGCAAACAAATCTGATAACAACAACATTCCCTTTAATACCAATTGTTAGGACCAATAGGGGCCTATATACCCTGAGAGGGGGGTGAATCAGGGTATGGATATTCTTTCGCAAAGTTCTTCCTGCCCCACTGGATCTTGACCTCTTTATTACAAGGGTCACTTTGTTTGCACTCGTGTGATTATTATAACCACTTCTTTTTTTCTTTATCTGATGATGATACTTTGAATGTAATGCAGGGAAGCAAACAGGCAGACACAAAGATTTTTACTTGGTTCACCCTCACTGGGCTACGTCCAAGGAGCATACACCGACAAGTTGTCGGTCGTACCAAATTCCACTATTCTTCACTAGATGTGGATACAAAGTTCGGGCTAGATCACTTCTATGCCCAGGCTCACTGCCTTTACAATGTTTAGGGTCAACTCACTGCTTCCCCAAGGGTCACTCCATGTTTCTCTCTCTCTGGCTCACTACCAGTGGAGAGGATCACCTTCTTTCTCTTCCTTTGCTCACTGCTCTTGGAAGGAATCCACTCACAGTTTATAGACCTATAGGTCTCTTCATTTGCATGAAATAATGCATCTTCCTCTGTATGTAGATGCTCTGTTGAAGTACAACTTTCACCCATAGATGAATATCTCTTTGCACCTAAGGTATCGGGCAAACCTCCAGCTTCCACGTAGCCCAAAAATCATTGCTGGAACCAAACCTTACTTGGCGCGCAAGTCTACCTCGGCGCGCAAGTATCGGCGCGCAAGTCACAACGGGCGCGCAAGTTCTCCTCAGACACTTGCGCGACTCAAGCTTCTTCAACTCCAAACTTGCGCGACTCACTTCCTTTTACGCCCAATCCAATATTGACGCGCAACTCCACACTGGCGCGCAGCTTCAAACACTGGCGCGCAACAATCACCCCTGGCGCGCAAGTCCCACCTGCGCGACCACACACACCACTTGCGCGACCACCCACCTGCGCGACGGGAGCTCTGATTTCTCAAAGTATTGAACTCCGGTTAAGAATGAAGAGGGGTGGTCCAGTATTTATAGGCAAATTGACCACCCTGCGCGACGGCGCGCAAGTCACCTGCGTGACCCAGTCTCGGCACGCAAGTCTTCTTTCCTTTTAGACACTTGCGCGACCAACTCCCAAACTTGCACGAACCTATTTCCTTAGCCATATTTTGATCTTCTGATCTTGAAAAACATATGGCGCGCAAGTTTCCTATACTCCAAGTCCTCGGCGCGCAAGTCCCTTTTCCAAAAACACTTTTCTTCATTTGTCGATTTTTAGGCCCAAAAATTTGGCAAACATTGGAAAACGGCGCCACCTTGTATCTATTCTTTTTGTACCGCCTCCAGATCATCCATTCCTTTTGTCAACGTTCTTGAATCAGACATGGATTGTTGACCTCAGCTCTTGAACTCGACATTCCATCATGAAATCCTATTTTTCAAAAAATTTGTATGCCATTGTTTTGCTTTGTCAATAAGCACCACTCAAATGTCCACTTTGTCAACAAACACAATCACCTCAAAAATGCTTCAATGATGCCTTGAGGGATTTTTTCTCAACATCTTTGGTCTTGTAAGAAGATTTCCAAGGTGGTAAAGGAAATTCTTGTGAAGTCAGTGGCACAAGCGATCTCTTCTTATGTTATGTCGCTGTTTAAATTCTTGGACACTCTCGTCGATAAAATCCACTCCCGGTTGGCCAATTTTTGGTGGGGCTCTCATGAGGGAAAACATAACTCACATTGGATGTCTTGGGAGAAGCTGTGCGTTTCAAAATTTTGTGGGGGGATTGGTTTTAGGAATCTCAAATGGTTTAATGAGGCTCTTCTGGCAAAGCAAGGATGGCGCCTCCTCTCCCATCCTCATACCCTATTCTCGAAGGTTCTGCGAGCAAAATATTTCCATCATTCTGACTTCTTGCATGCCCAACTGGGGCCACGACCGAGTTTTATGTAGAGAAGCATCTGGGGTGCAAAATCTCTCCTTGACATAGGCTGCGCCTAGAGAATTGCTGATGGGAATAATGTTCATGTTTGGAAGGATTCTTGGCTGACAAATGGCGTTAACCATAAGGTCTCCTCCTCCGTTGTTCCTGGGTTCGAAGATGCAAGGGTACGCGATCTGATCAATGACTCGCTTGAAGACTGGGATCGGGAAAATCTTTTCAGCTGGTTTAATGAGGTTGATCGTCAGCTCATCATGAGTATTCCTCTCACACCAGGGATGGGCATTGACCAGCTTTTCTGGACTGGGGATTCTCATGGCAAATATTTTGTCCGCTCAGGTTATAAATTACGGGTCCAAGGTGTGGCTCAGGCCTTTCCTGATTCTCGATAGAAGAGCATCTGGTCGCTCTCTACTCCCCCTAAGGTGAAATTTTTTTGGTGGAAGGTCTGCTCTGGGGTTCTCCCAACCTGTGACTTTTTGGTGCGGCGACATTTGGTGGAGGATGACACGTGTCTATTGTGCCTCCAGGAGGTGGAATCCCCTCTGCATGCAATTCTTTCCTATCGTGAGGTGGAAGGGGTGTGGAAGGCATGGAAACCGGATTTTGGTTTGTGTTTTGATCTTTCAATGGGGCTGGTCCAAAATCTGTTAAAATGGGTGTCGTCTCTTGAACCGAGAGTGGTGGGGTTGATTTGCACAATTGCTTGGATGGTGTGGAATCGACGAAATGATTGCATTTTCCAAATGAAGGTGACCCATGATCGTCTTTGGGTGGACAGGGCTATGGAATGGATGAACGGTTGGAAGAATAACAATACAGTGCCTTCTTTGGGCAACACTCAGCAGACGGCCCCTGGCTGCCCCCCCCCCCCCCCCCGAGGGTTTTCTCAAGATAAATACAGATGTTGTTGTCTCGGCCAATTCCAGGGTCAGTATTGGACTCATTTCTCATAACAGTTCTGGCCAGATTGTGAAAGATCAGTGTCGGGTTGTGCCTTGCTCATGGAGTCATGTGGTAGCGGAGGTCTCTACCATCCTTCAAGGGATCCTTTTGGCCCGTTCAAAAAATTGGCCCAAGGTTTTGGTGGAATCCGACTGCCTCGAAGTGGTGAACACTCTATCATCGAAGGACGATGACTCTCAACCGTATGGCCTTATCTTGAGGAAGATTTGGTCTTTAACCGAAGGTTTTGCTGCATGCAATTTTTCTTTTATCAAGCGAGGAGGGAATATGAAAGCTCATTGTTTGGCCCGTTTTGGGAAATCTTGGAGTGATCATTGTTGGGTGGACTCGTTCCCTGCTTGGCTTTGTAGGCCCGGTTTGCTTGATCAGTAATTTAACTTATCTTTTCTCAAAAAAAGTGGCGCTTTGACCACTTAGACCCCCCAACCCCCATATATATATATATAATAAACTTATTTATTATAATAAATATATAATTATATTTATTATTTTTATATTTATTATTTTTATTATTTTTATATTTTTTATATTTAAAATTATATATTAATTATCTTTATAATTAAATATTTATTTTATTAATTATATTTACTATATTCATAAATATGTAATTTGTAATAAATATGTAATTACAATAAATATGTAATTATAATAAATATATGATTATAATAAATAGATAATTATAAATATAATAAATACATAATTATGATATATTTATTATAATTATAATTATATATTTATTATAATTATAATTATATATTTATTATATTTATTATATTTATAATTATACATTTATTATAATTATATATTTTTTATAATTATATATTTATTATATTTATAATTATATATTTATTATAATATTATAATTATTATAATTAGAATTATATAATTATAATAAATTTATAACTATAAATATAATGATTATAATAAATATATAATTATGATAAATATATAAATATAATAATTATACAATTATAATAATTATTTAATTACAATTATAATAAATATATAATTATAATTATAATAAATATATAATTATAATTATAATAAATATATTCTTTTTCATTCTCAGAATCATTTGAGTCAACATCATCTTCATTATTACAAATTTTCAAATTCATCATGGCTTTAAAAGTCATTTCATCTTTCACTTTCTTTTTGAATGTCGGAACCTTTAGTATTTCATAAGCGATGAAAATATTATGTAACTCATCAAGAGCAAAATCTTCTCCATCTTCAAGAGATGAAATTTTGAAATCAAATCTGTATGAAAAAATTCTCTTCAGCTTCTTCACAATTGTGGAATTGTCAAGTTTCTCACCAAAGATTCGAATATTACTCACAATTTCATTTACTTGAGTAAAGAAATCGTCAATGCGTTTATCTTATGCCATTTTTAAGTCTTCAAATTTCCTTCTTCGGATATGAAACTTTGCCTCTTTGACTTTCACACTATCTTCAAAACTACTCTCCAATTTGTCCCAAATTTCTTTTACAAATTGTAGTCCCATAACTTTAGTGTATACTTTATCAGATAACGACATGAAATAACATTTTGTGTTTTTTCATCTACTTCTATATTCCTCTTATCAGCAAACGTCATCTGGCCATTATTTACAAAGAGTGGAAAATCTATTTGGTGGCATCGCAAACTTTCTGACCAAGAGATAAAAAAATATGGCAACATTTGATTCTTCCAACTGTGATAATTTTTGTCATAGAATATCGGTACACCTTTGTTATTGACTAAATTAATAATATCCATATTTGAAAGATAATTGCTTGGATCCGACAAAGGTGGTCCTTCCTTTAATGCCACTTGAAGTGCCTAGCAGGATCAATTACCTCCACTGAGAAGGGGGGTTGAATCAGTAGATGACAGTTTTTACAATTTCTTTTCAACAGAAATAAACCTTTTGTGACTTGTTAGAGTACGATTCACTAACAGAATTAACACAATCTCACACGATTATGCAAAAAATGAAAGAGTAATGAACACACAATTTTTACAAGTGAGTTCCATTTACACGCATTTGTGTGGTATCCCAACACACATGTCAAGAGTCACACTCAACATCACAGCTTCACGCAGCAGTACAAAAGATGATTACAAAATGAAAATCACCAAATAAACCAGGTTGTTTCAAAAGATGGAGATCTACTTTCACAAGCCTCTAAAATATGTAAGAAACAATTGTTCATAGTGCAAACTTGAATTGCACTGCACAAATATTCTCAAACTCAAATCAAATCTCTTGAAGCAACAACATTCATTAGAAGTTTATCACTAAATATTCAACCTCGGCTTCAAACTCCTCATTTTCTTCTCTATCTCACACAACAGTAAAATTCACGGAAAAAAAATTATAACTGCTACTGCACCACACATCTCTCTCAGTTGTTGCAACGAAGAAAGAACACAAATTCATAATTAACCCCACAATCTCTACATTTGCGGTCAACAATCGTACATTGTGACTTCAAACACCAAAGCATATGATTACGAAGGCATTCAAAACTGTCCAAGCATTGTCATAATTAGTTTGCCTCAAAATATTTGAATTCTAGAAACATGCCAAAATTCAATTTGTACATAGCGAAAATTCTTAATCAACTACGTGGAAAACAATCAGTTACGTAGTTCTCAATCAGCTATTTTCGACTACCTGAGCCAACAATGTGAATCTGCATTCATCTACGTGTCACGACCCGTCCTCGGGGCCCGTGCCGTGACTACTCCAAGCCCGCCTTCCATAGGCTAGGGGCTGGCGACTAGCACCAAGGCGTAAATCCCGAAAAAAAAGGAAGGCATTGCCTTTGAAAAGTAAACAAGCACCACAAAGTAAGCAAGCGGAAAAGTAAACACTAAGTAAAAACTGTACAAGCTGTGCTGAAAGTAAAAGGGGCCGGAAATACAAGCCCAACTGTAAAGTACAACTGAAAGGAAAAACAGCAACTGAAAGGAAAAGCCGCAGCGTCGAGCCGTCCTCTGGAAGTCCCACCTGAAGGGTGGGTACATATAGCCTCCACAGCTCCTCGGGTCCACCTGACCGCTCTGAGTACGTCCCGCCCAGTGGTCCACCTCCAGGTACCGTCCTGCTCCGCAAGCCTCCACCACGATCATCGTTGTCCGTCGTCTGCAACCAACACAACGTAGTGCGGGCATAGCCCGTGCAGGGGTGAGTATAAGCTACTCAGTAGGGACCCCGAGACCCCCAAAGGTCTCCCAAAATCCACAAAGGATAAACCACAAGGAAAGATACGATCACGAAGTAACATCCGACACTGCTTAGGTATATGCCCATACATATACCTAAGTCATCAATTCCCGTTCGGCTCCAACATCCGAGCCCAAGCACAACCCAGTCCACACAGGAAAGCAAACGTATACCCACACAGGATAGCACAACACAATCCACAAAGGAGAGTAAACAGTAATCCACATAGGATAGCTCAACACAATCCACAAAGGAGAGTAAACAGTAAATCCACACAGGATAGCTCAACACAATCCACAAAGGAGAGTAAACAGTAATCCACATAGGATAGCTCAACACAATCCACAAAGGAGAGTAAACAGTAAATCCACACAGGATAGCTCAACACAATCCACAAAGGAGAGTAACACAGGATTCAGCTCACACAGGTATACTTCTTCAAATGACGATAGAGATGATCAGATGTAGTCACTGATTCATCTTATCCGTCGGGCCCATAAAGGGTCGGAAGGTACTAACCCCCCGCAATGACCCACATAGGATCGATCATGAAGTTGGACCCAAAGCTATTGGGAAACTCCTTCTCCATCAAGTACAGTGGTTATGCCGCTACAACCAAGCGCTCCTCCGTCGTGGGTCTGCCGCTACAACCAAGCGCTCCCATGTGCCGCTACAACCAAGCGCACCTCTGTCGTGGGTCTGCCGCTACAACCAAGCGCTCCCCTGTGCCGCTACAACCAAGCGCTCCCCTGTGCCGCTACAACCAAGCGCTCCCACTAGGCTATCCGTAACACACCAAGTCATTCGATCAGCAGTCGTCAACTCACAACCGGCTCTAGGGTTCCGCACACAGCATGCTCGTTCCGGGAGGGTCCACTCCACGAGCAAAAAGGTCGATGCATCAACTGACATGTAGTCCGGAGTTGATGTATCCCAAGGTGTACCCTAGTGGTCACTGCTGAAGACACGGAGGATTCTCGTACTGTTCTCATCATCGTCACAGTCGAATCCACCGAGGATCTCTGAATAGTTGTCGTCGAAGTCCACTGAGGATCTCTGCACGGTCGTCGCCGCAGTCCACTGAGGATCTCTGCACGGTCGTCGCTGTCGAAGTAGCAGTCGCAGCCAGCACTAGGGTTCCCGCACACAGTAAGCTCGTTCGGGAGGGTCCGCTCCACGAGCCGAGAGGCCGATACATCAACTGACACAAAGTCCGAAGTTGATGTATCCAAAAATTCCGTAACGTCAACAGGATCTCAACGTCGCAGACGGCGCGTCAATCGGACGCCCGGTCTGAGAGTTATTGGCTTTTTCGTCTCAGGGGCCCGGTTGGTTTTTAAGGCAAAACCAACCCGACTGTACTCCACCTGCGTCCAAATCTCGGGCGGAGTATGCCAAAAGATCCGTCTCACTTAGAGGAATTCAACAAAGCTGACGACACGTCAATCGGACGTCCGTAGCTCAAGATATGAGTGTTTCCGCTCCGAGGGCCCGGTTGGTTTCGTGTACGAACCAACGCGGCCGAACTCAAAGTATTCTGAAACCTTGAGTGCGATATACCGAAATGACCGTCTCGATCCAAGGATCGTGTTACCGCTGACGGCGAGTCGTTTGGAGGCCCATAGCTCAAGTTACGGGCATTTGACCGAAAACGGTCCGAAAACGGGGGGTCCGGGCCCGGGCCAACCCGGCCCGACCCCCCCTGGGTCGGTCGTCCCGGACCGGCTCGGCCGAGCGGTCGCGCGACGCGGGGGGGAGCCGCCGCCCCCGCGTGACACCCCCGCGGCACCCGCGGGGTGTCGCCCTGGACAACCCGAGCGACGCGGGGGGAGCCGCCGCCCCCGCGGGGTGTCGCCTCGGACAACCGGACGCGGCTTCAGCCGCGTCCCACGCGCGCCGGACTTGCGCGGCCGCAGGTCCGCGAGTGACGCCGCGCCGGCGGCTTCCGCGGGCCACCGGAGTCGCTCCGGTGGTCCGATTCTGTTCCCGTCTGCGTCGCTGCTCCTCCTGGGACTCGTTCTTCACTGCGGAATCCTTAAAATTCAGTTGCGGCACGTTCTATCGTCGCCCGTCAAATCCGCACAACAACGAAGAACGGCGGAGGGTTGTCGGGCCGTGTTTGTTTGGCCCGCACCCTCCGCGTTAGATATAAACAACGGGAGAAACACATTCAACACATGAATACATATCCGAAAACAATTTTTAATGAAATAAAATTGTTTTATGAATCGGGTTCTTCTTTCTTGAACGGAAACAATACGGGAAAATAAGGGCATTTCCAAAAATAAAATCCATACCTCGTAGTCGTCGCCGAACGTACGTTCTTCGCGGATTTGTTCATCGCGGAAGGGGGGGATCGTCGCGTCGTCACGGAAGGGCGTCGTGTCGTCGCGGAATCCGGCGTTGAGTCGTCGAACTCAACGGACCAAGAAACAACAGATTTAATTTAATTATATAAAATTAAATCTGTGTTTTATTAAAAAAACACAAGGGAGATTTAAGAGAACCCTGAAGTCTCTTACCTCAAACAGCTGATCGAAGATTCGTTGCGGAGGGAGAGACGTCGCAGAAGAACGTTGCAGGAAGGAAACGTCGGCGTCGCGGAACACGGCGTCGCGTCGTCGACTTCCACGGGTTCGGCGTTCTTCGTCGGAGGTCGGCGTTCTTCGCGTTCTTCGCGTTCTTCGCGTTCTTCGCGTTCTTCGCGTTCTTCGCGTTCTTCGCGAAGGAGGATGAAGGCTCAAGAACTCTGACAAACCTCCCAATGAGTAATCCTCCAAAAAGACATGTTGGTCTTATTTTATTATTACGTCAACAAATGAAAAAGGTAAGTAACGACCCATCAATTCGTTGAATTAATTCAAAGAAAGAAACCGCCCATTTAATTCACGAAATAAACCGCCCAATTAAATGGTGCGTTAAGAATTTAAGAAAACGCGTCAGTTGACTTTCATAATGACGGGTTTTCGCGGGTGCGTTACTTAGCGGAAAGAAACGGCAGGGCTCGTGTGGGCCCCACCTCACAAATATCCTACCAAGGGGGTAGGATATTTCTAGATAGCATCCTATCCGGATCAACTCAGCTTAAGCCGCCTTTAAGTGGCTTCAAGTGGCTTCCAAGTGGCTTAAGTGAAATAAAATAAAGTTGTCATAAAATTATTTTATTTCTTAACTTTAAGCCCAAAAATTAAAAACTACAACCGAGCAAACGCAACTCCGGAAGAGGCGTTTCTAAGCAAATACCGGTGCTGCGATTTCATCGGTGCCCTCAGAATTCGATTCCGGGCACCGTTTCAAAAGTTAGAAAAACTCGCTCGTCCGTTCACTGAACGTACCCGATCCAAATTTCGGAAAATAATTCCGGGCACACTGGGCCTCGGAATCAGGTGCTGTCAGAGACTGCGCTCTTGTAAAATTCCAAAGAAAATTAAGAAAAAAAATTCCTTGAAATTTACGGGTCTTTACATTACTCCCACCACAGGGCTTTACGTCCCCGTAAAGCTTCACCACAAACTTAGGGATACAAAGGCGGTACTGAGCACGCATCTGAGCCTCCCGCTCCAAAGTGCTCTCCTGGAGGTTCCCGAGCTGTCATCTGATGCGCACAAGAGGAATCGATCGCCCACGTAGGACCCGCTCCTATCGATCCTCTATCTCCACCGGGACCTCCGCAAAAGTCGCCCCATCATCCACGTCTAGCTCCCCATAGTCAATGATGTGCGTCGGGTCGTGCACGTATCTCCTCAGCTGAGATACGTGGAAGACGTCGTGCACCTGGTGCAACTGAGGTGGTAGAGCCAGGCGATAAGCCACCTCGCCAATCCTGCTGAGGACCTGGAAAGGCCCGATGAAGCGTGGAGACAACTTGCCGCCTCGGCCAAATCTCCGTAAACCACGTCGAGGTGAGACCCGCAAGAAGACGTGGTCGCCATCCTCGAACTCTAGTGGCCTCCGCCTCCTGTCAGCATATGACTTCTGCCGGCTCTGAGCTGTCATCATCCGCTCCTGGATGACTTGGACCTTCTCTGTCGTGGCCTAGACTACCTTTGGTCCCACAAGAGATGCTATGATTTCTTCCTTGCTGATAAGAGAAATATGGTCTCATCCCCTGGATGAACCACTTCCTTTTTCCTAATACAGTCAATCCCGACATGGATGGTACTAATCCATACCAAGGATGACGTCGTAAGGCCTCGACGCTACTACCAAGAGATTCAACCGTTACTCTCGCCTCCAAGGGTTGAGTCACACTGTCGGCATCAGTGTGTGGTAACTGGGTCTCCTCCAGTAGATGTCTCACGGGTGAGGGTCAAGTCAACAGTCTAAACCGGAACCTCTTAGTAACAACACAAAAGAAGACAGGAATAAAAACATCACAAGGGTATTCGTCTTTTATTATTGCAGCTCATAATACAAAGACACTACACCATAGCAACAAGGAACTAGAAGTACAAAAGACGTATCCACTAGTCTCGCTCCTGTCCATCTGCTCCCAGAGCTCCTTGATCGAAGGCCTCAGCTGCCTGAAGCTGAGCTCTTGCATGTCCACCAACTCCCTGCGGTCGGGGTGGACCTCCTGGTGGTGGTGGTGGCAACACCCCGAAGCGTCGTCCACCTCCAGCTGCACGGCCAGCTCTCCTGCCATGGTCGCCTGCTCCTTGCGATCCGCCTTGATCGAACCTCTGCCTCTGCCTGGGGGGTCCTTCGTTCGTCTGCTGGTCATCCGTATGGCGGGTCGGACAGTCACGAGCCATGTGACCAACTCCGCCGCAGGAGTAACACTGCCCTCTCATGGCAAGTCGTTGCCCACCCTGAGTGCCTCGCGCAAACGATCCAGAGTCATGCTGTCGACCACCTGTAGGTCTAGTCCTCTTGGACCCCTGTGTCATCTGTCTACTGCCCGCTGCAGAAGACTCTGCCGCATGCCGGCAAGTGGTGGGTCCTGCTGCTGGAGACTGCTCAGCAAGGAAACTCTCCACTAAGAGGGCTCGCTCCAACACCCCTGCCTGAGTCGGAATGTTGAGGGAGATCATCGAAGCCCTGATCTCGTGCCTCAGTCCCTGCTCGAAGGTCCGAGCCCGGAAGAACGGGTCTCGTACCATATCTGTGGAGTAGCGCGAGAGATCAGTAAATCTCGCCGAGTACTAGGTCACTGTCATGCTGCCCTGCCGCAGCTGTAGTAGCTCCTGGATGCGCACCGCTCGGAGGGTGGATGGGACGTACTCGGAGCGGAAGATGCTCTCAAAGTCCGTCCAGAGGAGAGATGTCTCGTCATGCACCTGGAGCATCAAGTTCCACCATCTTCCTGCTACCGCGTGCAGGAGGCTCGCTGCGAGGATCACCATGAGGTCTGCTGGTGTCCTCACTAATCTGAAAACCCGTACAACTGCCTCCAGCCAGTCCTCGGCGGCCTGAGGGTCCGTCTCCCCGCGGAACCTGGGCGGTCGCTGGCGCTGGAACTCATGCAGTGCACTAAGGCGACGTGCATCGTCAGCGGCTGGGGCTGGTAGCATCGGTGGCTCGGCGGGTATAGGTACCACTGGTGCCTCAGCTGTCAAAGGGCCCTGTACCGAGTCCTCGACGCTCGGTGGGCTCTCGCCACGCACATCGCTCGGAACCCTAGCTGGCTGTCGTCGTGGGGTCATCCTGAAAAGGAAACAAGTGTGTCACGGTCAGAACAGTATACCTGATGAGCTGACATAAAGTAATCACAAAGAAAACTTGAAACACACATGCAATCAATATTTTCGTGCATTAAGTCGGAAATCAGAAGTCAGGGTCCTGGTGTACGGATACGTCGGCCGCCGCACCAACACTGGACTCCCTAGACTGATAACCACACTCAATATGCTAAACATTATTGCTTCACATAGAAGAAAGATCAGAGTCTGCGGTAGAACCGACCACCTCTGATACCAATTTGTCACGACCCATCCTCGGGGCTCGTGTCGTGACTACCCCAAGCCCGCCTTCCATAGGCCAGGGGCTGGCGACTAGCACCAAGGCGTAAATCCCGAAAAAAAGGGGAAGGCGTTGCCTTTGAAAAGTAAACAAGCACCACAGAGTAAGCAAGCGGAAAAGTAAACACTAAGTAAAAACTGTACAAGCTGTGCTGAAAGTAAAAGGGGCCGGAAATACAAGCCCAACTGTAAAGTACAACTGAAAGGAAAAACAGCAACTGAAAGGAAAAGCCGCAGCGTCGAGCCGTCCTCTGGAAGTCCCACCTGAAGGGTGGGTACAGATAGCCTCCACAGCTCCTCGGGTCCACCTGACCGCTCCGAGTACGTCCCGCCCAGTGGTCCCCCTCCAGGTACCGTCCTGCTCCGCAAGCCTCCACCACGATCAGCGTTGTCCGTCGTCTGCAACCAACACAACGTAGTGCGGGCATAGCCCGTGCAGGGGTGAGTATAAGCTACTCAGTAGGGACCCCGAGACCCCCGAAGGTCTCCCGAAATCCACAAAGGATAAACCACAAGGAAAGATACGATCACGAAGTAACATCCGACACTGCTTAGGTATATGCCCATACATATACCTAAGTCATCAATTCCCGTTCGGCTCCAACATCCGAGCTCAAGCACAACCCAGTCCACACAGGAAAGCAAACGTATACCCACACAGGATAGCACAACACAATCCACAAAGGAGAGTAAACAGTAATCCACATAAGATAGCTCAACACAATCCACAAAGGAGAGTAAACAGTAAATCCACACAGGATAGCTCAACACAATCCACAAAGGAGAGTAAACATTAATCCACATAGGATAGCTCAACACAATCCACAAAGGAGAGTAAACAGTAAATCCACACAGGATAGCTCAACACAATCCACACAGGAGAGTAACACAGGATTCAGCTCACACAGGTATACTTCTTCAAATGACGATAGAGATGATCAAATGTAGTCACTGATTCATCTTATCCGTCGGGCCCATAAAGGGTCGGAAGGTACTAACCCCCCGCAATGACCCACATAGGATCGATCATGAAGTTGGACCCAAAGCTATTGGGAAACTCCTTCTCCATCAAGTACAGTGGTTATGCCGCTACAACCAAGCGCTCCCTTGTGCCACTACAACCAAGCGCTCCCCTGTGCCGCTACAACCAAGCGCTCCCCTGTGCCGCTACAACCAAGCGCACCTCTGTCGTGGGTCTGCCGCTACAACCAAGCGCTCCCCTGTGCCGCTACAACCAAGCGCACCTCTGTCGTGGGTCTGCCGCTACAACCAAGCGCTCCCCACTGGGCTATCCGTAACACACCGAGTCATTCGATCAGCAGTCGTCAACTCACAACCGGCTCTAGGGTTCCGCACACAGCATGCTTGTTCCGGGAGGGTCCACTCCACGAGCAAAAAGGTCGATGCATCAACTGACATGCAGTCCGGAGTTGATGTATCCCAAGGTGTACCGTAGTGGTCACTGCTGAAGACACGGAGGATTCTCGTACTGTTCTCATCATCGTCGCAGTCGAATCCACCGAGGATCTCTGAATAGTCGTCGTCGAAGTCCACTGAGGATCTTTGCACGGTCGTCGCCGCAGTCCACTGAGGATCTCTGCACAGTCGTCGCTGTCGAAGTAGCAGTCGCAGCCAGCACTAGGGTTCCCGCACACAGCAAGCTCGTTCGGGAGGGTCCCCTCCACGAGCCGAGAGGCCGATAGATCAACTGACACAAAGTCCGAAGTTGATGTATCCAAAAGTTCCGTAACGTCAACAGGATCTCAACGTCGCAGACGACGCGTCAATCGGACGCCCGGTCTGAGAGTTATTGGCTTTTTCGTCCCTGGGGCCCCGTTGGTTTTTAAGGCAAAACCAACCCGACCGTACTCCACCTGCGTCCAAACCTCGGGCGAAGTATGCCAAAAGATCTGTCTCACTTAGAGGAATTCAACAAAGCTGACGGCACGTCAATCGGACGTTCGTAGCTCAAGATATGAGCGTTTCCGCTCCGAGGGCCCGGTTGGTTTCGTGTACGAACCAACCCGGTCGAACTCAAAGTATTCCGAAACCTTGAGTGCGATATACCGAAACGACCGTCTCGATCCAAGGATCGCGTTGCCGCTGACGGCGAGTCGTTTGGAGGCCCGTAGCTCAAGTTACGGGCATTTGACCGAAAATGGTCCGAAGACGGGGGGTCCGGGCCCGGGTCGACCCGGCCTGACCCCCCCCCCTGGGTCGGCCGAATCGGGTCGACCCGGTCCGACCCGGCTCGGCCGAGCGGCCGAGCGACGCGGGGGGGAGCCGCCGCCCCCGCGTGACACCCCCGCGGCACCCGCGGGGTTTCGCCCTGGACAACCCGAGCGACGCGGGGGGAGCCGCCGCCCCCGCGTGACAACCCTGCGGCACCCGCGGGGTGTCGCCCAGGACAACCGGACGCGGCTTCAGCCGCGTCCCGCGCGCGCCGGACCCGCGCGGCCGCGGGTCCGCGAGTACCGTCGCCGCGGCGCGCCGGGGCGCCGCCGCTCCCGGCTGCCGGCGCCGCCGGCGGCTTCCGCGGGCCACCGGAGTCGCTCCGGTGGTCCGATTCTGTTCCCGTCTGCGCCGCTGCTCCTCCCGGGACTCGTTCTTCACTGCGGAATCCTCAAAATTCAGTTGCGGCACGTTCCGTCGTCGCCCGTCAAATCCGCACAACAACGAAGAACGGCGGAGGGTTGTCGGGCCGTGTTCGTTTGGCCCGCACCCTCCGCGTTAGAGATAAACAACGGGAGAAACACATTCAACGCATGAATACATATCCGAAAACAATTTTTAATGAAATAAAATTGTTTTATGAATCGGGTTCTTCTTTCTTGAACGGAAACAACACGGGAAAATAAGGGCATTTCCAAAAATAAAATCCCTACCTCGTAGTCGTCGTTGAACGCACGTTGTTCGCGGATTTGTTCGCCGCGGAAGGGGGGGATCGTCGCGTCGTCGCGGAAGGGCGTCGCGTCGTCGCGGAATCCGGCGTTGAGTCGGCGAACTCAACGGACCAAGAAACAACAAATTTAATTTAATTATATAAAATTAAATCTGTGTTTTATTAAAAAAAACACAAGGGAGATTTAAGAGAATCCTGAAGTCTCTTACCTCAAACAGTTGATCGAAGATTCGTTGCGGAGGGAGAGACGTCGCAGAAGAACGTTGCAGGAAGGAAACGTCGGCGTCGCGGAACACGGCGTCGCGGAACACGGCGTCGCGTCGTCAACTTCCACGGGTTCGGCGTTCTTCATCGGAGGTCGGCGTTCTTCGCGTTCTTCGCGTTCTTCGCGAAGGAGGATGAAGGCTCAAGAACTCTGACAAACCTCCCAACGAGTAATCCTCCAAAAAAACATGTTGATCTTATTTTATTATTACGTCAACAAACGAAAAAGGTAAGTAACGACCCATCAATTCGTTGAATTAATTCAACGAAAGAAACCGCTCATTTAATTCACGAAATAAGCCGCCCAATTAAATGGTGCGTTAAGAATTTAAGAAAACGCGTTAGTTGACTTTCATAATGACAGGTTTTCGCGGGTGCGTTACTTAGCGGAAAGAAACGGCAGGGCTCGTGCGGGCCCCACCTCATAAATATCCTACCAAGGGGGTAGGATATTTTTGGATAGCATCATATCCGGATCAACTCAGCTTAAGCCGTCTTTAAGTGGCTTCAAGTGGCTTCCAAGTGACTTAAGTGAAATAAAATAAAGTTGTCGTAAAATTATTTTATTTCTTAACTTTAAGCCCAAAAATTAAAAACTACAACCGAGCAAACGCAACTCCGGAAGAGGCGTTTCTAAGCAAATATCGGCGCTGCGATTTCATCGGTGCCCTCAGAATTCGATTCCGGGCACCGGTTCAAAAGTTAGAAAAACCCGCTCGTTCGTTCACTGAACGTACCCGAACCAAACTTCGGAAAATGATTCCGGGCACACCGGGCCTCGGAATCAGGTGCCGTCAGAGACTGCGCTCTTGTAAAATTCCAAAGAAAATTAAGAAAAAAAAATTTCTTGAAATTTACGGGTCTTTACACTACGTCACACAATCGACTATGTCGATCTCATCAGGATTTAGCTACGAATCTCATTCAGTTGTGTATATCATTTGGCTACGTGAAACCCCATATTCACCTACGAAACAACATTCAGCTACGTGAATTCAGTTACGTGGCTGAATCGGCTACGTGATTTGCCTACTTAGCATCAGTCGGCTACGTGAATTCTGTTGCGTGGCTGAATCGGCTGCGTGATTTGCCTACATAGCAGAAATGGCTACATGGATCTGGGCTTCACGAATTTGGCTAAGTGAATCTAGAAAAATATCAGCATTCACTCAAACTCAAACAAAACCACTTTAACCTACCTCCTACCCTTCTCAAAAACACTTATCATCATGAACCTTGCTTCCATGATATATGAAGTCATACAAACCAGATCAAGCATCGTCCAGACTAATGAGCACCTTAAAAAAGGTTGTCAACGAATACAACCCAAACTTATCAATAACTATGGGATCTTCAAGTTTTCTCAAACTAGACAACAAATCCATGAGATTCTTCAAAAGTAATCCCAAGGAACCGTATATAAAGGCCAAACCAATACTAAGATATGTCGCCCCCAGGATGCAGCTCAATGGTAGTTGTCCATGTGGATCTCGGCGAGGTCTTGAGTTCGAAAGGTTATAGCAGATCTCATGCTATAATGAGAACCTTGAGATATTATGACATTAATCTTAAATATATGTTTCATGGTCTAGATACATCTTACTGACTAGACACAGTAGATGTCTGACTGTCAGGTGTTGGGGGCTCATAAGCATTAAGACTTTTTCTCATGAAGTTCACACTTGATGATCTCTAGTAATGAGATCATTAGAACAGACTCGCCAATAGGAACACCACATGTTTGGAATGTCATTGGTCGTTCCTATCTACAGACGTGTATTGGTCTCCTGACTTAAGACCATTACCAATGTATACCATTTGATTGTGTACTTTGATGCAAGGCAAAAACCATGGTATTGAAATCGTAGCGAGGTAGCTTGTGTTGGGTGTGTCGTTGGTGGTATGACATTAGTTGAATGGTCAAGAAAGGATTTGTCGCTTTCAAGTTTAAGAAGTTGTATATCTCAGGTCTGATTGATCATGATGGTGATGTCTTCATAAGTTTTTGGTCAAAGCATTCGAAACGCAAATCCATCTGGATAGATCAACAAATAATAAATCAAAAAAAAGCGATGACACAATTATGCGTCCTGCTTTATGAGATATTTAATGACAAAGAGATTATAATACACAGTCAGTGTTCGTAGATTGATTGTCGTTATGACAGTCCTCGTCTCTTTAGAGGTCATGATGGGTTGCTAGACTCCGCTCTTGATCTATGGATTTTATTCACTGCTATCGAGATAAGGACCTAAATGGTCACACATAATAACGTATTCAAGAATACGTTCTATCCAGTTGAATAGATATATAAACATGGTGGACCTCATTACGAGGTCCGAGTGTTATCCAAGTTTTCGATCAGCAAAAGAATTAAATAAATTCATTAATATTCAAGTTATGAATATTTGAGATTGAATTTATTTAATGTATTTACAAGTTTAGTAAATACAAGATAATATTAATCGAACAAATATTATTTTAATATTCAAGGTTCGTTTAATATTAAGCGGGATAGCGAGTCAAGTTAAATGGTTCGGATTTTATCATGTAATATATTTTATATGTATTACAAGTATGTGATAAAATAATAAATAGTTTTGGCAAAGTTTAGTTCGTCATTATTATTTATTTAGTGGACGTTGAAATAAACAGGGGTCGAGGAAACCTACCGGGTATTTATTAACTCCACTATAAATAAAGGAAGAGACTCTCTCTCATGTGTGGTCATTCATACTATTCATTCATTTTCATGGAATAAAAAATGAGTCTCTCTCCTCCCGCTTCCTAAAGAGAGAAGCGGTTGATCAGTGTTCAGATCAAGATCTCCCTCAAGCATCGAAGGGATCTCGATGTGATGATCGTCGGGACGTCGAAGACATCTTCGAATCACCGCGCTAGCACCCGGAATTCAACGATCGACGTTCCAACAGATTCTAGAAGCGTGTGTGGATGATCTAAAGGGTTCCTGCTCTGGATCTTTCGAACAACGATCGTCGTCAACAAGTTGCAGTCGACCGCGACTTCAGATCTCAACAGGTATGTATTCTGTTTAAGTTTTTTGTGCTTTTTACAATTTACACAAGATCTTCATACCTTACCGGGGCTCGGATCGTCGACGTCAACATGTTCCGTCGACCCGTCGATGAAAAATTTTAAAATCTCCGACCCAACGGCTTCCGCTGCAGACCCCGAAACCTTTCAGTCCATGTGGGTCTCAACGAGGTCTCCAGTTCGAGTCTCGCCGAGTACATCCCAGCATTTTATGTTGTCTGCTTTTCTTTGTAATAGAACACTTTTCCCCAAATAACCTAAGGCTTCGACCTCAACTTTAAAAAAAAATACTAAGATATGTCAAAGTCATGGTTTGTATTATAATAGAAGTACAAAACTTAAACCATTTATCTTCACTAATGCAAACTACATAAATAATGTGGCAGATAGAAAACCTACTTTCAAAGGCACATTATTTTTAGGAAACAAATATGTGATATGGCATTATAAGAAGAAAAATCTCATCACTCTATGATAGAAGAGCATTTGGGTGCTACACAAGCATGTACACTGATATTATAGAAGTTGTTAAGAATTAATTGTAACAATCAAAATGCAATCTATCAGTCAAAGAATTTAATGCAACACTTCGAGATCAAAACATATTGATATTAAATATCATTTTATCATGAAGGTTGCAAGAGAAGTCATTAGAGCTTGTACCAATATTGAAACATATTCCAAATATATAAACAAAACCTTATCAAAAGGCGGATTTCAAGACTCTTAACACTTATTTTGACTATAACAGTCAAATGGGAAGAAGAGACATAAATCCTAACATCCGGAATTGTTTTTATTAAAAACAACGGGTGAAAAGTGTAGTTTAAGAAAACAAGAAAGAAAAGAAAAGATTGAAGTCGATAATTATGTATTGATTTGTTCACAGCACATCTTCATTTGGTATAATTGGTACACAACATGGTACTGACAAAAATATGAGAATTTGTAATGTTCTATAAAGAAAAAAAAAATGTGCCAATGAGCTGAAATGAAGTTGAAAATTTGTTAAAGGACATCAAATCCAAAGACAATGAATAACTCATAAATTTTACATGGATACATAAATATAGGAAGAGAATAAAGTTCCCATGGATTCATTATGTTATATTTCTTATCAATGCATCATGATCAGACTTCATGATAAACAGGCAATAAAAAGCATTGAAGTCAATGTAGAATTAAGAGTCGAGTTTGAATTTAAATAAGGATATTTAATTTCCATATTCATGTTAAAGACGCATCTATTTTATTTCCATATTTTATTTCACGTGAAGAAGTCATGCAAATAATTTTAAAGATTTAAATAAGGGAATATTATCTACAAATGATGCTCGACATCTTGAATGTTTTAAATATGAGAATACATTGCATCCATAATTGTGATCAATGATCATTACAGTTCAGGGAATTTCAAAAACACGATAAAGGAGGTCAACCCATGATTCGTCAATTCAAATTATGAAAATAATCAAAGAGCATATATTCGTTATTGGGTGACTGAGAAAATGAGAAGAGGTGTACAACTGTCGCATGAAGAAGTGAAGAACCCTGAGTGAGCAAGAACAAAATCTACGACTCGATTAAGATTAATTTAAATGAAGTAAAATAATTTGATTACCTTAGACACCACAATATCAAAAGATGATCCCTCCTAGCCTTCAACATACAATCAAGGTGTAAGCAATTGTCATGGCATTGACTTCAAATGTTCAATAGGTGTCAAATCCCACGATTCAGCTTCAAATGTTCAAAAGACAAGCCAAAAAAACAGACCAAGGCATTTGAACACTTTACCAGAAATCGATCCTAACTATGAGAAAGCTCGTCACTAAGGTCTTGCAGGGATCCTATAATAACAAAAAACAGGGAACATAAAGGAGATTGAAGTGCCAGAATTATCTCAACCACAGTTTCTGGCCCGACACCTCCTGATCTGCAGAGGACCCTTGTTTTCCAAGATTCTGAATACGCATCGCAAACTCTTCCGCCTGTGCTAGCCGTATACACATCACATTAAGGCACGTCACAATTAAAATTCATACAACCCTCTAAAATAATGTACTGACCTTTTCATCAATCCATACTAGTGAACTTAGTTGATTGTTCAAGATCCTCACAACCGCATCTAATGGAGTCATTCCTTCAACTGCCTCAAGTTCACCACCGCCCTGAAAAACCCATTTTTTTAAATAAAAATATAAAGACTAGAACAGAATAGTGAATTATAACAGTGAAAGACTTCTCACTTGGCTAGCATTTAATGTTAGGATAATGGATTTGATCTGCTCCGTCATCTGTTCCATTTCTCGCTCTATAAACTCAGCCTGTTCATACCTAAAATGATAACAGAGGCAGATCAAAAGGATCAATCATTTTGAAACCAGAAGCAATGGGCAATCTAAAGATCAACTCACATTGCATCTCTTGTGGATGCAGCTTCATCATCAAGAAGCAATCCACGTTCGTCCTTGTATAAGCGTTCAGCTTCTTCTTCCATGCTTTGCAGAGCTTTATCAACCTTACATCAAGCAAAATAAATAAATTAGGGAATGTTCAATCAAAAGCAAAATGCAAAACTCAACCTAAAAATACCTCTTGCTGATGAGTTTCGATCAACTCCAGTTGTCGCTCCAAACTACTTTGAGTCTCCACCACTTTGCCCACTTCGATCTGATAAACAAGCATGCAATTATGATTACATAAATGGGATTTTGTTCTTGTGCGAGGGTATAAAGATGTTGCAGCTATAAATTGCCCATTTCCAAAAAATCTCCCATTTTCTAAAAGTTATTTTCCATTTACCTAATTCAATACACTTAGAAAATAAAAACAAAAAATGTTTAACAGAACAAAATACAACCAAGATCTCAATCCCTATGTCAAAACACTAATAAATTTTTATCCAACAGATTAAATAAAGATCAAATTAATCAAATAGAACGGTATTCAGAAGCCAAAAAGTTCACAGAATCTTTAATGAATTGACGGAATGCCCATTAAATTTTCCTGAGCTGAGACAAATCACCTCAAGCCTAAGAAGTACATCTCGATTCCGCAAGATCCTACTGTCCCACTCAGATATTGCATTTGCCTGCTTCTGAAATTTTGCAGCACGCTCTTGCAACTCAGCATTCCACTCTTTAATAATCTTTTAACAATTAAATAAACAGAAGTTAGAGACAGCAGATGAGAAAGAGAGACCAAAGAAACAACCATAGGAATGTGACGCATGTCTAAAACAAATACGATAGTGTAAAGCAGACAGGGGCTTAATAAAAAAGATACCACCTCCGATTCATTTTATAAGGAAATAAGGAGGGTATTTTGAAGGTCCAAAATATAAGAAAAAGCAATTCATTTAATTTAATTTTCCCACAAATGATATCCATTATAATGATGAGAGAATATAGTGTTAATATAAAATCAAGGGTTATTTCAGAGAAAACATTATAATTTGTGAAGAATTCAATGTTTCCAATCATTTTCAATCAATTTTCTTAATTATTGCAAAACGGTTACTTCCGTTTAATTTTAATGATAAATTTGAATACAAATTAAGCTTTATACAGCCTGATTCTATTTATTTTTAATGTTTAGAGGCAGTTTGGACCCCATCATGAAATCTGAAAAAGTTTGGAAAAAGAATGGAGTCAACAAACCACAATCGCGGTTATTAACACGACATTTTAAGAATTTTTAAATATATTTCAGTGGATACAAATTTCTCCATAATTTTTATGATCAATTTGAATACAGAGAGCTTTATACTGCCTAATTTTACTTATTTTTAATCTTTGGAGACAGTTTGGAAAAGAAAGGAGAAAACAAGAAAGTCTTTGTACTACTGTTGAATTAAAACAACTAAGACCAGGAGTGGAGCCATTTTGATGTTGAGTACCGACCTGATTTTCAGAAATCGAGGATGAAACTGCAGATACCGTTTTGAAAGCCATGAATTCCAAGAGATGCTGTCTTGGGATTGTTCTGTATCTAACATTGTTTGCCAGACCATGGTTATAAGATCATGCCATGGGTTACTATATATTTTGTAGATTTTTAATTTAGAGAAAGACCTTTAATTAGTTATTGAGACTTCCATAGAGTTCTGAAGAGAGATTGGCAACAATCTAGGGTTTGAGATTTAACTTATAAGCATTATTCAATTTAAGTGAATTGAAATTTTTTCTTTTCACTAATTCATTCATCCTTTGATTAATGTTTTTTTTTCTCTTTTCTATTTTGTTTAATGCATTTTTTACCACGGATGATTGATATTAGAGCAGTCAAGAGTTGCTAGTTCCCTAAAAAGAAAGATAATTAGGAGTACAAGGCTCCAATCAAATTCACTTTTGAATGAAATTGAAATAACAGTATCATGTTAAAAATCGCTGTTTCGTTTTATTTCTTATTAGATCTTTGATCAAAAGTACTTAATAAGAAAGGAAATCCAAGATGGTAAAGTAGATGAAACCATGAGTGATTGTTAATCATCTATTATTTTATAAGATTTTAACATAATGCATTTTAAATTATATTAATTCCTAAGATTAGGGGGATCAGAATGCATTCGTGAGGATCTAATTACATTTATAATTTTGCAAGTATTATATTCAATGAAAAGAAATTTAAACATTTTTAAAAGAATCATCCTTTGAAATTGTTTCCCCCGCCTTTGTTTTCTTAAAAAAAAGTTAAATTTTGTTTTCTTGATTGCCTAGAATTAAAAGAATCATGATCTTGACACTGTTGTGAAAGATTTAACATTCAATGTGACGTGTTTCAAGTGGGATCGACATTGGACAGCCGCTTTACTACGCTTTAGTAAGTGTGGGAAAGTCAAGGGACACAAATTGAAGAGCATGACCCCGGTTGGATGCATGGTCTCCCTCCGATTTGACTGAAAGAATAGAAGTCTAGAGATAGACTTTAAAATAAAGCGTTGACCCCAGGCAACCCATGTACGTTTTCCAAAAACAACAAAATGAGTTTACTTTTTTAGGTTGAACATGCTAGGACTTTATATTGCTTTTTAGTTTAGAACCTTGTTTTTTAGAATGGCTCCACGACATAGAGGACTCCAAAACATCACGGTTTACGCCAGCCTAAAACACACCCCTTCACCCTTATCCCAGTTCACTTGTATCCCGTTTTAGCCTATACTTGTGTTGGCGGACGTCCCCATTCTCAGGACAGTGGTCACCCCCCCTCCCCTTTGGGTTTTTCCACGTTACATCTGGTGTCCATTTTATTTCCGCATTTTGCACTTTATTTTATCTCCTGATTATCGTTGCACCGGTGGGCCAATCATTTATGGTCCCAACAAGTGGTATCAGAGGAAAGGTTCTGGCCCGATATTGTTCACGTTTTCGGGTATTAATAATTCTCGTGAATTTTAGTATGCTCTGTGATTGCGACTCCGGTTGATCTTTCACATCAGAAAAAATTTATGGAGATTATTAAATACACCGTTCTGAAACGGAGGAGGTTCTGGACTGACAGCGTGTCTAGATGGCGGCGAAATTCAAGATCGAAAAATTCAATGAGAATAATTTTTCGTTGTGGAAAATGAAGAGCTGCGGAAGGATAATTGTCTACTGACAATTGGCGAAAAGCCGACGGGTGTGACAGAGGAGAAATGGAACGGTATGGACCGAAATGCTATTGCCAACATCCATTTGGCTTTGGCAGACGGGGTCCTATCTAGCATTGTGGAGAAAAAGACGGCAAAGGAAATATGGGATACTCTGACGAAATTATACGAGGTCAAGTCACTGCACAACAAAATTTTCCAGAAGAGAAAATTGTACACTCTTCGAATGGCGGAGTCATCATCGGTGACCGACCATATCAACAAGCTCAATACTCTGTTCGCTCAACTCACGGCGTTGGGCTATAAAATTGTGGATACTAAATGTGCAAAGATTCTGCTCCAGAGTTTGCTAGATTCGTATGACCAACTTATCATCAACCTCACCAACAATATTCTGACAGATATGCTGCTTTTTAATGATGTTGCAGCCACGGTTCTTGAAGAAGAAAGTCGGCGCAAGAACAAGGAGGACAGACAGACAACTTTGCACCAAGCAGAGGCTCTGTCAATGGGGGGAGGGAGGATGATGGAGCATGGTTCCAAAGGGAGCCAAAATCATGGTAGGTCCAAATCAAAGAGTAAGAAGAGGAATGTCACATGTTTCAATTGTGGCAAGAAGGGGCACGTCAAGAAGGATTGTTGGAACAAGAAGAGTAGTGAAAAAGGCTCTCAGGGAAATGTGATGAGTACTTCTGGAAAAGGAGATATACTAGTCAGTGAAGCAGCAACGACTACTGGGAGCAGGCAGCATCTCGACGATGCATGGATTATCGACTCCAGAGCAACATGGCACATGACGTCTCGACGGGAATGGTTTGACCAATATGAAACCATCCCGGAAGAACTTGTGTACATGGGGAACGATCACACTCTGAAGATCGTTGGAGTCGGTACCATCAAACTGAAGATGCATGATGGCATAGTACGGACCATCCAAGGAGTACGTCATGTGAAGGGCCTGAAGAAGAACATATTGTCTTTGAGACAATTTGATGAAAAATGGGTGCGCTTGTGGTAATGAAGGCGGAGAAGATCTCAAAGAACCTATACGCGCTTATGGGTGAAACGTACGAGGCGGAGATAGTTGTTGCATCAACTACCTCAACGGAAGCGTTGACGACATTATGGCATCAGAAGTTTGGTCATATGTCAAAACAAGGCCTGAAGATTCTTGCGGATCAGAATTTGCTGCCTGGGCTGACAAAGGTATCCTTACCATTTCAGGACATCAACAACGAAAAGCAAGGAGATCTTGGAGTTGATCCATTCCAATGTTTGGCAAACACCGATTATATCCCTGAGAGGAGCAACGTACTTTGTATCATTCATTAATGATTATTCCATGAGATTTTGGGTGTAACCAATCAAGAGGAAGGCGAATGTTTTTAATTTGAAGTCTTCAAAACATTCAAAGCCCAGAAGGAAATTGACTCAAAAAAGAAGATCAAGTGTCTAAAGACTAACAATGGTGGAGAATATACAAGCGATGAATTTGATACTTTTTGTCAACAGAAAGGAATCAAGAGACAGTTCGCGGTGGCGTACACTCCTCAGCAGAATGGAGTGGCGAAGCGGATGAACAGAACCCTGTTGGATAGAACGAGTGCGATGTTGAAGACTGCAGGAATTGCCAAAACATTTTGGGCAAAAGCAGTGAATACCGTCTATTATGTGATCAACCGATCTCCTTCAATGGCGATTGAGCTGAAGACACCGATGGAGATGTGGACTGGTAAAACCGCTGACTATTCTCGATTACATACTTTTGGAAGTCCTGTATATGCATTGTTTAATGACCAAGAAAGATTAAAGTTGGATTCGAGATCCAGGAAATGTATCTTCTTGGGGGTACGCTGATGGTGTGAAGGGGTATCGTTTGTGGGATCCCACTGCCCACAAATTTATCATCAGTAGAGATGTCATTTTCGCAGAAGATAAGGTGCAGATGACAACAAATCAAGACACAGAGAAGAAGAATACAGAAACTACAACAGTCGAAGTAGAGAAAAAATCCAAAGAAGAACTAGTATTTTCTCTGAGACATTATCAGAGCACGATAATCAGGCACCGGTTGAGTCTAGACCACGACGGTTAACTCGGGAGAAAAGAGCACCAGTATGGCACTCAGACTATGTCACTGAGAGCAATATTGCGTACTACTTATTGACAGAGGATGGAGTGTCATCTTCTTTTGTGGAGGCGACCCAGAGTCCAGATGTATCCTCATGGATGGCGGCGATGCAGAAGGAACTTGAAGCCCTACACAGGAACAAGACATGGGATCTTGTTCCATTACCTCGTGGAATGATGAAGTCTATCGAAAACAAATGGGTCTTTAAGATCAAGCGGGATGGAAAAGACCATGTGGATATTTCAAGGGATCGGATGGTAATGATTTCATAATTCTTCTGTTGTATGTGGATGACATGTTGATTGCAGGCCCCAACAATGATCAAATCCAAGAGACGAAGGCACAGTTGGCTATGGAGTTTGATATGAAGGACTTGGGACCAGCAAACAAGATTCTTGGGATGCAGATTTACCGAGACAGAAATAATGGGAAGATTTGGCTATCACAGAAGAGCTACTTACAGAGAGTCTTGAAACGCTTTAACATGCAAGACTGTAAGTCAATCTCTACCTCACTTCCCATTAATTTCAAGTTATCCTCCATGATCAGTCCTAGCAGTGAAGCAGAGATGATGGAAATGTCTCGAGTACCGTATACATCAGCAGTGGGTAGTATAATGTTCGCTATGGTTTGTACTAGACCAGACATTGCACATGCAGTGGGAGCAGTTAGTCGGTACATTGCGAATCCAGGACGGGAGCATTGAAGCACGGTGAAGAGAATCCTGAGATACATAAAGGAGACCTCAAATGCTGCATTATGTTATGGAGGATCAGATTTCACTGTCAGGATATGTTGATTTAGATTTTGCAGGTGATTCTGACCGGAGGAAATCCACTACTGATTATGTGTTTACTCTTGCAGGAGGAGCTGTGAGCTGGATTTCAAAGTTACAGTCAGTTGTGGTTTTATCCACGACAGAGGCGAAATACATGGCAGCTACACAGGCTTGCAAAGAGGCAATTTGGATGAGAAAGTTGCTGGAGGAGCTCAGGCATAGACATGAGCAGATTCCATTGTTTTGTGACAGTCAGAGCGCCTTGCACATTGTAAAGAATCCATCTTTTCATTCCAGGACGAAGCACATTGGGGTACAATATCACTTTGTCTGAGATGTGGTGGAGGAAGGAAGTGTGGATATGCAAAAAATTCATACTAAAAAAATTCTGGCAGATTTCCTGACAAAGGCAATTAACTTTGATAAGTTCAGAAGGTGCAGATCCTCGAGCGGCCTTGCAGAGACTTGAGCACCATGGTTTAGCATATAGAAAGGATGTGTGGAGATGTGATTGGTCGGTGGTGGGTGGCCAAACCCCACCAAATTGATCCAGCGGAGAGAGGATAGCAGAGGGAGAGGCAGCCTATATAAAGGGCTCTCTTCTATCAGTTTTATCATCCGATCATCAGATCTCATCCGGCTCTTGAGTTCTTCCTTTATTTGCGGTGTTTAGTGAGGCAGTTTCCCCACCATATTTAAGAGAGATTTTTCCGAGTGTTTTCTCCTTATAATAGTGAAGGACAGTGTACCCACTTTAACCTCATAGTGATCCTTCTATTTGCCCGTGGTTTTTTACCCCTTCCATTTGGGGGTTTTTCAACGTTACATCTGGTATCCCTTTTATTTCCGCATTTTGCACTTTATTTTATCTCGTGATTATCGTTGCACCGGTGGGCCAATCATTTACGGTCCCAACAACTTGATCCTTAATAAAATCACACCATTTTACACCCTACAACGTCATTTCGCACATCTCAACTAAAACCATAATTTTTGAAGGATTACCCAGCCCAGATAAATGGTTACTTCGCCACAAGCTTTTCCATAAAATGTCTTAGCAACCACACCATTTCCAACATCACTAAACCATTTGGATTATTTCAAAAAAAAACACTAGAGCGGCAGCATATTTCTCCAATGTAACCACACCATAACCCCTTATCCTAGCTGTTTGCCAACCAACTGTTTTAACCAACCCAAAACCACGACTCATACCATGCTATGGTGCGGTCTTCTTCCCTCGTTTCGTAAAAGGTGTCACACCAAACCCATGCCACACCCACCAAAATGTCACTTCTGCACCTCATTACCACTGTTTAGCCCGAACCATCCCCGACCAACCTTAATCACAAGCATCTCCCCCTCGCCATTTCATACTAGAAAAGGCCACCACCCCCAAATCCAACCAACCTTAATCCCGAGCATTTTCCCCCAAAACCAACCACACCAAGAACTAAACATCAAGGTACGTCCCATATAACCATTTCATACAGGGAAAGCCTTACTGCCTATCCCAACCACTGCCATGAAAAGCATTGTGGTGACAAACCGCAACCCCCTTCCTAATTCAGCCAACAAAAACACCAAGCCCAACCAACCATGGTTGTTCCCCTCAATTGTTTCTCCATAACACCAAACCACGTCATCATACCAAAGTATTCTCATTTCTCAAATTGTTTTTCCTACAACCTATTCAATGCAAACAAACAAACAAACAAAACCTACCATGCACACCAGGAGTCCAGGGGCCGAAGGTTCCCGGTCCAAATTTTGGGGAACTGTAGCAACTCTGACACTGTAGCAGTGCTGACCAACCCATCGACAGGACACTGTAACAAGTCGGACTTTGGAGTCAGCAATATTGTAGCGTAGCGACGCAGACTTCCAGTCGCCAGCCACTATAGCACATTAGACTGGTGCAGCCACAGCACTATTGCGGCGCGAACTTCCGGTCGTCTTTCACTGTAGCACAACGGACTTTCTGTTTGGTTGGTGGAATAGTACTTCGTCCCCCTTATTAGCCCATTTCAGGCTAGGGTTTTTGTGTGTTAGAAACTCTGATTCTCTCATTTTAATTGTGCTCCCAACATATAGTGAAACCCTTGTCTCCCCATGGATATAGGAATCATTTACCAAACCACGTAAATCTTTGTATCCAAGATCTTCTTCTTCTTTTGTTTTTCCTTTTTACTGTTTTGCGAATCGTTTTTCACTTCGTTGCTCCCGACATTTCCGCAACAATGACTGAGCTCGTTTTTTAGTTTCAAAGTCTTGAGTCCTCTTAGGGAGTAAAAGGGTGAATTTACCCTAGCAAACGATCTCGGAAAATTTTTCCGATGGTTTCAAAGATCTCAAGGTGTGGTGTTTACCCCCAAGATGAGCATTGTGCTCAGGACCTGGGGTTTTGACTACGGGAGGTGTAATCTCCAGTTGGGTTTCAGGCCCCTAGGCCGAGCCGGTTTCAGGTCTTTAATTAAATACCAGGTAACCTAAATGGAGGGTTATTAATAACCCCTTATGTCGCTCCTCTAGGCCTACTCATCACAGTCGACTGGCACCCTAGAGAGGAGTCGGGAGGAAAGAAATCCTCATACTTGGAGGAGATGGTGACATCCCTGTTTGTTGAATTTGAGCCTCGTTCTTCACGTTTCATCAATTCAAATTCATTGGCATGAAGTTCTTGTTGAAATTATTTACAATAACTCATAATCAAAAATGATTTGTTGAATGTGTTGGAACCATGGTTGTTCTATGCATTATTTGGAGTATGGTTTGTGTTTGTTGTCAATCCTCAGTGGAAGTTCGGAATGTGTGTCAGCAAAGTGATCATACAGAACAAGCAGATAACAATATTGAATGTGGCACCGTTTTCCAGTGTTTGCCAATTTTTTTGGGCCTGAAAATCGACAAATGAAAAAAATGTTTTTTTTTTGCAAAGAGACTTGCGCGTTGTTGACTTGAAGGAGAAGAAACTTGCGCGCCTTTTGTTTTTCAAGATCAGAACATGAAAATATGGCAAAGGAAGAAGGGCGCCCAAATTTCATGTTTGGTCGTGCAAGTGACTTGCGCGCCGAGGGAAGACTTGCACGTTGTCACGCAGGATATCCAAATGCCCATAAATAGAGGTCGACCCCTCCTCATTCGACACGAAGTTCAGACTTAGAGAAAATCAGAGCTCCCGTCACGCAGGTGTTGTGGTCGCGCAAGTGGTGGTGGGTCGCGCAAGTTGAAGTTGCGCGACAGTTGTTTGTTGCGCGTCCAAGGGGTTTCGGGCGAGAAAGGGGTTGAGTCGCCCAAGTTTGGAGTTGGTGAAGGAGGTGTCGCGCAGGTGGTTTGGTGACACTTGCGCGCCAGGATTTGAAGAAGTGCGACAGTTCATAGTTGCGCGCCAAAATCAGTTTGGGCGTAAAAGGATGTGAGTCGCGCAAGTTTGAAGTTGAAGAAGTGAGTGTCGCGCAAGTGGGAGAGGTGAACTTGCACGTCGTCTTGAAACTTGCGCGTCGGGCTTGGAGAAGCGCGCCAGGTGTGGTTGAAGTAAGTCAGTCTTTCTAGGGCTGCACGAAAGCTGAAAGTTTGCCCGATACCCTTGGTGCAAAGTGAGATTAGTCTACGGGTGGAAGTTGGACTTCAACAGAGCATCTACATACAACAGAGGATGTATTCTTTAGCGATGATGAAGAGACATTCACGTCTATAAACTGAGTGGGACTTCACCAAAGGCAGTGAGCCAGAGGGAGTCAACGGGAGTGATCCGAGGGACGCAGTGAGCTATCCCTGAACTTTTGTTAAGGCAGTGAGCCTGGGACAAAGTGACTGTGCCCAAACCTTTGTAATCCACATTTAGTGAAGTTTAGTGGAATTAGGTACGACTGACAGTCTGTCGGCGTATGCTCCTTGGACGTAGCCCTTAGTGGTGAACCAAGTAAAAAGTGTTGCGTCATCTCTCTGCATGTTAATGTTTGCTTTCTGATCATATCCATCTTAAAGGTTTAACAAGTTCCTACCAACGTGGGAACAAGATCCATCACTTTAAAATAGAAAGTTGTCACCCTGATTCACCCCTCCCCTCTCAGGGTGTCCCGGGGTCCTACAAAATGTTTACGGATTAATTTGTGTTTGTGTTGAATTATGTTATGGAACTTTATACCCGAATATTTGAATTTCTTGGCACAACGATTTCTCTCGCGAGCGTTTTACCTTTTATATAATCATTGTGATCTTCCCCGAATGATTCTTGTTCCCTGCATTCCACATTCGAGTGATTGCAAATGAAAAGTTGGGTGATCAATATTCCAACTGACCACTGCTTTTCAATCTTCATCTTCCCTCAAATGACAGACAATCGCTATCGGCCTTCACATTGACCGACGGTTCAACTTTAGGTGGCTGGGCTGGTGAAGAGGCTAGTGATCAGAGGTGACAAAGCCAGTTGGGCGCAACGGCGAGGAGGAGGCGGCACAGGGTACAGACAGCAGACCAAGTTCGCGCAAACACCCGCAAAAGACAAGAGGGCAATGACAGAGCTCAGCGAGTACGGCAGGAGCCACGTACAGTGAGAACTTCGACGACGAAGGTAGGGTGAATTGCATGGCAAATGAAGTTTCTGGATCAAAGATTTTTTATCACACAGCGTGTAGTGCCCCATACACACAACGTGTATCGTTTCCATGCAGCGGCTAGGGTTTCTGCTAGTTTATAAATATTACGCAGGGTTGGACTACAGGCCACGCATCATGTTCTTCGAGACCAAACAGCTCGAGGTGTACTGAAGTAGACGCCTAGCAAACCCCTCGATCCCCACACGTCGCATGCGATGGTGGATTGTTAGAATGGTGTAGACCAATCCTTTGGATGAAGTTGGATCAACTGCTAGCAGCCCAGACTACACACCAAACCACAACTCCCGTGGTTCGACCTCCGCAGTGAGGTCGTTCGGGGTTGCAGAGGGTAGCGTGCCCCTCCTCAAGGGTCCGGGAACCAAAGGCCCTTAGCCTAATTTTTTTTGGATACTATAACAATGTTGACTCATTGTAGCAGAGCTGACCGGCGATACCAACAAGGCACTATAGTAGTACAGACAGGTCGATATGGAAATGTAGCAGTGATAGCGGTATTGTAGCACTGTGGACTTTCTGCCACAGGTTACTATAGCACATTGGACTTACTGTGTGGTTGGTGGCACAGTTACATCGTCTTCTTTATGAGCTCATTCGAGCTAGGATTTCAGTGTCTGTGATGCTCTGAAATCACCCTGTAATTCTGCTCCCAAACATAGTGATATTTCTGACTCTCCATGGATATAAGGATCAATTCCAAAACCACAAAAATCTCTATCTCATAATCTTCTTATTCTTTCGTTTTTCCCATATACTCTTCTAGGAATTGTCATTCATTTGTTGCTTCATGTGTTTCCGCTACGACTGGTATCAAATGTTGAGTTCAGAAGATTGAGGTCGGATTTTTCGATTTGAGTGATGGCTATAGAAGAAGACAATGTGAAGATCAATCGATTCAACGAAACAAATTTCAGTTCCTGGAGGATACAAATCAAAGGCTATCTTTATCAGAAAAAATTGCATTTATCACTTCTAGGTGAAAACTCAACGAAGATGGAGAAGACTGGGTGGGAGTTATCGAATCAACGAGTTCTGGGAGTTGTGCGCCTTATGTTGACCAAAAAAGTGGCACTCAGCATCAAAGAGAAAAAAACGACGACTGGGTTAATGAAAGGTCCCGCGAATATGTATGAAAAGCCTTTTGTGTCTAACAAAGTGCACTTGATGCGACGATTATTCAAACTGAAGATTGGAGGGAAGATTTTTGTCGGTCATGTTAACAAATTCCACATCATCAGAAGTCAATTGTCATCAGTGGAAATTAACCTAGACAATGGGGTATGTGCACTGGCTCTATTGTCTTCATTGCCTAATAGTTGTAGGGCAACTGTAACATCCATGAGCATTCAGCATCAAAGAGAAAAAAACGACGACTGGGTTAATGAAAGGTCCCGCGAATATGTATGAAAAGCCTTTTGTGTCTAACAAAGTGCACTTGATGCGACGATTATTCAAACTGAAGATTGGAGGGAAGATTTTTGTCGGTCATGTTAACAAATTCCACATCATCAGAAGTCAATTGTCATCGGTGGAAATTAACCTAGACAATGGGGTATGTGCACTGGCTCTATTGTCTTCATTGCCTAATAGTTGTAGGGCAACTGTAACATCCATGAGCATCCATGAGCATCCATGACCAGTTCTTCCGGGAATACAAAACTAGTTTTGAAGGATGTGCGAGATCTGATCCTCAGAGAGGATGTTCGAAGAAGAGTCAAAAAGATTCTTTGGTTCAACTCTGAACAAAGAAGAGGCGGATACACGAAGCGAAATAATCGCAAAAGACGATAAAAATCAAGAGAGAATCAAGACAAAACAAAGGGGTCTGGTCTTACATGTTGGATTTGTGGGAAGAAAAGACACGTCAAGAATGTGAGAAAAATAGGAGCCTGAAATCAATACAACAAACACGGCAGTTTAAGAAGCCGATGATGTGCTGCTGTTGAGCATGGATGGCTCTATGGAGTCATTGATTTTAGACTCAGTTGCGTTTTTCAATTCCACTTCGAAAAAAGGTTTCTTGAACAATTATGTTGCTGGAAATTTTGGCAAAGTATATCTTGTTGATGATGAACTCGTGCAGATTATGGGGAAGGGTGATGCACGGGTTAAAACCAACAGTTGAAGTTTGCTAGTTCTAGAGAATGTAAGGTCTATCCCTGGAACTAAGAAGAAATCTTATTTTTATCCGACACCTTGATGATGCAGGTTTTAACACCACATTCACTGGTGGTGCATGAAGGATTACTAAGAGAGTTATGGTCATAGCTCGGAGGTAAAGAATGGAACCCTATACAATATGGTAGAGAATTGCATGGACATGCTTGCAATAACAAATTCTGTAGGGGATTCACAACTGTAACACTATAGGCTAGGTCACATGAGTGAGAAGGAGATGAAGGTGTTGGCAACAAAAGGAATGCTACCAAAGCTGAAGTCGGTGGAAGTTGGTATGTGTGAAGATTATATCTTCGAAAAAAAGAAAAACGTATTTTTTGCAAAAGGAAACAGAACACCAAAGGTTGGGAAGCCGGACATGGTGCACACTAATGTTTGGGGGTTTGCACCAATACTCTCTCTTGGTGAATCGCTATACTATGACATTTATCGATGACTCAACCCTGAAAGTATGGGTTTACTTTATAAAAAGAAAAATCCGATGTGTTTAACCTGTTTTAAAAGTGAAAGACCATGGTTGAGAATGAATCAGGATCAAAGCTGAAATGCTTGAGGTCTGAAAATAGGAGTGTAACAGCAAAAAATTCAAGAATTATGTGCTAACGGTGGGAGAAGACTATTTCAAGTACACCACAACAGAATGGTGTGGCAGGGACAATGAATAGGACGTTGAATGAACATGTCAGGAGTATGAAGTTGCGCTCGAGGATTATGCTAACAGTGAACAGGGCATCATATCTCAACAATAAGAGTTCATTTGTACCAATGAGAGAATGTCTATCTGATGAGCATTTGTCAGGAAAGGAGGAAAGAATCTCTCATTTACGAGTCTTTGGTTATTTGGCATATTTGCATATAGATGTCAATTCAAGGAACAAACTTGATGCTAAGTCCAAATCGTGTTTCTTTGTTGGCCTAAGGAGTTTGGTTATCGCTTCCAAAATGATAAGAACAAGATGATCATCAGAATCTAGAACATGATATTTAATGAAGGTGTCACGTACAAGGACTGTCATGCAACTGAAGTTGATGGTGGGAATAAAGAATTAAAGTTTCAAGAGCAAATGGAGCTTGAGGGTGTACCTGAGCATGTGACACTGAAACCAACGCAGCCTACTCCTCAAGTGGAGTTGAGGAGATCAACAACAGTGAGAAGATCTGTACAGGGGTATTCATCATTCTCACATTATCTGTTATTGACTGATGGTGGAGAACCAGAATATTTTCAAAAGGCAATGCAGATAAAGGGGTCGAACAAGTGGAAGTTGGCTATGAAGAAAGAGATTTCTTCATTGCATAATAACAATACTTAGAAGATGACACCTTTAATACAAGGAAATAAAGCATTGCAGAACAAATGGGTATATCGGGTCAAAAAAAATAGATGGGAGGGGGGTCGGGATTAGGTTCCCTCTGATACCATGTATGAGAATAAAAGAGAGAGATCTGAACCCCCAAGGTGTTCTCTCTAAAAGAGCCCTTGAGGTTCTTTTATAATGAATATTAAACTCCACATCAGACCTCAAGTCCGATGTGGGATACAGACTCCAACATTTTTCAATTCCTCTAGCCGTGGACGTACTTCGTCAACCTCCAACAAGCCTGGCAGCATTTTCATCTTCTTCTCAGATGCACATGATCAGCGAGGACGAGAGAAGAACGTTGATCCTCCTCTCAGCCATCAGGAAATTTTCGCTCCAAGACCGTGTTGTGGTGGCAAGATGTGAATGGCACCTGGATTTTTCTGTTCACCTCTCTACTCTTGGAGATGTGCTGCAGGGGAAGCCGATGACTACCGCAGACTTGACTATGTGTCAGCCATATTCAGACCAGAGGAAGCACTGAAGCTTGCTCTCAACAGTTGATAGCTTCTAATGGACAGGGATCTGCAATTGTAATGGTCTATGATTATGGTTTTACACCTCCACATGCAATGACGGTCCGGAAAATTCAGTTGCCCCGGAACAATATTAGAAAATTTGCCCTAAATACATTGAGAGCTACAGTAAAAAGTTCAAAATAATGCCTTTTCATTGTAAAATTTTCCCTTACTTGAGTGTTGCCCTAGCCCAGGGGCTCTTGGGGCTTGCCCCAGGGCCGGCCCTGTCCACATGTAGCGCCCCCACTGGAGGAACTTGTAGTGTCTTCTCCTAGCTCAATACTAGTTCCATCTTTGATATTGAAGATACAGCTTGGCCAGTTTGGTGTTGGCCGTGTGATGCTGGCTTGGAATATATTGTTCTGAAATTATGAAGATGAGCTGGAGTTGGGCCTAGTAACAGCAGCTACGCCAAAGGCTGAAATAGTATGTCAAACAACTAGCATAAAGGTTGTGGTTGTGGCTGTGGCTGTGGAAGCTACTCTTAGAAATTTGCAAAGAGACCACGCCTTTCCTTGGATCCATTTGAGAGATTTTGGGGAACACTCGTGGCAAACTTCCTGAATTTCATTGAGATTTCCAGCTTGAGGACAAAGTGGTTTTCAAGAGGGTGGGAATGATAGGGTGTTGGAGAGGGTAGCAGGCTAATAGGGTGCTAGAGAGGGTGGCTGACTGTGGGCAGGTGGGCTGTTGCAGCGCAGAGGAGAGGGTGCTGCTGGTGTGTGAGGGTGCTGGGGGCCTGTTGTGCCGTGGAGTGTGATTAATAAATGTCTGGGGCAGAATTGTAAATACCGTAGGAAGTAGTTAGTTGAGCTGTTGAAGTGGTTGAGAATATTAAATAGGGGCTGGTGGGGAGTGGCTGGGGATGTCTTGGATTTTTTGAAGGGATTCTGCTCGCCATAATAGGGGACACGACCTTGGCTTCGAGGGCTACCTCGGAGAGTCTTCCCCTCTTTTTTCTTCTATTTCTTCTGTAATTCCTACACTGAATAATAGAGAATTTCCGTTTACTTCTTGTTTGCACCTACGATCCTATCAAAGGGGAGGGACATAATGATATATCAACCAAAAGAGATGTCTCCACCAGTGGATAACCCTCCACCTATGATCCACCATTCCCCTCATTGTTGTCAAAGGCGCACTGCACAATAAGGCACGAAAGCCGTTTGGGGGCGCAGCACGAGGCACATGCGCACATAATTAATTATATACAGTTTTCAACAATATTTTAAATTTAAGAAAAAAAACTTAAATTCAATCAAAAAAATACAATTAAAATACATACGGATGATTTTTAACCAAAATCATAATCAAATAATCAATCCTTGAGAACCTGAAGATCCAACACATGATAAGTTGGCCCCATCACACTATCTTATGCCCACTAATGTAATTCATATGTTGGTTTAGGGTTTCTTCATTTAATCACACAATCGGCCCCCATTTATTTATGATCAGAAACATATAATAAAATAGTTTTCAATAATCATTAATTCACAACACAATAACCGCGACAAGAAGGGGGTCACGGACATAGGGGGCACAAGCCGCTTGCCTCCAGTCAGGCACAAGCCGCACCGGACATATGAGGTCGCATGTGCCGCTAGCTTTCAATCGAGAAAGAGGTCGGTGGATCCAAGTCTGACAGGGGTGGCGACCACGGTGATCGCGGTGCCAGCAGCTACGAGTGACGAGGTCGATCAGAGCGGTGTCTACGGCAGGAAGGTACCACCCCGGACTTCGCCACCCCCGATCTCCGTCAACCATCTATACCCCCCCGATCTCCGCCACTCGTCGTTGCCAATCCCACCGGCCACCGATGCGCCTTACGACACCCGGTGCTTTTAGCGCCCCTTGGATTGGTGCGCGAGGCGGGCGCCTTTGGCACGCCTTAGTGAGGTCGCACCGCCTCACCGGTATTGTGGTGCACCAGGTGTGCCTCGCCTCGCCTTACCTCACGCCAAGGCGTGCTGAGGCGCACACCTTTGACAACACTGCCTCTAATGGAACAGCAGCCACATCCCTTACAATTACAAGGGCGGTTATATCAGATGTTTCTAGAATTTCAAGAGCGAATAATGAGTGGTAATCCTCCAACTAAATTGTTAATGGGTCCAATTTCATATTACAAGACCTTAAGGTCAAGTGGAGAACACATTCGAGCATAAGATAAGGATTTTCTACCCGAACCTCCATTTTCATTCGAGTTACTCTTATTTTCTATTTAACTTAATGAAATTCTTATTTGTTCTTATGTACTCCTCATAAATTTTGTGTGAATGTTCTATATATATGTACTAATCAGAATTCTTTATTTTATAGGGAGTTACATGTTTTAAAATGATCTTTCAAAAAGTTCTTCCCAATAAACAAGTCTGTTTCAAAGAAACTTCTTTAATTCTTACCTATTTTCAAATGCACTATAATCTGTTTTAAGACAACATTATTTTTCTAAAATCACTGATTTTATTATGAAAAAAAACTTTAATTCACTTCAGGTTTTATACAAAGAATTTTCCAAAAGAACTATTCTTTTCAAAGTAAAAGAGTATTTCTATCAAGAATTACACGATGATTTTATAAGTGTATTTTCATCTATTTCGACACTCTTGTTGATTCTTATGTTTAATTGGGATTAATATTTTATGAGATCATCTATCATGTTTTATTGAATGTTTTATAATTAGTTTGACTATAAATGTGTTATCTTGAAACCATTCACCATATTACTCTGAATGGTTAATGTTATGTTTAATGATTGGGGAAAGTGATTTACATATAAATGTATATGTTGTTTATGTTTCACATCTTTCATATGAGAAATGCATTGGACTTAGTAAGTGTCTGATGAGGCCCGTTATAGCCCCTCAGTGCATCGGTAGGTCTCATGAGACAAACTAGTTTGGGTTTTTACCCGTTTATGTATAGTTTTGGCGCAAGGCCTTGACGGAATGATTATGATGTCCCGCATTATGCATTCCCTCGTTATGAAACAAGTGTTAGTACATGTGATTATTCGACTAGTAAAATATTCATATTTATGTTTTATTATGGCATTATTCATTCAGCTTTTATTTCTGTCATATTATGCTCAAGTAAATGTTTAAAGGCATGTGTTTTTAGTTTCTCACAATGCCTAGTATTTATGTTTATGATTACTGTCAATGTATTACTCACCCTTACTGAGCATCTAAGCTCACCCCTTTCTTATATTTTATTATTCCTCAAGACGCGAAAAAGTATATTATGAATGACTTGCAAGGATAATCTAGAAATTGTGGATGATTCCAATGAAATTTATATGTTGTATTTCATTCCAAGTTGTAATGATGAACTTATGTATGTATCTTGTTTTTCAAAACTACTAAACTATTCCATCTTTCGGGATGTGTCTTCCATTTTAATATGCTAATGTAATAAAATACGGCACCGACTCTGGGCAACTGGAGCTGGTTCATTACATATGGTACAACGGTGGTTTCATATATGAATTTAACGATTTATTACATGATGACGCTGTTAAAAATTATCACAATTTTTCAAGATGTTGAAGTACAGGGAATTGCAATTTTCAAGCTCAAACCTTTCAATCCTAAAGCAATCCACCAACATAAGAGAGGGAAAATGCACATGGAAGAAGATTTGATCAATTACCAATAAATGAAGTACCAAAGGAAAAAGAGGCAATAATATAACGCAAGAAAAAATGCTTCAATCTAATCTTTTATGCCATTTCCATTTGAAAACTGACATAATCATATCATTTGTACCTCTCTCGGCTTAACTTAAACATTAAGAGCAAAGTTTGGATTAAGTGTGGACAGCCCATGGAAAAATAAATTGAACTTTTGTTTGGAATCGTTAATTTAGAAGACATGGCTAATTCAGAATATTTTTGTGTCCTGTAAGAACTGAAAAATCATGAGAATAATTTAGAGCATGATAAAAGTGATTATTTTGGAAGAAACACACACTCCTTTGATTGATGAACCATGAATTAAGGTAAGAATTGCTAAGTAATTTGGACTTAAGATGAAACAAATTAAGCTTCAATTCAACCTTAAAATACATGTGTTAGGAAAAATAATTGCGTAAGTGTTAAAAAACGATGGGAGAACCTTGAAATGACCTATAACTAGCAAATTTTCTCACTTCATGTGTGACTATAACAAACAGTCGCAGGAAGTGATTAACGATGAGAATAAAGATGCTAGTTTTGGTTTGGCTTCTAAGGATGAATGTGCAATGCTACCATCACAAAACCCCGATGAAATAAAATAAGAAATGAAGAAAAATATAAAAAAAGTAAAACTTGTTCTTTAGTGCAAATTAAAAAAAAATCAAAACAAATTTGGGTTCTAATGAATGATAGGAAAAACATTATTAAAATCAATAGTTAAGGATGAAATTGCACAATTATCTTGGTTACTTGGTAATTAAAAATTTGAAGCAATTTATGTAACTTAGAAAAATTTTACTTATAAATCTATGTTTACTTTCATGATTGGGTACATTTTCTCCAACCAAATTGTGCTTCCTTTTTTACCATTGTTGAGAGTGTTTGCTTGGGGATAATCAAAAGATTCGACTATGGGAGGATTTTATAATCATAATTTGTGTATGATTTTTATGATGAATTTGAATGCAAATAGAGCTTTATACTGCCTGATTTTACCTGTTTTTAATATTATATTTTTTGAGACAGTTTGGAGCTATTCTTGAATTCAAAAGAAGTTCGAATAAAGAATGATGAATGGGTCGACAAAGCACAACAGTGGTTATTAACACGAAGTTCCAAGAATTTTTAGAGGAATCAATGGAAATCCAAAGAAAGACAAAGTATTTGTACCAAGAATGGATTAAAACCCCAAATCCAAGAGTTTCACTACATGTATGAACCAAGTCTTATGATGTTGAGTAAGTCATGGTTTTCAGAAGTCAAAAATGAAGCGGGCGATAACGTTTTGAAAATCACGAATCCCAGGAGATGTCGTTTTGCAGATTTATGTAACCACCGCTAGGTAAAGTCACCATGACATGGTGCAAGCTGTTTCGGGAGATATAGATTTAAACTAAACTGACCAAGGCATTTAACACAACAGTGTTTCATATCCTCAGTTGTTTTGAAGTAAAAGTGAAGGAGATAAGTCATTGTCGCGCCGTGGTTAAAAGTGTTAGGAATACATGGAGCTGTCAGGTGTGGGCTGTACTTGGGATATTGTGCTACCAGCTGTTGACAGCTGTTATTGGTTGGGTTGTTTGTTAGTGGGTTAAGGGCTGATGACAGCTGGAAATAGGTTGTTAGAGTTTGTTAGTTGGTTAGAGGGCAATATTGTATTTTGTAATTATGTTGCCAGTTGTGGCAGTGGGCTGGAGGGGTATTAAAGTGGCAGCAGGGGGTTGGGATAAGACACAAATTGATATCTGGGAGTTTTCCGCAGCAGGTTGTTGTGCGGGCTGGTGCGTTGGGACGTTCCAATAGGGAATCTGTGGAGTGGTCTTCCACAAGTTCCTCACTCTCTTCCCCTATTTTCTCCTTCCTCCACTCCTATATTCTTCTCTCCCGTTCTGCATTTGTATTTCTACTGCATATATACTGTGGATTCGGCAATATAATTTTGTTTCACTTCCCGTTCTCTCCCTCTCTCATTTTTTTACATAACAAATTGGCGACTCCGCTAGGGAATTGTCGTATGAGAGTGGGAAACGCAACAGGAGGGGAGCCGAACACACCAGTTGGACAATCGCCATTGGAGGAAACGCTCTCGCTGGAGGAAAGGCGTCGCAGGAGCAGGACGAACGTTTTGTTGGAGCTCGCCTAAAGTCGAACGGTTGATGTAGCAAGCTGTTAGTTGAGAGCGATCGAGGAGGAGAAGCTGAGGCGCGATTGTGAAGAGTGAGCCGAACGCTGTTGTGGATCTGCCATCGCTACAGCGAGGCTTGGACGCCTGTTGCAGCGAAGACGCATACGTTGGTCGTCTTTGGATTTTTCGAACAGTGCTGGAGGGATTGTTGTTGCAGCACAGGTCGGGTGTTGGAAGGAAGCCGTATACAGTTAGTGGTAGCTGTGTGAAACGCGCAGGGGAGCAGGCACGGGGGAAAATCAAGGTGTTGTGCGAGTTTCGATCGCAGGAAGTTGGCACGCCAGTGAGCCTTGCGTCGTAGGGGAAGAAACATACGCAGTACACTGCGAAATTTTCCATTGCAGCAAAAAAAAAAGGCAGATAAGAGTTGTTGTTCGTTGGAAGGAAGAATGACAACAAGAGTTCAGATGACTCCAGGGAGGATCCATGTAGCCGGATCGCTAAAATGGAGGCTTACTTCGAATTCAATCGAATGTCGGAAGATATGAAGGTTCATTGGGCGCAGTTGTGGATGGAGTATTCAGTTTTGTATTGGTTCTTGCCATGGTTGAAAGAAAAGCCTGGTTCAGGGTGGGAGAAGCTGAAACCAGCACTTTTCGAAAGATATTTGGGCAGCAGGGAGCAGCAGCGAACAAAGGGAAGAAACAGGGCCGAATGAACTTCCAGGTGCACAGGAGTGGCAGGGAATGGAGGAAGACGCCACACAAACTTCTCCCTACGACAGGGAGACTTGCTCCACTTTTCCTAGTTCGGGGTTAAAAAATTTAAGCATATCTGAAGATGAATTTGCAAAAGCAGATGAGTATTCTGTTATTGGTGTTGAGCATGTGGTTCCATAAATGCTAATTGTTGGAACTGCTAAGGCAACTGTTGTAGATGTCGGAAGGGAGGTCGTTAATGAGCTAAGAACTCCCTCCGATGTTGTTCAAATTGGCTGCGAGGAAAGTGCAGGGGGTGCCTGCAGTCTTAGAGAGGGGGTGTTGCAAAGGAACCTATTCAAGCGACACCAAGTTCACTTCCTCAAGCCATGAAAATTCAAGTAGAGCAGCCTTCGGTGTTTTTAGTGGAGGATATTAGCTACAACAAGGGCGCCTTTGCACCTAGGATGCCTAGGAAATGTGGCCTACCTGCAAGTTTGGTTTCCAACACGCACATCCGTTGTAAACATACCTTGTACATGGCATCAACTTCTTCCTGTTCCAGCTCAAAGATAAGGAAAACAACATTGTCCGGAGTGCGGACGTTCCCTTTAAGATGTCGGCATTTTTCCAACATGTAAAGCCTTATGGATCTGTTGGTTGTACTCTGGTTTCCTTTGGGAATTGTGTTATAGTGGAGAAGAAGGGTTGGACATGCAGGAGTCGAGTTTGGTGTTGGATGGCATTCATGCGGAGTGTTCAAAAGAGGACTCAAAATTCTAGAGGTGTTAACAGGGATGTAATAATTGTTTAAAAGGTTGTCCCTACAACATCAAAGATTTTTCAGGGACTTTGTACAGGATTTGTTGCGCAAGGTGGTGATTTTTCTGAACAAACCGGTTCTGGTGGTGTTAGCATTTATAGAGGAAAGTTTTAAGTGAGCACCTTACACTGGATCATTGTTGATGCTCGCATACTGAAGGCAGTTGCTATTGAACATTCAAAAGATGTTGATTCAGCTGTAGAATCCATTCTATTGGAGGTGCTTCCTTTAATGTCCAAGCAATTTGATGGCCAGATTCATTCCATTGACTACAAGGGCCCTCGAAGTCCAAAACCCAGAAAGTCAAAATTTATGGTGGAGTGTTCGTCTACAAATTCAATGGTTGTTGAAGAAATTGTTGTTGGTCCCTCTTCCAGTCGGGGACTGCAGTTGGTATGGATGCTGCTATTGTTGATCATATTACCAATGACTTGCGTGGGGATTCTGCCTTGTTAGATGGGGATTCAGTGGGTTTTTCAATTTCAAATTTTTACAAGGCAAATGATAGCCATGATCATGTGTGTGGAAAAGCTTGTAGTGGGGCTGGTGAGGATTCACAGTCTTGTCAATCCAACATTGTCAAAACTGCACCCAAACAGACCTATGTAGGATCTCCACTCTCTATCGTGCTGGGAAATTTTGAAGGCAATATCAACTTGAATAATTTGTGTGTTGTTGTCTCAAAGGAGTCAATGACTGTGAATCATGGACACAACGATACAGGGCAAATCCCTTCAGATATAATTCCAGCGAAGCTAGATATTTCACAAACAGCTCAGTTTTCACAGGCTGTAAAGAATTCTCCTAACGGTATCCATCAATTGGTTTCACATGTTTTACCACAAACTGAATCAATTCTTAGTAAGCCTAGGCAGCAGCCTGAAGGATTAGTGGCTGGATCATTAGATTCGTTGACTATGCTATTGAAAGATGCTCTTGATGAAGTAGTGAAAGCTGTATTTGATGTTTGTTTAAATCTGGTTACCCAAATAGTCCTTCAATGTGATGATCATAGTGAAATGCAAAATGCAACAGAATGTTTTTCTAGATTCATCTCTATTGGGAAAACAGAAGTTTTGGTGTGGGGTGGTGATGCTAGATTTACAATGAGAAACTTGCTTAATTCAACATTGAGGCTTCTAGATTCTGATTTGGAGAGCTCCGCATCCCTTTTCGTTGGAAGCTTAATTCTACAACTTATTTTGCACCTTCCATCTCAAGTGGTGGAGCATCTTCGAGACCTCATTGATGCTGTTTTTTGTACCGGTACCAGCGAAGCTCCAACCTTGCTTGGGGCAGCTAAAAAAGGGGAAGGCTACTCTATTTCTGGCGTGACCGAGGCTTCAGAATCCTAGAATTTCAATGGAAAATTATTCCGGAAAAGTTATCCACTTACAAAGGTTGCTCTAGTTTGCTCAAGTGTGTCGCCGACTTCCGATGAAGATGCAATGATGTTGAGGCCTCCACCCAAGCCGCCACCGGGTGCTGTTGTTCCAATGAACAGCCGAGCAAAGGTTGAGTTGTTCCACCTTGAGGACAAGGTGGTTTTTAGGTAGAAGGGAATTGTTAGGAATATAGCCAGGTGTAAGTTGTACTTGGGATATTGTGCTACCAGATGTTGACAGTTGTTATTGGTTGGGTTGTTTGTTAGTGGGTTAAGGGCTGGTGACAGCTGAAAATAGGCTGTTACAGTTTGTTAGTTGGTTAGGGGGTAATATTGTATTTTGTAATTACGTCGCCAGTTGTGGAAGTGGGCTGGTGGGGTATTAAAGCGGCAGCAGGGGGTTGGGATAAGACAAAAATTGATATCTGGGAGTTTTTCCCAGCATGTTGTGTGGGCTGGTGTGTTGGGACGTTCCAGTAGGGAATCAGTGGAGTCGTCTACCACAGGTTCTTCACTCTCTTCTCCTATTTTCTCCTTCCTCCACTCCTATAATCTTCTCTCCCGTCCTGCTTCTGTATTTCTGTTGTATTTATGCTGCATATATACTATGGATTCGGCAATATAATTATGTTTCACTTCCCATCCTCTCCCTCTCTCATTTTTTACATAACAAAAAGGCCACAGCATAGTTTGCTAGGTTTTATAATTTTTATTGATTTTTAGTTTAGAGAGAATTTTAATTAGTTTTTGACTTCCAGAGAGTTCTGGACAGGGTTTGACATTGATCTAGGTTTGGGATTTGACTTTTTACTCATTTTTCCATTTTAGAGATTTTCTTTCTTTAAATTAGTTCATTTATTATTCGATTGAAGTAAGTTTTTTTCTCATTTCTATTTTGTTTAATGCATTATTTATCATTCATAATTGAAATTAGATTAGTCGTGAGTGGCAAGTTCTAAAAGGGAAGAGAATTAGGAGTTAATGATGCGTGCATAATTAAATTAGGGGTAACATGACAGTATCATGCTGACAATCACTGTTTTATTCTATTAGTTATTAGATCTTTGATCAAATGTATTTAATAAGAAAATTAAAGATGGTAGAGTGGATGGATCATGAGTGTTTTTTATTCATCTTTTTCTTTATAAGATTTTAGCTTAATGCACTTTAAATTATATTAATTCTTTTGATCATGGGAGTTGGAATGTTAAGGGTAATATTGGTTGAGGTTGATCATGTGGATCTGATTAATTTTAAAATCTTGCAACTATTATATTCAATAAAGTGCTTAAGTGGATGGGATTTATAAATTTGTAAAAAAAAAACATCTTTTGAAACAATTTTTATTAACTTTGTTTTCTTAAAAAGAGTTAAATTTTGTTTGTGTTTTCATAGGATTAAAAATTACAATCGTAACACCGTTGTGAAAGATTTAACAGTCACTGTCAGGAAGTGTTTAGGATTCATGTGTTTCCCATGAGATCTACATTGCACTACGCTTTACTATGCTTCAGTAGTTGAATGTGGGAAAGTTAAAATATGAATTCTAAAATCAAAGTGGTTGTGTGGTTTAAAGAGATTGTCCAGCCCTGACATGTTTCAACACTCCAAACAAGAAACTGGGACAAAAATGATACAACTTGGATACTAACACAATTGATTAAAATATGAGATATATTAAAAAATATTAAAGGATGCAAAACACACACACATATATATGTGCCCAACAACATATAAGATAATAACCTCCCCAACATTAACCTTATTGACGCTTCTTAAGGGAATAGGCTTACAACATTACATAATCCATAAATACCTCCCCAACAGTTTTCCCTGTAATTTCAGATGGCAATTTTGGAACAGGGGGGCCAGTTGTGCCAACAGCAGAAGTTGTTGTCCTGTAGCCATTGTAAATGAAAAAGAACATCAACTTTCTTAGCTCCAACAGTTATTGTAGAGTATATATATATATATACATTGAGACGCTGATAGTTAAGTTGTACAGCTCGAGTTACATGGATTGCATGAATTATGAGGACAAGGCTTCATCTAAATTGTTTGTTGGGTTTACAGGATAAATCTCCTCCAACGAATTCTGGTAAAGTAAAATATTATAAATAACTGTAGAAAAAATAGCCACTGCTAATGTAAAACACTAGGATATTTACTACGACATTAAGGAGGAATTTTAAATACAAAGTAGAGTTTCCAAAACGGTTATGCATACCCAGAGGAGGATGTTGAAGTAGCAACGGCACCGCCACCACCAAAACTACCAAGAGTAACAGAACTTGAAACAGGTGTAGAAGTTGAAGCATGGAAGCCTACATGAGAGATTGATAACAAAATTAAGTAAAAATGTTGAGAAAAAGAGAGAGGGTATTACACATTGAGAATACAACATGGGACCTGCAAAATTCTATAAGAATGTACGTAAAATAGAGGTATCCCTAGCCTAAAAATATGTAGTTTACACGCAAATACGAGAAAAGCACACCAAAAACTTCCCATGAAGCACTTCAATACACAATTCAGCAGGTTCTATTGAATCAAATAACAGAAAGGGCATCACCATATGCCAGAAAAAAACATAGATATCAAAACATATCATCTACTAATTACTACCGAAAGATCTAGATTCTATGGTAATTAATTTTGAAAATTCTTTTTGCTGTTATTTTTCAATAATAATCAACCAAGGGGCCATCTGATCACAACAAAAAACCAAAACATTCAAAAAGCAACACATTGGAACGCTACCTGCAGTGATTATCTTTGTTTATGCTAGACCCACCAATAGAGCTTCCCACCCTAGCATTGACATATCACAACATCAAGAATCTATATTTAATGGTGATATTTATTTAACAGCTAGACCCAACTATGCATGGAAACCTGTAACTTCCTCCAGAAAAAAAAAGAGAAATTTCATGGTTAGTTTGAGGGATGCTTACATAGTTTTCTATAAAGTGTTAGTTTGAGGGATGGTTACATAGTTTTCTATCTCATTTACTGATTTGGGAAATATTGAAAATTCGTATACTTGTAATTTCAATAGGGATTCTTGTGGATTACTAAGGCAAGTTAATTATGTATTGTTTCACCATCCACCTTCTTTCTCTGGATGGCTTATGTTCATATTATCCCATTTACAAGGTTGCATTTGGTTCATGAAAACTTTTTTTTATTTCCATTTTTTAAAATATGTTAGCAAGTGTTTTGGAGGGTTGGGGGGACAAGAAAGTAAATAGGTCCCTCTCAGAGCATTTTCATTTTCATGGAAAAAAAGAAATCACTTTTTCACAAGAATCTCTTATTTTCATTTTCATTTTCATTTTATAAAAAAACATTTTCTATTTGCAATGAACAGACATGTTTTCTAAAAACATTTTTGAAAAATAAAAAACAAAAAATAATTTCATGAATTAAAAACCCCTAAATAACTAGAAAAAAAGGAACTTCGAATTGGGTCTTTGCAATCCTAAAAACCTGAGATTCATTCATTCGTGATCCAATAATCTGACCAAAAAAAATAATAGATGACACAATTGTATGCCTCATTGAACCATCATTTAAAAGAGAAGAGTCAAAGGATGATTGCATGAACTAAGTTGTTAAAGCGTGACAGGAGTTGTTATGATAAAACAAAAAACTAAATAATAAAGAATAAGATGCCCCAAAAACAATAGACAGTGTACTCCCCAAGTAAAATAAATGGACTTGCCTCATTCAATACGATGCAGCATAAGGTAAAAGTGATTGAAAACAATTCAATCATCGGCCAATTTGCTTGATTAAATAGGGGACTTGTTTAGCCCACATTCAATGATGGAATACTTCTAAGATACAAAAGATCCTAGCTATGAACTATTTGAAACGAAAGATCCTAGTTATGAACTATTTGAAATAAAATATACTAGCATTCTGCCACCTTAAAAAAATGATAATAACACTTAACCAAAGGGATTATAAAGACATAATGAATAAAAGAAAACGAAAAATGGCATATGAAAAACACTCCATCCTAATCAATAAAAGTTTTCAAGTCATAAGACAGCTTCATCACCATTATATCTGAGAGAACATTTTTCAAAACCAAAACATGAGAGTGGACACACACTAGGACAATATGATTTATCATTTTATCCTACATAACCATGTCGAGTGTCTTATGTTAAATAAATCATTCGATAATTAATTTTCCAATTTTTTTGCAACGCTTCAATTGGTGAATGTAATTAGAGGATGATGACACATACTGCTCATTCCAATCGCTAATATCCCATGCATTTTTATATAAAACAAGAAACAATGGACAGCACAAAACTCAACGATTTTTTTTTATTTTTATTTTTTTTTTGCAAACTTCCACAACCCTGAGAAGCTGTCATTGTCATTGGAGAATAATAACAAATAACAGCCAGTGTAACAGATCTAGAAGTGTTGAATCGAATATAGCCTTCAATAATTCTCAAAAATGATGATCAGCGCGATAAAAAGAAATAAGAAACGCACCAGGTGCAAGTGCAGAAGTTGATGTTTGCGGTTGAGATGATGAAGGCTTGGTTGACAATGAGAAACTAGGAAAGGAAGCACCCGTTGCTGAAGCGGTAGTTACACCGGGGATCCCAAAAGCAGAACTAGACTTAGTAGTGGCAGCCGAAGATGAAGAGCTCACGCTAAAGGCAGGAAATGGTGATGTTGTCGCGACAGATGAAGAGGGGGTTGTCCTGGCAGCAGGGGCTGTCTGGGCAGCTGAGGTCGGCGCACTTGTGGGGGTATTGATAGTTGACAACGACTGAGCCGAAGAAGAAACGAAGAATGACGGAGGCTTTGGGGCAGCCGCACCTGAGGCCGTAGCACCTGAGCCAGCACCAATAGTGGTAGATGCTGCACTGCCAGTGGCGAAATTGCCTTGAAAAGGTAATGATGTTGGAGGCGCAAATGAAAAGCTCGTGCTTGAAGATGGAGATGTAACAGAAGAAGACGAAGAGGAGGAAGTCCCCTTCGAAAATAATGCACCAGTCGGCAATGAAAATGCAGCGGCTGATGTGGAAAATGAGGAGGAAGAGGGCGTGGACGCGGCACCGGTACTGCCAGTGGAGGCTGCAGGAGGAATAGTAGAAGAGCCAGAAATGGCAGTAGAAAACGATGATCCAAAAAATGAAGAACCAGAAAAGGCAGGGGAAACGGCTGTCGAAGCACCGGACAAAGATGAACCGAAAAGGAACGAACTGCCAGAGGTCGCGGAACCTGAGGAAGCCGAGCTGGCAAGCCCCGATGAAGAAGCCGACGAAGAAGTCCCGAACAGAGGTGGAGTGAAACCAGCTGAGGTCTGCGCAGAAGACCCTAACTTCAACGAGGATAAAGGCGTAGAGGGCTCTGAAGAAGACGGCGTGGCAGATGAAGAGGAAGGGGGAGGAAAGCCAAACGGCGACGATGCGGTGGCAACGTTGGAGGATGAAGAAGATGTGGATGATGGAAATGAAAAGGATAAGAGAGGGGACGATGAGGACTGGGAAAGTGAGGAGAAAGGGGATGAAGCGGAGCTAGGGTTCGAAGATGGAAATAAGGACAGCGTCGAGGATGAGGAAGCAAAATTCGTAGCGAAGGAGCTAGGGTTTACAGATGAAAAGGACGGCGCCGTGGAAAATGAAGAAGAGGGGAAAGCCGCAGGAAATGACGCCGCGGCGGAGGACGATGAGGAAGCCGACGATGATAAGAATATAGGAAAGGGAGAGGATGTTGGGGTGGGGGCGGGGGTGGGGGTGGAGAAGATAGGTGAAGCGGCGGAAGATGATGATGGCGTGAGGTTCGCGAAGGAGAAAGGAGAAGACTGCGAAGGAGAAAAAAAAGATGAGAAGAGAGGGGATGAGGATGAAGCGGGTGAAGAAGAGGGGTTTGTGGATGTTGAGAAGCCTGTGGATGCCGCCATCTTCTCTCTCTCACTCGCACTCCCCGCTGCCTTGCCTTCCCGGTAGTGGAGGAGACGACCAGTTCTGGCCGTTCTGCGAATATTTTGAAATGGAGCCGCTTTTTTCATGAAACCAGTACTTCGCCAAAGGGACTATTGAGTTGGTGTTCCGCGACTTCATTCAAGAAAAAAATTGGAATGTAAATAAGTCTAATGTAATGTTGCTCGTCCCATCACGTACTGACACTGGCGGTTTATATACATTTTCCGTGTTAGGATGGGGTGGTAAGTATAGAGAGAGGATTGAAACGTGGTTGCGAGAATCAAGTACTCAGGTCAACGATTTATCTACATTTTTTTTGTTGTGTCGTGTACTGGTTTCACGATCGTACCCAATTTTTTCTAATGTAACGTTGACAAGAAAAATATGATAATATCAATATGAATAATTATGTGTATGAAATAACTTGATATCTATTTAGTGGATATAGGTTGTCTAAAAAAGAATTATTCAAGAAAAATATTGAATTTTTAGTAGTCCATGATATAAAAAAAAGTTATCACATATCATTTGTTGAAAATAGTTTGATTGCAAATTGAAATATAAGGGGCCGATTATGAAGAATAACTTAGGTAAATATGAACGAAATTTCAATATGATATCAAATATAAGTATTAGCTAAATTGAATATGCCAATAAGATTTTCTATAAATTGGATCTTGTATTTTAAAAAAATGGATGATTACAGTGTGAGAGTATTATAATATGTAAAAAAAATATTATTCTCATCTTTTTATTTGTGATTAGATGAATCGTACTTCATTAATAAAAAGGAGAATTTGAAGACATTCCCCTTTTTCGGGAAACATGAATTCAAATTGAAGTGATGTAAGCAGTTATTGGTAAATAATGTCAAACGAAGCCTTAGCAATGCACACTATAATCAACCGTTTTTCAATGGATTAAACTAAAATAAAGTCCATACATCGTATATAATAGGGATTAAAAGCTTCAAATACAGTGTATCAATTTAGAATCATGTAACAATAAATGATATCAAGTGCACACATTAAACAACATGTCAAAGTGTTGTTGTAACACCCCAGGTAAATAAAGAATATGACATTTTCTTATTTATCCAAATTTGTGAATAAAATATTAATATGACTTTAAAGGGGATGCTATGCTCGATGGTGTACCCAACACGCAACAACGAGTTTCTTGGGAATCTTACGTTGCACTCTAATAATAAAATAATATTATTTTAAATGGTAGTTAACACATAGTCGTTGTATTGGAGGGAAATGATAGAAATAACTAAAATATGATTATATATGTTTTTTAAATGTTGTTACTTTTATCTAATAAAAGATAAAGGCTTAAAATACGGAAAGAATTCAATTTTAGGCATATATGCCCTAATTTTCACTAAAGGTTCACTTATCGCATTTTGATGGCGAACCGTCATTAAATATAGTTTTGTTCACTCATATACATTCTTTTGGACCAAATAAAACTTCTCTTTATAAGTGGGACATCAAAATTTACTTTGTGTAAATTTTTGGTATCTTTCCGATAAAGTTCATTTTTTTAATGAATAGTGTAAAATGTTGTATTTTAATTCAAAACCTCTTTTTAATCTAATTTATTTATATGATTAGATTATCTTTTGAATTGGTTTTAAAGTGAAATTATAAAATATTTTTACCATTAAATCCAATAGTGGTCGTTGGAATTAATTTCACTTTGAAATCGGACTTAAACTAGTGTCAATCTTTTGATACTTATTGTTTCATAAAAACACGCTATTTGTCATGACAACGGGAATTAATTATTAAATTAATTAATGTGACTTATATGTTTTGAATTTTTTAAAATAGACTTCGTTTTTGAATTCGTAATATCAAATATAGCTTAGGGTGATTTTTTGGTAATTTTCTGAAAAACTTCAATTTTTGATGAATAGTGAAACCACTAAGTGGTACTTATAAAAACTGATTTTCCGTTTAAATGAAATTTTGCCACCTTTGTGTTTTGAATTTCAAAAATCCGACATAAATGGTTGTTATTAAGAAGTAAAATGTGGTTCAATGGGATTAAAATAATTTTTTGGTGAATAGTAACTTATTAAGTTTTTAATCGCGATTAGAGGTAATTAGTATAGTTTAAGGTAAAAATAATGTTTTAATAATATTAAATGAACTTGACACATGTTCTAACCTCATTGGAAGTGTCATGGCCGACCAAGACAACCCATGGGTCAACTTGGGGACCCCATGGAGCCACTTTGGTTGGAAAATGACATAAATATCTTTTTATTTAATGTTAAAGTAAAAATAACACAAACATGACATGTTTTACTAAAACAATTGTTACATGGGGTTATACAATTCAGATTTTTGATTATAAATAGTCATTGGAAAGATAAAAAGATTTCCTACATCATAGTATTTTTTTTTAATTTTTAGACACCAAATAAATTAAATTATTTATGACATCATGATGATGCAGCGATGACCTCATTATTTAACGATTTAAATAAAATGGAAAGATAATGTAAAATCTAAGACCTACACATGTCCAAAACCAATTGCATGGGTGGATTTCGAAACCTTATCACCTTATCCTTGAATTATATCAATGCGGGACCCTTTAAATCCGAAACTCATTTTCAAATAAAGTAATATTTCTTTACTTTCCCAAAAGTACCCATCCTCTCCTCTTATAAAAGGCCCCCACCTCTACCTCATTACCCACACTCCCAAAGCCTTTGGCTCGGCCAAACCCTGCCCATTTACTCTCTCCACATCCATCTCCTCATCCTAGAGGATTCCATTTGGGAATAATCCTTTCAAAGGAAGCCGTTAGGCTCAAATCAAAAGGAGTTACACTTTTAAAGGTAATTCATTCTCTCATGTTCATTTGTTTTATTTTTGCTTCTCCAACCCCCTAAAATCTTTTTATTTACTTCTTTTGTAACAACACCAGTATCATCAATATACTAGGATGTTGTTGTAAGATTTATTCGAGCTACACTCTCACACAACTACATCAAATGGTTAAAGAACATACGGTTTCCGTGGATGGCGAAATTCTGCCTCCCGAAACGATGATTGTTCAATACTCATTTAACACCTTCAAAGGTGGCCATTATGATGTCACTATATTTATATATGATATATAATATGTTTATGTTTTACTTTAGCTTCTATATTTTTCATTTGTGGCTTACCTTTATGGCTTCCATTATGGGTATACGCGATATCTTCATTTAAGGAAGTGCGGACTACCGCCCCCTCAGAGTGATTTGATTCGTTATTACCATATATGGTACGTATAAAGGGTATATTTAATGATATTATATATGATACCATACTGGAATTAAAATACTATTATGTATCATTATGTTTTAATTCCATTAAATATGAAATAGAAATGGAAGTAGCGTTCATGCGTACGTACGGCTTACCGTCTCCATGAACGGTACATTTCATTTCTTATCTCAAAATGTTATGTAATATTATAAGTACATATATATAATGGATATATATGTAATATATTACATCAAAATTATGGATATCATTCTGGAATTATAACGTATATATATCTCTCTCATTTTGTTTTAATTCCATTAATATGACAAAGAAATGAAAGTAGCGTTCATGCGTACGCACGGCTTACCGTCTCCATGAACGGTGCATTTCATTTCTTACCTCAAAATGATTATGTGATATTATAAATACATGTATATTATAGATATATATGATATATATGATATCCAAATCAGGAATGTCATTCTGGATATAAAGAACCTTTGACCACACGAACAACATGTAATTGTAAGAAGTCCACTTTCGACTTAAGAACCAAATATCGACAAAACAAACATTATTAACTTAAATGATTACATAATGTTTATAACATGTAAATAATTGATATAAAAGGAATAATGAACTTGGAAAAGGTTCTTAAGCAAGTAGAAATTAACTCAAGTTTATTATTCAGGATGTTAAAGAACGATCGAGTCAAGTCGGACCCAAGGTAAGGGATCCTACTCCTCTATTTCTTTTTAAGTACACTCTTTTATGTCATTCCTTTTAAAGCTTGTCTTTATTGTTATTGGGATATTCTTTTATATTAATCTTACTGTAATTTTTATGTTCATGTGATGAAAGACCCTATTCTCTCTCATCAATCCATTTTGGAAGTTTTGAGTGGCGCCGATAGGCTGCCGAATTTTCGTAAGAGATCTAACCTCTCTCATTCTTTTAAAGTACTCTCCTTTATGTCACTTATTTTAAGCTCCTATTTGTTATGTTGGGGGATGTTATTTTATATTCCTCTTTCTATGAACATTATGTTGATGTGATGAGAGACCCTATTTCCTCTCATCAATCCATTTTGGAAGTTTTAAGTGGCGTCGTTAGGCTGCCGAGTTTTCGTAAGAGATTTTTCATCTCACTTTTATTCCCGTGAGATTTATGCTACATTTGCCACAATTTCCATTGAGTGGTTTATGTACTGCCCACTATTACACTCCTTTTGTAATATAATTCCATTTATGGGTATTTACATATTCATTGTATGACACTTCTTCAATGGGGTGTACTTTTCGAAAGTTACCCAAGTCGGTAAGGGAACCTTTCACCCTCCTCTTTTTAAAAGACTTCTTTTGTTGGGTATTTTAATTTACATATTGTTATGTTGGGATATGTTCTCATATATCCTTATTGATGTAAATTTTATGTCCAAGTGATGAGATACCCTTTTTTTTATCTCTCATCAACTCATTTTGATGTGACGCCGTTAGGCTGTCAAGGGAACTTCTTAACCCAATTTAGATTTCTTTGGGTTCAACATGTTGTTATTGAATATGTCATCCTTTGAATATGTGTGAATTACCTTTGATTATTTTACACTTAATATCCACTTATATTTGGTGTATTCGTTTGTCACACATAATTATGTAATTGATTTATCCTTAAACCAAGGATACCGTCTTTGTAAGGGACTTCGTCTCAATCTCCTTTCATTGAGGCATATTTCGTTTTATACACAACTTTCTTTTATATGGTGTATAAACCCCTTTGACTTTTACTTTTATACAAAAGGAATCTTTTTCTACGAAGCGTTTTACTAAACGACAAAAAGGAATATTTTTTTAACGTTTGCGGTGACAACGACCTTTTCCGCCGCCGCGAGTATTATTTGGTCTTTGGCTTCCTCAACAAGCCGTTATGTTTTTAAAATGAAATAAATACCATATACTCTTTTATGTATTTTGGTATTGAAAATGGTTTTGATAAAGGATTCTATTATGATATATTGTGATTGAAATGTGGAAATGTTATCATTCCTTTATATTGGTTTTATGTTTTATGATTTTATATTGGTACTTGAACATTTGACGGGTGGTTACGTGATAAACCATATGACGGGTGGTGCCGTGAATACCAGGACGGGTGGTTACGTTATAACCTCCAATGCATTGGGTATGAAAGTCGGGCGTATGACTATTCCATTAAGTATGTATAGAAATTGGTCGTATGGCTATTCCATTAAGTGATATGTGTGGAAGTCGACCGTATGGTTATTCCACTTAAGTATGTTTATGTCCCAAGTTACCTTTATATATGTTATGTGTTCTTTATATGGGTTTTATGGTAATCCTTTGGTTACAAAAAGGTAAGTAATGATACTTTATTCAGTGAAGAGTTTTTACTAATTCATGAAGGTGAAGGTATTACTTTGATAGAGTTTACAAGGTTTATTTGTTGTTTTGAAAAACTAACAGTTTTCATTCTTTGTGTATCCCTTACTGAGCTTTTTATGCTCATCCCAAGTTTTTGAAATGTTTTTCACAGGACTTAGCGTGGAATAGGGTCAAGGATGGGATCAAGGGAAAGTCATGCTACCTAAAACATGGAACTATACATGTTTCTTTTTAAGAGTTTTTATTTTATGGAAATTTAGTAAAAGCGACTACTTTGTAATCTTTTGAGATGTAATAGTTATGTCCTAATTCTCTAAAACTCTAAACCTGAAAAGATCCTCAATGTGAATTACTCATTTAATTCAATATTAAGTAAGGTTTAAGGCTGGGGACTTATAGTTGTTGTTTACCAACATTGGTAAATTGATGACATTGGATTTGGCATATCCATTAAAGTTCTCTGTAGCCTGCTACTGTGAGCATGCTTTTAAAAAAATATAATATGGAAATATAATCAAATTTTATCGAATATAAAAAACCGAAACAATACAGCTAATAAACATTTTTTTGTTTATAATTGATGAGTGTTTTTTACTATAAGTGTATTAAAAAACGACATAACATATATCAAATAAATACAATCCAATTATTATATATATTCAACATGTTACAATTAATTTAATTTTATAACATTTGATAACAAAACTGGTTACAATAGTAAGTGATACCAATAATGTCATACAGAGCCTTCAAAATGTAGTATGAATATAAGGGTTTAATTTTAAAATAATGACTATGCATTAATTTGTTACATTACTTTGTGCACAAAGAAGTCAATGGCCATACAAAAACATGATGAATAACTAATAAACAATACTAAAATAATTGTATAAATACTAAAAAAACAAAGAAAACTAAACAAACCATATTGTTAAAATTGATAATGGCAAGTAATTATATATTTCAAAACTCATTCCAATATATGAAACTGTATCCACTTCTATAGTGGTTAGTGGTTTGTTTGATGGTGAAGAACATGAGCCAATACAGACACGTGAAGTTTAAAAGTAGAAGTTAAGGATTTTAAATATGAAATTTAAATATAACATGAAAAATACACATAAAAAAACAAAAATGGCGTTGATAACCATGTCAAAACACACATAAATCAATTGTCAATAGTTAAGAAAAATAATTTAGTGGCAAGCCTTGATAACCATGTCTAATAATTCGAAGGAAAATAATTTTCTATGTTCAATGGTAACCAATGTGTTTTCAAATAATTTCATTACTAGTAAAAAAAACTTCATCAATACATCTAAAAAACATAAATGACATTGTGAAATCACATCATATATATTAGTGATAGTTTAACAGAAATCAATTGTTAATGGTTGAGGCATGATAAAACAAAACTTACTGTGAAAGAGGAGAAAAAATATTATTCTTCTTAGTCAGTTTTTTCATTTTTTTTCTTTTTTATAAAATTAGAAGGAAGTGAGGTTGAGTACTCAATTACTCTAAGAGTGTCTGAATCAAGATCATTAATAGTTCATTTATATTTAGGAGAAGACTATTCACTAAAGTCTTGTAATAAACTCCTCAGAAAAACATAAAAATGTTTTAAAATAAATAATAGTGTGTAATGATATGCACTTAGTACACTAAAGGTGTGAATAAAATGAAGAATGTATATAAGTGTGTATAAAATCAACGCTTGTATAATCTAAATACGAGTAAATTGGATGTGAATAATGTTTATAAATTAAAAAGTGTGTTTAAACTATATATGTGTATGAAATAAATTTGAAGAATGTTTATAAATTGAAGAATGAGTATAAACTGAATGTGTGTGTGTGTTGAGTGTATCTATAAAATGAATACAGATATAAACAAAATGTTTGTATTAAAAACATGGGAAAATCCCACCCGGAGTTGGTATCAACTATTCACTAGAGTTTTTGTTCACCGATTTTTGGAACTGCATCAATAGTTCACCCATCAAACATGCATCACATATTGGTTCAAAAAATAAGCAGTGAACATGAAAAATATAAATATTTTGGAAAAAAATATAATGACTATGCCACGCATTCTCAGTGGTCGTCTGATACGACTAATTCTACATCATACGATGATATAATGACATATGCAAAATCAATTTTGTGCCCTATCATGCCAACTAGGGTTCAAACATTTCAAAACACAAGATGAACATTGCATAGTAGGGTTTGCAAAAACAAAAAATGTTGGAACTGGGCGTGCAGCGGAAGCCCCAAATAGGTGGGATTTTAAAATTTTTCCACCGATGATTGGCGTAAACTTATCAACATCGGTGAATAGCAGCCTGGTCTTAGCTGAGGACCACACGTGAAGGGTTTTAAGCACAAAAAAAACCGTAAAAAATACATGGTTTAATCTGAAGCTGTGCATGACGTCTGCTCGTCGTTGGCGATCACTGCTTGAAGAAATCCGAAGTCGAATTTCTTTAGATCATCCACACACGCTTCAAGGAATTCGCGGCAGCGTCGTTCATCATAATTCAGGTGTTAGCGTGGAATTGCAATGACGCCTTCGACGCTCCAACGATCACCACATCGCTTCGTTAGCGATGCCTGAGAGAGTGCTCGATTTGAGATCCTTGGATCCAGAGTCTCTCTCTCCAGAACATGGGAGAGAGAAGAGGAGAGAGTAGCCCCATGAATAGTACTTGGCAAAAGTCACTCCTCTTCTATTTATAGTGTTTAATTAAATTACCTGGAAATGTCAGACCGACCCCGAACAATTAATCACACTATAAATAATATTTTGACTACTATACCGAGTCAGAAATACTGTTCAATTTTATTATCACTTGTAATATATTAAATATATTACTTGATAATAATTAAGCCATTAACTCAGCTCTTACTCCTGAAAATGTCAATTGAACCTTGAATATATTAATATTCATTCAAATAATATTTTTTCATGTATTTACTAAAAACTTGTAAATAAAATTAATAAATAAATTCAATGCTCATTATTATAAACTTGAATAATATGAATTCATTTATTACATTGGTGATCATTTTACCTTGGACAAATCCCGGACCCCAGTGGGGGGCCCACCATGTCCAAAACTCATATTCAACTGAATAGGGCGGATTTTTGAATACACTATTGTGTGTGACCCTCTAAGCCCTTATCTCGATATCAGTGAATAGTATTCACAGACCAAGAGTGAGATCTAGCAACCCATCATGGCCCCTGAGAGATCAGGATTGTCACAACAGCGACAACCAACCTACAAACACGCACTGTGTAATATAATATCTTTGTCTGTAATATCTCATAAAGCGGGACTCACTCACGTGTCATCGCTCTTATCTTGCTTTATTGTTTGTTGATTTAACTGGATGAATTTACCTTCGACTATCATGGTCATGGTCTTATAAAGGTACTGTTATCCATATCAACATGGCCTGAGATGTATTACTTCCATAACCCAAAAGTGAAAAATCCTTTCTTGACCATTCAACCAATGTCATGCCACCAACGACGCACCCAACAAAAACTATCTCACCACAACTTCATTGCCATGGTTTTCACCTTGCATCAAAGTACGCAATCAAATGACATAATTTGGTAATGATATCAAGTCAGGAGACTATTACACATGATCGTAGATAGGAACATCCAATGACACACGAATCATGTGGTGTTCCTATTGGTGGGTCAATCCTCATGATCTCACTACTAGAGATCACCAAGTGCGAACTTCATGAGAAGAAGTCTCAATGCTTATGATCCCCTAACACCTGATAGTCAAACACCCACTATGACCAGACAGTAAGATGTATCTAGACCATAAAACATATATTTAAGATTAATGTCATAGTATTTAAAAGTTCTCATTATGGTCTGGAAACTGCTACAACCTTTCGATATGACAATTAATATTTGGACATTACCATTTCAATAGTGGCCACAGAAAAGTCTAAACTCTAATGGTAAGATGACATCATGTATAAAAAACTGTATACACGATATGATAATCAAAAGCAATGAATAATTGAGTTTAGGGCACCCACTATTTCAACAAAAAATTTAAAATTGAAAACATCATAAGAAAAATTAATAATTCAAAGAGAAGAATAAATTGAGGCTTTGTAATCAATACATATAATAATGTGTATTAGGGAGTGAGAAAAAAAAAAGTTGATTATTAATAATGCGATGATCAACCATTCACCCATCGAACATACATTACAACTCGCTTCAAAAAATGAGTACAAATTTTGAAAAATATAATGATTCTGGAAAAAAATCTAAAGATTATGCCATACATTATCAATGGTTATTTGGAACAACACCTTCAACACCAATCCTTTTACAAGGTTTCAAGAACTGCTTGTTCATAAAAAAAATTATCATACGATGATATAATGGCATATGAAAAAGGAATTTAATACCATATAATGCCAACTGGGGAATTCACCTCAGTAGGAAAAACAAAAATTACAGATGGATAATTGAAAAAACTATAAAAAATCAATTAGAAATAAAATATACTCATAAATGAAGAAATAAAAAATCAGTTACTGAGAATAAAATTAATAATATGTGAGGATACTTCGAAAAAACCACACATAAGTGAGAATTAAAAATCATAAATAAAATAAGAAAAGAACATGTGAACAGATGGATAACTGAAAAATGGATAAATAAAATAAGAATATGTGATAAAAAAGAAAGAATATTGAAGGGAAAAAAATTGGGTACAAGGCGGGGAGAAAACTGAGGTCACCCCATAAACAGTATTAATGCCCACCCAAAAAATGATTTCTTACATTTTTAGAATTAATTACTATAGTAAGTCAAGATAATCACTGAAACCATTTGGAAACATTGCACCACCACCATGAAAAATAAACTCTCCTTCTTTTCTTGAGAAATTTCTAATTAAATTTCTGCTAAAAAATCCAATCATGAGGCACATTCCTGAAAGCAAAGAAAAATCGTAATACAAGAACCATTTATGATGGTTTTCCAAACCTAATAAAGGATGTTTAGGAAAACATATCATCATGGAAAATATTCAATAAACATAATGATTTTTTAATCAAAAAATTTCATCTTCTGAAGGAGGTCGAGTGTCACCTGGAATTCCATGTCCAAAAATGAAAAATCAGGATCAACTGTTTATCTTTCTACCAATAGTGGAAAAAAGGAAAGAACTAGTTAGGATGGGAAACCTGTTATGGAACAACTGAAAAGTGGAGTAAAGTAGAGAGACACATTACCATAGTAGGGGGTAAAATCCATGTTTAGGTGGATAACTGGGGTTGAAGGAATAATAACTTCAACTTGCACACCCTTTAACTCAAAAAACAATAAAAAAGCATCATACAAAAGAATGTGAAAAATTCATTAAATATTGGAAACCATAAGATAATCCAATATCCAGTAGTCTAAAATTAGTGCTTCATTTTATCATATAAAATAATGTTAATGAAAAAATAATGTGTGTTCTAGAAACTCAGACATAGAATATCCCCCTTTAAATCTCTCTCAAAGAGGAGAAACACAGTTACCAATATCAATGAAGTGTATATTGATTGTGGGGAATTTATGGATGTCATTAGGTTATGAGGGGTACACCGCACCATCGACCAAGAGGGAAGAGATATGAATGTAAGTAGGCAAGAGAATGAATCCTTGATTGGAGATGGGGGATATGTAATATCGATGTAGAGAGGGAGAGCAAGGGGAATATAGACAAACCCAACTCTGATATGAAGAATCAATTTTGATGGGAGAATAGATGCCTATAAAAGGAAGAGTATTTGCAAAAATTGGGATAGAGAATAACTAAAAACAATCAAATGGAAATCTATTACCGAGAAAATGATGAAATGGAAACAAAAAAGTGTAATAATGGAAATTTCATGAAATAAAATCGGTTGATTTATATGGAATATGACTCTGAAGAATTCATGTGAGTAGAGAAGTTTGGTATTTTTGTTGGTGTTGATTGTTGAGCAGAAACAAGGAAGAAAGTCATGGTAGGGAGATAAAAATAGTTGGAATTGTACTCTTTTACTACAATTTCAAGGAGGAAGAACAAAAGGGAGAGATGAGCTTCATCAAGAGGAAGATGGTAGTGAAGAAACCCTATAGGAGAGGCTAAAAAGGTTGGCTAAAGAAGTTATGGTTCATACGGGAAAAAATTGGGAATGGTCGGGAGAAAGATTGCAGGGCATGATAAAAGGGAGGGTACATTGAAGGGAAATAAATGAAGGAGGTGGAGGAAAAGGTAGGGATGTGGAGGCAAGAAGGTGGAGAGGTTGAGGTTGGGATGAGGTAGAGAGGACAAGAGAGGGAGTTGGAGGTGGAGGCAGAGAGTGGATTCAGGGAGGGAGAGGGTTTTTCAGGGCCCCTCCCCCTTACAGTGAATATTAAAATTTATTCATGTTAGGATCTCACTACTAGAAAACAAGGATATACCCACGATTTTGGAAAAAACATGGGTATAGGTCACCCCTATACCCACAGTTTTCAAAAAAAACATGGGTATAGAGTTTGGATCAAGACATATACCCATAGTTTTGGTAAACCGTGGGTATAAGTTGTAAATTCCCACCTATACCCATTGTTTTTCAAAAACCATGGGTATAGGTGTAAGAGCCTGGATCCGTGTGGATCGACCCTTCGCGTGTTTTCGAAGATCGAAGTGCTTAGAGGAGGCTCAGAAGAAATTTGGTTAAGTAAAAGTTGTAAGGGGGTATTACATGTCATGTAACTTAATTACACGATGAGAAATCCTATTTCACGGGTTGTCCTAGAAAGTTTCACGATGTGAAAACTTTTACACAACATAAAATATGGATTCACGTCGTGAAATACTTCAGGGTATGAAAAAATAAAATAAAGCATTGAGGCAACATATTTTTTAATGAAAACCGACCCCGAGGCATTACACGATGTGAAAGGGGATTACATGTCGTGTAATGCCCCATTGTTGTATGTGTTTAAAACATTTAATCTGTTTGGGTTTTCGCAAACCCCACAACTTCAATGCTCTCTCTCAACTCGAGACAACTCGGTAGCCCCCCTCTTTAGCATTTGGGGAGTCATTCACCTCAGATCGATTCCCCACTTCCCTCCTTCGATCCATCTTCGATATAAGGTATTATCTACCTCAGTTCTTGTAGTTAATTTGATTTTTTTCCTCCCGTTTCTCTTTTCCATGTGATGTCATGTGATCTTCATGGTTCTAATTGGGTTTCTCTTGGTTTTTGTTGGTGTGGTTGTGTCGCGACATCCTCAGATGGATGCAGTTGTTGCGGGAGAGGTGATTGGGATCTGTTGCGTTGATTCATTCTCATGCGAAGAACACCGGTGACCTTTTGAGGTAGGATATTTATTGCTTCTCTATTTATTTACATGAAATCGTAGATCTAGCATGATTTAGCCCTTGGATCGCAACAGAATTGACCTAATTTAATACTTGAACCAGATTAAGGAATTGGTATCGATCTCATAACATTGTTGTTGCTTTATACTGTGATAACAATTTGCCTCTTGATTTTCTAGATAGTGTGATATCTATGCCTTGCTTGATTTAGAATGTCATTCTTGATGGAAATTGGTAAAGAACATAAATCAAGATTTAATTGATAATTAATTGGCTAAAAGATAAAGAGGAATGTTTAATGAATCTAGTTGTTGTGGTTGTAATTTGATGTTGATCAAATTGATGTATATGTGAATGTATAATTGAATTGGTTAATGAACCTGAAGCATGTTGATGTTTTTCAATAAAATAATTAAAGGAATGATAGATTAATTATTTAATTAATTTGTGATAGCTTGTGATAGCTTGCTGCTAAGGTTTCCCGTAGTTGTAACCTGTGAATAATGAATCAGTTAATTAAAGATGGAATAAGAACTAGTTGTGTGATAAAAGACAATGCCTTTTTAGGTCTTGAGTTTTCCGCTTGCTTGTGAAGGCCAAGTGCCTTGTGCTTTGGAGCTTTGATAGCTCGTTGTGTGTGCAGACTGAATGCCTTGTTTTAGGGCCAAGAGCCCAGTTTCTATGTTTGTTCTTGTTGATTATGATGTGCCTTGGATACGAGACTTATGGTATATGGGGTGGGGAGGCCTGGATGTGACGTGAGCCTAGGATGGTTGAGCCTGGAAGGATCTTGTGGTACATGGGGCAGGGATGCATGGTTGTTGTGGAAGCAGTTGATGTATGGAGTGGCGAGTTGCATAGGCTTATGCATGTAGTGTCAAGGAGGAAACCAGAGATGATGGAATAGGTTGAATCTCAGCTTACCCGTTGATATGAAAGTTGGATGCTTGTTGAATATGTTGTTTGTTTATCTGCTTTACTTTCTCCACTGCTTGAGGCTGTTGGTTTTTCTTACTCTCCTTCTAAGGGAGGTGAAGACATGTGGGGTATGCCACGTGCTTTCCGTGTATAGATTCTCATGGTTGGACGGGTCTATGCTCCTACTATAGGTGGAAAAGACTTGATGGGTAGTTCATCTACTCACCGTGTTGATCCCCTTGTGTTTAGTAGCTTTGAATGTTTTTTCTAGAATACATGGAAATATGAAAAGTGGTAATGTTGTTAAATAAATGAATAAATATTTAACCCATGGGGTTGGAGTTTGTTGGGATGCAATGCTGAGGTTATAATTCTGAGAAACTGTGGACTCGATTTGGTTATGCCTAGAGGGAATGGGATTTTATTGTGATACTAATGAAATGTAATGTGGAAGATATTAATAATTAATTAATGGTTAAATAATTAATTAACATAAAGTGAAACTGATAAAAAGGGAGAAAGTAATTTAATGTATCTCTTAAAATGGTCGTGTGCTTAAGGATATGTAGTCTTAGTAGTGGAAGTTGGGAGTCTGAGAGATGTTAGTTGCAGTTGAGTATAAAACTTGGTTATGCCCATAGTGTGGTTGTGAGCTATATTATATGATGTACTTTTTTTGTTTCAATATGATACTCCACCCTATAAGTTAGAGAAAATAACACCCTGGGGATTCTGAGCCTTGGTGGGGGGTCCCCAATATCCCGGTGGGAGAATGGATGGTTGACTACCCCCTTTGGCCCCACTCTCTTCCCTTGGTAGTTACTTGTGCTGGTATGAACGACTGTTAGTTTCCCCCATATATGTGTGTAGAGGGATGCAATTACTTGTGGTTATTAACACACATATATATTCTAGATATAGTTTCCTAAAGACTACTATAGGTATAACATGTATGGACTATGATGGATTGATGATCCTTACTCAGTGTATGGGCTATAATGGCTTGAGGTATAATACCCGACGTATGATACATGTTATGCGAGTTGTGGTGGCTCTCAAAAACTACCTGGTTACTTTTATTATGTGGACATGGTGGTGTGATGCACGAGTTGCATGTTGACACATGAGGTGTGTGTTGTGGTGCTTCACCCAGGTGTCTTCATGCTAGTCTTTTTGGAGATAGATGCTCAGGATGTGCGACGTTGGGGAAAAGCGGAAAACCAGTGGAGAAGTGGTAGTAGGTTACCCTTGATATTCTTTATTATATAATATTTTATTGTATGCGATACTTGGTGAGAGTATCCATGGTGAGAATGAGAAATTAGTATACCTATTTAGGTAACGAGTTAGTTTCACTTATTACTCATTGTTCTTTAACATGCTTTCTTTAATTTTTCATGAAAGGCTTTGGGGAGGATCCTATAGAGTATATTGTTATACTCACCCTATGTATATATAAATTGTTTTTCAGGTCATTTAGAGTAGGTTGGAGATCATTCTAGTTACTACTAGCTTAGGGTTTTACAAGAGCTATTTGGGTTTTGTGGTCGTTGATGTCTTTACTTTCCTTTTTGGTACTTGTAGTTTTTCCTTCCAGTTGTAGTAGTTCTTGCATGACATTACATACGTGTACTTGGGTTTCTTTTATATTGTATTCTGAGTAGAATTTGGTTGTTTTCTATCTTATATCTCTCTTTCGCATGTGTTCTCTTAGTGGGTAATGCATCTCATTTGTGTGTTTATTATACCCTCGGTGCTAGTCGTCAACCCAGGGCCTACTAGAGGTGGGACTCGGGGGTCACTACCTCTCTTCTCCCATTGCCGACCTAGGAGGGGTACACTTTTTGGGAAGGGGGTCATGAAAAATGGTATCATAGCTCTGGTTGAGGGATAAGATGGAGTTTTGGAGCCATACACAGGTGAGGTTACATGGGTTGGTAGGGAAACAATGCCAGCTAAGTTTAGCAAGTATTGTAAACATGGGAGACCGACTAATACATGGGTATTTAGGGCCCATTCTGATCTAATTCATGGCTCTATAATCTTACAAAAACTACTAAATGAAGTGATAATGGTTGTAGGGTAGAGACCTAGTAAAGGATCATGCATCATTTTTCTTTTTACCTGTGTTTGAATGGGTAGACCTTGGGATAGGTTAACCTAAAATGAATAAAATAAAACAATTAATTACTGTTGGTATTCTATATTCCAGGTTTATGTGATTTAATTGTTTGTTCTTTTATAGGTATTTCTTTAGATCGACATCCTCATTAGGTTCACGCAGAAGATGTTCAGCATGATACACGAGCAGATCACCATATAGTAGAGGTTGACGACGATGAAACTTGGAGGATAACACTCTAAGAGTTTCAGTGCTAGATTCTATAGAGGTATGATAGCTCCATTTTAGATGCAGTCATAGAAGACTGGTTGGAAGAGGTTGAGATAGATTTCAGTTCGATCTGTGCTCGGAAGGAGCACTGGGTGTTATTGGTTGTGATGATGCTGTATGGGGTAGTGAGGTGGTGGTGGTTCTTGTTACTCAAAGATCATAAAGAGTCGATAGTCTCGTGGGAGGAGTTCCAAGACTAGTTTAGAGTCGAGTTTATTTCTTCGACTGTGAAGGTGGACATTATCTAGGATCTACTTACCCTTCGGTAGGGGAGCTCTAGTGTGTGAGAGTTTGGAATCCATTTCAAGAACCTTTTGTGATATGCTTCAGACCTATTTCTAGATGAGGAGGTCAGGGAGAGACATTTCAAGGAGGCTTTGAATCTAGAGATCCAGTGCCAGGTCACTCCATTTATGCTGAAGACATATCTCGAGGTGTCGACGAGAGCAGAGGTCATCAAGAGAACGTTAGCTAGAACTGAATCATCAAGAGAGGGGAGTCGATAGGATCCCTCAAAAAGTATAGCTATGGTTCAGATTTATCGGTTTTTAGGGCAGAAGAGTTTCCGATTAGTCGGGGGTAGGTCCCAACCCTCAGTATCTTGTTTCTCTGGGTGGGGGGGGGGGCTCTCAAGCCTATGACAAGAGATTAGATGTTAGTTTTTTTATGGAGGCTGAGGTTATCAGCGGAGAGAGTGCACGACCTTTCAGATCAGTCAGCGTGCACCAGTCATTCCACTTTAGGTTCCTCCACTAAGGCAGTTCCAGTCAAGGAACTAGTAGTAGGTTGCTCTTATTTGAGATTAGTAGAGGGAAGATGGGGCAGACAAAGGATGAACCCGAGACACTCCCCGTCCTCAGAGAGTAGATCACATTTGTGGAGGTGGTCTCTAATAAGGTTAGAGAGGTTGTGGAGCAGGTTGTGGTCAACTTCATGATTTAGCGTTGCCAGTGCCAGGAAAGCCAAATGTCATTCGAGGTACCCTTTGCTTGTTTTCTACTTGGGTGCATGCCTTGTTTGATTCAGGAGTGACACAATCCTTCATATTACATATCCTTGTTCATGCTTTGAGACTTTAGGTAGAGAGACTTCCAGTGTCCTTAGTGTTTACTACGCTATTTGGAGGTTGAGTTGACTTGTTTGAAGTATGTAGAGACTATGAGCTAGTGCTGGGGAAGCATCACTCTTGGGGAGATTTCCTATGTTTATGGATACGACCATATAATATCATCCTAAGCATGGATTGGTTGTATTTGGTGTAGGCTATCGTGGATTTCTTCGAGAGTAAAGTTGTGTTATTCAATGCTGATGGAGAGCCAACAATGTTTGTTGGCGAGCAAGACCCTTAGATGGGTTAGAGGTGTGTTCTGTCCTTATAGTCCTTGATGGCTGAGATGATGCTGAGTTCATCAGAGGTTCAACAGTTGGTGTTTTCCAGGGTCATAGAAAAGTACCCTTATATTGTAAGAACCCGAGTTTTTAGAAACGGGTCAGATTCTGACCCTGTTTAAACTTTTTGACTGGTTTAAGAGAAGTCTAGAAAATCTGGGCAGTTTCTGGAAATTTCCAGACTACATGCCGTGTACTTTAAGTACACGCTGTGTATGAGTTACCCAAGTGACCGACTGTGTTCTCGCTGAGTACATGCCGTGTGAAGACCGTGTAAAAGTTTCTTACTACACGGCGTGTATTTATAGACACACCGTGTATTCCTTACCCGTGTGAGGCCAAGTACAAGTCGTGTGGTGTCTAGGTGTAAATTTCCATCTACACAGTGTGTAGTCTTCCTTGGCACACCGTGTACCTTTGTTCCGTGTAGAGGATGAGTCCCTGGCCGTGTGTTGACCGTGTACATGGTCCAAGCCGTGTGCTGGACTCCACTTAAGTCAGAGTACAGAAACACATCTACACGGCGTGTACTTTGGAAATACACGCCATGTACTTTTTTTTATTTGAGCGATCGAGGCGTCGTCGCGTCTCATTCCCAAAAATCTCTTCTTCCCATTTGGATGAACAATTTGTCTGAGAAACCCCGAAAACTCAAACCCTCCCAGAATCTTCGTACGACCTCCGTTCTTCGATCCGTCAGTGGCAGCGGGACCGCATCGGAAAGGCTAACCCTACACACCCTTCTTCATCCTTGATCCCTTACCTATTCCTCCACAAATTCCATCCGAACAGAATTGTTGGATTTTACAGAAATACATATCTACCACGATTAAATCCGATTCAGAGGCTGAAATCAGAGGAGTGTCATCGTACAAGTACGAGGTGGGTGGTGCATACCTTATTTCGTGTTTTTGTAGAAAATTTGGGGTTGCGACCTCCGGGAGTGACGTCGGGTGTTGAGCAAAGCCCTGTTTATTTGTTGTCATTTAATTATCTACATTGTGGGATGCCTCTGGGTATTCCCTGACCCTTGTTGTGCTGGCGCAAGGCCGGGTGAGAGGTCATGGATCGTTTGGGGAAATTCGGCCGGGGGTGCCAAAATGCGGATGTTTTGGACCGGTATTTTAAACTGCTGAGTTTGATTTGTTATAGCATGCTAGTAATTGTTTAAGTCATTTAAGACCTTAGGTACTGGTATGGTTTGGCGTAAGTTAGTGCAAGTAATTGTTTAGTAATTGCCTGTTCCAAGAAATTCTTGAGTATAATTATGCAATGTGTGATTTTATCTGTGTTGAACTACTCATTGTGTTGGGTGTGGCCCAGATATTTGTTGAGTGATTAGGATCACAATTTGGGGCTTTGGCTCGGGTTACGTTGGGTGGTTTCTACCATGGGATTGGGCGTTATGGACGTCGGTTGAGGCAGTCAGACTGTCAGGTTGGGCTTGGACCGGGTTACTTGGATGGTGAGGCTATCAGATTTGAGCGACAGGTTCGCAGGGACACGAGGTGTCAGAAGCGTTGTGGATTGGGACATGATGAGGTGATTACTTCTCACCGGGTACTTTTGAGTAATGTGCACACATATAGACTCCGAGATGAGGTGGTACAACCACTCGCTGGGTAGAGGCCCCGATAGTTGTGGTTAGGTATTTTGGTTTGGGGGTGCTTGCCATAGGAAGCCATGTGGAAGGTGAGGAGCCTTCGGAAGACAGCTTTGAGGCAGTCAGGTTGGGGTAAGAGGCTCGCCGTAATTTGAGGGCAGACATCGTTGTCCCTCCGGTTATGATTTGAGGGCAGACATCATTTTCCCTGTGGTTATGATTTGAGGACAGGTATCGTTGTTCCTCTGGATGTTGTGTCATGGGTAGGTTGAGCTTTCGAACTGGGTTACGATGGTTGGGCGTGCCTTCAGGACGTCGGTAATTGAGATACATGGTGTCAGGTGGCATGTGGTGTAGGGCTACAGACCAGAGATTCTAGCGTTGGCCGAAGCAGGTGACACTTCCTGGTGGCTGCTGAGCACTAGTGAAGTCTTTGTTTACTTTTGGGCATTGCACTGTTTACTATTTTCTTATTCAAGCATGTCTGCCCAAACACTTATATTAGGTACGCACCTCTGGGTTGTATCCTATTGAGACTTGTCTCACACCCTACACGGGCCCTTTGGGACGCGTGTATACTTTATGAAATTGCATGCAGGTAGAGGGTCAGCCTCAGGAGCTGAACTTTAGTGTTTTTGACATGGAGACTAGCATGGACCTTGAGGTCATGCCATACTGGAGTTACTTGTTTAGTATTCTTTTTCTTGCATCAACATGTTTACTTCATATTGTAGATAATGCTGGTTAGCCATTGGCGCCGTTGTTTGTGTATTGATTCGTATAACTTGCTTGGATTCATGCTTGGTTGTTTTAGTATCTACTGTAGTTGATTGCTGACATTATGTATTGTTTACTTTCCGCTGCTGTTGTTTCTATATTTCTTCCGCTGTTTATTGATATTGGATGTGCTTCTACTCTTCGGGTCTGGTTCGAGTCTACTGAGTCATTTATTTCCGCTGCATATTTTAGTTTAACACTTGGACCAGTACCTTTAATTCCTCCAAGAGGGTATAGCCTCCCCACTATACCTATTCATACCCTCGCTTCTAGTCAGAAGCCTTTGGCATTTAGGGGAGGTGCGCCTATGGTAGTAACACCCGACCCGTTCGGCACTGTTCGGGTGGCTGGCCGGGTCCGGGTCATTATAAAGTGGTATCAGAAGAATTCTTGACAAGGATTTAGTAGCATTACTTTGTTGTCTACTAATGAGTTTGAGACTTCTCTTTTTATTTTTGCTGGTTTTGCTATTTGGGATATGGTATACTGGAGATAGGTTGTTATTGGAACTTGATTTTTGAACTTGTGTTTGGGTGCCTGCAGCCCCATGTATGAGGGATGGATTGAGTTGCTGAGGGTGGGAATTGCTATTTGTTTTTGCTCAGATTACAGTTTATATGATTTCCACCTTGGTGGCTCACTTGTTGTGTGATGTTATTGATTATGATATGAAAACCTTGGTTGGTATGGCAAGTCTTGCTTGCTTGGATTTTGATAGGCACATTTTAGGGTATTTCAATTTCATAACTACACGTATGCTTTGTGAAGTGATAATACCATGTGAATAAAATCAATTGTCATGCTATGTATGCTCTGAAATGTGAGTAGGTAAAACCCCTGATAGAATTTCTTATTTATTGCAATGTGTGTGCCATGCTTTATATTCTGGATAATTGCATGTGCATGACATATGGTTCTGGCTCTTATGAGAGCAGGCAGGTACTCTGGTTGAGGTAGTGTAACTGTCTGGATTGGGCGACTTGGTCGTCGGGATTGAGGTGACATTGGTTGTCAGGACGGGCACGACCCAGGTACTATTAGTGCTTGGCTCTATTGGGGGCGGGTAAGGAGGTCTTGAGGTCGGGATGCCGAGGGCATGAGTTGCGGTGAGGGGGAGTAAGGGTAGTTGTTATGCACTGCCTTTTATTACTTTTTTTATTTGCGTAGAATATATTGTTATATATATATATATATATGTGGGTTGTCTGACCATTTATGGTATTCAGCGGGTTACTCATTCACGACACGATGGAGCGTCAGGCAGGAGAGAATATGGTACCGCAAGATCAGGTTCATAATCCGGTGCAGGCAGAGCATGAGCCACATGTACAGGCTCAGGGGCAGGATCAGGTTCAGGATCCAATGCAGGTAGGGCAGTAGCCGGGTTTGGTAGGGTTCAAACCATGGCTTGATGATCAGCTCTGAGCTATCCTGGTATGCATCTTACAGGGGATTGACAGAGGCACGCAGGGTATAGAGCCTTCTATGGCATCTCTGACGTGGGAGTTCCAGTCGCAGCACCCGCCGCTTTTTCAGGGTGAGGGTGGTCCATAGGCGGTAGAGAATTGGATAGAGAGCATGCATATGATCTTCGAGCAGCTAGAGACACCTCCAGGGTGGAGGGTCAAGTTGGCGACGTACATGCTGAGAGGACCGGCGAAGCGTTGGTGGGATGTATAGGTACAGGCTCACAGGCATGAGGGACTCGCTTGGAAGGACTTCGAGGATAGGTTCTTCGAGCACTTTTACCCGGAGACGCTAAGGGCAGAGAGAACTCGGGAGTTATTGAGTCTTTAGCAGGGAGATATGTTTGTTATGGACTACATAGCTACCTTCACAGAGTTGTCCCATTTTGCACCTGGTATGGTGAGAGATGATGCAGCTAGGGTGAGGCGCTTTGAGGATGGCTTATGACACGCCATTTGGGTTCAGTTAAACATCTTCAGGATAAGTTCCTTCTCTGAGGTGGTGAACCAGGCTCTCATAGCCGAGGGAAATGAGAGAGAGAAATCTCGTTTCGGCAGGGTGACAGCTTCAGGTGATGGTCCAGACAGCAGGAAGTGAGGGAGAGATGAGTTCCAACAGGGCGGGCAGGCCAAGGACTCAGATAGACCACCCTGTGGCAGTTCAGCGGTGGTTTTCTTTCAGTGTGGACAACCGGGACTTGTTCGGGCTCAGTGCGATAGGCCTCTGAAGGAGTGTCGGGCGTGTGGACAGGTCAGACATCTGGAGAGGTTTTGCAGGCAGCCTTCTCAGACAGCCGGCAAACAGGGACCAGGACATATTGTGGCATTAGGAGTTGGTTTAGGTTCGGTACCAGGAGAAGGTAGCCGAGGTTCAGCTGCACGCGGGGGACGTGGCAGGGATAGCGGGACCCAGCTGAGGGGTCAGTGGCCGGTTACTGGAGTAGCATCGCAGGGAGGTCAGGCATCAGGAAGTCGTTCTTCAAGCCAGGTGCACGCTGTGGAGCTGCCAGGGATCGAGCAGGCTGGAGAGCCGACGACAGTGGCAAGTACACCGCGGGTGTGTCCGTGATTTTCCTTTCTTTCTTTTGGAATGTACTCTTGAGGCGTGTCTGGTTGAGTGCACGAGTTGCACAGGTTACTTGTGAACTGACTAGAGACTAGTTAGTGGGGTTGGAATCATATCGGATGCGTTATATATTTTATTATATATTTGAGATGCATGGCATCAGGAGCATCAAGGATGCAGGTTACTTGAGGTGTCGTGGGCATCGGGGCATCGTGGATGCAGGTTACTTGAGGTTCATGGCACTAGGTTTGATTTGATCATCTACTAGATGCAGGACCTCAGGGAGGCAGACACCAATGCGGTGAGGGTTACGTTGGGTGTCAGAAGTGACATGTGAGCACCAAGAAGGTGCAGGGGTGATGATGCGTCACAGGAGGACCATGGGTCTGGGAAATAGGTTGTTGGGCCTTACTTGTTTATTTGTGTTGTTTGAGCTTTGTTCGGGTTGAGACCGAGTAGGAAATTCCTAAGGTGGGGATCCCTTTTAGGAATTTAGCCAGAACCTTGAGATCGGGGTAGTTCGGGTTGTTTAACCGGGATGGACGTGTTCAGTGCCATCTCCTGGTTTCATTTGGTAGCTCGGGGACGAGCTACGTTAAGGTGTGGAGTTTGTAAGAACCTGAGTTTTTAGAAACAGACTAGATTCTGACCTTGTTTAAACTTTTTAACTGGTTTTTAAGAAGTCTGGAAAATCTGGACAGTTTCTGGAAATTTCCAGACTACACGCCGTGTACTTTAAGTACACGCTGTGTATGAGTTACCCGAGTGACCGGCCGTGTACTCGATGAGTACATGTCGTGTGAAGACCGTGTAGAAGTTTCTTACTACATGGCGTGTATTTATAGACACGTCGTGTATTCCTTACCCGTGTGAGGCCAAGTACATGTCGTGTGGTGTCCAGGTGTAAATTTTCATCTACATGACGTGTAGTCTTCCTTGGCACGCCGTGTACCTTTGTTCCGTGTAGAGGCCAGGTCCCTGGCCGTGTGTTGACCGTGTACATGGTCCAAGCCATGTGCTAGACTCCGCTTAAGTCGGAGTACAGAAACATATCTACACGGCGTGTACTATAGAAATACACGCCGTGTATTTTTTTTTATTTGAGCGATCGAGGCGCCGTCACGTCTCATTACCAGAAATCTCTTCTTCTTCCCATTTGGATGAATAGTTCGTCCGAGAAACCCCGAAAACTCAAACCCTCCCAGAATCTTTGTACGACCTCTGTTCTTCGATCCGTTAGTGGCAGCGGGACCGCATCAGAAAGGCTAACCCCACACACCCTTCTTCGTCCTTGATCCCTTACCTATTCCTCCGCAAATTCCATCCGAATGGAATTTCCAGATTTGACGGAAATATAGATCTACCGTGATTCAATCTGATTCAGAGGCTGAAATTAGAGGAGTGTCATCGTACGAGTACGAGGTGGGTGGTGCATACCTTCTTTCATGTTTTCGTAGAAAATTTGGGGTTGCGACCTCCGGGCACGACGTCGAGTGTTGAGAAAAGCCTTGTTTATTTGTTGTCATTTAATTATATGCATTGTGGGATGCCTTTGGGTATTCTCTGACCCTTTTTGTGCTGGAGCAAGGCCGGGTGAGAGGTCATGGCTCGTTTGGGGCAATTCGGCCGGGGGTGCCGAAATGCGGATGTTTTGGACTGGTATTTTAAACTGTTGAGTTTGATTTGTTATAGCATGCTAGTAATTGTTTAAGGAATTTAAGACCTTAGGTGCTGGTATGGTTTGGCGTAAGTTAGTGCAAGTAATTGTTTAGTAATTGCCTGTTCCAAGAAATTCTTGAGTATAGTTATGCAATGTGTGATTTTATCTATGTTGAACTGCTCGTTGTGTTGGGTGTGGCCCGGATATTTATTGAGTGATGAGGATCACAGGTTGGGGCTTTGGCTCGGGTTACATTGGGTGGTTGCTACCACGGGATTGGGCGTCATGGACGTTGGTTGAGGCAATCCGACTGTCAGGTTGGGCTTGGCCCGGGTTACTTGGATGGCGAGGCCATCAGACTTGAGCGACAGGTTCGCAGGGACATGAGGTGTCAGAAGCGTTGTATCTTGGGACATGATGAGGTGATTACCGCTCACCGGGTACTTTTGAGTAGTGTGCACACATATAGACTCTAAGATGAGGTGGTACATACACTTGTTGGGTAGAGGCCCTGATAGTTGCGGTTAGGTATTTTGGTTTGGGGGTGCTTTCCATAGGAAGCCACGTGAAAGGTGAGGAGCCTTCTAAAGACAGCTTTGAGGCAGTCAGGTTGGGGGCAGAGGCTCGCCGTAATTTGAGGGCAGACATCGCTGTCCCTCCGGTTATGATTTGAGGACAGGTATCGTTGTTCCTCTGGATGTTATGCCATGGGCAGGTTGAGCTTTCGAGCTGGGTTACGACGGTTGGGCGTGCCTTTGGGATGTTGGTACTTGAGATAAATGGTATCAGGTGGCATGAGGAGCAGGGCTATAGACCAGAGATTCCGGCGTTGGCCGAAGCAGGTGACACTTCCTGGTGGCTGCTGAGCACTAGTGAAGTCTTTGTTTACTTTTGGGCATTGCACTATTTACTGTTTTCTTATTTAATCATGTCTTCCTAAACACTTATATTAGGTACGCACCTCTGGGTGGTATCCTACTGAGACTTGTCTCACACCCTATACGGTCCCTTCAGGACACGTGTAGACTTTATGAAATTGCGTGCAGGTAGAGGGTTATCCTCAGGAGCTGGACTTTAGTGCTTTTGACATGGAGATTGGCATGGACCTTGAGGTCGTGTCGTACTGGAGTTACTTGTTTAGTATTCTTTTTCTTGCATCAACATGTTTACTTCATACTGTAGCTACTACTGGTTATCCATTGGCGCTGTTGTATGTGTATTGATTCGTATAACTTGCTTGGATGCATGCTTGGTTGTTTTAGTAGTTATTTCAGTTTATTGCTGACATGATGTACTGTTTACTTTCCCCTGCTGTTGTTTCTATATTGCTTTCATTGTTTATTGATATTGGATGTGCTTCCGCTCTGCGGGTCTGGTTCGAGTCTGCTGAGTCATTTATTTCCGCTGCATATTTTAGTTTAACACTTGGACCAGTACCTTTAATTCCTCTGAGAGGGTATAGCCTCCCCACTATACCTATTCAGACCCTCACTGCTAGTCGGCAGCTTTTGGCGTTTAGGGGAGGTGCACCTAAGGTAGTAACACCCGACCCGTTCGGCATTGTTCGGGTGGCTGGCCGGGTCCAGGTCGTTACATATATATTTCCAGATGAGGTTGTAGTGTTACCCCCTCGATGAGAGATTGAGTTCAGGATCGAGCTACAACCAGACATGTATCCTATCTCTATGTCTCTATATAGGATGACACCTTATGAGATGTGAGAGCTACATATATAGCTCAATGGTCTGTTTTAGTGTGGTTTTTTTTCAATTGAGTGTGTCATTGTGGGGTGCACTGGTTTTGTTCATGAGGAAGGTTGATAGCAGTTTGTGGTTGTTTATTGATTATCATCACTTGAACTAAGTGATAGTGAATAACCACTATCCTCTTCTATGGATTGATGATTTATTTGATCCACTGAAGGGTAAAAGTTGGTTCTCAAAGATTTATTTGTGGTCAGAATATCATCAGATGCATGTGAAGGATGAGGATATCCTAAAGACTTATTTTCATTGTCGTCATGGGCATTATGAGTTCATTGTGATGTTTTTAAATTTTATGAATTCTCTAGCTGTGTTCATGGGGTTGATGAATGCTATGTTCTGTGAATTCCTGGATAAGTTCGTGGTGGTTTTCATCGACGAAATCCTTGTGTACTCCGTGTCTAAGAAGGAGAATGTAGAGAATCTGCGTGCTATTTTGGGAGTTTTTTGTTGTGATAAGATGTTTGGTAAGTTGTAGAAGTGTGAGTTTTGGGCTCGAGAAGTCTGTTTATTAGGTCATTTTGTATCCCAATAGAGATTGGATGTGGATCCATCAAAGGTAGAAGCAGTTGTGTCTTGGGAAACCCACAACACAATGGCAGAGGTAAGAAGTTTCTTCGGTCATGTAGGATATTATATGAGGTTCATAGCCGATTTATCTCAAGTTGAAACTCCTCTGATAGTTTTGACTAGGAAGGATTAGGCATTTGTGTGAACTGATCAGTGTCATGCAACTTTCGAGTATCTGAAAGAGAAGTTGTTCAGAGTTTCAGTTCTTTGTCTGCTAGCAGAAGGAGTTCATTTTGAGGTTTTCTATGATGATTCACGTCTTGGTTTGGGATATGTTTTTATGAATTAGAGATTAGTCATTTCTTATGAGTCTCAGCAGTTGCATCCCCATGAATGTAACTATTCCAACCACGATCTCAAGTTGGCGGCATCAGTGTTTGCCCCAAAGTTGTGAAGACATTACCTCATCAGTGAGCACTTTGTAGTCTTCACCAATCATAAAATATTGAGGTATGTTTTCTTCCAACATGACTTGAACTTGTTCCAAATTCGGTGGATGAAGTTATTATAGGATTACAACTTCAAAATTTTGTATAAACCTGTTAAGGGAAATGTTTTGGATGATGCGTTGAGAAGGAATTCATGCAGTGATGTAGAGCTCGAATCAAGTGATTTATAGAGAGTAATGGAAGAGATTTCAACATTACATCTGGATATGGGAGAAGTTGGGTGAATAGGTTGTCTTTTTAAAATGATAGTGAAATAATCTTTGGTGAAGTATATGGAGGAATCCTATTTATGGGATCTTGAGGTGGAGGTCTAGAGAGACCAAGTTGTTTGTGGCGAGGACTCTGATGGTTGGTATGAGGATAAACAACATTGGGTGTTGTTTCAGGGAAAGATTTTTGTTCCTTTGGAGATGCATGAGATGGTTCTCAGATAGTTCTATAGTTCTCCCTTAGCGGTACATCCTGGCATGATGAATATGTACTGATCCCTGAGAGGTCAATTTTGGTGACCTAGGTTGAAGCATTCAGTTGCATAGTTTGTGTCTCGATGTTTGGTATGTCAGAAGGTGAAGTCCAAGCACCATGTTCTCGGTGGTTTGCTACAGTTATTAGATATTCCCCAGTGGAAGTGGGAGGACATCTCGGTGGAATTTTTTACCGATATACCTCGAGCTCAGGGAGGCTATAACGCTATATGGGCTATAATGGATTGTTTGATGAAACCATCCCACTTTATAGTGATCAATGAGTCTATCTTAGTAGAGGTTTTGTTGAGGAAATATCTGGAGGAGCTGGTGAGACTCCATGGAGTCCTGAGGATGATCATTTCTGACTGAGATCCTCATTTTACCTCCAGGGTGTGGAGAGATCTCCATCATGCTTTTGGTTCTCAACTATGTCTTAGCACTGATTTTCATCTGCAAACGGACAATTAGATAGAGCGGACCATCTAGAATCTTGAAGACATGTTGCGCTCTTGTGTCCTGGATTTTGGAGGTTCGTAGATGAGGCACCTTCTCTTGGTAGAGTTCTCTTACAATAATAGTTTTCACTCTACCATTGGTACGATATCGTTTGAAGCCTTGTATGGCTGACCTTTCCATTCTCTGTTGTGCTGGACTGGGGTCGGAGATTCAACAATTCTCGGGCCAAAATTGGTACAAAATACGATAGAGATGATTCAAGTGATTAGTGAGAGGATGAAGATAGCATAGGATCATCATAAATCCTATACTGATAATAGAAGAATACCTATGGAGTTCGATGTTCGAGATCATGTATTCCTGAAGGTGACTCCCTATCATGGCCAGCGAAGGTTTGGTCATGGGAGTAAGCTTTCTCCCCAGTTTGTTGGGACTTTCGAGGAGTTGGATCATGTTGGATCTATGGCGTATTGAGTAACAATTCCCCCACAAATGATCCTAATACATGATTCTTTTCATGTGTCGTAGCTCCATTGCTATCTTCATGATGACTCTCACATCATCGATTGGGGCAAGATCAATGTTGAAGATGATGCAACCTTCAAGGAACAGCCTTTAGAGATCCAGGACTACCAAGAGAAGGTGTTGCACGGGTGTTTTATCCCCTTGTTTTTTGTCTTGTGGTGGCATGGTGGCATGTAAGAGAGTACCTATGAACATGATCCGTAGATACTCACTTAGTACCCCAAGTTGTTTGATGTTTATCTCTTCTCTTATAACGTTATTCGTTTGGTGGTTATAGACCCTTTCTATTTATAATATGACTTTATCTTATTGCTTGTTGTGGCTTTCTATATTTTGAGAGGTATCTCCCCTGTGAGAGTGTTTAGGAGTTGGTTGTGGTTATTGCATGGTTTTGAGCTTGTTCCTCTAGTGAGGTGGTGAATTCATGTGGCAGCGAAAGCTTTGAGAGGTATCTTGTGGGGTGGCTGTTCGGATAACCCCTTTTCTGTTCCTCTAGGTTGGTTTTGGATTCTTGATGATGAGAATGTTTTGATAGGTATCTAATGTAATGGATTAGATCCACATGAATCAACCCGTTTCATGTTTTTGAAGATCAAAGTGCTCGGATGAGGCTTGAAAGAAGTTTGGAGAAGTTCGGTTAAGTATGTTCCATAGTTCCTTGAAACGTGTGTTTTAGTTTTAAGAATCACTGCTTCCAGGCGGTTTCCATTGGATTTATTTATGGAACCAGAAACTTCCAAAAGTTCTTTATCTAAAGGGGACCTGCTTTCCAAAGGTAGGCGTCCGTTAAGTTTAAACTTTATGATACTTAGGAACGTGCATTGGTCAAGAGGATGAGAGGTCGGACTCATCACACCCTTTTGGGTGGGAATTGTTGTCTAATCCGAGACTCTCTTTATAAATTTAAGATATTTTTCATTAATCCTTATTAATTCACCAAGTATAACATAAGTTTCCCTTGGAATTTACAATCACTTATTAACATGTGTAAAATTTAGAATCATCAATATGCATTCAAGGTTCTTAATTAATGGAGATATCTATATGTATTCGAGGTTCTCCATCAATGGTATCCTCTAATATACTATTTCAATATTCTTTTAATCATCATTATAATGATACTAGTTTTTAAGCCTCTCAGCAGGGCACTTTGGAATTTATTATCATCCAGGGAGACGAAGGCTTGTTTTGATATTGGGATCGTACCCATAAAATGGGCTACCTACGTATCCTTATGAAAGGAATCAGAACCCTCATAGTTCAGTGCCGCTTAATGGGACACATCATACCTTTTAAGGTCATGTGATAAGGACCTAACCATATAGTTTAATGTAATGTGGTAAGGAAATCTAAGCGAGAGGTTCTTAGTCAAAGTTTGGTGTGAGACTTATGTTGAAACAACCCGATGAAGTTGGAAAGGATATGGGTTTCCAAGTTAGATTAGACCATGTTGGGAATATGGCCCAAGGAGAATCGAGTTGATTTGAAATGTTGGGTTTGAACCTCAAGGAGTCTTCCTACGTATCCCATGTGGATAGTAATAAAATCTCACGTAGTTAGATGAGTCTCATAGGAGAGTATATTTCTTTGAGAGAAATGAATTTGGGCTTACTTCCTGAAAAGGATGCCTTGATGATTTGGGAGTTTAATTTGGAACTTTTTTCTAAGGAGGATGCCTAGATTAATGGAATTTGGGTTGGATTCCTGAAGAGGATATCCAGTAAGCTCGGGCCCTGAAAGGGCTTCCTACGTATCCTGGTTTTTAACAGGAATCAGAGTTCTCATAGTTCCTTCACTATGGGTGTTTGCGCAAATATTTTAATCATCACGAATCTCTAAGCACAAGTGAGTCATGCTCAGTGTAATAAAAAAGAGGATGTGAAATATTCAACAATGACACTCAATTTTTCTCCTCTGCTAGTGGAGGAGGGTGAGCCTATAGTGGAGACGGTGGCTGAGGGTGAGGCGACGAGACTTCCCTCTATTCACTTTACATTGGACAGGGGTCCAATGAAAGGAAGAAGGGATGAAGTTTAGGGGCTTATACCCATGTGGCTGCCCATGATGACAAAGCTCAATGGGAGAGGGAAAGGGTAACGAAAGTCCATGTGCCCATCTCTCCTCTAGTCTTTGTCACCGAAGAAGAGAGGAAGAGAAATAATGCTACCTCCTGTAATAAAATTTAGGGGCTTATGCCGGGATGGTTTCCCTAAAGAGATTAGTTGGGGCTTACTCCTAAGGAGGATGCCCATTTGGGAATTGGTTGGGGCTTACTCCTAAGGAGGATGCCCATTTGAGATAGGTTGGGGCTTACTCCTCAGGATAATGCCCATTTGACATTGGTTGGGGCTTACTCCTAAGGAGGATGCCCATTTAAAATTGGTTGGGGCTTACTCCTAAGGAGGATTCCCATTTGAAATTGGTTGGGGCTTACTCCTAAGGAGGATGCCCATTTGAGATTTCTTGGGGCTTACTCCTAAGGAGGATGCCCATTTGATATTGCTTGGGGGATTACTCCTAAGAAGAATTCCCATTTGATATTTCTTGGTACTTACTCCTAAGGAGGATTCCCATTTGAGATTTAACATGGTATAAGATTCAGGTGATGAGGTTTGAGGAGTTTCTTGAGGAGTGTATCGACTCAAGGTACTCGAGGAATCCATAAGGAGAGTCCAAACTCATAACATGTGAAAGGAACCAAGAAAAGTAATTCGACTCAAGGAACTTCATTGATTGTGACGGAGTGTCTCAAATCATGGTATTCCAAGGTTGAAAGTTGGGCTACATAAAAGACGCAATGGAAAATATTGTCAACCCGACCCAAAAAGTTCATAGGTCCTCTGCGCAGGTGCTCCACGCAGGTGCTCCGCTAAGGTGTGTCGCATAGGTACTCTATGGAGGTGATCTTAGCAGGTGCATCGCACAAGTTCTCTTCCAAGGTGCGACGCATAGGTGCTCCACCAAGGTGCATCGTGCAGGTGCTCCACACAGGTGCTCCGCCAAGGTGCGACGTGCAGGTGCTCCACCAAGGTGCGACACACAAGTGCTCTGCGTAGGTCCTTGGGGTAGTTCCATATGTTCTAGACTCTGATGAGAATTTGAACCACTTTTCTCCATTTAATTATCTCTTATCTCATGTTTTATAGAGCTACATGAGATAATTTGGGGGATTTGGGAGAAATAGCTACACAACAGGAGCTTTGGGACTTCTTCCAACTATTTTTCTCCCTGAAATGGGGAGCCCAAGGGTCCTATTTATAGTCAAGGAGGGGACCTGGTTGAAGGGAGTTTTTCCGTGTAGGTCCTCTGCATAGGCCCTCCGCGTAGATCTTTCGTGTAGGGGTATAGAAAAATTCTTGTCGCGTAGGTCCTTCGCATAGGTCCTACGAGTAGGTCTTCCGCGTAGGTCCCTTTGTAAAATTTATCCGTCTTCCGAGTGGCTTAACTTTTGATCCTTAAGTCCTTTTGAGATCCATGACTAGTCAAATTGAAGATCTCAAAGAGATCTACACTTATTGATATAGAAAATACACCATTATTTCATAGAAGAAATTCTAAAATTAAAATTTTCTTCATAAATACCCTTTTATCATCATTCTTGGAAATCCATGGCCTACTCCTGGAGAGGGGGGGGGGATTTCTGCTTATCTCTCATTGTGGAGCAGTCTTGTAGAAAAATATAAATCCAACCTTGAATTCAATGGTAAAGTGCATGAAACACATTCTGTGGTGTCAACAAAGTAAAATCTAGAAGGGGGGATTACATGTCGTGTAACTTAATTACATGATGTGAAATCTTGTTTCACGAGTTGTACTGGAAATCTTCACGACATGAAGACTTTTACATGATGTGAAAGATGGATTCATGGTGTGAAATACCCAGGGTATGAAAAATAAAATAAAGCATTAAGGCGATGTGTTTTTTGGTGGAAACCGACCCTGAGGCATTACACGATGTGAAAGGGGATTACACATCATGTAATGCCCCACTAGTGTATGTTTTTAACAAATTTCAGCTGCTCGAGTTTTCACAAACCCTACGGTTGCAATGATCTCTCTCAACTATAGATGACTCAGAAACCCCCCTCTTTAACGTTTGGGGATTCCTTCACCTTGGATCGATTCCCCACTTCCCTCCTTCGATATAAGGTATGATCTACCTTAGTTCTTGTGGGTTCTTCAATATATTTCCTTCCATTTATATTTTCCATGTGATGGCATGTGATCTCCATGGTTCTAATGGGGTTTCTCTTGGTTATTGGTGTGGTTGTGTTGCGACATCCTCAGGTGGATTTAGTTGTTGCGGGAGAGGTGATCGGGATCCGTTGTGTTGATACATTCTCGTGCAAAGATCATCAGTGACCTTTTGAGGTAGGGGATCCATGGATTCTCTATTTATTTAAATGAAATCATAGATCTAGCATGATTTATACATTAGATCACAATGGAATTGACCTAATTGAATATTTGAACTATATTAAATAATTATTATCGATCACATATTAATGTTTTTGCTTTATACTGTGATAATGATTTGCATCTTGATTTACTAGGTAGTGTGATATCTATGACTTTCTTGATTTAACATGTCATTCTTGATGGAAATTGGTAAATAACATAAATCCAAAATTAATTGACAATTAATTGGATGAAAGATAAAGAGGCGTGTTTAATGAATTTTTTTGTTGTGGTTGTAATTTGATGTTAATCAAATTGATGAAGATATGCATGTAAAATTGAATTGGTTAATGAACCTGAAGCATGTTGATACTTGTTGATAAAAGAATTAAAGGCATGATATATTAATTGTTTAATTAATTTTTGATATCTTATGATAGATTTTTGCTGAGGTTACATATAGTTAGAACCTGTGAATAATGAATTAGTTAATTCAAGATGGAATAAGAACTGGTGGTGTGATAAAAGATAATGCCTTTGTAGGGCCTGAGTTGACCTCTTGCTTGTGAAGGCCAAGTGCCTTGTGCTTTGTAGTTGTGATAGATTGTTGTGTGTGAAGGTTGAATGCATTATTTTAGGTCCAAGTTCCCATTTTATATGTTTATTCTTTCGGCTTGTGATGTGATCTGGATACAATACTTGTGGTATATGGGGTGGGGAGGCCCAGATGCGACTTGAGCTTGGGATGGCTAAGCCTGGAGGGTTGTTGTGGTATGTGGGGCAGGGAGGCCCAGTTTTTGTGGTAGTAGTTGACGCCTGGAGTGTCGAGATGCATCAGTTTATGCATGTGGTATCAGGGAGGACACCAGAGATGATGGAACACATTGAAGATGGGCTTACCCATTGATATGAAAGTTGGGTGCTTATTGAATCTGTTTTTTGTTTATCTGATTTACTTTCCCCACTAATTGATCCAGTTGGTTTTTCTTACTCTCCTTATAAGGGAGTCGAAGACGCGTGGGGTATGCCACATGATTTCCATGTCTAGATTCTCATGGTTAGATGAGTCTATGATCTTGATATGGGTGGTGAAGACTTGATAGGTAGTTAATCTACTCACTATGTTGATCCCATTGTGTTTGGTAGCTTAGAATGTTTTTTAGAAAACCTAAAAATATGAAAAGTGGTCATGTTTTTAAATAAATGAATAAATTTTTAACCCATGGGGTTAGAGCTTGCTGGGATGCAATGTTGAGGTTATAATTTTCAGAAAATGTGGACTCGGTTTGGTTATGACTAGAGGGCATGGGACTTTGTTGTGATACTAATGAAATGTAATGTGGGAGATGTTAATGGTTAAATAATTAATTAAAGTAAAGTGAAACTTATAAAAAGGGATAAATTAATTTAATGTATCTCTTAAAATGGTTGTGTGCTTATAGGATATCTAGTCTTAGCAATGGTAGTCAGGAGTCCGAGAGACGTTAGTTGCGGTTGAGTCTAAGAATAGGTTATGCCCATAGTGTGGTTATGAGCTACATTATATCATTATTTTTTTGTGTTTTAATATGATACTCCACCCTTTCAGTTAGGTAAACTGACACCCTGTGGATTCTGAGCCCTGTGGGGTGTTTTCCCTAACTTCCCAGTGGGAGGATGGATGGATGACTGACTACCCCCTTTGGCCCCGCTCTCTTCTCTTGGTAGTTACTTGTGCTGGTATACACGATGGTTAGTTTTCCCCATATGTGTGTGTAGAGAGATGTAATGCCTTGTGGTTATTCACACACACATATATTTTGGATATAGTTTCCTAAAGGCTACTATAGGTATAATGTGTATGGGCTATGATGACTTGAGGATCCTTACCGGTGGATGTAATGGCTTGAGGTATAATACCCAACGTATGATACACATTATGCAAGCTGTGGTGGATCCTGAAAACTACTTGGTTACTTTGGTTATGTGAATGTGGTGGTGTGATGCATGAGGTGCATGTTGACGCATAAGGTGTGTGTTGTGGTGCTTCTCCCATGTAAGAACATGGATCTTCATTTCATGTATGGATCTTAATTTCAGGTTGTTTTTGAGGAAAAAAATAAATGGGATTTTTTGAGTACATGTAGTGTACTTCCATGTACACACCATGTACATGGTTGCTGCATACAGTCATGTACTGGATGAGTACATGGTTGTGTGGTGACCTAGCAAACTGCTTAAGTCGGGGACCAGTTAAGGCTACTACACAGTGTGTAGTTTAAATGAACACACCATGTAATTTTCTTTTTATTTGATATATCAGAGCAGGGTCATGTATTATGTTCGTAAATGTCTTATTCTACCTGTGGTTCATACAGGAGAGTGGTGGAATGACCGATGAACTTCGAACCCCTCCCAATTCTTTGTCTGAGCTCTGATTGAAACACCGTTGGGTGTGTTGGAATCCCACCAGTGAGTTCTCAAAACCCATAGATCCTTTCTTCCTGATTCCTTCTCTCTTGTGAGTTATTCAAGGATGTGTGTTTTTATCCTTTTTGTAGATCTACGCCGATCTAGGCTGATTCAAGGGCCAACGTTCAAGTATATCGATCGTCCGATATCGAGGTAGGTGGTTTGTGCCTTTTGTTGTTTGTCTTGGATCATAAATGCTAAAAGTGTTGCATACCCACATTTGGGGTATTGATTAATTTGGAATTTAACCCTATTTATTACCCGCTATGGTTTGATTGATTGATAAAGGGTTATTTATTATTCATAAGGTTAGATACCTTATTATTGGGACACCCCATGGATGTGTTTCTCCTTGTTTGATTGTTTATGGCTATTTGGTTTGGAATGCCTGTTAGGATTACCTTTTTTTTCATGCCTTTTTTTGTTAGGATGGAGTTGCTGATTATATGAAATGTCTGTGACATGTATTATGAATGTTTACCAAAGGGGATTGGACTATGAGAGCTTCCCAAAGGGGTTAAATTATGAGAGATTCCCAAGTGGCCATCTATAATTGTTTGGGTTAGACCGTGAGAGCTGTCCAAGTGATCATTATTAGATTAAGTGAATATTGGATCCAAGGGTTTAGACCATGAGATCTTACCTATTTGTTCATTTGTAATTTATTGATACCATGTTAGACCAAAGGGTATATACCGTGATAGCTTCCCAGATGTTCGTTATTTAATAAATTGATACCATGTTAGGCCAAAGGGGTTAGACCATGAGAGCTTTCCCAAAGGGTCGTTTCTTAATGAATTGATGCTATGTTAGACCATAGGGGATATACTGTGAGAACTTCCCAAGGGGTCATGTATTAATAATTGTAAAATTTTGACGAGTCTTCCAAGCCAAAGCACAATCTTGGACTCGGTCTTACTTGATTGTTTAGATGGTCTTCTGAGACATCTTTTTTGTTACTTTACACAGGGGATACAGAGCTTAGGCTAGATCCTAGGGTTACATGATTCAACGGATTTAATAATTTATAAATGTAAATGAATATAATTTAAAATTTTAGGATTAGTTACTTTTGAGTACTTTCTAGTTTATTGCTTCATTTTACCTATTACCTGCTATATATATTCACTGATAGTTAGGCATAGATCTTTTGGTGGTTGCCTACTAGGATTCTTCTCACACCCTGTTTAGGTCATGCTTTTAGACCCAAATAGATTGTATGATTGTAGGTATATATAAGGTCAATATCCCTTCTTCATTAGGTACTTGATTACTGTTGGAGCTGGAGAGCATGCGATCAAGATGAGGCATACGATGCTGTTGGGGTTTACTTTTTTTTCTATACTTTTGTTTATGTATTGTATTTCCAGCATTGTGACTTGTTTATCTAATTTCATAGACACATGTGACATGAATCATATATGTGTGTGTGTGTGTGTTGTGGCCTCTGTTGGATTTACTTTCAGTCTTCCACTGGTTACTTTTGTTGGTATTACTGATTCTACTATTGTTTACTATTTGTTTTCTATTATGTATACTCTAATAATGAGGACATAGTTTCCCTGATATCACACCTTGACCCTTGCATCTAGTCATAAGACTCTGGAATTTAGGGAAATGCACTTGAGGTTATGTGACCAACCGGGTTCGGGGCACCTTTGGGCAGCATCCAGATCCAGGACGTTACAACACAGGTGTTTGTGGGCTAGCCTTTTTGGAGAGATATGCTTAGGATGTGTGACGTTGGGGAAAAGTGTAAAACTAGTTGGGAAGTGGTACCATGGTAACCTTGATATTATTTATTATATTATATTCTCTTGTATGTGATACTTGGTGAGAGTATCCATGGTGAGGCTGAGAACTTAGTATATCTGCTTAGGTAATAAGTTAGTTTCACTTGTTATTGACTGTGCTTTAGCATGATTTCTTTACTTTCGCATGAGAGGATCTGGGTAGGATCCTACTAAGTATACTTTTATACTCAACCTATATATATATAAACTATTTTTTTGGTCAGTCGGAGTAGATTGGAGATCAGGCTGGTTACTACTAGCTTAGGGTTTAGAGGAGTTGTTTGGGCTTCGTGGTCGCTGTAGTCTTTACTTTCCTTTTTGGTACTTGCAGTTTTTCCTTTAAGTTGTAGTAGTTCTTTCATGACATTACATATGTGTACTTGGGTTTATTTTATATTGTAGTCTAAGTAAGAGTTATTTTGTGTCTATCTAATCTTTCTCTTTCGCATGTGTTCTCTTAGAGGGTAATGCCTCCCATTTGTGTGTTTACTTTACCCTCAGTGCTAGTCTCCAACCTGGGGCCTACTAGAGGCGGGGCTCAGGGGTCACTATCTATCTTCTCCCATTGCCATCCCAGGAGGGGTAAACTTTTTGGGAAGGGGGTCATGACCATAGGTAACCCCTATAACCACAGTTTTTGAAAAACTGTGGGTATAGGGTTTGGTTCAAGACCTATACCCATGGTTTTCCAAAAACCATGGGTATAAGGTTTGGATAAAAACTTATACCCATGGTTCTCTAAAAACCTTAGGTATAGGTCATGCCTATATCCATGATTTTTTTAAACCGTGGCTATAACTTTCCCACATAAGCGTGGGAAAAAAATTCCGCGGGACAAAAAAACGGTGGTAAAACCTATTGCCACACTTTTCCATTTATAACCGCAGTTTAGATAAATATATATAAGCAAATAGATATTTATATACCAATAATTGAGTGTGGTGTAGTGGTTAGGTGCGTCTTTTGTAGAGAGGTGGTCCAGGGATCAAATCTGACATGAGGAATTTTTTAAAATCCTATAGCCATGGTTTCAAAACCGTGGGTATAGGGTTGTTGACACGGTGGAATACACCTATTCCCATAGTTCATAACCACAGGTATAGAATTTTTAAACTATGGGTATAACTTAGAGCTATACTGATGACTTAAGCTCCCACAATTCTCAGAACCGTGGGTATAGGATATACCCACGGTTCCAAACCATGGGTATAAGGTCATTTTCCAAAAATAAGGTTAGATGTGTCACTTAAATATTGACCTAAGTAGATCAAGAATTGTTGACTATCACTTAGATAATATACATACACAATAATATCACATTTTGTTGTAATAAAACCTACCATATCCACCATACATCCACCATAAAATAAAATAATTACAATATTTTCAGGGAGGGGAATAAAAACAACAAAAACTCTACACTAACCAATAGGGAAGTTGTAGCGATCCCAACCCCAGTAGCCCAATGTCAGTGCTTGCTTTATTACATTGACATAAGATACAAGGAATCACATCCCAAATGATCGAATAATTTAGTAGTCTTGGTAAACTAGATGCACACTTGAGTCTTGCATTGCATTTGAAAACACAAATTACAACATTATTTTTTTTCTAGAATGTCATTATTCCCTCTAGAATATATGTGCATATCAATCATAATAAAATTCATGAATTACTATGAAAAGGAAACAAAATAAGGATGATCTCAAATTCTCAGTAAGAGTTAAGTACAATGGAAGCTATCACGAATCAATATGGAAAGGTAAATAACTAAACACACATTCCATTTAATCAATAACTTGGATATCATAATTAGATAAGGCATAAGTAATATGGAAAGGTAAATAACTAAAAATACATTCCATTTAATCAACAAATGATAATGAAATGCATCTAAATATAATATCATTGTTAAAATATCATGTATAATAATAACTCTTAATGAAGTCAATGCTTATTTATTGGACACCACGATCTCAGACATCATGATACCTCTACTATCAAGACCTTTTCACAAGATGGTTTAAAATTACAAGTAGAAACCCATTTAATTCTATATTACTTATTTTTCTCATGAGACTTACCAATACATTGAGGGGCTATATACTACCGGTCCCAACTTATCACTGCAGGTCCAAAGCATTCCTCATATTTCGAATAATTGATTTAATTCATAAGAAACATGTCTTATCATCAAATATCTATATTGAGTAAAGAATACATATTTATCGATATTTATATAGATAAACAAATAAATTTCACTATAAAACACCATATGTAGAAATGATACATGCTTTAAGCAATAAAAATATCCATGATAAATAATATGAATATTTTGGGGAAATTTAATGTCCACATAAAAGTGAATAATTCAAGGAAAAGTTAATGATTACAAAAATGAATCAAGGAAGTTAATTTCAATACTTTACTTGGTAAAAATGATCATAAACCATTCAGAGGAAGAATAAAGATGACACTAATACAATATATATCCATTGGAGTAAGAATAAAGGGGTTTTTGTCATTTATGAATATAAATACCATAAAAATATCTTTAAAAACATTCTTGAGTAAAATATCATTTTCATTTTGAAAATCAATTTTTAAAATATAAAACATTTTAAAAAACCTTTTCTTTGAAAATCACTTTTAAAAACTAAGAATCTCCAGAATATTAGGAAAAAAAATTATTTAAAAATAACCTTGTAAACTTTCAAAGGAAGATTCAAATAAATGATGGTTATGTTAGCAGGTAATTTCATACATGTCATAAAAGTTAAAAAGAACATTCCCTTTGCACTATAAAAAGGTTATAAAAGTGACTTATTTGGAAAATGAAAAGAAGATTATTTTGAATTTTTTTTGTAAAAAAAATAGGTAAAAATGTATTTAATGAATCATTTTGAAAAGGTTAAAAAAATTCAAAATATTTTTAGAAAACATGGTTTTGGAATAAAACAGATTTCCGACCGAAGATAGAAATGAAGTGGCATTTTCTTAAAAACATTTTATCAATTATTTTAAGTACCAAAGAGTGGGAAAATGGTACTATTACTTGAAAATATCACGAATAACCAGAGGATAATAAAATTAAATGGGTTTATTAGGAAATTACCAAATAATTTCCTTCAACTGAAATTCAAGAATAAACAATCTCGATTAGAATGAGATTGTGAAATAAACCCTTAAAATGACCATAATGTGAAATTGAGAATTAATCAATGAATTGATTATGTGTATCAACTATAAATCCACATAAAAAAGTAGAAATACAATGCAATATAATCAAAATTCATTATACACATAATCTTAGAATATCAATGACAACAAAGAAGTAGTATAACCCAATGAAAAGAGACTAAGTTATAAAATTCTTTACCACTTGAAATTTTTTAATTCAAATCCCCCTAGATTAATTAATTCAAATTAAAAATTTAAATTTCATAAATAATGAATTATTCATGATATTACATGTCAAAGGTGTAACGACCCAAATTTTTATCTATAGAAATTCCCTTATTATAATTATGTTATATGGTATAAACACATAAGAGAACACAATACAAGATTTATAAATGATGAATGAATGAAATAAGAAAGTGTTTCTAGAAGTTAAGGAACCTATATTGATTAAATAGTAACATGACCTTTGGAATAGTAATGCGACCTTTATGAATAGTAAACTGACCAATTGAATAGTAACCTCACCAATTAAAGTATGAATAAAATTTATCCATCTTACAAGTGACGATATGATATAATTATATCATATTATAATTAAATATTTTAAAAAAAATTAATTAAGTGTTGGTATTTTTGTAAGTTTGCATTTAATTATAATTTTATGAATAATTAAATAATTTAAAACCAAATATATGTATTCATAAATTAATATTTTAATTTCTTATTATTATAAGATAATTTTATGAGATCTTATTTAATTTTTCAAAGTGATATAAAATCAGTTATAATTTTAAATTCTAGATTTTTTGAGTAAATTATGATTTTAATTAAAAATTAAAATTTTCATATTGAGAAAATTATTTTCATAAAATGGAGTTAATTTTTGAATTCTACACTTCAAAAAATGGTTAGGGTGAATTTTTTGGATTTTTCTGAAATACTTGAATTTTTGGCGAATTGTGAAATACAATAATTTACGAAATAAGCTAAATACATAAATTATTGAGTCATGGATGATGTTCTGCTGAGGTAAGAACCCTTGGTTTTAAATAAAATGCACTAATTACTTTTTTTTTTGTCACAATAACCAACACTATTTCTTGTCTTGAGTAAAATAATAAAATAATGATTAAAATAATGGACCCCCATTATAAATACCACCCCTCACCCCTCTTCTACTCACACTTCTCAAACCTTGAGACTTGTCTATATTCTGCCCAATACTCTTCTCAAACCTCTCCCTCATTTCCAGGAGATTTTGGTCTTAACAAAATACAAAAAACTAATCCCTTAAGGAGGCTATCAAGAGGAAGGAATCAAGAGATAAAACCCTCTTTCGTTTTCTTTTAATTTCTTTTCAAGTTCCTTTACTTTATTTTCTACCCTTATATATCCTCATCCAAAATTTATTAAAACTTCAATACCTTAAATATAATTTAATTTTGTTATTCTATTGGAATAATTTATCATCATCTCTCATTTCTCCTCCTTTTATACTTGAAATGAAAACACCATCTGAGAAGTGTTAATTTATCACATTCAAGGACGACGGGTTTTCAATTTCTATTATCGTATTCAATTATGGCCATGAAAACATTTTCATGGTTTAACCATATTATTATATATGTAATATATCCTATGTAATTTTCTGGAATCATTTTGTACAAATGGTATTAATTTATAAAACAAAATGTACTCATTGTGATAAAAAAATGCTAAATTAATCGAAACAATTATCATTAATGATTTATCTAATGAATCATCCTCAATTCTAAAAAAATGGTATTTTAATATTTTATAAGTTCATTAATAACATATAAGTTCATTTGTGGAAAAATATCCTCACTCTACATGATTTTCCATACACATATACAAGTAAATCGATCATGAAAACCAAGGAAATCAATGCTCCCCAATAATGAAATTAAATCTCTTAACCCATAAAAAAGGACATAAAGGAACTTAATAAAGTTATAATAAATAAAATAAATTTATAAATATTTATTTAATTGTTAATTAATGAATCTAATTTTATTGTTCATGATATTAAGATCAAGTGCAGAATCATTTCAGACATAAGGTAAGAGATTCTACATGAACCTCCATTATTCCTTCAAGTTACTCTTTCTCTCTTTTTACCCTAATTAAATTCTATTTTATTTTTATGTACATCTTATAAATGTTTTTTATATTTTTCAAACTATTTTATCAATATCCATTCATCCTTATTTTTGGGGTTATACATGTTTTTAAAGGTTACCTATTCAATTCTTCCCGATAAGCAGACTCGATTTAAGTGAACTTCCCAAATTGTTACCCATTTTAAAGTATGCTTCATAATCTATTTTAATCCAAAATTATTTTTCTAAAATCACTAATTTTATCATGAAAAATTACCTTGGTTAAATTCTTGTTTTATACAAATAATTATGCCTTTTTCCATTTTAAATAATCATGAAATGTTTCCTTAAACCGTACAAAAATGTTTTATTTCTAAAGTTTCTTAACACTATTTTTTACTTCAGTTTTAAATATATTTTAATGTCTTGGATTTTTTCATGTATTATTTTTAAATTTTATATGAAATTATTTTGAGACCATACCTTTCGACGGCGTGCGATTCCGAGGCCTGGAGTTCCTGGAATAGATGTTTGAAATTAATTAAACTTTAAATAGCGTGCGCGAGCAGTTTTCCTGAAAAAGTAGAATAACCTTTAAATGGGTGCCCAGACCAGAAATATGAAAGCACCGTTGCGTCCAGAGCAGCGACTTTACCTTAGGCAAGGCCTAACATCGACTGGCGTGGGTCAGCTGCAAAAGTTAGTTTTTGGGCGTTTTAAAAGAAATAAAATAAATTAATAATTTATTTTATTTTAAATGTTTCCATAATGCAACGACGCTTATTTTCTTTAAATAAGAAGGATACCAGGGTTAGTATCATAACCCTGGAGAACTCCCTAGAATTCTCTAGATTTTTGGAGAGGATCCAACCTTGGAGGATTTTTTACGGACGCCGACGAACGACGACGCGTGGATCGTTGCACTGCAAGATCGAATCCCGACCGATGACCGATCTACCTCTTCATCGATGACTGAGGTAGGGGTTTTTATTTCGATTCTTCTTTTCCACATTCTTGGATTAAACAATGAATGTGAATCAACCCACCAATAGGGTGATCCACGGATCGTGCGTTCTTGCAGGAGGGTGTTATTTTACGTTTATTTGGAGTTTGATTCGGGAATATGATTGTGGGATCATTGTTTTATTCGCTTGTTAAACCTATTAACGGGATCAGATCGACGCTGTGATGAATGATGGTGGAGGTTCATTTCTCAATTTGGTTTTTTGGATTTTCCTTTCTCTTTTCTTCGTGTTCTTTGTGTTCTTCGCGAGGCGATGAACAACGGATCGTTGCACATCTGTTTCGCAACGCAACGATCCCAAATTGGAGATTCGATGTCATGATGACCTAGAGAAGGTGAGATGACAATGGATGACGGTGAATCGGCTCGGATCAGGAGAGACATTTCTTCAAGCGTTCTTCACGCTGGTGGATCGATACGCGTTTTCGGGGCCGATCGGAGGCCCGAAAACAATAGAGACTAATTTGGGACGTTAGGGTGACCTTAATCTTCAAGTTTCGTGGCAAAAGGATGGCTGGATCGAAGACCAGAGCTTCACCCGAGGCACGGCGGTGGAGGTTCGTGATTTTGGAAATTTCCAGAACACACGGCGTGTATCCCGAAGAACATGACGTGTAGGTCCGGCTAAGTGGAGGCTAGGGTTTCACGGTGCGTGAATCGATGACACAACGTGTTCTCCAAAGAACATGGCATGTGGGTCCTTAAATGAGACTCAACGTGTATCCTAGGCGATACACGAGCATGGGTTGGGGTACACACCGTGTACTCCACCACCTGGCCATACGAGGCCAGTAGTGCGGGTCACCCCGTGTGCCGATTACACAAGTTGGCACACATCGGTTGAGGCCGTGTACGGGCACACGACCAGCGTATACAGAGCAGACCCCAGATACTTTGACATGATGTGTGATACTTTCTACATGTCGTTCAGTTTTGTTTTACACGACAAACCTTACAACACAGGTCATTGTACACGGGCAGTACCCAGGGTCAGAAGACACGGCGTGTGACACTTTTACACATCGTATACTTCTCAGTACATGGCTTTATCTTATTGTCCACCGTATATTGGACATGTTTTGTTTGGGTTAGTGCCCCCTTTTCTTATTCCCATGAAGGTCAGGTATCATTTCCTTCTATAGGAGTATGATCCCTTTAGCAGGAATTCCTGAGATAGAGTCAGGTATCCCTCCAAGAGGCCCATAGCAAGATCCTCTATCCATTCTTGACCCTAGGTAGAGTTAGGTATTGATGTGACTATTCCCACATGGCACTGATCCTCTACTTATCAGGTGAATCCAGATGAGTCATGGTATCCACCAAGGCCCTGGTAGTGATCCACATCTGTGTATCATGATCTTTCCCCACTCAGGAGTGTTTTCTCCCAGAATGAGTGTATCTATATCTCATGGATTTTCCCAATGAATAGTACTTCTCAGACGAATGACATCAGAGCTATCAGACTTGTGGAGTGAGTTCTCCCAGATGAGTAATTCGTGGAATCTTCGAACTAAATCCCTATCATGGGTATGCGGTTGTGTGACTTGTCTCTAGATTGCGGGTCTGGGTTTTGAGTATATATGGATTTTGTTCACCTATTATATGTTCAGTAGACATATACTGTGTAGAGTTGACCGTACTTTTTCTTTGTACATTGCTTTGTGGTTTTCAGGGTCCTCTACTGAGTATTTTTATACTAACCCTTGCACGGACTTTTCCCATACGTGTTGTGTCTTATGCAGATGAGCGCCCTTTTGACGGAGTCTAGGGTGGACCGGGGTAGGACCAGGCTTTCTGAGATCCCTACAGGCCGAGGTGTTCCTACAGCTATGAGCAGTAGTCCCAATACCTCTTTGTGCTTATATGTTGGACTTTTTAGTTTACAATCTCTTGTTTTTGGTGGGCTTGTATTCTGGCCCAGTTTACTTTCAGTACTTTACCTTCCGTCGTACTCTATTTGGTTGGGTTTAGTTGTATGCGTGCATTTTGTTCCTTAGTGGTTTTTTCATTTCAACATTTGTGGGCTTGGATATGTGTGCATATGTACAGGTACTTAGTCAATGCCTCTCATGTTAGTAATATGCATATTTGGTGCTAGTCACTAGCCCTTGGCCTATTGGAGGCGGATTGGGGAGTCGCGGTGCAGGCCCCACTGGGATGGGTCATGATAGAGTGGTATCAAAGTTGGTCGGTTCTACCTTAGGACCAAGAGTCCGTGAGATTAGTTTTAGGGCAACAATTTTAAGTGTTTCGAGCTCTAATTTCAGTCCAGAGACTCCAGTGTTGGTGCGGGCGGCCGACGTATCCATACACCAGAACTCTAATATCCTGCTTTTCGACTCGGTACATGAAAACACTAGTTGTGGGGAAATAAGATATTGGTACATGAATCATATATGAATGGGTTGTGTTTTCCATGTCCTTTGTGTCAGCTATCCAGATATACTCTTTGACCACGGTACATCTTATTCCTTACAGGATGCCTCTACAATGCATACCCGCTAGGATTCAGTAGTGTGATCACAAGGATGACCCCCTCAATGATGAGGCTTCGATACAGGGACCAGTTCCCCCGGGCGCTACCTCTAGGTGGTGTACCTACTATACCACCACTAGTGGAGCATCCCGTGGTACCTACAATATAGACAGATGAGGGGCGCAGGGTGAGCGCACTCCATGCGTTCCAAAGACAGAGACCCCTCAGGTTCCGAGGCGAGCCCAATCCTCAGGCAGATGAGGACTGACTTGAGGCGGTGACCAAAGTTTTCTGTCTCGTGAGGACACTAGCAGAACAAATGGTAATCCTAGGAGTGAGCCTTCTTCAGGGTTCAGCGAGACGATGGTGGAGTCTTACCACACAGACTCACGATGATAAGACTCTTTCATGGATAGAGTTTGAGCGACTCTTTAGAGAGGATTTCTATCTGGTTACACTAAGATAGGTGCGTATCCAGGAGCTTCTTCATCTCCATAAGGGCATTTTGATGGTGGATGATTATTCATTGAGGTTCACTAACCTTGCCAGGTACTCGATGGATATGGTTGGGGGTCAGTAATTCAGAGCTTGGACCTTCGAGCGAGGTCTACAACAAGACATCTGAGCTAGTGTCATGCCTCTATGCATCTCGACTTATGCTGGAGTGCTCGAGCAATCCCTGGTGATCGAGAGCTTCTTGGTAGAGCATAGATAGTCGATGACAGTTATTAGCAGGTAGATAGGTGCAGAGACCTCGACAACAGGGAGCTGATGTCAAGCACAAGGATCAGGACGTGAGAGACGTCATAGGAGGACCCAGGACAGGGGATCAACATTACAGGGATCTCGGGATGGATCCAGTTATCCTATGGAAAGGCGATGCTACTCGTGCGATGGTAGGGTACATCTCGTTAGAGACTGTCCAACCTGTCAAGCTGCTGACAGGGAGGTGGTGGATGGACCACCGAGGCAGAGGTAGAGAGTGGAGCAGACAGACCCTCCAGGCGGGGGACGTGGCAAAGGAGTAGGGAGAGCTGCAAGTGGTGGAAGACATTTCGATATACTTCCACCACCACCCCCAGGAGGTCTACAACAGGCTCAGGGAGTTGGGGGACAGGGGTGGGGACAACTGCATGTGGTCAAGGCGTATGACCCAGGGACTCCAGGGATGATCTGAGGTATGATCTGTGTCTTTTCTACCTTAGCTGTCATACTTATATACACATGTGTTAGTCATTACTTCCTCTCCACATATCTTGTGCGAAACCTTGAGATTTTGGTAGAGTCGTTGACTCGACCCTTACGCTTGGAGACACCTACAGGAGGAGACTTGATGATCACGCACCTTTGTAAACAGTGTGATCTTACCCTTGGAGGTGAGAGTTTCATTTGGAACCTCTTGGTGGTAGCGTCAAGGCCTTACGACGTCATTCTCGGTATGGATTGCCTATCTTGGGTCCATGTCCAGATTGACTGCTTTAGGTGAAGAGTGCGGTGTGTTCGCAGCGATGGGATGAGGTTTTCCTTTATTGGTGAAAAGGCGACTCATGAAGCACAGAATGGGATCATGCATGGGAGGGTGCATCCAATCAATCATGAGTTAGATAGCCTTACCCTCGGAGTAGTAGATGTTGTGAGATTACAGTTCCCAGTAGTAGTGGAAGAGTACAAGGACTTCTTTCCTGAAGATGTTCCAGGACTACCTCCCCATCGGGAGATTGAATTATGCATCGACTTACACCCCAGGACGACACTGATTTTCTCACCAGCATATCGGATGTCTCCCACATAGCTTCGTGAGATAAGGGTGTAGTTGGAGGATTTACAGAGCAATGGTTTTGTGAGACCCAGTGTTTTACCCTGGGCGACCCCAGTTTTGTTTGCCAAGAAGGCAGATGGGAGTTTGAGGTTGTGCGTGGATTACTGGCGCCTGAACCAGGTGACGGTGAAGAACAAGTATCCACTAACAAGGATCGACGAACTCTTTGGTCAACTGATAGGGGAATAGTGATTATTGAAGGTTAAACTTTGGTTAGGTTACCACCAGTTACGAGTACGATACAAGGATATACCGAAGACGACTTTCGGATGCTGCTACGGCTACTATGAGTACTTGGTGATGCATTTCAGCATGATGAATGCCCCCGCAGTGTTCATGAGACTTATGAAACGGATCTTCCAGCTATATTTAGACCGTTTCATAGTGGTTTTCATTGACGACATCCTTGTGTACTCGGTGTCAGAGGAGGAGCACGTGAGACGCCCGTGGATGGTTCTGGACATACTCTGAGAGCACCAACTTTACGGGAAACCATCGAAGTGCCAGTTCTGGATTCGGGAGGTCTAGTTTTTGGGACATGTCATATCAACATATGGAATAGATGTGGACCCAGCCAAGGTGGAGGCATTTTTAGCATGGGAGACACCTTAGAGCGTGACGGAGGTGCAGAGCTTCCTTGGGTTGGCGAGATATTATCGGAGATTCATTCCTGATTTCTCCTGAATATCAGCACTAATGACAACCTTGACCAGGAAGGGGAAACCCTTCATGTGGACAGAAAAGTGCCAGCAAACTTTCGAGCTGTTAAGGCAGAGTTTGACAAGAGCCCCGATCTTGAGATTGCCAGAGGAGGGAGTCGAGTACGTAGTTTTCTACGACGCATCAGGGACTGAGATTGGTTGTGTCCTGATGCAGAGACAGTAGTGATTGCTTATGGTTTGTGCCAGCTTAGGCCACATAAGCAGAACTATGCGACCCATGATCTTGAGTTGGCATCGGTAGTATTTGCGTTGAATATGTGGCGACACTACCTTATGGGTGAGTAGTTTATCGTCTAATCTGACCACAAGAGCCTCAAGTACATATTATCGTAGAAGGATCTGAATCTGAGGCAGAGGCATTGGTTAGATTTCCTCTAGGACTATGATTTTGAGATCATCTATACTCTTAGAAAGGGGAATAAGGTGTAAGATTCTCTTAGTAGGAGATCGAGCTCACAGCTGCTGAGGGAGGTGACAGAATAGTTGGCCTCGTTATAGTTATCCTTCGTGGACGGAAAGGATACAACTTACCTTCAGTCGATGGTTATCACCCCTCCACACTTATAGCGATTTAGGGAGGCACAACTTGGGGATGTCGACTGTGAGACTTTACATGCTCAGTTATCCACATGACATGCTCTTGATGGATATTCGCAATGTGGGGAGCATGTAGTTCTTTTCAGAGGACACACTGTTGTACTAGTGGAATTATGAGAGGAGATCATGAGGGAGTTTCATACACCCCCCTTGGTGGTACACCCTGTCATGGAGAAGATTTACCAGGATCTCCGAAGACAGTTTTGGTGGTCATGCATGAAGAAGGCAATAACAAAGTTCGTTTCTCGGTGCCTTACATGTCAGCAGGTGAAAGCTGAGCACCAGGCTCTAGTGGGATTATCTTACCCCTAGAAGTTTTATAGTGGAAGTGAGTTGGAATATCTATGGAATTCGTGACGGGCTTACCACAAAATTCCAAGTTACATGATTCCATCTGGGTGATCGTTGACCGACTCACCAAGTTGGACCACTTCCTAGCTATCAGAGAGCAGAGTTCTGTGGAGAGCTTGGGATGCCTCTACATGAAAGAGATAGTTCGGTTTCATGGTGTCCCTTCAACAATAGTCTCGGATCGAGATGCCCGCTTCACATCCTGGTTGTGGAAGGGATTGCAGGAGGCTTTCGGAACTCAGCTATGCTTGAGCACAGTGTTCCATCCCCAGACAGATGGTCGGATGGAGAGGACCATTCAGGTTTTGGAGGATATGTTTTGGGCCTATATCTTGGACTTTGGTCACAGTTGGGAGGACCACCTACCACTGGTAGAGTTTGCATATAATAACAGCTACCACTCCACCATTGGTATGGCACCATTCGAGGATTTATATGGGAGACCCTTACAGTCACCGCTTTGTTGGACCGACCCCAGAAAGTTAGCACTCATGGGTCCAGAGTTGGTGCGAGCTACCACCGAGAAGGTGCAGATCATCCGGGAATGGATGAAGACTACACAGGACCGGCATAAGTCTTGTGTTGGCAGATGACGGAGACCTCTAGAGTTCGAGGAATGGGACCATGTCTTCCTTAGGGTCTCACCTCGATGAGGGTTACAGAGATTTGGCCAATGTGGCAAGCTATCTACGAGGTTCATCAGACCTTTTTAGATATTGTGCAGAGTTGGTGAGGTAGCATACCACCTAGCTCTACCGCCATAGTTGTATAGGGTACATGACGTCTTCCACGTGTCGCAGCTGAGGAGATACGTGCATGACCAATCGCACGTCATCGACTGGTGCGAGCTGGACATTGAGGATGAAGTGACCTTTGCTGAGTACCCGATGTAGATTTAGAATTAGCATGAGAGGATCCTTTGTGGGTGATTGATTATCTTGGTGTGCGTCTGGTGGTAGCACGAGAATCTTCAGAAGAGTACGTGGGAGTGAGAGGCTCAGATTCGTGCCTAGTGCCCACATCTTTTTTAGTAGTCTTTTGTCTTGGCTTCCCGAGACGTAAAGCTTGAAGGTGGGGAGAATGTAATGTCTCATATTTTTTTGTGTATTGTTTTTAAATATTATATGTAATTATTTCGAGAACATATCTTTCGACGACGTGCGATTTCGAGGCCAGGAGTGCCCGAAATAAATGTTTGAAATTACTTAAACCTTAAACAGTGCGCACGAGCGGTTTTTCTGAAAAAGTGGAATAACTTTTAAACATGTGCTCGGATCAGAAAGCTGAGGGCATCGTTGCATCTAGATAAGAAACTTTACCTTAGGCGAGGCCAAACATCGACCTGTGCGAGTTCGCTATAAAAGTTAGTTTTTGGGTGTTTCGGAAGAAATAAAATAAATTAATAATTTATTTTATTTTAAATGTTTCCATAACGCAAAAAAGCTTATTTTCTTTAAATAAGAAAGAGCCCAGAATTAACCTCATAACCCTGGAGAACTCCCTAAAATCCTCTGGATCTTTGGAGAGGATCCAACCTTGGAGGTTCTTTTACGGACGCTGACAAATAATGACGCGCGGATCGTTGCGTAGCGAGATCGAATCTCGACCGACGACTGATTTCCCTCTTCATCGATGACCAAGGTAGGGGTTGTTATTTCGATTCTTCTTTTCTCCGTTCTTGGATTAAATGACGAACGTGGATCAACCCACCAACAGTGTGATCCGCAGATCGTGTGTTCTTACGAGAGAGTGTTATTTTCCATTTCTTCGGGGTTTGATTTGGGAATATGATTGTGATAATTGTGGGATTATTGTTTGATTCGCTTTTTAAACCTATTAACGACAGTGGATCGATGCTGTGACGAACAACAATGTAGGTTCGTTCCTCAATTTGGTTTGTTGGATTTTTCTTCCTATTTTCTTCATGTTCTTCGCGGGGCGACGAACAACAGATCGTTGCGCATCCTTTTCGCAACGCAACGATCCTAAATTGGAGATCTGATGCCGTGATGACCTAGAGGAGGTGTGACGATAATGGCAGACGACGAATCGACTCAGATCGGGAGAGGCTGTTCTTCGAGCGTTCTTCACCCGGGTGGATCAATATGAATTTTTGGGGCCGATCGGAGGCCTGAAAACAATGGAGATGACTTCAAGACGTCAGAGCAACCTTAATCTTCAAGTTTTGTGGAAAACAGATAGCCAGATCGAAGCTTCACCCGAGGTGCGATGGTGGAGGTTCGCGATTCTGGAAATTTCTAAAACACACGGCGTGTATCCCGAAGAACACAGTGTGTAGGTCAGGCTAAGTGGCAGCTAGGATTTCGCGGTGCGTGAAGTGATGACACGATGTGTTCTCCAAAGAACACGGCGTGTGGGTCCTTACACGAGACTCAGCGTGTATCCTAGGCGATACATGGGCACAGGGTGGGGTACACGTAGGGGTGTAATTTAGGCCCGGCCCGGCCCAGCCAGGGTCGGGCCGGGCTGGGCCTGACATGCAAAAAATCGGGCCGCTAGCCACTATTCGGGTTGGGCCAGGCCGGCCCGAACAACCCCATGAGGCGGCCCGAGCCCGGCCTCGAGTCGGGCTTTTTCGGGTCGAGTCAGGCCATGGCGGGCCTTTATTATTTTCAAAATAATTGTTTGTTTTAAAACTTTTTTTAAACGTTTTTATTTAAACATTTTTTTAACATTTATTTAAAACTTTTTTTTACATTTTTTTTAACGCATGTTTTTTATAAAAATGTTTATTTTATTTTTTATTAACATTTTATAGTGGGTGGATATGTTTTTTTGTCTAAATAGATTTATATATTTTGAATCTTTATATATTATTTTCAAATTGTAAAAAATAATAATGAGTGGTTGGGGGTGCGCAATAGTGAGTGAGTTTAAAGCCTTGTTATTTAATTTTTTTTAACATTTATTTTAAAAATTTATTTACATTTATTTTTTTTACTTATTTATAATTTTTTGAGCATTTGTTAAATTTTTTTATTTAAAAGTTTTTATTTAAACCATTTTCTAACATCTGTTTAAAATGTTTTTTTACATTTTTTTAAATGATTAATTTAAAACATTTTTTATTTTTTTTAAATGCATGATTTTTACAAGTATTGTTTTAAAACATTTTTTTCATATTTTAATGTAAAAAGTATTTTTTAAGTGTTTGTTTTAAAAAAATTAATTTAAGTGTTTGTTTTGAAAACTTTTTTTAAACATTTGTTTAAAACATTTTTATTTAAACATTTTTTTAAACTATTTTTTAACACTTGTTTAAAATGTTTTTACATTTATTTTTAGACGTTTAATTTAAAACATTTTTTTGAATGCATGTTTTTTACATTTATTTTTTTAAAACATTTAACATGTTTTATGTAAAATCATTTTTTATTAACATTTTACAACGGGTGGATATGTTATTTTTTTCTAAATAGATTTATATATGTCTATGAATTTATATATATTATTTGAAAATTGAAAAAAAATTAATGAGGGATTGGGGGGTGCGCAGCAGTGGATAGTGGGTTTAAAGCGTTGTTATTTAAACGTTTTTTATCATTTATTTAATTTTTTTTTACATTTATTTTTTTTAACTTATTTATGAAAAGTGTTTTTAAGCGTTTGTTTAATTTAAAACATTTTTTTAAACGTTTTTTAAATTTTTTTGCAAGGCAGGCCCGGCCCGGCCCAACCCTATTCGGGCCGGGCTAAAATTACAGTCTTAGGGGGTGCAAAACAGTGGGTGAGTTAATTTTTTTCTAAATAGATTTATATATGTATATATAGTACATATAATATATACAAGTTTCATCATATTTAAAATAATAATAATGAGGTTGGGGGGTGTACGAACATCATTGAGTGAGTAGTTATTTTTTATTAATATATAATAAGTTATTATATATATATATAATATGAGAAAATTATAAAAAAATAATTAGGGATTGGGGGTGCGCCGTAGTGGGTGGGTTAATTTTTTTTTCTAAGTAGATTTATATATAATATATGCAAGTTACAACATATTTAAAAAATAATAATGAGGTTGGAGGACGTGCACGAACATCATTAGGTGAGTGTGTTATTTTTTTTATTAATATAAAATAAGTTATTATATATATAATATTAAATCATTGAGACACACACACACACACATATATTATTAATGGATTTTTAAAAGCCACACTTAATTGATATACATTATTAATGGCTTCGTTTATATATATATATATATATATATCATATCATATCATTGATATATATATTATTAATGGATTTGTTTATATATATATATAATATGCAACTTTCATCGTATTTAAAAAAATTAATGAGGTTGAGGGTGTGCACGAATATCATTGGGTGAGTGTGTTATTTTTTTGATAATATATAATAAGATATAATATATATATATATATATATATATAATGTTAAATGATTAATATATATCTCTGTGTGTGTGTGTGTAATATGAGAAAATTGTAAAAATAATAATTAGGGGTTGGGGGGTGCGTTGCAGTGGGTGAGTTAATTTTTTTTCTAAATATATTTATAAATGTATAGTATATATAATATATATAAGTTGTAACATACTTAAATATAATAATGAGGTTTCGGGACGTGCACGAATATCATTAGGCTAGTTTGTTTTTTTTTATTAATATACAACAAGTTATGAGCTATGATTAAAGCTGTCAACTATGATATTCCTGCACGTCCCGAAACCTCATGAGGTTTCTGGACGTGCACGAATATCATTTGGTTCTGCGCTTGATGCTGAATTATGGGCTATGATTAAAGCTGTCAACTATGTTGTCCACCATGGTTGGAGGCACATATGGGTATAATCTGACTCAAGTACAGCGGTGCACATTCTTTGGGCAAGGTCTAGGGATGTTCCTTGGAGGATTCTCCCATTGTGGATTGCATGCCTGCGTCTCCTTGAGCGTCTTCAACTGGAAGTCAGTCATGTTTATAGAGAAGCAAACCAGGTTGCTGATGCTCTATCCAAGAGGGCGATTATGGAGGTCTCCTCACGATGGTCCTTTGTCATCCCAGAATTTTGCTCACATCTTGTTGACTTGGACGCACATGGTATGCTCTATTCTCGCCTTTGTAAACCCCCTTGCGCTGCCACTTTTTCAGTTTTTTAATTTTATTGTAAGGTGCGGGCTTTGTCCGGATCCTAGACCTGCTTTTATACAACAATTTATTATATATATAATATTAAATCATTGATATATATATATATATTATATTATATTAAATCATTTATATATATATATATATATTATTAATGGATTTTTAAAAGCCACACTTAATTGATATATATTATTAATGAATTTGTTTATATATATACATTATTATATATATATATATAATTATATATCGTTGTATATATATATATACACATTATAATTATATATATTTGTATATATATAATTATATATTGTTTCATATATATAATTATAATTATAATTATTATAATTATAATTATTATAATTAAATTATTATAATTAAATCATTATATATCGTTGTATATATACACATTATAATTATATATCATTGTGTATATATATAATTATAATTATAATTAAATCATTAATTGATATATAATTATATATCGTTGTATATTTATATATACACACACATTATAATCATATATAATAATAATTATATGTATACACACACACACACACACACATTATTATATATTATATATTATTTTTTGTTAATATATAATGATATATATATACACATATATATCAATTTTGGTGATAATATGGTCTAGGTGCAGCCTTGGAAGCTTGTGGTAGGGGGATCGAATCTCCCTACCAGCAGTTTCCCGTTATTTTTTTTACAGTAGGTGGGCTTCGCACAGGCCAGCGGGGTGGGCTTCGCACGGGCCAGCGGGCTGAGCTTTTTCGGGTCGACCCAGCCTGGCACGCGTGCCTTCCTGGATAGGCCCAGGCCCGACCCGATGAGCCTACGGCCCGAGCCCGACCTGGCCCGACGCGAGCTTTGTCGGGCCGGGCCGCTCGGGCTTTCGAGCCGGGTCGCGGGGCCAAAATTACACCCTTAGGTACACGCCGTGTACTCCACCACACGACCATACGAGGCCAGTAGTGTGGGTCACCCCGTGTGCCGATTACACTGGTTGTCACACATGGGTTGAGGCCTTGTACGGGCACACGACCAACGTACACGGAGCAGACCCCAGATACTTTGACACGACATGTGATCCTTTCTACACGCCGTGTAGTTTCGTTTTACACGACAAGCCTTACGACATGGGCCGTTGTACACGGGCAGTACCTGAGGTCAGAAGACACAGTGTGTGACACTTCTACAAGCCATGTACTTCTCAATACATGGCTTGATCTTCTTGTCCATCGTATCTTGGACATGTTTCGTTTGGGTTAGTGCCCCCTTTTCGCATTCCCCTGAAGGTCAGATATCATTTCCTTCTATAGGAGTATAATCCCTTCAGCAGGACTTCCCGAGATAAAGTCAGGTATCCCTATGAGAGGCCCGGAGAGAGATCCTCTATCCATTCTTGACCCTAGGTAGAGTCAGGTATCGACGTGACTGTTCCCACAGGGCGCCAATCCTCTAATTAGCAGGTGAATTCGGATGAGTCATGGTATCTGAAAAGGCCCTGACATTGATCCTCATTTGTGCATTGTGATCTTTCCCCACTCAGGAGTATGTTCTCCCGGAATGAGTGTATCTATCTTTCATGGCTTTTTCGGATGAACAATACTTCTCGGACAGATGACATCAGAGCTATCAGACTCGTGGAGTGAGTTCTCTCGGACGAGTGCTTCGTGGAATCTTCGAACTGAATCCCTAACATGGGTATGCGGTTGTGTGACTTGTCTCTAAACTGTGGGTCTGGGTTTTGAGTATATCTAGATTGTGTTCTCCTATTATATGTTCAGTAGACATATACTGTGTTGAGCTGACTGTACATTTCCTTTGTGCATTGCTTTGTGGTTTTCGGGGTCCTCTAATGAGTATTGTTATACTCACCCATGCATGGGCTTTGCTCGCACGTGTCATGTCTTGTGCAGACGAGCGCCCTTTTGACGAAGTCCAGGGCGGACCAGGGTAGGACGGGCTTTCTGAGTTCCCTATAGGCCGAGGTGTTCCTGTTAGAGTTAGTGTCCTGAGAACCAACTGTTTGTACTTTGATTACATGAATGTACACTTATTGTTCATTGTTCTGCATGACTATAATATAATGATGTCCTGGAATATTTGTTGCATTAATAAGGTCATAACAGATCCCCGCTATTATGATAACCTTAAAATGCTATAACAATATTCTTAAATAAAGTCCTACAGTTGGATGACATACTATGATAGGACACATAGTATACAAACCATCATGTGCGAGTACTCGTAAGAACACGAGAATCTCTCTCATGGAGTTCGCACTTGGTAATCTTTAAGATGAGAAATTATGAGAATAGAACCGCCAGTAGTAATTCCGCATTTCTTGGTGTCGTCGGACATTACTATCTATGAGTGTGTGTAATGATACTTAGACTGGAAGATTATCATTAACTCATTTCATGACTCACGCACTTAGATTTGCTGACGAAAACCGTCACGAAGACAGTTGGCGGTAAGTAGGGTATGTTGGGTGCGTCACGAATGACATGTTCTTAATGGATATGTTGAGGAAGGATTTGTCCCTTCCATATTTATGTAATTAGATATCTTGGTCATTTTGATTGAAATAGAACTGTCGCCCAAATTCCATGGCCATGGTGTAACGATGAGTTTATTTCTAGAAGTCAAAGAATCACAAATCAAGCATATAATTTTATAAGACTGCCACGAAACCTGCTTGATGAGATATTGAGACAAAGGGATTAAATTACATGGTAAGAGATCGTATGAGGTGACACGTCAATACAACATCAACTTCTTTCTCTTGGGTGCCTTGACCCGTTTCTAGACAGTAATCTTGGACTTTAGGCAAGCCCGCCTAATGCCAACGAGAAAGAGGCCTAGAGGGTCACACACTAAGTGTATCCAAGTATCTCAAGTAGAATAAAGATTATTCTCGTACGTGGTTTAATAATTATTCAAGGAAGCCTAAATCATTTTTAATTATGGAGGAATAATAAAATGAAAACAAGATATACACGCCATGTATTAATGATTACACGCCATGTAGTTTTCATTTTGGAAAGGAAATGAAAAACAAGTACACACCTTGTATTAATGATTACACACCATGTAGTTTTATGAAAAACAAGTACACGACATATATTAATGATTACACGCAGTGTATTTTTTCCGGTCGGGATTTTGAGGAAATAATATTGTTTTATTAAATGATATTTATTATAATCAGCATGGGCACATGTCAAGTAATTAATGATTAGACATGGGGGGTTTTGAATAAGATTTAATGAAATAAATAAAATGTGTAACAAGTTTATTTATTGTCATAACTCTATAACCTAAAACCCGATTATAAATATCCTCACAACCCCAACACTTTTCCTGAATCGTTGTGCACAAAAATTCTGGAGAATTCCCTCAAGGCCAAGAGAACTCCTTCTTCCAAGAACGCTCTCAATACCGAGAGAGATCCTCCTCCATTGGATCAAGACGATCTAAGGTGGACAATGCAAGCAAAGGTTTCTCCACGCTAGCACCCGGAGAATCCTTTGGCAACGTCCAGAGATACATGGTGCACGTGTGGATCCCCGCTAGAGGAAGTCTACACTTGGCTTCGATGATGCAACAACAAATCACATCGGAACGTGATCAAGAATATAAAAGAAGAAAGAACACCCAAAAGGCACTTCTTGTCAATTAATTAAATTAATTATAATGAAACTGTGATGGTCCTTGTTCCTGGTTCCAGGACCATCCTTCTTCTTTGTTTACTTCTGTGATTCAATCCGTGGAGACTGGCGTTTATCGTCGTATTGATCCCGGATTGATCATTTCTAATGACAAAAAGCCAAGTGGGCACATCCACCCATGAACTTCTGCTACACCCAGAACCTTCAATTGGTATCATAGTAAGGTTACAACATTGATTATATCTATTTAATTTTTGTTGATAATTTACGCATTTATATTTGATTCAATTCAAGATAAATCGTTCTATAAATCTGAATGAACGAGATTTGTTCTTCCTTCTACATTTCTCAATTCACATCATAGAAATGACCTTTTAATTTTAATTTTGATTAAAATAAAAATGAGTAACTCATCTGGAGGAGCCACTCTTTCTGTCTATACAACACAAGAATACACGGCGTGTAGTGAAAACTACACGCCGTGTACTTAGGTTCAATGAACCGGTACTGGTCCGCCAAACCACGCTGTGTGAATTGAGCATGCCTAAGTATTTATTACACCATGTTGACCAGAATTGAATGCCGCGTGGAAACCAAAATACACGGCGTGTATGTTGAATCAACATGCCGTGTAGTCCGATCCGGCCCAGGTGAAACCGTGTACAAGGAGAAACCATGTACCACGTACACGGGATTTCCAGACTGGTAACCGTATAACAAGGAAGTACACACCAGGTTAGATTAATCTACATGCTGTGTACTCCAAAATTTCCAAAGTACAGAAAATACGCCAAATCCCCCGACGTGTACTTTGGATAAAGGGTGAAAAATACACGTCATGTAATATATCCTACACACCATGTACTTTCCAGAAATGGAATTTCACCAGGTTTCCTCCAAAGTACAAAGACCTGTACAAGAAATATAGACGAAAAGAATCTCAAGGAAATTCAGAAAGGAATTTAAGATAAAGAATTGATTAATTATAAGATCATAATTAATTGAATTCAAGTGCGACTTATCTTAAATGAAAGAACGATTAAAAGAATTTGAATTCTAAATATGTGTAAATGTCATTGCATGCTATGGATGATCATGATCTAGACCAAAGACCCTTTGTGTGTGTATGGTTTCATTTAAATTTATTTAATTTAAATTCGTTGGCCTGCGAGCCTTCTTCCAATAATACACAGGGCTTGCGTGCCCATGATTTCTTTAACGTAAACCCCATGTAATGGAGGATCTCCCAAGTCAAAGGAGATGGTTCAAAACCTGAAGATGAGGCGAAACCAACCCAAGAAGATACAAAGGTGGACATGTGGGAGCTGCAAAACATGAACTATTAGGTTCAAGGTGTTTTTCCCTAGGTCGTGGTTAGCTTATCAAAACTACTAGATAAGCTAACCAATATAAGATCATGATCATTCCATCTTATTTTATTTCTATCTGATTTCATGGTTTATTTATTATGTATGTGTTGTCGCAATCACATAATTAATGAAGTAAACAAGCATGCAAAGATGGAATAAAATAAAAATTGGATTATGCGTAAACATTATCAAAACATGGTTAATCACTTAAGAAAGAATCACTTAATATTAACAAGAACAAGATAATGCAAAACTATGCATAAATAATAAAATCCCTCAAATACCATATTAAGTCAGACCAAGCCTTTCGTTACTTGATTAAGGGTAAGAATCAATAAAACTATGTGTTTGACCAACCCTTGTTGGGACACTTACTTTTATAAAGGAATCTCTTATGAAAGTTTCAGGCTGACTTAAACATTTTAAATTAAGAGGAGCATCCCTTGTTAGACTTGTTGTAAAATGGGGGCAAGTTTTGAGGAAATACAAGTTAGGATTTTAGGATTGGGGAGTCCACTCAACAGATCAAGGAACTGTAAGCTCATAGTTGGCAAAAACCTGTCTACCTAAATACCTTCAAATAGCTTGGCCAAACCTTGTTGGGGTTATGGGAAGGGGAATATGGATCCTTTATACTAGAATGTCATGGAAACTGGACATTCCAAGTTCAATAGTGAGGGCCATTGGGAATTGATAAAATAGTTGGAGAATTAATAAATTCATTTATTATTTTTTACAAAATGTAATCAAAAGGTACTGATAAATATACTCTTTTAATTTGTAGAATCAATATGACAAACTCGTCAACCACATTTTCTCTACGATCAATTCTGGATAAAGACAATATCCTCATTGACAGTAACTTTCAGGAATGGTTTAGGCACCTTCAGGTTATCCTACGCCATGAACGAAAGTTTTATGTGTTAGAGTCCTCACTTCCTGATTTGCCCGCCCAAGGGGCAAGTGATAAAGATTTCCTGGTCTATGATCAACATTTGAACGATGCACTCGATGTTCAATGTTTGATTTTATCATCAATGTCTAGTGAGCTCATGAAGTCTCATGAAGACATGGATGCCTATAACATGCTCGAGCACCTCTGTGGTCTATACTAGGAGAGAGCAAGACAGGAAAGGTTTGAGATCTCCAAGGCTCTATTCTAGAGAAAGCTTGGAGAGGGTGCCCCAGCTGGGCCTCATGTAGTCAAGCTCATTGGCTACATTGAGTGCTTGGAGGTTCTAGGGTTTAAAATCCCCGAAGAACTGGGTACCGATCTCATTCTTGAATCACTTCCCAAAAGCTTCTCTAACTTTGTTGTAAATTTCAACATGAACAACATTGAGAAGTATCTATCTGATCTCCTTATCCTCATTTTCCAAGTGGACAATGATATGAAGCGTGAAAAGCCTTATGTCCTTATGGTGAATAAAAGGAAAGGGAAGGCGAATATCTTTAAGCCCAAAGCTTCTTCAATACCTTCCAAGAAAAGGAAGATCAAAGGGGAGGCAAGAGAATAGGAGGCTGTTTGTTTCGCATGTGGCAAGAAGGGCCACTGGAAGAAAAACTGCACCCAGCCAAGGAAGTAAGGGGAAGATTCAGGTGTGTTTGTTATCGGATGAAATATTTCTGTTTCTACTAATTGGGTATTAGATACTTCTTATGGTGCTCACATCTATATCCAAATACAAGAACCAAGTAGATTCAGAAATATTGGCCGAGGTGAGGTGGATCTACGAGCAGCCAACGGAGCCAGACTCGCTGTTGTATCTGTCAGAGACTACCACCTCACATTGCCTACTGGGATGGTCTAGGTATTAAAAGTATTTTATTATGTACCCTCTGTAACCAAAAAAATTATTTCAGTATCCAGATTAGATACTGATGGATTCATCTTCAAGTTTGGATATGAATGTTGATACTTTTATAAAGATAGAATTTGTTTTAGTAGGGCACATTTATATAATGGCCTTTATGTGTTAGACTACACAAAACAAGTAATGGCAATCAATGACAAAGTTAAATCACATGACTCATACCACACCCAACTTTGGCATCACCGACTAGGTCATGTTAATGAGAAACATTTGACAAAATTACATCAAGATGGGTATTTATATTCTTTCAAACTAAAACCACTTGGTGTATGTCATGCGTGTCTACAAGGAAAAATTACCAAACCCCATTTATTGGGAAAGTTGAAAGGGCTAAAGAGCTTCTATAATTAGTTCACACAGATGTGTGTGGACTATTTCCAGTTTAATCAAGGGGTGAGTTCTTGTACTTCATAACTTTTACTAATGATTTTAATAGATATGGATATATTTACTTAATGAGGTATAAGTCATATTCTTTTGATCGGTTCAAAGAATACAGGAATGAAGTTGAGAACCATCTTGGTAAGAATATTAAGAAAATCTGCTCAAACAGAGGAGGAAAATATCTTAATCAGGACTTCATTGATTTCTTATGGGAGTTTGGGATTTCATCTCAACTCACTCCTCCTTACACACCTCATTGGAATGGTGTAAGTGAAAGGAGGAACCACACCCTGTTGGACATGGTGAGATCAATGATGAGTCATGTGAGTCTTCCATTATCCTTTTGGGGATATGCATTACAAATAGAAACACACATACTAAACCAGGTACCGAATAAAGTGATAAATGGTATTCCATACGAGTTATGGAGTGGATGCAAATCCATGTTATAAAATTTATATGTGTGGGGTAGAGAATCATTTGTTAAGGCCTCTTCAGGTAACAAACTTGCACTCTGAGGCACAAAGTGTATCTTTATAGGATATCCCAAGGAAAAAAGGGGATATTACCTATACAACTCCTCAGATAAAAAGGTTACAGTGGTAATACATTCCATATTCCTTGAGAGGGATCACATATCCAAAAGAGATAGTGGGAGCGATATAGACTTCGATGAAGTCGAGGCTCAAGATACACATGAGATGGTACAAGAACAGATTCCACAAAGCCCTGTGGAAGAACAATCTATTCCAGAGACACAAGAACTGTGTAGGAGCACGAGAGAGGTGAGAGAACCAGAATGATATGGTTTTCTTGTCACCGAGGATGGTGACTCATTATTGGTTGACAATGATGATCCTCTTACCTACAAGGAATCAGTTGAAGGCACATACGTTGCCAAGTGGCAAGAAGCCATGAATTCTGAAATGGATTCCATGTACCAAAACCAAGTATGGATTTTGGTAGATCCTCTAGTTTATGTAAAGCCTATTGGTAATAAGTGGGTATTCAAGAAGAAACTGGACATGGAGGGACAAGTCAACACCTATAAAGCATGATTGGTTGCAAAAGGTTTTAGACAGCGTCAAGGAATTGACTATGATGAAACCTTTTCACCGGTTGCAATGATGAAATCCATCAGAATCCTATTAGACATTGCTGCTTACCTTGACTATGAAATTTGGAAAATGGATGTCAAAACAACATTACTTAATGGGAACCTCTAGGAAGATGTCTACAAGACACAACCTGAAGGGTTTGTGACTCCTAAGGATGCTAACAAGGTATACAAGTTGCAAAAATCCATTTATGGATTAAAGAAAGCATCAAGGTCATGGAAAATTCTTTTTGATGAAGCTGTAACATAATTTGGATTTGTTAAGAACGAATGTGAGCCTTGTGTCTACAAAAGGTTTAGTGGAAGTGAAGTCATTTTTCTAATAGTATATGTTGATGACATATTACTAATTGGAAACGAAGTACCTGTCTTACAGTCAGTTAAGGCATGGTTGGATAAATAATTCTCTATGAAAGACTTGGGAGAGGAAACATATATTCTTGGGATCAATATCCATTGTGATAGATCCAAGAGAATGATGGACCTGAGTCAAAGTACATACATTAACAAGATACTAAAGAGATTCGGTACGGAACAGTCCAAGAGGGGATTGTTTCCAGTGTCACATGGCATTTATCTTTCCAAGAAAATGTGTCCTCAGACACATGAGGAAAGAAAGAAAATGGAAAGGATTCCTTATGCATCCGCGATTGGGTCAGTCATGTATGCTATGCTATGTACGAGGCTAGATGTTGCTTACACATTAAGTGCGGCATGTAGATATCAAGCTGATCCAGGAGACCACCATTGGATGGCATCCAAGACTATCCTTAAGTATCTGAGGCGTACTAAGTATATGATCCTGGTTTATGGAGGATATTAAGAACTAGTCATCAGAGGACATATAGATTCTAGTTTCCAAACTGATCAAGATGACATGAAGTCACAGAATGGATACATCTTTAGTTTTAATGGAGGTGTAGTGAGCTGGAAGAGCTCAAAGCAAAGTGTGGTGACAGATTCTACAGCAGAGTCCAAGTATATCGCAGCTTCTGAGGAAGCTAAAGAAGCAGTATGGATGTGAAGCTTTGTCAAAGAGCTGGATGTAGTACCTAGCAGTAAAGATCATATCACACTCTATTGTGATAATACTGCAGTGGCGGCACTTGCAATAGAGCCAAGGTCACATCAGCAGACAAAGCACATACTTCGGAAGTATAATATCTTGAGGGATTTTTCTCAGAGAGGTGAAGTTGCAGTGAGCAGTATTTCCACGGAAGACAACGTGGAAGACCCCTTGACTAAAGCCTTGACTCAGCAGAAACATGATCATCACGTGAGCTCTAGCGGACTAAAAGTCGTAGACAGTTGGATCTAGTCCAAGTGGGAGTTTGTTAGAGTTGGTGTCCTGAGAACCAACTGTTTGTACTTTTATTACATGAATGTACACTTATTGTTCATTTTTCTGCATGAATATAATATAATGATGTCCTGGAATATTTGTTGCATTAATAAGGTCATGGAAGATCCCCGCTATGATGAGAACCTTGAAATTCTATAAAAATATTCTTAAATAAAGTTCTACAGTTGAATGACATACTATGATAGGATGCATAGTATACAGACCGTCATGTGCGAGTACTCGTAAGAAGACGAGACTCTCTCTCATGGAGTTCGCACTTGGTAATCTCCAAGATGGGAGATTATGAGAATAGACTCTCTAATAGTAATTTTGTATGTATTGGTGTCATCAGACATTACTATCTACGAGAGTGTATAATGGTCCTTAGACTGGAAGATTATCATTAACTCGTGTCATGAATCACACACTTAGATTTGCTGATGAAAACCATCACGAAGACAGTTTGAAGGAAGTAGGGTACGTTGGGTGCGTCACGAATGACATGTTGTTAATGGATAAGTCAAGGAAGGATTTGTCCCTTCCATATTTATGGAAGCAGATATCTCAGGCCCTTTGATTGAAATAGAACTGTCGCCCAAATTCTATGGCCATGGTGTAACGACGAGTTTATTTCTGGAAGTCAAAGAATGACAGATCAAACATATAGGTTTATAAAACTGCCATGAAACCCGCTTGATGAGATATTGAGACAAAGGGATTAAATTACATGGTAAGTGTTCGTATGAGGTGACACGTCAATGCAGTGTCAACTTCTTTCTCTTGGGTGCCTTGACCCGTTGCTAGACAGTAATCTTGGACTTTAGTCAAGCCCGTCTAATGCCAACGAGAAAGAGGCCTAAAGGGTCACACACTAAGTGTATCCAAGTATCTCAAGTAGAATAAAGATTATTCCTGTACATGATTTAATAATTATTCAAGGAATCCTAAATCATTTTTAATTATGGAGGAATAATAAAATGAAAACAAGATATACACGCCGTGTATTAATGATTACACGCCGTGTAGTTTTCATTTTGGAAAGGAAATGAAAAACAAGTACACGTCGTGTATTAATTATTACACGTCATGTAGTTTTATGAAAAACAAGTACACGCTGTGTATTAATGATTACACGTCGTGCAGTTTTTCCAGTCAGGATTTTGAGGAAATAATATTGTTTTATTAAATGATATTTATTATAATCAGTGCGGGCGCATGTCAAGGAATTAATGATTCAACATGGGGGGTTTTCAATAAGAGTTAATGAAATAAATAAAATGCGTAACACATTTATTTATTTTCATAACTCTATAACCTCAAACCTGATTATAAATATCCTCACAACCCCAATACTTTTATTGAATAGTTGTGTACAACAATTCTGGAGAATTCCCTCAAGGCCGAGAGAACTCCCTCCTTCAAGAAGTCTCTCAAGACCGAGAGAGATCCTCCTCCATCGGATTAAGACGATCTAAGGCAGACAATGCAAGAAATGTTTTATCCATGCTATCACCCAGAGAATCCTTTGGCAATGTCCAGAGATACGTGGTACACGTGTGGATCACTGCTAGAGGAAGTCTACACTTGGCTTCAGCAACGCAATGACGAATCACATCAGAACGTGATCAAGAATATCAACAAATAAAGAACACCCAAAATGTACTTCTTTTCAATTAATTAAATTAAATATAATCAACCTATGACGGTCCTCATTTGTGGTTTCAGGACCATCCTTCTTCTTTGTCTATTTCTGTGATTCGATCCGTGGAGACTAGTGTTTATCATCGTATTGATCTCGGATTGATCATTACTAATAACAAAAATCCAAGTGGGCACATCCACCCATGAGCTTCCACTGCGCCCGGAACCTTCAGTTCCTATGGCTACAAGCAACAGTCCCACTACCTCTTTGTGATTACAGGTTGGAATTTATAGTTTCAGTCTCTTGTTTTTGGTCGGATTGTATTCTGGCCCAGTTTACTTTCAGTACTTTACTTTCCATCGTACTATATTTGATTGGGTTTAGTTATATGCATGCATTTTGTTCCTTAGTGGTTTTTTCATTCCATCATTTGTGGTTTTGGAGATTTGTGTGTGAGTACAGGTACTTGGGCAGTGCCTCCCATGTTAGTAATATGCTTATTCGGTGCTAGTCACCAGCCCCTGACCTATTGGAGGTGGTCTTGGGGAGTCGCAGCGCAGGCCCCACTCGGGTGGGTCGTGACATATATTATCATGATATATGCCTATACTCCTTTATTAATGTCCATGTGTGATTTAATTCCTTTATTTCAGGGACACTTTTATGATACATCCATTTATTATGTTTTTGAACTGATTATGTTACCTAATTCATTCCATGGGTAACCCTTATGTTTATGTTTAATTACATATGTATGATTCTTTATGTGAAAATCATATTCATGAACATGTTATGATGGGTGAACCCAAATATCACTCCAATTCATTGGGTAAATTTTAGTCTCATGAGACTTTATGTGCAACAGTCTTGGTGGGTAGCCTTGACTTGTGCTCCTCTATGTGCAACGAGCCTTGACTCATGCTCCTCTATGTGCAATGAGATTTGAATCACACTAAAGTCATGTTTTATGTTTGTGCCACATTACTATGATTCCATGGTTATATGATCCCATGTTCTATTAGTAATGATTATTTATTTTTAATCATGTTTCATGCATTTATATGTATTTATGTTATGCCTTCTAACCCATGTGCTAAGCTTTATTTTAATGTTTATTCCTTTACTAGGATTTTTAGCTCATCACTTTGTTCATGTTATCCCCAGGTTATCCTATGTAAATGTAAGAGATCAAATGAAGTTGGGAGATCTTAATGGATTACAAATAAAGAAATATTTTATTAAGTCCCGTGTTTTCAGTTTTATGTACCTAGTCTTCCAAGACACTAGAATTTACGATCCTTGGCTTGTAATTTTATGTTTAATTATGCTTAAAATCATGTAATGATATGTGTAAAAGACTAGGGTTTCTATAGTTAGTATCAGAGGAAAAGTTTAATTATTTTTGGAGACTAGGAATAGATAACTTTAGTAAGAACCCTAGGGATAATACTAAGTATGAGAAAACATCCCTAAATTTTGGTAAGTATAGATTAAGTTGTTTATCAAGAAAATATGTCCTTGTTTGGATACTACAAGTGGATGTGGTTCTGGAAAAGATGTACCTAGGAGTGAAAACTTTGACAAGATGTTTCGGTCCTGACTCGGGGTAACCTGGTACACAACATCAGGCTTAACTGTGCACCTACTTTTACACTCTCGAGGGATATGCTTTGGTAAATTCATAACCTCATTACAAACCATTATTAAGGGAACAAACAAAATTCCTATAAGAATATATTTTAGGAAACAGATCACGGATAACCTAGATTCAAACCTAGGGAATCATGAGTTAGGATATACTTTTCCTTTACAAGTTTATCCCTTTATGTTCAAAGTTTCCTTTTATTATGTTAAGTATTCAAGCCCCGTAATTGCACTTTATTTTTCTTAGATAATGGCGAGAAATATAAGAACACGTGCCAATAATCAATGTGATAGGGAATGTGATGATTACCCTAATGAAATTAAAAATATGATGGGAATGGGTGCTCAAAACTTCATGAAAGTACTTGCTCAACTGGATCAGGTTATGAATAATAACTTGAATCACATGGAACACCCTCCTCCAAGGAAAGAGAATGTTGTCGTTGAATCCTTCATGCAGAAAAGGCCTCCCATGATTAGTGGATCTTTCGATCCCCTCCTCACATAACAATGGATTAACTCCATTGAAAAGACATTCACTACCCTCTAGTGCTCGGAAGAAGAGAAAGTTGTGTTAATAGTCTATTGTTTTGATAGGGAAGCTGATCAGTGGTGTACACTAATCAAAAATATAAATTCCAAAGAGGAAATCGATTCCATGGATTGGGAAGATTTCAAGAAAATATTTTTCAATAAATATTTTCCCCAAACCCTCCATATCAAGATGGAAAGGGAATTCCTCGGACTGAAGAAAAAGGAATATAAGTCAATTGGGATGTATGAAACAAACTTTACAAGGCTTGAAAGGTATGCCTCCAGCTTTTTCATGAATGCTGAAATCAAGTTGGATCGCTTCTTTAGAAGACTAAAGCCGAGTCTATGGAAAGCATTGGAAATTAGAGACTTTAACAGTTATGAGTATTTTTCTATTGTGCCATCAAGGTTCAAATAGAGATCAGATACTCTCAGTGGTCTCATGAGACCCGTAAAAAAGAGTAAAATAGAGTCTAATTTGGGTGGTTCAGAAAATAAATCCCATGATGGAAATAAGACCGAACATTCCACATGTCAAAATCGTGGGAAGAAGCATCCTAGGAACTGTCTAAAGAGAACCAGATATTACTTCAAATTTGGAAGAATGGGACATCTGGATAAGAACTACCAAAGGTATATGAATAATTACACTAACATGGAAGAAGAAAGGAAGGTTCAGATCAACACTCATCCTGTAGTGCGGTGTTAAAACTGCATATCTATCTAAAATGATTGAGACAAATGAGAGAATCATGCTCAAAGATATACCTCTCGTGAGGGATTACACTGATGTATTCCTGAAGAATTGTCTGGTCTTCCTCCTGATCGAGAGGTTGAGTTCTCAATTGAACTTATTCCTGAATCTCTACCTATATTAAACACAACTAAAAAAGCCTATTGATACGGTTCAAAATCATGGCAATAGTTCCAAAAATGTGGTTATAGCCTACAGCCACGGTTTTGGCCAACCGTGGCAGATATCATTGTGGAATTAGGTCCCAACCTACTACCACAATTTTTAAAACTGTGGAAATATGCCTCCAAACTGGCCACCGTGGAGATTGACCTATAGCCACAGTTTAAACCGTGGCTATAGATGACTATAGCCTCAGAAAACCATGGCAATAGCCTAAATACAAAATGCAACCAGCGAGTTTCGATCCATGTACCTCCTCTTTACAAACCAACGTACTTACCACTACACCGCATGACACTTCGGGTATATATATATATATATAATGATATATATATATATATAATGATATATATATATATATAATGATATATATATATATATTTATTTATTAATATAAACCATGGGAATAGCCTCAAAAATCGTGGCAAATTTTTTCCCGCGGAAGCGCGGGAACTCTATTATCACAGTTTTAGAAAATCATGGTAATAGGTCATAGAAAAATTTGTTCTATAGCCATGGTTTTAAAACCGTGGCTATAGGCCACAAAACCATGGATATAGCCACAACCTATAGCCATGGTTTTCAGAACCGTGGCAATAGGCCATGGAAAACCAGCCTATAGCCACGGTTTTAAAACTGTGGTTATAGGTCCGTGGCAGTAGCCTCATTTTCTAGTAGTGAAATACACCTTATATAATGGACACTGTAGGGCTGTAAGAGCTGAAGAAGCAGTTATAGGAGAATATGGAAAGAGTTTTATATGCCCAAGTGTTTCACCATGGGGTACACCCGTCCTCTTTTTTCAAGAAGAAAGATGGATCAATGCGCCTCTACATTGATTATCATGAGATCAATAAAATCATTATAAAGAATAAGTATCCCCTACCATGGATAAATGACTTGTTTTATTAACTACATGGGGCCAGTTATTTCTCTAAGGTGGACCTTCAGTCGGGATATCACCAATTAAAGGTGAGGAAGGAAGATATTCCCAAGACTTCCTTTCAAATGAGTTATGGACACTATGAGTTCATAGCAATTCCCTTAATGATCACTAATTATCTATAAAATTTCATGGATTTAATGAATATAGTCTTTAGGGATTACCTAGACAAATTTTGGGTAGTCTTTATCAATGATATTCTGATATACTCCAAGAGTAAGGAGGAACATGAGGAGCATTTAAATATTGTGCTAAATACTTTACAAAAGAAGAAAATGCATATAAAGTATAGTAAATGTGAGTTTTGGATGGAATAATTATCATTCTTGGGGGATGTAATCACTGGAAAATGGATATTTATGGACCCTTCAAAGATAAAGGTAATCAAATAGTGGTCTGGGCCAACATCTGTAATGGAGATCTGTAGTTTCTTTGGTCTAGATGGGTATTATCGGAGATTTGTAAAGAAATTCTCACAATTATAAAACCCACTAACCAAGATAACATGGAAGGGAGTTGAGTTTGTTTGGACTCAAGAATGTGAGGAAAGCTTTAAGGAGCTCAAAAAAAGTCTTATCACTGTGCTAGTACTCACACTCCTAAAAAGTGAAGAACTCTTTGTGGGGTAAAAAAATTATTCAAAGAAATGATTAGGTTGTATACTGATGAAAAATGATAAAGTGATATCCTATGCCTCAAGGAAGTTGAAAATCCATGAGAAAAACTATCACACACATGATCTGGAGTTGGCAGCTATGATCTTTGCATTGAAAATCTGGCGGCATTATCTCTATGGGGAGAAGTGTGATATATATACTGATCACAAGAGTCTCAAATATATATTCACGTAGAAGGAGATTAGTATGATCCAACGAATATGGTTAGATCTCATCAAATATTATGACTTCTCAGTCCACTACCATCCCAAAAAGGAAAATAAAGCAACAAATGCTCTAAGTATAAAAGATCTTACATCTTTATCAATGATAAGAATTGAGAAAGATCCAATCTTCTTAGATTTGAAAAGGATAGAAATGGGAATCATTAAGGAAGGAGCATCATCAATCCTTTCTCAAATGATTTCTCAACCATCCCTCTTGGAGAAAAATAAAGGATGCTAAAATAAATGATGTATACATTCAAGAAAGGGTGGAAGCTATCTGAAATGGAAAATCCTTTGAGTTAAAGATCGATGGGGATGGAGTCATAAGATTTGGGTCATTATTATGTGTACCATCTAATCCAAAGATAAAGAAGGATATTCTGAATTACATACATAGATCAACCTTCTCTATTCACCCAGGGAGCACAAAGATGAATCGAGATCTCCGGGAGAGCTATTGGTGGGACAATATGAAGAAGGAGATCTCTGAATATACATTAAAGTGCCTAGTATGTCATCAAGTAAAGGTTGAAAGGAAAAATTATAAAGGGATGTTGAAACCATTACCCATACCAACATGGAATTGGGAGAACACCACCATGGACTTTGTCACTTGACTTCTAAAGACACACTACTGGAAAGAGGGGTTATCCCCACAGAGCTATACCCACGGTTTAAAAAACCGTGGGAATATCCTGATTCAAGTTAACCTATACCTACGGTTTAATAATAATCGTGGGTGTAGAAATTCTACCCCAACGGTTTTTATTGAACCGTCGCAATAGAGGGCCCGATGTTTTGCCCTACCCCTGCTCGATCTCCTTCACTCGTCGGGCTGCAAATTCCCCCCCCCATCTAGTCCCTCCCTGGTGTTTCCTTCAATTGAATCCCCTTACCCACCTCCGGTCGACGATCATCACCCCTCCTCCAGACGGCGCACATCCCCCATCCTCATCCTCCTCTGGTCCATGCGCATCCCCCCTCCTGCTCTGGTCCACGCGCTCCCCCCCTCCTCCAGTTGACGACATATTGAAGTTGAGCAATTTCTCCTAGGTCGAGCGACTTCCTCACTCAATTGATGACCAAAAATTTATAGGGATTTTGATCTTGGGAGTAAGATTAGACCTATATGTGTCATCCGCACCCAGTTGGGTGCTTTTAACCCATGGCTTGTCGGTAAGTGTTCTCACTTATGGGGTCCCAATAGATTGCTTGATTCTTTGTATCTGGGTTTCTAATTTGTTAAAGATGTCTTCATAGGTCTTTAAGAGTATTATTCCATGGATGATGCCCTCTGAAATTGATCACGCTCCGTATAAAGGTAGGTGACTCTTTGTATTTTCTGTCATTTATCGAACCACACATTCTTGATGATTTTAAAAGAATTTTTAATGTAAATTTATGGTATTTAATGTTCATGAGGATTTCTATTAATCATACTTTCACTCTTGATTTCTTAAATCTGTGGTGTAAGGGTTGTTTAAAATTATAAAAACACATTGGTTTTACATATCTCCCACCATGTGTTTGATGTAATGCATCATATGACTTTCCATGAAATACATGGTTGTGTTTTAGTGGAATGATTACCCTTGATTTATAATGATTTATAAAAAAAATTCTGGAGATAAATTTCTTAGGAAATCTGTTGTTTGGCCAACATGGATAGTATTGACCAAATTAATGCTGGTTTTGTCTATTATGGGCTAAGGACTTTGTTTTATGTAAGGAAAACCAGTTTTAAGGAATCTTAGCATTTTGTTATTATAGATGATAACTTTTATCATGGTTGAACTTCTTGGATTACTTGTACCAAAATAGTGGCACATGGGAAGCCTTGGGTATTTATGGGGGAACCTAGTACAAGTACTCCTCTAGGTTTACGGGACCTCCCGACCCAACAAATATTGGTTGCACGGGCTATCGGGAACATGCAAGTGCATGATAGGTCATGGGTTGTGGATGCTACTTGGACTTCCCACCGGGCGCATGCTAGTGCATGATAGGTCATGAATAGTGGATGTTACTTGTACTGCCTGTGATGGTGAACACTAGGGCATGATGATACTCTACCTTGTAGATCTATAAAAATATAGCATATGGAATTTTTTTTAGTAAGGATCCTAGTCTTCTCAACCTCTACACATAAGTATTCTCATATGGCATGTTCTTGGCTTTCAATTTACTTTAATTTAAGAAATTTCATGTTAATTCATTTGCATTTTTTTATATTTAATATTTTTTTAATGTTACTAGCTTCCTTAAAATTCCATTCCCATATTTTTTGTTTTAACTAAAAATGAAAATGATTATCTTTATAGATGTAGTTTAAACTTGTATGTCACAGTTTTATTAAAATCGTGGGTATTAAAACAGCATACTGCCCGAACTATTGGGCTCCTCCTCGGGCTCCTCCTCACTCGGCACTCCCCCCATTCAACCCTACCTCCCCGACCCTTACTCTCGACCCTGTCCTCCCCTCCCCGACCACCGCCTCCCGACCCTCTCCTCCCCTCTCCGACTCCCCTCCCCAGCCTCCGCCTCCCGGCTCCGCGTCCTGGCTCTGCGTCCCAGCTCCGCGTCCCGGCTTCGCGTCCCGGCTCCGCCTCCCGGCTCCGCATCCCAGCTCCCGACCTGGACCCCCTGGCCTTCGCCTCCGCCTCGACATCTCTTAAACAAGGTAATTTTACTTGTGATGCTCCATTAATGTTATGGGAGGATATTGATTATTCTTGGTTGATTATAGGAGGTTATAACATTATCAAATCCTTACTAATTATGCATTCCACCCTCCGACCGTATCTTCAGAGTACCAGTGGGGTTATGTTGGTAGTTTGGGCTTCAAAGGATAAGAAAGATGAGAAAACTATAAAGAATGAGTAGGAATTAATTTCTTATCTCAAAATCTACTAGCATTTCTATTATCATCCTTATGATTTCCCTACCACTACTATTACGAATAATGCATCTGAAGAATTTGTCAACCAAGGTTACTTATTTTCTTTAAGATAAGGCATCTGGGTAGCCCATATTGGAGGAGATCTTATTTGAAAAGGATATTCACCCTATAAATTTATTCTTCAATTTAACTATGTTTTGAAGTTGTGTCCTCCCACTCTCAACAGTTTCTGTCAAGAGAATCATCTTATGATAGCTTGTAAATTATGGCTGATGTTCACCCAGGAGGACACCTAGTGCCAGGCCAAACATCCGAACTCTGGGGATTTCGTACCCTTCCTCACCAATAGCAATGCTGAGGCCTGTGTTAAATCATATACCCATGACCAATTAGTTGATCCAGTTCCCCTCGTGATAACTTTCAAGGCATATGGTGAAAAGTTGAAGGATAAGAAAAAGGGAGTTGTTGGAAACTCTTGTCTAGGAAAAGTCCTTTGAAATCCACTCATCCCCCCCCCCGAGGAAAATTGTAAAATATGGGGTCATGACCTAAAGGGAGTCCGAACAAGCTACTGAATCTCTTTTTGGGAGTATACCATTCATTCCCCTGAGGATGATTTCCCAATGGCATGGACGTAATGGGACCTTTTCAAAGGCCACCCATCCACTCGCGACCGGTCCCCTAGTGCTTTATGGAAGCTCCTCTAAACTAGGGAAGTTTCTCTTACTATAATTGGTTATGTGTTAGTGCCCATTGTCATTTCTTTTTTTGAGAATCCTGAAAATGTGGGTCATTACCTTGGGAACTTTTATGCCCTCATACATTCCTTAAGTGGTCACTGCAAATACCCGCATTGAGTACTTTCCATGCTACGGCCAGAAAATGGTGATGAGTACGACGACGTTGATGACTCGCCTATTGTGGATACTGTGGAAAAATATGCTTACTTTCACCCAACGTCTTCTAAGCATTTATCTTCTCGAGGTCCTAAGCTTGTGGGGACACCTAGGAAACATTTTTGGTTGTCGAAACCTACTCCGCTCCACTACACAAACCTCCCAATGATGGTCATCCCAATCATGGTTGCATTTCTGGATGCTTGGAGTGACTAGGATGAATTAAGGGTAAATGGTTAACATGAAGATATTTGGAGGCTTCTTCCGGGAGGATGTTTCAACCTTCCAGGTTTTTGGGGAGAAATTTATCCTACCATTATTTTGACCAAAGAAGAGCCTAATGTGGTAGCTACCTACTTGAATGAAATGGAAAAGTGTCTCCACACCCCTGTGTATAGGCATTAATGTGGTAGATAATACTTCTCTTACCCTAAAAACAGTAGTAGTTCCAATTCAAGCACCTAGGAAGGCCCTAAATCACATGACACCTCCCATTGAGCGGCATTAATAACAAATTATCCCTTAAATGGAAGAAAAAAGTGATCTGGGTCACCCATGACTTGAGGAATGGATGGACAAAGTGTATTACTTATTAAAGGAGAAGTTTTACAATTATTTCCTTACATACATGGAAAATAACATAATCAAGATACAAACACCTAAGAAACCTAATGAGGTCAACCTCACAGACCATCATGTCTACTATTCTTTTTATAGGAGATTGATCCACACCGTTTAAGGCTGATTTGTCTTCAATGACATTCTGAAGAGCACAATTGATTATAGATAGATGATATTAGAGAAGGCCCCAACATAGGTGGCATATTTAACCTTTACCCATACCAGAAGAATAGGGTGACTATCAAGAAAAACTAACTATATGTGGAAAAAATGTTCGATAAATAGATGACTCGAAAGACACTTGACCGAGCTCATACCTCCTCCAATGGCCTGAAGGCCTTCAAATTTTTATTAAGATAAGACTGAATTTTAAGGGATGAATGGGAAAACCCAAAGACATCATGAATTGGGACAAATAATTCAAATAAAACCAGATTGACAACATAAAAACTGCCCCTCCCCAACATTTGAATGTGATGAAGCTCTCCACCATTGAAAAGTGATTCAACAAGCAAGTGTCCTGTGTCAAAGCACAGTCTCGATCCGATGGCTGACTCCATACCCTCTCAAATGACCAAATCCAAAAAACTCTGCATAGATGAACTGAAATATCTAAATCATCTCTTGGGGCTGTTCCATGTGGTAATGACCTGTTGCAAACCATCCGATGCGAAACCAGGAAGACCAAGTTCATACCATCCTAAGAGAATAGATTTGCAAACCAATAATGATCACAACACATAGGGAGGAATAATTTAATATTCATTGTAACACACCAAGATTTTTTTCTATGTCTAAATTTTTTTCTCTTTGATATCATACTTTTCACTAAACACCAAGCTGAAACAAACTCCAAAATATTATTGTATTGTATTGAACTATTTTGAACAACCTAAATAATGAGAAATTAACAGTAATTTGTATTTCAAAATAAATAATTCATTATTGTATTGAGTGGTACAATAACATTTTAGTTGAATGCATTTGGAAAATCATGCTCAATTAATTGTTTAAGCATGCTAGACTATATAAGACACATTATGATCATATACAGTGCTTTATCTAAAAATACCATTTATAATTTATTTTTAACATAATTATATGAGTACATACATAATTCTTAAACCAATCATGGAATGATTCATAATTAACATACTAAATTTTATGACCAGTAACACATGGAAATCATCTTCAAATCTTGATAATGTATGTTCCATAAATTATGAAAAACAATTAGTTAAATATTTTTTTTTAAATTTAAAGTTTTTTACTATGTATTAACGTAACATTTCAATGTTATATTTAAAGGTGAATTGAACAACATGTAACGGTTTAGAGCATGATTTTTTAAGCCAAGCAACCAAACCATTTACATAGAATTTAATCAGTCCTTGAGATTTAAATATAATTTATCATTTGTTTGTTGTTATTCTTATTATTGCTAGATATTATTTATTATCCTTAAAGGAAATAGATCTCGGATTTCTTATCTAGGTTTAGGATTTACAATGATATCCAATGTGATCCTTTCTAGATTTACATGGAAAATAAATATGGAAAGATGGTTTATCCCGATCATTCTTATTATTGCTACTTATTCAATCATGGACTCCTCTTGTCATTAAATATGTTTTGCTAGCTACTAATATGCATTGATTAATTTAATAATAAAATTGGTTGTAATGAATTTTTTAAATATGATTTACATTTTTGATTGAATGATAATTTTTTTTTTCTTGTTATAGAATGGATAGAAGCTGGATGTATCGTACCGATCGGATTTCAACCGAGTTTCAAAGTAATTTGGAGAATTTTTTAGATTTTTCATTTAACAATGCGTCAGATGGAGGATGTATACAGTGTACCTGCTATAATTGTGTTGGAATACCATGGTTAATATGAGAAGAAGTTAGTTACCATTTAACGAAATTTGAATTTCAAGATAACTATAATGTTTGGTTTCACCATGGAGAGACGAGTCAATCTTTGACTGTTCATAAACGAAATGAACGAAGTGACATGGAGAATTTGATATTTGATCAGTTTCCATATGTGCATCATTCCGAGAGAGATAACATGCCGGTGCAAGAAGACAATGATATCAATACACACGAGGAAAATGTTGAAGACAATGATGTTGAGAGAGTGAAAAATTTATTAGATGATGCCAGAACTCTAGTATATCAAGAATGTACTAAAATGACCAAGTTGGAATTTTTAATGTGGTTATATCATGGAAAAACCATGTATGGGATTTCTAATACTGCCATTGATTATATTCTTACATTTTTGAAGGACTTTCTTCCTGATGGTGCAGATATTTCCTCCAATCATTACATGGCATGGAAGTTAATTAAGTAGCTTGGATTTGCTACTAATAAAGTCCATGCTTGTTTGAAAGATTGCAGTTTATATTTGGAGGAAAAAGCTGACCGTAATGATTGTAAAGAATGTGGTACATCTCGATGGAAGAAAAATGCAGATGGAACACCATCTCGTGTGCCACAGAAAGTCATGTGGCACTTTCCATTGATTCCCAGACTTCAAAATCTATTCATGTATCCAGAAATATCAGTTAATATGAGATGGCATGATGTTGAGAGAATTAAAGGTAATGATGAGCTGGTCCATCCTGCAGATGGATTAGCATGGAAGACATTTGATGCACAACATCCTGATTTTGTAGCTGAGGTGCGTAATGTCAGATTGGGCCTATCATGTGATGGTTTTAATCCGTTTGGTCAGATGCTTACTGCTCATAGCACGTGGACAGTTTTTATTCATGTTTATAATCTTCCTTCATGGATGTGTATGAAAAAACCTTTCACTTTATTGAGTATACTGATATCTGGACCTTTGGATCCTGGTAATGATATAGATGTCTACTTGCATCCTTTAATAAAAGAGTTGAAACAACTTTGGGATTTAGGTGTGCAGACATTTGATGCTTCTTCAAAGAATACGTTTCAGATGCATGCTACCCTTCTATGGACCATAAATGATTTCTCTGCCTATGCAATGATGTCTGGGTGGAGCACGAAGGGAAAACTATCATGTCCCGTTTGTATGAAGAATACACGATCAAGAAGGCTTAAATATCGTCGTAGTTTTAGTTTCATGGGGCATCACCGATTCTTGCCAATGGATCATCAATACAGGAAGAATCGTCGGAGGTTTGATAATAATGTTGACACTGAAGAACCACCTCAACGTATGTTAGGAAGTGATGTGCTTGATGAATTGAAAGATTTCATCTTTTCATTAGGGAAAGGTCAGTTGAGATCTCGAAATAGGAAGAATGATGATACTGAAGTCACTTACAATTGGAAAAAGAGAAGTATTTTTTTTGTGTTTCCATATTGGTCTACTAATTTGTTACATCATTGTTTAGATGTAATGCATATTGAGAAAAATATATGTGAAATGTTGCTTGAAATTCTTTTGAATATTAAGGGGAAGACCAAAGATGACCTCCGATCTCGTCGGGATTTATTGTATTGGGGTATTCGACCAGAACTACATCCTGTTTGTATCGGTGAAAACAAATGGAAAGTTCCCTGTGCTTCTTATGTGATGACACCGGTAGAGAAAGATCGATTTCTGGAAATATTGGAGAATATTAAGGTTCCAGATGGCTATTCCAGCAACATATCTAAACGAGTCAACAGAAGACATTTGAAATTGAAACCCTAAAAACTCATGATTATCACATCCTGCTTCATGAATTGATTCCAATAGCAATTCGGCATTTGCTATCCAATAATTTAAGAGTGGCAGTGATTCAATTGTGTCATTTTTTTAGAGACATTTGTGCTAAAAGGTTATCCAAATCATTGTTGATAAAAATGCAGCAAGAGGCTCCGTTAATTCTGTGTGAGTTGGAAATTTTTTTTCCTCCATCCTTTTTCACTTGCATGTTGCATTTAACAGTTCATCTTCCAACTGAGACACTTCTTGGGGGACCAGTCTCTTTTCGGTGGATGTATCCCACTGAAAGAAATATGTGCACTTTGAAATCATATGTCCGAAATAAGAATTATCCTGAAGGTTCCATTGTGAGGAGTTATCTGGCCCAAGAATGTATGGATTTTTGTTCAATGTATTTGTCTGATGTGAGCACAAGACATAATCAACCAATGATAAATGAAGATGATCAGTATGAGGAAATTCAGCCCTCGTTTCCATCTCTTCCCCAAACAGGTGGAATTGTCAGGTCATATACATTGGTTACATTGAGCTTTGAAGAGCGGAATATGTCACATCGAACAGTCTTGTTTAATTGTGGTTTGTTCAATGCCTATATCAAGTAAGTAATTTGAATATATATATGTTATCTCATACGATATCATATCACATATACCTTATACTTTGATTGTCATTTTATGTAGAGAACATAAAAAAATTATAAGTAGAGTTCATCGGTCTTTGCCGTTGAGAAGGAGAGAGGCTATGCATAGCCAAGAGTTCCCATCTTGGTTGAAATCAAAGGTATGACCATTACATTATATACCTTAAAATATAGATATATATTTAATTATATTACTCATATGCATTTTAGGTATTGAGTTTACCTACTGACTTCATTTCTCAAGAATTAAGAGCATTGGCTTTTGGTCCCAATTATTTGGTTCGTGACTGCAAATCTTTAATAATCAATGGATATAAATTTTTTACAACTGATAAAGCGGTGAAAATGAGAACACAACATGATGGAGTTATATTAACTGCTAGAACAGATTGTTATGCCAGTGCATCAGATAGTCAACCTCGATATGAATATGTGTATTATTATGGGCTGGTTGAGAAAATATTGTTATTGGATTACTACTCTCAAGGTCGATTCACTATGATGAAATATAAATGGTTTGATTCAATGACGTGACATGGTACATTTATTGATGATTGCAGATTTAGAGTTATTGACATGAGTCAATTTCTGCATACCGATGAACCATACATTTTGGCATCAATGTAAAAACAAGTGTTTTATGTGAAAGATCATCTGAAACCTGATTATGGTGTCATTAATGAAGTAATCCCAAGACATATTTTTCATTATGCTGGGGATGAAATTGTCACCATTGACGCCCCCATCGGTGTTATCCAAAATATTGTATTTGATGACACAAATTGTCTCATTGTGAGAGATGATGTTGAACCTGAGGTAGTGGAGGGTAATATATAAAAGCAACCATATATATTCAGAGTTCATTCAGTTTACATTGACGTGAGTTTCTCAGGTTGGTACGAATGTAATTACTATAATTTAGTTTTAGTTTGGAATGATATGTCTGTTTTAGTATTGTTTGGTTTCGTTTCATTTAATTATATTTATTTCAATTCAGAAAACTGGGTTTAAAATGTGGTTTTAAAAATTGTATAACTTGGTTGTAAATTATCATTACTGAAAGATGTTATGAAATTTCTTGTCTTCTTTGGCTTCTAAGTTGTATGTATGATTTGTAAAAATTGTTGCTAAAAAATATTTATTTCATTCTTATACAGATTATGAAGAAAACTACAGAAGCTCGCAAGAAAAGATTATTTGATGTTGATCCTATTAGACGCGAGCATGAGTTGTATTCAGTGAGTATAATAATTCTAATATTTATCTTCCTCATTACATATAATATAAAGTTCATATTTTTGATCAAATTTATTTTAGGGATATATAACTTCAGAGATTCCTCTTCCTAGTATGGGATCGAGCAGGGATCCTCCTAGACCTAGGCGAAGCTCCTGTCTTACCACTCCCCACACTGACCCATCAGCGGACATCCCATCTACCACACATGTCTGCCCTCCACTTGAGACCCCTGGGATGTTCCCATACATGCTGCTGTCATCATCCCATTTACCCTCTTTTTCCCATTCCATGTCCACGCCGACTTGACCGATGTTCTCACCTCCACAATTTCCATATCCATTCATGTATCCCCAGACCTACTACGCATATTATGACACGTCTAGGCCACCTCCTTTTCCTACCATACATCATGAACATATTGAGTCTGTTCCTTCACTTTACACTCCTGTTCATGAAGATCAGTCGGAGCATGCTGTGGAACAGATACTTCCTTCAGAGGATGCTGATCCAGCACAGTCCACGGATGCCTCACAGCCTATTCAGGAGCCTACATCAGGTTTTTTTATTATAAATGTTTCAAATTATAGCATTTCACTTTTATCTTATTGTATTGTCACTTAACTCTTCTCTTTTCACCTCTTATGTTATTTAGTGGGATCTTCTAGTAGGCGATGTGGGTGCACTCGAATGCGGGATGCCTGGAATCACGAAACTCAGATTATGGTGGATTACAATCCTCAAAATCAAATGGTAGGTAAAAATGCTAAGGAGTGTAGAAGTTTCATGTCTACTTTAGCCAAATATCATGATATCGTTCCGGTGGAACCGGTCTCATGGAGACATATCAGTGCTGACATCAAGGATAGGGCATGGGCGCGGATATGGGTACGGAAATTTTATAAATTTATATTTATATTAGTAATGTATTTATATGAATTAACATTTTCGTTGCAGAGTCGATTTAACTTTCCTAACGGTGAAGCTGCCAAAGATGCTAGGTTGAGTGATCTTGGAGAGTATTGGCGGTCATACAAGTATGAGTTATATATTGGTTGGAGGAGCAGAGTGGGTACCGAGTTAGAGGGTGTACCCACAAACCTTGACTGTCCAAAAAGTCAATATCAAAAAATGATCGCACATTGGAAGACTGAACAGTATAAGGTACTACCCATATTTAATGGTTTTTATATAAAATTTAATTCTTATTACTTGTATTGTTTTTCTGTTTCTTAGGAAGTGTCAGCGAAAAACAAAAAAAAACAAACATGAAATGATATCTCTACACACATTGGGGCGCACTACAATGCCCGATCATGAGAAGCGGCCGGTACGTTCAATCCAATTTTTTGCATTTATCATATATGGTTGTAATCCAAATTTGTTCATTTCTCATATGTAGCAAGCTAAATGGGGCATTGAAGGTCCTGTACCTCGTGCCAAATTATTCTGCTTCAGTAGGAAAAGAAAAGATGGAACTGCAGTTAATTCACAAACACAAGAAAAAATTGTAAGTTTTTTTATATATATTTCAAACATTTATATGAAATTCATAATTTAATATGTGTATAATTTCAATAGTTTTCCTTGGAGGCCATGGATGAGGAAGCTGACAACTTAGGGCCAAATGATCATTTGAGTCAGGTGTTAGGTGTGGAGCATCCAGGAAGAGTCCATTGTAGACCAGGAAAAAACATTGTCCCCTCTAGGTATTGGTCATCATCGGACTCCTCTAATGCCTCTAAGGCCTCTGAGTTGGAAAGTACGCGTGCTGAATTAGCTGCGACAAAGAAAATAGTATTAGAGGAGCGTGAAAAAAGTAAGCTAATGAATGAACATTTCATGAAAGCTATGTCAATGTTGAGTCAGTCACTACCACCAGAGGTTGCTTCCACTTTTGATTCATGTATAGTATCAATGCGCTCTTTACATAATGCCTCGGGTGATTCTAATGAGGGTCCTAGTGGCGATGACAGTGGTGGCGATAGAGCTAGAGAGGATGTTGTTGATGCTGTTGTTGGTGATGAGATTGCTGCTGCTGATGATGATGATGATGATGTTGCTGCTGGTGATGATGATGTTGACGATGTTGTTACTGATGATGATGATGCTGGACATGGGGATGACGATGACGGTGATGGGGGGGATATTGATCCCCTCCATTTTTGACTTAGCAGAGAGACTTGTGTTGGAGTTTTATTTTTTTTTTGTATTGGTGGACTGCTTGTATGTGAATTTCTTTATGCAATGAAATTCATTTTGGATTATGTTTTCATCAGGGGTGTTATTTGACAATTCTTTATGTAATATTCACATGCCATTTTTGTTTTTATGGTTTGGTGTGTTGATTATTATCTCGCCATCTAATCTTGGCAGATGGGGGGCTGCAGTGGAGGGTTGGGGGGGGGGCTGGGAGGGGAAGGTTGGGAGGGGGGTGGGGGTGTAGTGGAGGGCTGGGCAGGGGGGGCTGGGCAGTGGGGAGGGAGGGGGAGGGGCTGGGTAGTGGGGAGGGAGGGGGAGGGGTTGGGCAGTGGAGAGGGGCTGGGCAGGGGGGGCTGGGTAGTGGGGAGGGAGGGGGAGGGGTTGGGCAGGGGGGCTGGGCAGTGGGGAGGGGCTGGGCAAGGGGGGCTGGGCAGTGGGGAGGGAGGGGGAGGGGCTGGGAAGTGGAGAGGGAGGGGGAGGGGTTGGGCAGTGGGGAGGGGTTGGGCAGGGGGGCTGGGCAGTGGGGAGGGAGGGGGAGGGGTTGGGTAGGGGGGGATGGGCAGTGGGGAGGGGCTGGGCAGGGGGGCTGGGCAGTGGGTAGGGAGGGGGAGGGGCTGGGCAGGGGGGCTGGGCAGTGGGGAGGGAGGGGGAGGGGCTGGGCAGGGGGGCTGGGCAGTGGGGAGGGAGGGGGAGGGGTTGGGCAGGGGGGATGGGCAGTGGGGAGGGGCTGGGCAGGGGGGCTGGGCAGTGGGTAGGGAGGGGGAGGGGCTGGGCATGGGCATGGGGGTTGTGTAGTGGGGAGGGATGGGGAGGGGCTGGGTAGTGGGGAAGGAGGGGGAGGGGCTGGGGGAGGAGCTGGACACGGTGTCGACTTATCCACCGTCGCTAAAGGTATGGTTTTACCACACCATTTTTTACATCATGACAAGTTTTCTTTTTACTCAACTGCATCCTCAAATATCCAATTTAACCCCAGACTCATATTTTCATAATATGATGTAGTAGGACTTCAAGTGCTCCCAGAAATGAATTTTCAGCTGATTTAGTTGATTACCATGTCACATTAGAGGATCGACCACTCCCAGGACATCACCTTTCTTCAGCGCCTTCTGAACAATCATCAATGGGGCATTGTCTTCTAGTTGAAGGTAAACACTTCTGGTTGCTATCATTAAACCTGACATTTCTGACTATTCATTGCAGCACAAATGCTCTGTTTCCTCTCTGTTTCCGGCCATAATTGTTATGTGGGATGCAGAGTGAATCAACATTCTGGAAGCTGAAAGTGTTCTTGAAGGGTGCGCTGGAAACACAAAGCAAGTGCACGGGTGAGGTGGATGTTAACAAAACCACCCAGAGCAGCCACTTAAATCGAATCTTGACCGATGTGTTGCTCACCCCGTAATAGGTATGTTCTTGTAATATCGTTGAAATAATATCCTAGACAATTTTCAGTATTTCCCTTCGCATAATACTTTTTCATACGTTATTACGCACTTCATCTTTTAAGATGAATATTGATTATTTTTTATTTATATATTGCAGGTGACTCACTCTGCACATGAAGAGATCAAGGGAATCCTGCACTAATAAGTGCCAGATCTCTACAACAGGTATGTTTTCCTAAAATTGTGGAATTAACCTCCCTACCATGCATCATTTTTCATTTGCATTTACACACTATATGAATGTAGGTTATTGGTCATAAAATCATGGATTTAACCTCCCTTTCATCCAACATATGAATGCAGGTGATGTGTTTTCACTATTGACTCCACTGTATATTGATTTTTGTGGGTCATTTCTAAGAGTTGCTAGACATACTTTGATTGTTCTCATCCCAGCATAGCGATGAACTGAAATATTGGTGAATGTGCATGGGCTGATGGAATGAATGCCTTCGATTTACAAGCATGGAGAAGAAACTTAAGAGATGTGTATCATTTATGTCTCAGCGAGGATTGATGAAGGTATTTTTTTCCCAACTAACTCTTCAACAGGATAGGATGTATGGAAGTTTATATTGTTTACAACTCAAGCAGTAAATGATACAATGATAATCACATTCTTCATGAGTTTGACTGGTATTTCTTGTGTTATAATATGTTTTTTATTACAGTGAGTTGTATTACCTTAAATAAACATGCCTTAAGGGAACATATTTAGTTGGAAATCCGATTTTAGATTTGTTTTCTGTTATAATCTGTTCTGTAATACAGTGAGTTGTAGTACCTTATCAAAATTTTAGGATGTTTTCTAACAGTTGCAGTACCTTACCTGGTTGGGTCTGCATCCAAATAAAACATGTCATGCATCTACATATTTCATGCAGGGAGATTCAGGGGGAGGGCTGGGCAGTGGGGAGGGAGGGGGAGGGGCTGGGCAGGGGGGAGGGGGATGGGGGATGGGTAGGGAAAGGGCTGGGCAGGGGGGGAGGGATGGGTAGTGGGGAGGGAGGGGGAGGGGCTGGGCAGGGGGAGGGGGAGGGCTGGGGAGGTGGAGGGCTGGGTAGGGGGGAGGTGGAGGGCTGGGCAGGGGGGAGGGGGAGGGCTGGGCAGGGTGAGGGCTGGGCAGGGGGGAGGGTGAGGGCTGGGCAGGGGGGAGGGATGGGGAGGGGCTGGGCAGTGGGGAGGGATGGGGAGGGGCTGGGCAGGGGGGAGGGGGAGGGGGGCTGGGCAGGGAAAGGGTTGGGCAGGGGGGGAGGGGGAGGGGGAGGGGGAGGGGGCTGGGTAGGGGGGAGGGGGAGGGGGAGGGGTAGGGGGAGGGGGGTTGGGCAGGGGGAGGGCTGTGCAGGGGGGGAGGGATGGGCAGTGGGGAGGGAGGGGGAGGGGCTGGGCAGGGGTAGGGTTGTGCAAGGGGGGAGGGATGGGCAGTGGGGAGGGAGGGGGAGGGGCTGGGCAGGGGGGAGGGGGAGGGGGAGGGCTGGGCAGGGGGAGGGGGAGGGCTGGGCAGGGGGGGAGGGTGAGGGCTGGGCAGTGGGGAGGGATGGGGAGGGCTGGGCAGTGGGGAGGGATGGGGAGGGGTTGGGCAGTGGGGAGGAGTAGGACAACAACAAGCATGGAGAAAGAGAGAACTAAATATTTCCATATGTGGGATGGAAAGTTAGATTAAGGAGATCTAGGAGGTATTCTTATTGGAGATTCATTGAGTTCATCATTAGATGAACGTGGAGAAGAATTGATACACCTATGTTGGTGTAAATTCATTCTTTGATAGTAAAGAGTCGGACAACAAGAAGCATAAAGTTAGTGAGTAGTTTAAGTGTCTGAGAGTAGCGTGTTATTTATTTTCATATCTAGAAAGATGGATTCTGCCACTTTCCAATTTCCCAATTGAGCCAGTTCATTTAGAAGGGCATTATAATTCTTGATACATTGAGTAAACCCGGTCATGACCATTTCATCATAAATTTTGGCAGCGTTAACTGTATACCCACTGCATCCAGACACAAATCAAAATTCTTCCCACAATTAGTTTTAGATCCTCTATAAAAACCAGAATTTTGGTGAACATCTGAATCTTCTATATTCATATTCAACATATTATTACCTATATTTTTCTTCACTTTTTTTAGCAGTTTCTATATTCAAGTTAGTGCACTCCAAATTTCCTTAATCTAGATGGTCACTTGAGTTTACTAAAAACATGGTCTTATTGTTTTGATTTTAATTTTTTGACATAGCAGAAATTCCATTATATTTTTTCTTTTCATTTGGGATAGATCCTCACTGATTTCCATGATCCTTGACCAAAAATGATCTTTTATTATTCATGCAAGTTCAGTATTGGATTTTATCATACTTCATTCTTGTTAGCATTTGCAATAAAAGTTCATAATTAGTTGTTTTTATGTTCTTGCAGTTAGTATGAGGCAATACATATGGTTACACAATCTTGGACATGAGGAAATATAAATGGTTAGTATTGTGTTGGTTTATAATATCCTAGATTTAACTTAGTCTTGTAGTAATCATTATTGATAATGTAAGTCAGTTTTGTTCTGGGAACTCCTATGTGACATGATTTTTCCTACATTTTCTTTTGATTGTAACACTGATGGGAATATTGAATTTGGATTAGTAATAACCTTAGTAAAATAGATAATGTCTTCTTTTTTTCATCATTTTAAGATATGCATCATTTTGGAATGCTGGAATTTTATCACTTTTTCTCCATCCAAGTTGGAATTTTTAATTTTACCACCACCATGATTGAAATCCATCTATTTTGTATTTTGGTTTCTATTGTTTTTAAGTGAAGGATGGTAGGAATAGGTGCATGATGGTAGGAAGCTATAAGTTGCAGAGGTGCAGGAAGCTATAGTTTCTGGGGTAAAATTTTTATACCCACGGTTTGGTAAACCGTGGGTAATTCTGGGTGTTGGAAAACTGTATACCCACGGTTAGCGAACCATGGGTATAGATATATACCCACGGTTTGGTAAACCGTGGGTAATTCTATGCGGGTATGCTGGAAAACTGTATACCCATGGTTACCAAACCGTGGGTATAGATATATACCCACGGTTGGGTAAACCATGGGTAGTCTGAGTTTTTCTTGGGCTATGCCCACGGTTTTATAGGAACCGTGGGTATAGAGCTATTGCGATGCCACTATAGTCCATGGTTCATGAAACCGTGGGTATAGCCTATACCCATGTTTCATGGGCTATACCCACGGTTCTAAACCATGGGTATAGGTGATATTTCCAGTAGTGACATCTAGATGGAACAATGCTATATGGGTTATTGTGGATCATCTTACAATGATAGATTGATTTTTCACAATTTGAGAGGACTTCTCACTAAATCAACTTGCACATATATAGATAAAATAAGTGGTAAGGATGCATAGAGTACCACTATCAATTTTATCTGATCATGATCCTAGATTCACCTCAAAGTTTTGGAAAAGTCTCCAACGTGCTCTAAGCACTAAGCTAAACTTCAGTACGACCTATCATCTTCAAACCGATGGCCAATCTGAGTGAACTATTCAAACACTGGAAGACATGTTTAGAGCATGTTATGTGGACTTAAAAGGAGGATGGTACCAACATCTACCTCTGGTTGAGTTATCTTATAATAATAGTTTTCACTCTAGCATCTAAATAGATCCATATAAATCCATTTATGAGAAAAGGTTTAGAACACCAGCATGCTAGGATGAAGTCAGTGAATGTAAGCTGTTAGGACCTAAAATGGTTGAATAAATGGTGGAGAAGGTGAAAACCATTCAACAACATATCAAGGCAACCCAAAGTTGACAAAATAGTTATGAATACAATAATTGAAGAGACCTTGATTTCAAAGTTGGAGACATGGTATTCCTTTGAATATCTCTGTGGAATAGGATCATGAGATTCAGAAAGAAAGGGAAGTTAAGTCCCAGGTATATCAGACCCTTTGATATTCTTGATCATGTCAGAGTTGTGTCCTCTCAACTAGTACTTACACCAACCATGCCTCAAGTACATTATGTATTCCACATATCCCTCTTAAGGAATTACATACCGACTCCTTCACATGTATTGAATTTAGAGGTGGTATAGTTGAAGAATGATATCACTGGTGGAAATCTGATTTATACCAACACCTGCATACCAACGGTTTGAAAATTTTTTTGTCTTAAGTAACCCATTCCAACGGTTAAATGAAACCATTGGCACATGATAAATACTGTGAATTTTACTAATGGTTTATGAAAACCATTGGAAATGAGGTCTAATTTTATGAGTTTTCCCAATGGTTTTGTGGAACCATTGGGAATGTATTGGTTTTCCAAATCTAGACAAAATTTCCCTATAGTTTTTAGAAAACATTGGGAAAAAACCCCCAAATAATCCTTGGACAGATCCCGCGAATCTTCGAACAGATCTCTCCTCTGTCGAACCCTACTTCCTGAGAACGAACCCGTGAGCTCAGTTCCTCCATCAAACAGAATCTCTCCTCCTCGAATAGATCTCTCCACTAAATGAGATCTCCTCCTCCAATGAGATCTCTCCTCCAACCCTACCTCCCGAGCATGAACCCTACTTTGTGAGCTCACTTCCTCCGTCGTGAGCTCACTTTCTCCATCGTGAGCTCACTTTCTCCAGAACGGATCTCTTCAGGCTTCCAACCCCAATTCATGTCTGCCTCATTTGTAAGATACCTTGAATCATATATCTCTCAATCCATTCTCCGATTCAAACATCTAGATTCATTGCGTTCTGCTCAAAATTATTGAATTCCTTTTATTTTCCACCTTGATATTCTTCTAATGGACTCGATTTGGTGTATTTATCACTTTCCATATGGGATTATGGTGGATTACATTCATCAAAATTTTATGTTTTTGGATTAATATTATTTTTATTGAGGTGGGTGAAATCTCCCTAATTTATTGATTGGTTTTATAGTATTTGCAGCATGTATGATAGTGTCATCATGTTGTGTGTGTGACCTCTTCTAATTAGAATCCATGGAAATTTCTCAAATACTGACTGTTATAACTTTCACATATCTTGTTGGGTCCATTGGTGATGAATACCATGATCCTTTGGCCACCAAAGAGGTGTTCTTATCTATAACCTTGGGTCAGATCATGGATGGTATGAGTCTAGTGCCTTATACCTAGATTGAGAAATTGATTAAGGAATGAATAGAATTGTGAATTGAATTTGTTCTTCTCATGACATGTGAATTATAATTTGTAATTATTAGTATGTGAATTGGAATTGACACAATTTAAACTTGAATTGATAATATATCATGTAAATTTATAATTGGTATGAAATTAGAAAAGACACAATGTTATATTTACAAGAACTGGTATATGACATAATGAAATATGAGGAATGAGAATTGATAATTTTAATGAATTAAAAAATGTGTCATATGTCAAAATATTTGTCATGTTTTGGTGTTTTATTAGGGGTTTTTCTTTTGGTTGTTCTTGAAGCATGGTTATATAATACCTGGAATGGTTACTCTACACTTAGAATTATTTATTCTCCTTGGGAATGTAATCTTTTCTATAATGAGAATTCACAGAAAGTCCATTAACCCATGTAAGATGAGAGATATCCTTGGAATTGGTAATGTGTGTTAGGTCAGTGGTCCATGGAATTGGTAATGTACCTTGTCATGGTTCCTTGTCAAGGAAATCATCCTGTATAGTGGTAGGCATGGACAAACATATATGGAACTCTATTGAATCAAGTTTGGAATACCTCGGATGTCAACCTAGAGCTCGAGTGTTGGCAGGATAATTTGATGTTCAACATTAAATTAATGAATTCATGAAAATAAATATCATAATATTACATGAAATATAAATTCAGACTAGATTTTTTTAGACACCATTGGTGGTGTCATACTATGTTTTACTCCAACCTATTTTGGATTCCCTTTAGAATCAAACAAGACAGCATGGATACAAGTCAGGACAAGGGTATGAGGCCATATGCTTGATTGGTTCCTTGGTAAGATGAGATAAGAGAATGTACATGGGATCGAGCATGGTGTTCGAGACCAGTTTTGGGTGATGTTACTATTTTATGTGATTTTACTCATGGTTCGATATGGAATGGAGAACATCTAATACCTCATAGTGAGATAGAAGGAAATTATTCTTTCATGCACTTATCATTCTAGGGATTCATTAATTTCATATGAAATTATATAACATGATTGATAAAAATAAGAATAAAATATTTTCTACTAAAATAAGATTAATTAACTTTCTCAACAAAGAGTTTATGAAACCTTTCATCTATGGTTTTCTGTTCTGTACTTGTCCTTCAAAGTTTGATATTTTTATGATCCCGATGATCTGATGAGTGTTTTGACCCATTTAGAGAAAATGCTTCTACATTATCTTTTTTTCAGTGTGAGAACAGTAAACATCACACACCTCATATAGTGTATTTGGAGATTCCTACAACAATGGGGAATCTGATGGATGATCAGCCTTGTGATAGTATTCCATGATCCTTGTGATCAATGTTGAGATTGACTAATCACAATTTCCCTTCGATGTATAATACCTAGATATAGTTTTAGATACATTACCCACCCATAGTTAATGGGGAGGGAGGTCATCAGGTAGCAAATCTCTGGATTGAGTCTCCCATGAAAATATTTATCACCTGTAGAAAACATTGGAGATGAGGGTGAATCTTGCTACTTGTATTCTACAAGGACCATCTAAGTTCTCAAGGGACATCATAGTACATGTTGGACAATAAGAATAGCTAACAAATAAAGGATTCAAGGAGAAATATATGAGTCACTTTTATCTAGATATTTTGAAGAATGGAATGGCTTGGGAAATCATAAAATTTATATAGAGGATGGCGTCTTTAATGGACCATGAAGGTTACTTCACAGACCTGAAATATTTCCCCCCTACATAGGAATGAGATAATATAGATAGGGAGATATTTTTTCAGCATGGGATTCAGTATGATATCATTTCATAGGTTAATTTATTTTTTGTGAGATTTTTTTTATTTGATGAATCATGATCTCATCACTAAAGATAACCCAATGGAGGCCCTGAGTCAAGGGAAATGTGTTTTAGTAGGATGATCTAGGAGCACTACTACAAAAACGGGTAAGGGAAGTGCCACCTTATATTAGCGCTAAGCAAAAACTGCTGATAAAGAAACCTTGTATCAGCGCTAAAATTTTAGCACTGATACAGGGTCACCTTTATCAGCGCTAAAAAAGCGCTGATAAAAAGACCCTTTATCAGCACTGATAAAGATGACCTTTATTAGTGCTAAAAAAAGCACTGATAAAGGATACCTTTATCAACACTAAAATTTTAGCGCTGATAAAACCATAGTCCCTTTTTTTATAAAGTCGGTCACACAATTCCCTCGTTTTATCACGAACTAAAGCTCTTGCGGTACTGGAAACCTGCAACTCCCCTCCGCTTCCCGCTGAGCTTCGCATTGCCGGACCTCTGCCGCCCTCGAGCTTCGCGTTGCCGGACCTCTGCTTCCCTCTGAGCTTCACGTTGTCGGACCTCCACCTCCCTCGAGCTTCGCGTTTCCAGACCTCTGCTGCCCGCTGAGCTTCGCATTGCCAGACCTCTGCCACCCTCGAGCTTCGCATTGTCGGACCTCCACCACCCTCGATCTTCGCATTGTCAGACCTCCACCGCCCTCGATCTTCGCGTTTCAGGACCAAGTGTGTAATGTTTTTTTGGTCCCCTATTACACATATTCTTCCTGAATTATGAGGACCTGTGTTTAAGGATTATTACATCATCAAGTTGAGTTTGTGAAATTTTTGATTGAAGGTTTAACACCCTTGGTTTTCTGCCACCACATGTCGGAACACACCTAGATGGAGTGCATCCGTGAGTGAGAGAAAAACTTGTTTTCATTGATGGAAGTGTTGAGGTAGTTCAATGAGTGAGTTGATCCAATGATATATAATTTTTCAATCTCTTGATATCCCATGATATTAAATGGGAATCAATCCTTATTTAGTTCTTCAACATGGTGCGGTAAGTGATCGACATTAGAAAGAGGGATCCCTCTCAGTTGAAGGATAAATTCATTTCAAAGTTTTATATCATACAATAGGGACATGAACCATGTTTTTTAACTTCATGCAATGAGAACATTGGACACACATTTTAATATCTTGTGATTAGGATTATGATAATGTATTTTAAGGTTGAATATATTTTACCAAAATGTCACACGGTTTCATATCATGAAACTAGAACATATAGTGAGGGTGAGGTGAATTTTCCATCCATAGAGTCCCTACACCATGTGAAATATGGGTAGAGGATGAAAAAAGGTTTAAGTTCATGATTTATGGACCAAAGGGGGTGTGTCCCAGAATTTTTGGCATGTCATGCAAGAATAACGACCTGATGTGAGAAGGGGCTTGTGGCGGCTCAACACCACACAAAACAACATATAACTAGGATGTTGGATTTTTAGTTCAAATCCATATATCTCAGACTAAAGGAATAGGTTATTCATATGAAATATCTCTTTAGAAATATAGTATTGGTGGAAAGATTGATATGCTCATCATCAATGACGATCAATGAGTTTACACTATCAGAGTGAAGTTTATGAAAAATTTAAGGTCCTTCCCACTTGGATTCCAGTTTCACTAGATTCCTCCTAGGTATCATCGATTCCATTAGATCCAACACCATGTCACCATAAAGTAAGTAATGAAGGATTAACTTTTTCTTTAAGGACAATAACACCCGGTTCTGATGCATTTCTAGTTCATCCAATGCTTGAACCCTATTTTCTTCGAGGGATTCCCCCCTTCTTTCCTTCGTGCTATCTAAGCGACTTTGTATGGTAGTGCACATGTATGACATGATGCCCAGGCCACCAAGATTTCTAGACTTGACACCCCTACCTCCATCTCTATCCTTCTCCCTCGCTGAGGTTACTGCCTGCTTCTCTATAGTGGCCAGGCCCCTTCCTAGTAGTGTTTTTTCTGTCTCCCTTGGCTTTGAGCCTGTCATCCAGATCCAAATACTTATTGATCCAGAGAGAACTCCCTCACCATCCCCCAAGATTCATTACCCATCCTTCCCCTTCCCCTTTGGATCCTCATCTCCCACTCATATGAATCTTACCAACCAGAAGGGATTATGAACATGTTCAAAATCAAGGGACCTCAATGAGATATTATCCTCCCACTTCAATAAGGCTACTAGCTCTAGATCTAATTCCAGAGCCCTATCCTACCCATCATTATTATCTTTATATGTAATGATCATGGTCTTAGTTACCATGTTAAATTTGAATTCCTCACCATATAAATCAAAAATCATAATGTCTTTGTTGTTGTTGTCAAATAACACAAAAAACCCTATAATAATCATATAATTCTCCTGGAAGATTAAGTTGCATGGATTTCTACACTCTGACCCCTCCAACAGAAACAAATGGGTAATTTGACACAATAAATATGTTGTTGAGACTGTTCAAGATTGTAATCAATTCATCACTACCAAGATGTCCAATAGTGACACCTCCTTCCTTATGACTTTTGTTTTTTGAAGCTATGACCCTCTTCAAAGGGAATCTCTATGGAGTGAACAAAATTCCTTTGATCCCAGCCATCATACATTGTTTGTTGGGGGTGAATTTAATGTCATTTATAACCCAAAGGAAAGGAAAGGTAGAATCCCATTCCAGAGGAAGGCCATCATGGATTTTGTTCAGTTCATGGCTGGGAAGGGCCTCATTGATCTCAGCTTCTCAGGTGACAGTTTCACCTGGTGCAACAACAACAGGGGCCATCACCACTTGTGGAGTCTATTGGATAGGTGTATAGACAACATGAAAGCCACTAAACTATTCTCAAATACCATGTTTTTTCATCTTGCTTGAGGTATTTTGAACCACTCCCCCTCTTGCTTTCCATTTCTTCTTGGCATGATCATCAGGAACGGTTTCACTTCCAACAACAGTGGGTTAACATCCTAGGGTACTAGGACATGATTTGTGAAATATGTAATGAACCCTTGTAGGATTATCATGCCACCTTCAACCTCAGTGACCTGACCTCAAACCCCGATAGGTGCGTGTTCACCCTTTCCTCCTCAGGAACCTTCACCACCTGGGACTAATGTCGCATATGGGATCCTTCAGAGTATTCTGATAGATGGAATGATACCTTGGGTTTATTGGATTATTAACACCAGTTTGAGATTTATGTGTGACTATATACTTATTATATTTTCTTATTATTTCTTACACACCACCACTTGAGTCGAGTAACCTGATTGAAATCTATATTGGTACTTGGGTTCTAATGTGGATATGGTTTTTTATATGTTTGTGACATGTGTATGTGTGGATATATGGGTATTTAGGCATGATGATATTGATTGTAGGGAATAGACCTAGGAGTGGTAGATGTATCATTCTTTATTATTCTTGTGTTTGGACTAGGGTGATTTGAGGAAACTATAATGAATATAAAGTAATTATATTTAATGAAGATGAATAAATACTAATGGTAATGCTCTATTAATCTATATTTTTATAAGGAAGTGGTTCTCTTCTACTGTATTTGGAAGTCTTTTTTTGTGTAATTGAACCATAAATACTAATATTTGAGATTCAAATAGGATTAAGATAAATAAATATTGGATGGATGCTAATCGTTTGACAATAGAGTACGAGAATAGAGTGAAAGAGTTCATCAAATTTGCAAAGGATCATGAAAAGGATCCTTCTAAAATCCTTTGTTTGTGTTTACATTATTGTTATTCTAGACTACTTACTCCAGAGGAGTTGGAAGAACATTTTATATGTCACAGAATAGATCGTATTTATAAATGTTGGAATAAACATGGAGAAAAAGAGAATGTAGCTATTGGCTGGGATAAAACTGCATTTTATGGATCATCATATATGAATACAAATATGGATAATGAAAAAGACCGTATAGAGGATGTGATTACAGATGTCAATGGTGATAAAGATAGTATTGAGAAAATGACAAAGACAATTGAAGATGAACTCCGTGATTGTAGAAAATTGTTTGAGAAGTTAAAGAGTTGTGCAAAGACACCATTGTATGTTGGTTGCGCCAATTATACAACATTGTCAGTTGTACTAAAGTTGTATAAATTGAAAGCAGGCAACAGATGGAGTGATGTCAGTTTTACGGAACTACTTGATCTCTTGAACGACATGCTCCCTGAAGATAATGAGCTCCCAAGCCGGACATATGAAGCTAAATGAATGCTAAGCTCGATGGGTATGATTTCTGAAAGAATACATGCCTGCCCGAAAGACTGTATATTGTTTCACAAGGAGAACAAATCACATAAAGAATTCCCAAAGTGTGGTGCTTCTTGATACAAGAAAGATGAATCTAATCCTACGAAATTTGTATGGTACTTTCCAATCATTCCAAGGTTTGAGCATCTATATGGAAGTGAAGAAACTGCAAGACAATTATCGTGGCATGCAGATAAAATAAATAAAGATGGGAAATTAAATCATATGGCTGACTCTCCTTAATGGAAGAAAATTGATCATGAGTATCCTGAATTTGGAAAAGAGCCAAGAAACCTTCATCTTACGTTATCTACAGATGGAATCAATCCTTTTGGTTTTCAAACCAGCACTCATAGTACATGACCTGTTATGTTGGTAAATTATAACTTTCCACCCTAGTTATGCATGAAGCGGAAATTAATCATGTTATCTATGCTTATATCAGGACCAAAACAACCAGGTAATGATATTGATGTTTATTTGGCTCCTTTGATCGAGGATTTGAAGTTATTGTGGGATTCATGTGTTATGTTGTATGATGCTTATAAAAGTGAATACTTCACGTTGAGAGCGATGTTGTTTGGGATAATAAACGATTTTCCTGCTTATGGAAATTTGTCAGGCTATAGCATTAAAGGAACTCAAGGGTGTCCCGTGTGTGAAGAAGATACAAAATCAATTAGGTTGAAACATTCATCGAAATCTGTGTTTCTAGGACAACATATATTTCTACCTCGTCGACATAAGTACCGATATTGGACGACATCATTCAATGGAAGTTAAAAACAACATGCAACACCGTCTCCACTAACAGGTGATCAGCTATTTGAGAAATTAAAAGATGTGAACATTTTTTTTGGTAAACCATTTTTGAAAAACTTTACGAAAATTGGCTGAAAAAAGAAATCAGTTTTTTTTAAATTACTATACTGAAATTGTTTGTATGTCATACATTTTCTTGATGTGATGCATGTAGAAAAAAATGTATGTGACAGTGTTATCAGAACGTTGCTAAATGCCCCTGACAAAAAAAAGGATGGAATTAAGGAAAGGTTGGACATGGTTGATATAAGAATACGAGAAGAGTTAGCTCCCGTGAAGGGTGAAAATCGAATCTTTCTTCCTCCAGCTGCTTATACTCTTTCTAGGGAGGAGAGATACCAGTTTTGCAACTTCTTCAATGATGTAAAGGTTCCAGAGTGGTATTCATCAAATGTCAAGAACATTGTATCAATGAATTATTTGAAGTTAAAAGGTTTGAAATCACATGACTTCCATGTTTTGATGCAAGATCTAATTCCTATAGCTTTACGTTGCATTTTTTCCAAGAATGTTCGTCATAAGTTAACCAAACTTTGTTTCTTTTTCAAAGCTATATGTAGAAAAGTTTTAGACCTGGTGAAATTTTCATCTATGGAAAAATAAATTGTCATCATATTATGTGAATTAGAAATGTTCTTCCCGCCAACATTATTTGATATGACAGTTCATTTTATTATTCACTTGGTGAGAGAGATTCGACTTTGTGGTCCTATGTACTATAGATGGATGTATCCTGTTGAACGGTATATGAATATTTTGAAAGGGTATGTCAAAAATCGAATTCGTCTAGAGGGTTGTATAGTGGAGCGATATGTTGTTGAGGAAGCCATTGAATTTTGTACCTAATACCTATCTAATGTGGAAAACATTGGTCTCCCGAAATCTCGTCACACTGGACGTATTCAGGGTGAGGAAATTTCTAGAAGAGATATTGTGACAATCAACATTACAGATCGAGAGCAGGCCCACCTTTATGTTTTTCATAACAGTTGGGAGGTTGCTTCATATATTGAAACTCACAAAGAAATTCTTAGGCAGTTGAATCCATCAAGGGATGAAAATGGTTATCAAATACACATAATCACCAGTTTATAGGATGGTTTCAGGACCATATTTTTAAGCAGTTGGATGAAAATATAAATTCAATTTTAGAACGACTTCGATGGCTAGTCGTTGGACCAAGTGTGTATGTATTATCTTACAGTGGTTATGTAATTAATGGTTATACATTCTATACAAATGAACATGATGAAGATAGTACCATGCAAAATAGTGGAGTTACACTAGTGGCTGAAGTGATGCATGTTTATGGTAGTAAGGACAGAAATCCATTTTATGCAAATATGTCATACTTTGGCATTATCAAACTAATATGGGAGTTGGATTATACGACATTCCAATTGCCGATTTTTCAATACAGATGGGTTGATAACAACAATGGTCTTAAAATAAATTAATGGGGATTTGTGAAAGTTGATTTTAGTAAAGAAGGGTACAAAGACGAATAGTTTATAATGGCATCACAAGAATCATGGGATGCATTTATTGGCCGCCGTGGGGATGAGAAGTTTCAGGTACATTGTGGGTGATAATACGTTGTTTGAGGATACGTGTATTCATCACTTTGATTGTCAATATTTCATTTATGAAACAACAACTCTGTAAAGAAAATAAGGAACGTGCATCAAAACCAACATACCCCTATTGTAAAGCAAGGATGAGGTATGCTTTACTAGAAAAGAAAATGGAACGTATTTTAAATTTATAGTAATATTTTTAGGTGCCAACAAACAACATCATAATTATATTTCTATGTTTATATGTAGATTGATGAGTCTAAAACTAAATACACTTCCATCCCACATCATGTGCTTTGGAAGGAGGCACGTGTGAATAAGGAAGATAAACTAGTAGATGAGAACACACAAAAAGTGTGGGAAATTTGTGTAAGTATGACACGACGATAAAAATATTTGTTTTAAATTGCTATTACATTAAAATAATTAGTTATTTTCCTATATCCTATAGTCACAGGAATCAACTACTCATGTAGTAGATGCAGACCTATTATCGAAGGATTTGAAGCAGCTAGAAAAATACAGTCGTGTTAGGGGTGCTGGGTTTGGGATGACACCCCGAGTATATTTTGAGAAGAAGAAGAAAACGGATGATAGAGATGAAACATTGAAACAAATGAGCAAAAAACTAGAAACCCTTGAAGAACGATTGCAATGGCAGGGAGAGTTGATAGCAACTTTTATGGGTAGGAATCAAGGAGAAGACACAACTCAGGAACAACCAGTGCATGAAGATCCCGCCCCACCCCCCACCAGCTTTGAGGCGAGCCATTCCCCTCAAAGAGTTGTCTTAGCCGTGATAATCAATATTCTAATAATTGTTCCCATGAAATGTGAATTAGACAAACACTGATACTTTTCCTATACTGATCTTCTATAGGGTGATAATTATTGTGATTTATATCTATCAACACTCACTTATAAACTTGTAGCGAGGGCTACAGTGTTCACCATCACAGATGACATGCTGCATAATAGACCACTTCCGAAAGATCATATGAAAGTGACAATTACTATAGCTCATGATCCAAATGTAGAGCTACTTATTCCACTTGATGATGATGATATTCATACGGTCGAAAAGGATATTGTGAAATTCATTGCATGTCCATCACAACTTGTAAGAGTACATGCGTCCAAAGAGGTATTTATTTCCTTTTTTTTCAAGCTAAACCTTTAACAATTAATGAAAAAATGGTATGAACCAATGAATGTTATTATAGACGGAGAAAGGGAAGGGGGTGACAAACGTCGGCTCAAAACCATCTAAAGGATCGACCAACCGATCCCAAGGAGCTACTGAAAGCACAATAACACCACTTGTTCTTTATCCACATTTTCTAGCATTGAAGACTCATGTGGATACGAATCTAAGAGGTGGTAATAGTTATATGATGGTTTATGAAGAGAATATATACAGCATGGAAAGTCAAGATTTTGTTGCTGCTGAAAATGTAAATGAGATCCTTGAAAACGGCTGGCTAGGCATCACAGTTGTAAATATATATATGAGGTACGTTTCCGTGAATTGATTTTCTAAAAGCTGATCTAATGTGCAAATTATGACTAAATGCATTTTATATTGTTGAAAAATGTATATATGAAAAATAGTTGAAGGAATTTTTCCATGAGCCAAAATTTGGACTCGTTAGTCCTCATACCACATCATCACATCTAACGAAAATAGAGCCATAAAAAAATAATGAAATAGTGAATGGCTTGCTGAAAACATTTGAAAGAAAGATTACATATGACAGACTCTTCTTAATATCAACCATACAGGGGTAAAACTCTACGATTAAAGCATATCAATTATATTCTGACTTCTTTTATTAATTATTACTTTTTGTGTTTTTAGGAAACATTGTATGCTAATTGCGGTGAACTTGGATACTCCAAAGATTTATTTTTTGGATTCAAAGCAAGGATATCCATCAAAAAGACCACACATGATGGAGTTTGTGAATTTGTAAGACACTACATCCTACATTTTAAGTTTAAACATCAAGTAATATAATTTATATTATCTTTTACTAAGGATTTTGTTATGATAGGGCGGTGTATCATTATCGTCTAAAAAAAGGAATGAGGACATGGTCTAAGCATAAGGAGGCGAGCAAGTACTACGTCTGGACAAATATCAGGGTATATATAATAAAATTTCACTATCCAAACACATCTCAACACAAGTTACTTATTCTCCTAATGATCAATTTTTTTGTAGTGTCCAAAACAAACAAACGATAATGATTGCGGTTATTATGTTTGTAAATTTATGAAAGAGATTGTTTTTCATCAACAAACAAGCATCCCTAAAGAGGTATTTTCAAAAACAACTACTAGTTCGTTTAATTTATTTATTAATTCTTTATTTTTATATTTTGAAGTACTACTCTGACTACCAAAAAGCCTCATACTCACAAGATGATATAGATATGTTCAGAAATGAGTGGGCCGCATACCTGATGATAGATTGTACACAAATAACATGAAGATCTGACTTGGGGATGTGTACAATTGGTGGTCATTTTTGAGAGGGGTTCAGGGGATCAAGAGATGACACATTGTTGTATGTAAATGTTCGTACAAATATTGTAATTGTTATTAAATAAAACAACCTTTATCCAATGAGTTAATTTCCCATTTTAACAGATGATATGCACCAACAACATGCAATAATGATGAACCACTCAAAGGGTCTCTCTTTTGTTTAAAATGGGCATATTTTTAAGTGAAAACAACAACTGACCAATGGAAATCTGACCAAATGCATTTGTATTGTGTTGATACTTTAAGATAATGATCCACGGGTGCATTGGGGACATGCAAGAGTAAACCACGCCTCAATTTGAGGCACGTTGTGGCCGGTACCACTCAAAGGGTCTCTCTTTTGTTTAAAATGGACAAATTTTTAAGTGAAAACAATAACTGACCTACAGAAATCCGACCAAATGCATTCAGATTGTGTTGATACTTTAAGAGAACGATCCATGGGTGCTTTAGGGATGTGTATGATTCATCCTCGCCTCAATCTGAGGCACGGTGTGGCCGATACCACTAAAAGGGTCTCTCTTTTGTTTAAAATGGACAAGTTTTTAAGTGAAAACAACAACTGACCTACGGAAATCCAACCAAAAGCAATCAGATTGTGTTGATACTTTAAGAGAATGATCCATGGGTGCATTGGGGGTTTGAAAGAGTCATCCCCTCCTAAATATGAGGCACGGTGTGGCCGGTACCACTCATAGGGTCTCTCTTTTGTTTAAAATGGACAAAATTTTAAGTGAAAACAAAAACTGACCTACGGAAATCTGACCAAACGCATTTGGATTATATTGATCCTTTAGTAGAATGATCCACGGGTCCTTTTTGACATGTACGAGTAATCCCCGCCTCAATCCGAGGCACAGTGTGGTCGGTATCACTCAAAGAGTCTCTCTTTTGTTTAAAATGGACACAATTTTAAGTGAAAACAATAACTGACCTACGAAAATCCAACCAAAAGCATTCAGATTGTATTTATAATTTAGGAGAACAACCAATGGGTCATTTTTAACATGTAAGAGTCATCCCCACCTCAATATGAGGCACGGTGTGGCCGGTATCACTCAAAGGGTCTCTCTTTTGTTTAAATTGGACGCAATTTTAAGTGAAAACAACAACTGACCTACGGAAATCCAACCAAACACATTCGGATTGTATTGATACTTTATTATAACGATCCATGAGTCCTTTTTGACATGTAATATTCATCCCTGCTCAATATGAGGTGCGATGTGGCCGGTATTACTCAAAGGGTCTCTCTTTTGTTTAAAATGGACACAATTTTAAGTGAAAACAACAACTGACCTATGGAAATACAACCAAAAGCATTAGGATTGTATTGATACTTTATGATAAAGATCCATGGGTCCTTTGTGATGTTTAAGAGTCATACCCGCCTCAATCTGAGGCACGGTGTGTCCGGTATCACTCAAAGGGTCTCTCTTTTGTTTAAAATGGACACAATTTTAACTGAAAACAACAACTGACCAAAGTAAATCCAACCAAACGCATTTGGATTGTATTGATCATTTAGGAGAACTATCCACGGGTCCTTTTTGATGTGGAAGAGTCATCCCTGCCTCAATATGAGGCATGGTGTGGCCGGTATCACTCAAAGAGTCGCTCTTTTGTTTAGAATGGACAAATTTTAAGTGAAAACAACAACTGACCTACGGAAATCCAACCAAACGAATTCAGATTGTATTTATCCTTTAGTAGAATGATACAAGGGTCCTTTTTGATGTGTAAGAGTCATCCTTGCATCAATACGAGGTACAGTGTGGCCGGTACCACTCAAAGGGTCTCTCTTCTGTTTAAAATGAACAAATTTTTAAGTAAACACAACTGACCTACGGAAATCCAACCAAATGCATTCGGATTGTCTTGATCCTTTAGGAGAATGATCCAAGGGTCCTTTTTGAAATGTAAAAGTAATACCCACCTCAATCTGAGGTACGGTGTGGCCGGTACCACTCAATGGGTCTCTCTTTTATTTAAAATGGACAGATTTTTAAGTGAAAACAACAACTGACCTACGGAAATCCAACCAAATGAATTAATATTGTATTTATCCTTTATTATAATGATAAACAAGTCCTTTTTGATGTGTACGAGTTATAACTACCTCAATACAAGGCATAGTGTGGCCGGTACCACTCAAAGGGTCTCTCTTCTGTTTAAAATGGACAAATTTTTAAGTGAAAACAACAACTGACCTACGGAAATCCGACCAAACGAATTCAGATTGTCTTGATCCTTTAGGAGAACGATACAAGGGTCCTTTTTGACGTGTAAGAGTAATCTCCACCTCAATATGAGGCACGGTGTGGCCGGTACCACTCAACAGGTCTCTCTTTTGTTTAAAATGGACAAATTTTTAATTGAAAACAACAACTGACCTACGGAAATCTGAACAAATGCATTTGGATTGTATTTATACTTTAGGAGAAAGATACACGGGTCCTTTGTGACGTGAAAGAGTCATCCTTGCATCAATCTGAGGCACAGTGTGGCCAGTACCACTCAAAGGGTCTCTTTTTTTTAAATGAACAAATTTTTAAGTGAAAACAACAAATGACCTACAGAAATCCAACCAAACACATTCTGATTGTATTGATCCTTTAAAATAATGATCCAATGGTACTTTTTGATGTGAATGAGTCATCCCCACCTCAATCTGAGGCACAGTGTGGCCTGGACCACTCAAAGGGTCTCTCTTTTGTTTAAAATGGACACAATTTTAAGTGAAAACAACAACTAACCTATAGAAATCAGACCAAACGCATTTGTATTGTCTTAATATTTTAAGAGAATGATCCAAAGGTCCTTTTTGACGTGTAGGAGTCATCACTTACTCAATAAGAGGCATGGTATGGCCGGTATCACTCAAAGGGTCTCTCTTTTGTTTAAATTGGACATAATTTTAAGTGAAAACAACAACTGACCTACGGAAATCCAAACAAACGCATTTTAATTGTATTGATCCTTTATGATAATGATAAATGGGTCCTTTTTGAAATTTAAGATTCATCCCTACCTCAATACGAGGTACGTTATGTCCGGTATCACTCAAAGAGTCGCTCTTTTGTTTAAAATGGACACAATTTTAAGTGAAAACAACAACTGACCTACGGAAATCTGACCAAATGAATTCGGATTGTATTGATCCTTTAGGAGAATGATCCATGGGTACTTTTTGATGTGTAAGAGTCATACCCACATCAATACAAGGCACGGTGTGGCCGGTACCACTCAAAGGGTCTCTCTTCTGTTTAAAATGGACAAATTTTTAAGTGAAAACAACAACTGACCTACGGAAATCCGACCAAACGCATTAGGATTGTCTTGATATTTTATGATAACGATCCAAAGGTCATTTTTGAAGTGTAAAATTAATCTCTGCCTCAATATGAGGCACGTTGTGGCCGGTACCACTCAATGGGTCTCTCTTTTGTTTAAAATTGACAGATTTTTAAGTGAAAATAACAACTGACCTACGTAAATCCAACCAAACGCATTAGGATTGTATTGATCCTTTGGGAAAAAAATAAAAGGGTCATTTTTGACATTTAAAAGTCATATCTATCTCAATATTAGGCATGATGTGGCCGGTACCACTCAAAGGGTCACTCTTCTGTTTAAAATGGACAAAATTTTAAGTGAAAACAACAACTGACCTACGGAAATCTGACCAAACGCATTCGGATTGTCTTTATATTTTATGAAAACGATACACGGGTCCTTTTTAACTTGTAAAAGTAATCCCCGCCTCAATCCAAGGCACGGTGTGGCTGGTACCACTCAACGGGTCTCTCTTTTGTTTAAAATGGAAAATTTTTTAATTGAAAACAACAACTGACCTACAGAAATCCGACCAAACACATTCAGATTGTATTTATCCTTTAGGATAACGATTCATGGGTCCTTTTTGATATGCATGATTCATCCCCACCTCAATCTGAGGTACAGTGTGGCCGGTACCACTCAAAGGGTTTATCTTTTGTTTAAAATGGACAAATGTTTAAGTGAAAACAACAAATGACCTACGAAAATCTGACCAAACGCATTCATATTGTATTGCTCCTTTAGGAGAACTATCCACGAGTCCTTTTTGATGTTTAAGATTCATATCCTCCTCAATCCTAGTCATGGTGTGGCCTGGACCACTCAAAGGGTCTCTCTTTTGTTTAAAATGGACACAATTTTAAGTGAAAACAACAACTGACCTACGTAAATCTGACCAAACGCATTCGGATTGTCTCGATCTTTTAGGATAATTATCCATATGTTCTTTTTGAAATTTATGAGTCATAACCTCCTCAATATGAGGCACGGTGTGGCCGGTAGCACTCAAAGGGCCTCTCTTTTGTTTAAATTGGACACAATTTTAAGTGAAAACGACAACTGGCCTATAGAAATCCGAACAAACACATTAGAATTGTATTTATACTTTATGATAATGATAAATGGGTACTTTTTGACATGTAAGATTCATCCCCACCTCAATCCGAGTCACAGTGTGGTCGGTACCACTCAAAGGGTCTCTCTTTTGTTTAAAATGGACAAATTTTTAAATGAAAACAAAAACTGACCTATGGAAATCTGACCAAATTCATTAGGATTGTATTTATACTTTAGGATAATGATACAAGAGTCCTTTTTGACGTGTAAGAGTCATCTACACCTCAATCCGAGGAGCGATGTGGCCGGTATTACACAAAGGGTCTCTCTTTTGTTTAAAATGGACACAATTTTAAGTGAAAACAACAACTGACCTATGGAAATCTGACCAAAATAATTATTATTGTATTTATACTTTAGGAGAACGATAAATGGGTCCTTTTTGATGTTTAAGAGTCATCCCCGCCTCAATCCGAGGCACGGTGTGTCCGGTATCACTCAAAGGGTCTCTCTTTTGTTTAAATTGGACACAATTTTAAGTGAAAACAACAACTGGCCTATGGAAATCTGACCAAATGAATTATGATTGTCTTGATACTTTATGAGAACGATCAATGGGTTCTTTTTGATGTGTAAGAGTCATCCCTGCCTCAATCTGAGGCACGGTGTGGCCGTTACCACTCAAAGGGTCTCTCTTTTGTTTAAAATAGACAAATTTTTAAGTGAAAACAACAACTAACCTACACAAATCTGACCAAACGCATTCGAATTGTCTTGATACTTTAGGAGAATGATACATGGGTTTTTTTATGTGTAAAAGTCATCCCCACCTCAATCAGAGGCACGGTGTGGCCGGTACCACTCAAAGGATCTCTCTTTTGTTTAAAATGGACAAATTTTTAAGTGAAAGCAACAACTGACCTACGGAAATCCAACCAAACGCATTCGGATTGTGTTTATACTTTAAGATAATGATCCAAGGGTTCATTGGGGACGTGTAAGAGTCATACCCGCCTCAATTTGTGGCACAGTGTGGCCGGTATCACTCAAAGGGTCTCTCTTTTGTTTAAAATAGACAAAATTTTAAGTGAAAACAACAACTGACCTACGGAAATCCAACCAAACGCATTAGGATTGTACTGATCCTTTAGGAGAATGATACACGGGTCCTTTTTGACATTTAAGAGTCATCCCCGCCTCAATTAGAGGTACGGTGTGGCCGGTATCACTCAAAGAGTCTCTCTTTTGTTTAAAATGGACACAATTTTAAGTGAAAACAACAATTGACCTATGGAAATCTGACCAAATGCATTGGGATTGTATTGATCTTTTATGAGAATTATCCAAGGGTCCTTTTTGACGTTTATGAGTCATCCTCTCCTCAATATGAGGCATAGTGTGGCCGGTATCACTCAAATGGTCTCTCTTTTGTTTAAATTGGACACAATTTTAAGTGAAAACAACAACTGACCTACGGAAATCCAACCAAACACATTTGTATTATCTTGATCCTTTATTAGAACGATAAATGGGTCATTTATGACGTTTAAGAGTCATACCCGCCTTAATTAGAGGCACGGTGTGGCCGGTACCACTCAAAGGGTCTCTCTTTTGTTTAAAATGGACAAATTTTTAAGTGAAAACAACAACTGACCTACAGAAATCTGACCAAACGCATTTGGATTGTCTTGATCCTTTAGGATAAAGATCCAAGGGTTCTTTCTGATATTTATGAGTCATCCTCTCCTCAATCCGAGGCATGGTGTGGCCGGTATCACTCAAAGCATCTCTCTTTTGTTTAAAATGGACACAATTTTAAGTGAAAACAACAACTGACCTACAGAAATCCGAACAAATGCATTAGGATTGTATTTATACTTTAGGAGAAAGATCCAAGAGTAATTTTTGATGTGTAAGAGTCATCCCCGCCTCAATTCGAGACATGGTGTGGCCGGTATCACTCAAAGGGTCTCTCTTTTGTTTAAATTGTACACAATTTTAAGTGAAAACAACAACTGACCTACGGAAATCCAACCAAACGCATTCGTATTGTCTTGATACTTTATGAGAACGATCCATGGGTCTTTTGTGATGTGTAAGAGTCATCCCTTCCTCAATATGATTCACGGTGTGTCTGGTACCTCTCAAAGGGTCTTTCTTTTTTTTTTAAAATTGACAAATTTTTAAGTGAAAACAACAACTGACCTACGGAAATTTGACCAAACGCATTCGGATTGTCTTGATCCTTTAGGAGAACGATCCAAGAGTCCTTTTTAATGTGTACGATTCATCCCCGACTCAATCCAAGGCATTTTGTGGCCGGTACCACTCAAAGGGTCTCTCTTTTGTTTAAAATGGACAAATTTTTAAGTGAAAACAACAACTGACCTATGGAAATCCGATCAAACGCATTCAGATTGTGTTGATACTTTAATAAAACAATCCATAGGTGAATTGGGGATATGTAAGAGTCATCCTTTCCTCAATATGAGGGACAGTGTGTCCGGTATCACTCTAAGGGTCTCTCTTTTGTTTTAAATGGACAAATTTTTAAGTGAAAACAACAACTGACCTACGAAAATCTGACCAAACGCATTTGGATTATATTGATTATTTAGTAGAATGATCCATGGGTACTTTGTGACTTGTAAGAGTCATCCCTGTCTCAATATGAAGCACGGTGTGGCCGGTATCACTCAAAGGGTCTCTCTTTTGTTTAAAATGGACACAATTTTAAGTGAAAACAACAACTGATCTACGAAAATATGACCAAACGCATTCAGATTGTATTGATCCTTTAGGAGAATGATCCAAGGGTCCTTTGTGAGGTGTAAAATTCATCCCCTCCTCAATCTGAAGCATGATGTGGATGGTATCACTCAAAGGGTCTCTATTTTGTTTAAATTGGACACAATTTTAAGTGAAAACAACAACTAACCTACAGAAATCCAACCAAACGCATTCGTATTGTCTTGATCATTTATGATAATGATCCATGGGTCTTTTGTGACGTGTAAGAGTTAACCCCACAAACCCCCTGGACCACCCCACCTCCCCTAGACACTAACCCACCCCCTGGACACCCCCCACCCCCTGGACACCCCCACCCCTGGACACACCCATGGATAGACCCCCCCACCTTGGACACCCCCACCCCCCGAACACCCCCCACCGCCCTGGACAACCACCACCCCCTGGACGACACCCCGCCCCTCCTTGACACCACCCCACCACCTGCATACGCCCACCCCCTAGACCCCCCCCCACCCATGGACGACCACCCCCACCCTCCTAGACACCATCCCACCCCCCTTGGACAACCCCACCAACCCCCTGGACCCCCCAGACCAGACATCCCCCCACCCCTAGAAATCCCCCCCCGACACCCTGGACACCAGCCCACCCCCATGGACACCCCATAGACAGCCCCCCCCCCCCCCCACCTGGACACCCCCCTCCTTGGACACCACCCCACCCCCCCTTAGATAGCCCTACCAACACCCTGGACCCCCTCCCCCACCCCCTGGACACCCCCACCCCCCTGGACACCCCAATCCCCCCGGACTCCCCCATCCCACCCTCATGGACACCAGCCCACCCCCCTTGGACAGCCCCACCAACCCCCTGGACCGCCCCACCCCCCGGACACCCCACCCACCCCCTGGAAAGCCCCCCCCCCCCCCCCCCGACACCCTGGACACCAGCCCAACCCCCCTAGACACCCCCATGGACAGCCCCCCCCCCCCCCCTCACCTGGACACCCCCCTCCTAGACACCACCCCACCACCTAGACACCCCCACCCCCTAGACACCACCACCCTCCTTGGACAGCCCCCCAACCTCCTGGACCCCCCCCCCCCCAAACCCCCCTGGACACCCCCATCCCCTCGGACACCCCCTACCCCCCTTGGACAGCCACCCAAAACCCCTGAACAATCCCCCCAACCCCTTGAATTCTGAATAGAATTCTTTATGTATTTAATTAACTTATGAATTATGTGTTAATGGTGTATGGGTATACTTGGTGTAATTATCTTATGATTTATGTGTTAATTTTTTATGGGTAAACTTATTGAGATGCTGAATTATTTGCAGGTGCTGTTTGGGTGTGTTGTTGCAGAATTTTTTTTTGTAGCAGACAGGGCATTTATCAGCACTGATAAAGCCCGTTTTGAGTGCTGATAAAGCTCTTTTTTGTATAGTGGAGTTCCACCTTAGGTGTCAATAAGAGTTGATATTAATATTTCCCACCAAGGATGCAGTGGTCAGATCAACTTTTGACGTAGGCCACAAGTATCTGGACATTATTCTAATTAATTTTATTAAGAATTTCATGGTTGAACATAAGCTATTTCAGTGTCCTTTTTCCATAGTGGAGTACCGATCGTTTGATAAGATGGGTGCTATATAGAAGTTCTATAGGAGCACTTAGCAGCTGATCATTGGAAGTGGATCATGGTAGGAACGAGCTACTGGGAGATTCTCTCCTACCCCTAAGTAGATAGGATGATGGAGATATCTGTCACTCAGGTTGGGGTAGGGGACATGGAACCCCAACATAGGAGTAGTGGTATCACTAGAATGGAGAACTATAAGGGAGTCAATATAGAGATTAGGGAAGAGGGTAATGTAATATTCATATTGTGGAGTATACTCATACCAATCGATATATTTAACCGTCTACTTTTATATGTACAATTCTTATTTCATATGGAATTTCTATAATTTAATTAATATTGTTGGTTTTATTCATTTTCTTATTCAAAATTATCCAATTCCATTGGTCAGGATATGTAAACCTTAGAATGTGGTTTTGAAAATTGAAACATCGTTAGGGGTGTGAGTCCACACTAATTATCTTATTCCTTTAGTGATTGGATAAATTTATTCTTGCAATCTAGTAGTCCAAGGCTGATGGTTTGGCACACCAAGAGTCATATATAATGGACTCAATACCTTTGAATTCATATGTGATATATATTCCTCTACCTTCAATCAATAACATATGGGGGCTGCACAAAGGAATTCCGACTCTGAGAATATATAATGGATTCAACACCTTTAAAATTTAATTTATAGACTCAATACCTTTTTTCATGGTGTTAAAAATGGTCTATGTGGTAAAATTATAATCCTTGTGTCATTTAATGTGTATACAAGTGAATCTTAGGGATTATGAAATTATAATCTGGGTTTAGTGGGATATTACCACATAGATCGTTTTTAACATTAGCCTAAGATCCATGTAAGAACCTGGTTCTTAGTTATGAGGTACGGGCTTCTTCTTTTCTCTTTTCCTTAAGTGTTTTTGAGAAAATATGGAAAATGGGGGAAAATAAAAAATTTGGAAAGTACACGTCGTGTACTTTGTCCACACGCCGTGTACTTTTGGCCATGTGGAATGAGTACACAAGGCGTGTGGCCGTGTCGACGATGAAGGGTGTAGGAACCAACTACATGTCGTGTAGTGGTCCCTTACACGCCGTGTAGTTAGTCGGTAGGAAAATAGTAAGGCGGTGGCCAGTTGTGTGATAGAACCCACCGTGTACTCAAGGAGACACGTCGTGTAGTCATGTCGGCAGATGAACAGTGCCACGCTGGCGGGAAGCCGCCAGATGAACAATTTAAAAATGGGAAGTACATGTCGTGTACTCGGAAGTACACGCCGTGTACTTTGTTTTTTCGCTTAAAATGGGCAGTAGCCTCCCCTGTTCACAAGGAAGGCTTAGAACGGGAAGAGGGAGCTCAGGAGAGGAGGCTGAAGCTTCGGAGATCCTCTGGGCATTCGTCAGGAATTCGTTTTCGCCTCGGACGATCTCATTGGAACCACACGGGTAAGCCCTCCACTCTTCTTTCACTGTTCTTTCCAATTCTTCCCCTAACGGGAGTTATTTACATTTAAACATGGAATTCTTTTCACCTCAGATCTACGTTGTTCTAGGATGAATCGAGGATCGTCGTTCGCGTATATCATTCGTGGGTGTATAAGGTAGGTGGCTTGGTGTTTATCTTCCAACTGTTGTGTGTTTTGTGCATTTTTGTTCCACGAACCCATGTTGGGGTGTTGTGTGGTTGAGGGCGTTGCTATTTTAAATACCTAGAATTGTATAGGTAATTAATTGTGATGACAAAATGCTATTTGAGATCGTTGCTTGGATCCAGGACCACCCCAGGGGTGTGTTCCTCTATTTAGCCGTTTGGCCAGGATACCCGAGGGTATGCCTTTAAAGTAATGATTGTAGAATTTTCTTGAGAGGAATTTCTTGTGAATGTTTCTTTACATGTTGGTCATGGCCCAGTTACTTGCGCCTAAGGGCAGTGTTTTACTTAGCCCGTGGGCATTGTTTTGCTTAGCCCGAGGGCAGTTGTTATCCTAGCCTAAGGACATCTTCTTCCGTGCCTGTGGGTAGCTGATTATGTGCCTGTAAACGACACTTACTATGCCTGAGGGCAATATCCGTGTGCCTGTGGGTAGATTCTTGTGTTGGATACTATTTATCTGAGGGTAGGGGTTTACGTGTTTGAGGACATTAGTTGTTTACTTAGAATATTCACTGTGGTGATATTTTAAATTAAAATGATTAAATGGATATTAAAATGGAAATATAACTGGTTAAGTTAGTTACTTTTTAGTACTGATTACTTTATTGCATTTTACTGCTGCACACTATTGTTGTATATTTTACATACAGTTGAGCACAAGCCTTTGGTGGGTGCCTACTGAGATATATTTCTCACACCCTGTTTGGGTCACGTTTTTCGGCCCAAACAGATTAAATTTCTATAGGTGTAGATAAGGGAAATATTCCCTATACAGGTACTTGATTGTTGTTGGGGTGTAGGAGAGCATGGGACCGAGCATTGGCTCGCGATGCCACTGGCTGTTCTATTTTTCTTTTCTGTACTTGTATGTCAGTTGTATTTTATTGTAGTGTAACACGTTCTAGTTGTTTTATAGAATAGTAACATGTTGCATCCTCACATATATATGACTGATGGTTTCCCTTTTTGTTATCAATTCTTCATTTTAGTTATATATACTGTTGTTGCTTCCGCTGTTATTGTATGGTTTATTTCATTCTGCTGCGTTACACTTCAAATGAGGGCATAGCTTCCCCACTATCAGACCTGGGCCCTCACTGCTAGTCGGCAGCCTCTGGCGTTTGGGGAAATGCACTTGAGGTCATGTGGTGAACCGAGTTCGGGGCACCGTTGAGTGGCACCTGGAACCGGGACGTTACAATCCATTATTGATTTCATTGTTATAAACATCTCAGTAATGTGAGACATATGCATAAATAACATTAGCCACCATAGCTCTGTCATTGGACACCTTAGTTGTGGTGTCCCCCCCCCCCCCGGTCTGTTACATTGCTTACCGTATCTTAGGGTAAGCTTGACTCAATACCTTAATCTTAGGATAATAATTTTACATAGAAAAAAATCCATAGCAGTGGAATTAATCCATGGGTTCTTTTTATAATGAATAAATTTAATTTTTCTTATTAAAACATATTTTACTTAAAGTGAATTCAAGGATGGAGACATGAATTCAAATGGAATCAAACTGAATCAATTAGAACCCAAATGAATGAAACTGTCTAAGCTAATATAAAAAAAAACAAGAAAAACTAAATCTAATGAAAATGTCCCAAACAAACTTGTATCAAACAAAACCAAACTAAGCTGAAACTAGAGATAAATTGGTTATATACCATTAATAGGAAGAGTAATTGTTAATTAATAGGAATATACTATCTGATAGTATCATTTTGAAACTTGGATCTATTTCCCCATTTCTTTTAGGAACATGATTTGACCCATGGGGCGTTGTGGTTCTTATATATTGGGTAGTGACATGTATATAGTCACAAGAGACATGTATGTTGTTTTTTAGTTTTTATTTTATTTTCTTTATCGCATCATCCACTTAGGACTTTTACTGCTTTCTACGGACAGAGGTTAGTTATATTCTACGAAGGGGGCTAGAAGGGCACTGGAGGCGGTTGCGCAGTTTTCTTTGTAGGGGAGGGAGATTGGGGTAGTGGAGAGATTCCTTAATTTGTTTCATTTTTGTTTGCCTTTATGCAATGATCCTTATGTTTATTTTCTTTTCCTTCAGCATGGACGTTCGACGTACGGATGGGTCATGCCAAAATTTTATTTATTTTCTGATGTTGTTTTTATTATTTGTTTGTGGGAGAAATTGTTCCCAAGTGGTGTTTCCTTGATGCTCGGACACTTGCATGAGCTCGTGGGCTCCTTACTTGGAGATATTTTTCTTCTCATTATCCTACTACCTTGGTATGAAATTAGATATTTTCTAAAATTCCATTATATTATTTCTCTATCTTTACATTAGGGAAATTTTAGAAGGCCTTTTATTCCATCTTCATTAATTCCACTTAATCTAGAAAAACATAAGGGATCATGAGCTATCTTCTATAAGTATTTAGTATTCTTATATCCATGTTTTGAATACCACTTTGATAAATAGAACAGAACACCAAACACAACCATAATAGATAACTTTTGATATACTCAGAACAACCTAGTACTAGTGTTATATTCTCAGTGAACATCTTTCTAGAAACTTAATAAACTATCTGAATAGAGAAACCCAATAGTGTTTCAACCATAATCTACTTTAGATTATTGGTAAAATAATCACTAGATGGATTCATAATTAAGATCAGATACTATTTGATGGGGAAATACAGGACATCAAGCAGTGGAAGACAAAACTCCCAATTAACACATCCCCCACAAATCAGTATCTAGAATTGGAAAGTCTAAGCACCCCAAACACCGCATATATTTTCCATCCTTTTGGTTTTAGTCATCCCATAACCTTACTTCTATGACAAGTGAACAAGAAAGACAGGCATGAAACAAACACAGGAAAAACATAATCACAACACACATAAGATTATGTGTCTATGACCCCACTCCTTTCAGAACCTTCACTTTCAAAATTCTACCACCAAGATTCCACAATCCTAGATATGTACAGTACATTGAACTATAGAGATATAATTATAAATCACATCCATCCATAATTTTTATCTTTTATAAATTTTGATATAAATCAAACTAGAGTACTCACATTGAAATCATCACTCAGTGAAACAACAACATGTGCAATCCTTTTCTTCCACTACATTTCATCCTGGTTCTGATCATGATACCTCTCTTTTTTTAAAGAACCTTATGATACTTTTCTAAGAAACATTCCTGGGACTTAGGGGGGGCTGCAGTGGAGTGGGGATGGGGGTTCAGTGGATTAGGGGATGGGGGGATTTAGTGGAGTGGGGGGGCTTCAGTGGAGTGGGGGATGTGGGGGGGGGCTTTAGTAGAGTGGGGACTGGGTGGGGGCTGCAGAGTAGGGGATGGGGGGGGGGGGCTGCAGTGGAGTGGGGATTGGGTGGGGGCTGCAGGGGACCGGGGGTGCAGAGTAGGGGATGGGGGGATGGAGTGGAGTGGGGACTGGGTGGGGGGCTGCAGAGTAGGGGATGGGGGGATGCAGTGGAGTGGGGGTTGGGGGGTTGCAGTGGGGATGGGAGGGGGATTTAGTGGAGTGGGGGCTGGGGGTTGCAGTTGGGATGGGGGTGCAGTGGGGATGGTGGGGCTATAGTGGAGTGGGGGGGGGCTGCAGTGGAGTGGAGGATGTGGGGGGGGGGGTTGCAGTAGAGTGGGGACTGGGTGGGGGATGTAGGGGACCAAGGGGTGCTATAGAGTGGGGGATGGTGGGGCTGCAGTGGAGTGGGGGATGGGGGGGTTGTAGTGGATTGGGGGGGAGTGGGGGGTGCAGTGGAGTGGGGGATGCGGGGGGGGGGGGGGACTGCAGTGGAGTGGGGGGTCAGTTGAGTGGGGGGGGGATGCAGTGGGGGATGGGGGGATGAAGTGGAGTGGGGTATGGGGGGGCTGTAGTGGAAACCTTCAACTACTTTCTAAATATACTACCTTCACACTTCCCATCCTTAACTTTTTTAGCCACAACCATGGAACAGTGTGAAAATTTCCATGCCCCATCTATGGATATTGTATAAAAATATACACCATCTATTTCCAAGGAAAATTAAGTCTTCTGTAATTGTGGTATGCACCACACACCCTCAAACATACTTATATTTCCCATCTGCAAGGATATGTCACCTTTTTCTATAATTTTTAGACCAATATGATTTATAAAATTAACTTTTTCATATCTTTTTGAAGTATAGTTCTTCATAATTCCCCTATTATATGTTAATTCAAATGAAGCTCAAGAGTCTATAACTAAGACTCAAGATAATTAGAGATACGCAACAAAACACCACTCTTATCTTCTAATATAAGATTAATAAATCTACATTTGAAAGTGTATCTTCCATAATTTAATCTACACTCACTTAAATCCTTTTTAGGTGTCCTTTATTCCCATAATTCCAACACATGGGACCATCTTCCTTTGAGCTACTCCCACTCCAACATGTTCTAATTTCCCTTTTCTTTAACATTTCTATGTTATGAAACTCTTCTCTTCCTTCCACACTATATGCATTTCCAGAAGATGCCTCCTTTTGATGAAGTTATTTATTCTATATCAGGTCTTAATGTTTGAAAAAACCTAGTTATTTTTTTTCTTGAATTACTCATTGCGGTTTCCATCATGTCCCAAGGTTTTAAAAGGTTCAGACTCAAATTCCTACTCTTTTCCATGATTGGTTAGTCACCCCAATTGCATATTATCCACTATAAACCCAAGTGTTTACACTAAGGACCTCTCAATACTATAAAAATAGAGACCTACTATGCTCATACTCTAGATTCCCACCAATGAATGCATCTTCCCACTAACCAATAAAAAGGTATGATTAAAATAAAATAAGATCTCCCTAATCTTCAAGTTTCTTATGCACCACTTGATGTAGATATCCTTGCATGAACAAACTGGATAACCCAATATACTCATGAACATAATATTCAAGATCTTTAGTAGCTTATAGGCATTATTAGATCTACTCGTCTCAAATACTCACATCATTTATTCAACTATCTTGGTCTCTCAACCCCTTGAACACTCATGAATCGAGATATCCTCTTTCTTTATTGAATCTTGACTTCAATCTCTTCTTTCATTTTTGTGAATTTTTGTGAACTTGGAATTATTATTTTTTTTTATTTTGAGTTATTTCCATTTTATTTATGGTTTTTTTATGATGGATCATGGTATATTGTGTGTGTTTTCATTGTCTAGGGTTAATTTGAAATGGAAATTTTTAAATGGGAAAGTTTAAAAATAAATTGATTCTTATAGGAAACTTGGGAGACTTTTATAATGATATTTGTATTTGGAAAAGTGTCTAAAATGTTTTGGATTTAAAATGATAACCTGTTTTTGGAAAATTTTTCAATTCCGTTAGAAAAAGGGATAGTGTTAATTATTTTCAAGGTTTTAAAGTGATATAAATAAAGCATAATTATAATATTTTAAAGGATTTAAGCTGAATGTAATTTTAAAATAGATGCTTTTGAACTTTGTTGGATTGGTGTAGCTTTATCCAATTAGGCCGAATGCTTGTGGCCCGCAACTTTTGTGGGTCGAGCTTCACGGTGAGCTCGTTGGGGGTTGCAGGGGACAACGCGCCCCTGATCTGGGGGTTCGGGGGCTGAAGGTCCCCGAACCAAATTTGTGGTTATTGTAGCAACTTTGAATATTGTAGCAACTCTAACCATTGTAGCAACTCTGACCATTATACCAAAGGTATTTCATGTTTCTTCTATTCCTGAGTGTGGTGGTGGAATCTCCAATAAGGGAAAAAGTAAGTGCTATGTCAGACCCTATAAGTGGTGGTTTAAAAACTATATATTTTTTTCTCATCGGTTTCTTCTAGGATAAAATACTTTGTTTTATATTAGTGCCAAAAATTGGGATATAAGAAACTTTCTTATTAGGATCACTGGAGGTATTTCTTGTTAGACTACCAGATGGAGTCTAAACAATGTGAATATATTGGGTTACATGAATCAATTTAGACTACCAGATGGAGTCTTTGGGATACTGAATCCATTGAGGTGATCCATATTTGTTTTGTTATAGTGGTTAATATCTTAACTATTTATAATGAAATTTTGGTTATACTGGGAAAATAGGAAGGCTGTTGTGTACTGGATGGAAGCCTGGTGTGTATTGGCTATTGCAGGAAGGAAGGCTGTTGTGTACCGGCTGGAAGTCTGGTGTGTACTGGCTGTTGCAGGAAGGAAGACTACTGTGTACTGGTTGCCTGGTGTGCATTGGTTGCTACAGGAAGCCTGCTGGGTGTGTACTGTCCTGCTGTATGTGTATACCAACGGTTTCTGCAGGAAGCCTGTTGGGTGTGTACTGTCTTGTTGTGTGTGTACTATCCTACTGTGTGTGTACTGGTTGCTGCAGGAAGCCTGTTGGGTGTGTACTGTCTTGTTGTGTGTGTATACCAACAGTTCAAATGAACTGTTGGTATTAAGTATGTAAGGATTTATACCAACGGTTCAACTGAATCGTTGGTATTTAGTGGTATTAAGAAGGTATACCAACAGTTCTTTGAACCGTTGGTATTAAGTAAATAAGAAGTGTATACCAACGGTTCCACTGAACCGTTGGTATTTAGTAGTATTTAAGCATCCACAATGGTTTAAAACCATTGGGATAAAGGTATGAGGCCAATCTATCCCAACGGTTTCTAACCGTTGGGATAGGGATTACCCAACGGTTCAAGTTGAACCGTTGGTATATATCAATTTTAGGATCACTATACCAATGGTTCAACCTGAACCATTGGTATAGGGCTACTGCGACGCACAACACCCCAACGGTTCATAAAACCGTTGGGATAGGTTATCCCAATGGTTTTGGGGCCCATCCAAATAGTTTACAACCGTTGGTATAGTATACTTTTACAGTAGTGTATTTCTTATGAGGAGAATCCAGTGAAGATCTTGTATCATAGAGATAAAGTTTTACGCAACAAGACTACTCACCTATTCAAAGTACTTTAGCAGAACCAAAAGTAAAAAGAGTCAAGATGAGAACCATAGAAAGCAATGAAAGAGAAGTACCCACACCTGTTTTCAACTTAGAATATAAAACGAAATTTCGAGGGAAAAATTTCATAAGGGGGGAATAATGTAATGACCCAAAGTTTTATCTATAGAAATTCCCTTATTATAATTATGTTATATGGTATAAATACATAATAGAACACAATACAAGCTTTATAAATGACGAATGGATGAAATAAGAAAGCATTTTTAGAAGTTAAGGAACCTATATTGATTAAATAGTAACTTGACCCTTGGAATAGTAATGTGAACCTTATGAATAGTAAACCGGGAAATTGAATAGTAACCTCACCAATGAAAGTATGAATAAAATTTATCCATCTTATAAGTGATAATATGATATAATTATATCATAGTATAAGTAAATAAATATTTTAAAAATTATTAATTAAGTGTTGGTATTTTTGTAAGTCATAAATATTTAATTACAATTTTATGACTAATTTAATAATTTAAAAGAAAATGTAATCATTCATAAAATTAATATTTTTATGTCTTGTGATTATAAGATAATTTTATGAGACCTTAGTTAATTTTTCAAAGTGATATAAAATCATTTATAACTTTAAATTATGTATTTTTCGAGTAAATTATGATTTTAATTAAAAATTAAATTTTTCATATTATGAAAATTATTTTCATAAAATGGAGTTAATTTTTGAATTCTAAATGTCGAAAAATGGTTAGGGTGAATTTTTGAGATTTTTCTGAAATACTTGAATTTTGTGAATAGTGAAATATGATAATTTACAAAATAAGCTAATTACATAAATTATTGAGTCATAGATGATGTTCTGCTAAGGTAAGCACCCTTAGTTCAAAATCACATGCACTAATTACTATTTTTGGTCACAAGAACCAATAATATTTCTTGTCTTGGGAAAAATAATAAAATAATGATTAAAATAATGGAAAAACCCTCATCTCCTCCACTATAAATACCACCCCCTCACCCCCTCTTCTCCTCAAACTTATCAAGAATTGATCCTTGTATATATTATTCCCAATACTCTTCTCAAACCTCTCCCCCAAGTCCAAGAGATTTTGGTCTTAACAAAATACCGAAAACCAATCTTTTAAGGAGGCTCTCAAGAGGAAGGAATCAAGAGGTAAAACCCTCTTCCGTTTTCTTTCAATTTTTTTCAAGTTCCTTTACTTTCTTTTATATACTCACCTCTACTCATCCAAAAGGTATGAAAACTCTAGTAACTTAAAAATATAATATAAATTTGTTATTATAATGTAATAATTCATCATCATCTCTTCTTTCCTCTCCTTTTATACTTGAAATGAAAACACCGTCTAAGATGTGTTAATTTATCACATTCAAGGATGATAGGTTTTCAATTTCTATTACCATATTCAATTATGGTCATGAAACCATTTTTATGGTTGAAATAGATTATTATATATGTAATATATCCTATTTAATGTTTTGGAATCATTTTTTACAGATTTTATTAATTTATAAAACAAAATGACTTCGTTGTGATAAAAAAAGCCAAATTAATCAAAACGATTATCATTAATGATTTATCTAATGAATCATAAAAAATGGTATTTTAATATTTATAAGTTCATTAATAACATATAAGTTCATTTATGGATAACTATCCCCATTTTACATGATTTTACATTCACATATACAAGTAAACTGGTCATGAAAACCAAGGAAATCAACGTTCTCAAACGATGAAATTGAATCTATTAACCCATAAAAAAGGCCATAAAGGAACTTAATAAAGTTATAATAAATAAAATAAAAGTATAAATTTTTCTTTAATTATTAATTAATTAATCTAATTTTATTATTCAGGACATTAAGTGTAACACCCCAAGATTTCAAAGTATGTTATTTATTCAAAATAATTCAATAACTTGCACTACACGCGACACCGAGTTCAAGCGCACCACAACTTACCAATCTAGCCGTTCAAAATCAGTTATGAATAGTATTAACTAAATTTTGAACTATATATAATCCTTATAATTTTAGAATCCATATTATGAGTTTCTTAGACAAAATGTAAGAACTAATTCATTTTTTTCAGATAAAAGAAGTATTTTTCAAAAAATACACTTTTACCGCCTTTTAATGGTGAACCCTTTTTATATCCAATATTTGAAACTTTTATATATTCAATTTGACAAAATAAACTACTTCTTTAGAATAGGTACATAAGAATTTAGTTTCAATAAATTTTTGGTGTTTTTCTGATAACTTTCATATTTGGGTGAATAGTGAAAAATACTATATTTTAACTGAAAACAACTTTTTTAATCAAAATAATTTATAGTGTTAAATTATGAATTTTAATGGTTTGGAAGTATAAATAGATTATATTTTTACCATTTAATCCAATGCTGGTAATTTTAAGTCATTGCACTTTGATATTAGATATAAAGAAGTGTCGATATTTTGATATATATTGTTTCTTAAAAATACGCCTTTTGGTTTTGACAACGGGAATTAATTTTAAATTAATAAATGCAGCTTCTATTTTTTGAATTTGATAATATATATTTCATTATTGAATTCGAAATATCAAAATTAGCTTAGGGTAAATTTTTGGTATTTTTCTGAAAACTTTTAATTTTTGATGAATAGTGAAAAACACTGAGTTATAGTTTAAAACCGAATTTTTATTTAAATATTTATTTATTTTATTTAAATTTATTTTAGGTAAAATTAGATACATAATACTTATATAAGTTCAATGTAATTCATTAGAGTCAGTTTATAATAATTTTAGATATATAAAAATTTTATTGAACTTTTCACCGTCTTTTACCCACCTCATAGGAGAATTTGTAAATTCACATAAAACTTAATTTTACCACTTTTATGAGTTGAATTTAAAAAATCCGAGAGACACAGTTAATATCAAGGAGTAAAATGTGGTTCAATAAGATAAAAATAATTTTTGGTGAATAGTAACTTTTTACTTTTATTTATCGCAGTTAAAAGTAAATAGGGTAATTAAGGGTAAAAATGATATTAATATTACCCTAACATATGTCCCAATTCTATTGGATAAGTTTAATTCGACCGAAAACAACCTTAGAAATAAAATATGACCATTTAGGTCCACTTGGATTAGATTAGGACATTTATTATTATTTAATTCAAAGAAGAGTTAAAAGAGTTAAAATCAAAGTTTAATAACTAAAAAATTTTTAATATAGGGTTATACATAAGATAAATTCAACTATAAATATTAATTAGAAATCTTAAAATATTTACTACATAATGGTATTTTATTTATAATTTTTAGAGATTAAATAATTAAATTTATTAATGACACAATGATGATGCAGTAATTACCTTATTAATGAAAGAATCAAATAAATGGTATTATAAATGTTAAAATAAATATAATTTCAAAGTTTTTATGACATCCACGAATTTTCTATGTGAATATTACATGTTAGGATTTACTCGATGTATTTTTTTTGAAGTAATAATTCTGTTATTATTTTAACAAAAAACAAATACCAAATAGTTTCAAAATTGACATAAAATAGTTTTTAAAATAAATATTATATTATTAATTTATATAATGGTATTAAAAATATAAGTTTAGTCCAAAAGACTTATATAATAATATATATGACATTAATAAACCAATTTGGTTTCAATTGTCAGTATATAGTAAGTTTATTAACCATATAGTGTAAGAATACAAGAAGACACGGTCAAAGTTAAATTATTTAACTTAGAGTTAAATCTAAATGATAAGGTTAAAATGGTAACCTAAATTTGTCTAAAACATATTGGTTGAGTGTTTTTCGACCCATACCCACCTTATACATTAAATAATACATTTTGGATCCATTATAAACTGAATATGAATTTATTATAAAATAATATTTTAAGTTTTTCCTAAGGTGCCCCTCGCCCCTCTTATAAAAGGGCACTCCCCCTTCACTCTAATTCAAACCTTCTAAACCATTTGGCTCATCCAACCCCTACCCAAATACTCTCTCAACTATCCTCAATTCATTCTAGAGGCCCTCATTTAGTCATAAATCCAACTTAAGGAACCCTTTTGATCAAATCAAAAGGAAGAACCCGAAGAAGAGGTAATAATTTCACCACCATCTTTCAAGTTCTTTTCTTCTTCCACTTCTTCTTTCTTTGTTATTTCCATTATAAAATAATAAATCCAGTATCTTCTATATACTGTGATGTTATTATAAATATTTCACAACTTTATTCATTATTCTATCCATCTTATGAATGATAATGTCACCGTGCGTGCATACGTACGGCTTACCGTCTCCACGTCGTGGTGTAATTTGTTATTCAACACTATGTTATTTGGATGGATATAATGATGAGTAATATGTATATAAATAATTAAAATAACATGATAATGTCTCTGTAAAATTAATATACCATCCAATTCCACACCTTGAAGGAAATGATATTGTCGCTCGTTCGTATGTACGGATTACCGTCTCCACGACGCGATGAGATTTATTTCCACGTTCACCATTCATCGACAATTATAAAAATATATATATTACTAATAAGTATGTAATATATGACATAATAATGCTACTGGAGATATATATATTTATATATATATGTGTGTGTGTGTGTGTGTACTTACATATATCTTATTCACTTAGTTCCATTCAACACGATATGAAAACGGAAACAACGTTTATGCGTACGTACGGACTACCGTCTCCATAAACAGTGTTTTTCATTTCATATATATGTCTATTATAAATACCTATATTCTAAATATATATGATATATAAATCATGTTTTATATTCTGGAAGTATTTAAATCTTGTTCTAAGTGATACAATCAAGAGTAGCAAGTTAAAACACGTACGATAAAGAAAGTGATTATTACCTGAAATGTTAATTTAACATGGAAATTATTATTAAATGGGTAGTATAAAGTCATAAAATGAATCATGTATGATATCATAAATATTAATATGGTTTTGGTATAATTTAATAACATACTATAATCTTTATACAGGAGGTTAAACGTACCCTCGACTAAAGGAAAGTGCAAGGTAAGGAGTTTTCATCTCACTCCTTATTCCCGTGAGATTCATGACATATTGTCACTATTACCTTTTGTGTGGTGTATTTACTACCCATAATTGTATTCCTTGTGTAATACACTTTAATATATGTGTATTTACATATTCATTGTATGATACTTCTTTCTTGGGGTGTATATTTCGTAAGTTACCAAATTAGTAAGGGTTAATTTCACAATCTCTTTATTATCCGAGGTTGTTTTTACGTAAGTATCTACTATGACATATTTAGTATCCATGTCCATGTTTTATGAATGAGTTTTCAAATGGATTCTTTTAAGGGACATTTTACTAAAACATCATTTCAAATGTTTTAAATATTTATTCTTCTAAATCTTTCTCATTAATGTCCATGTCTTCAAAATGGTTTTTAAGGATTTATTTATATGGACATGAATGTTTTTAAAATTTTAATTCTTTTAAAAAGTTTCAAATTGGTATGGGACACTTTGATTCAAAAATGTCTTTAAATGAAATCTTTTCCAAATTGTGTGACTTTTAAATGTTTTCATGAAAAAAGAGATATTTCTCTCAAATATATGAAAATCCAGTGCAAATGTATACGTATTTAACGTAAGCTTAAAAATGTTTTCAGAAAACCTGACTCTCGAGTGTGGTAGACAGGAAGGGATTGGGCGTGGACCCATCATGTCATATAATTAGTCGAGCAGTCTCATAATTAGTTTTTTTCTTCAGAAAATTGCATAATGTTTTCAAAAAAACACTGGAGTATATTTGAGCAATTTTAAACGTAAGTATCTTCTAAAAAAATTGCATCAGTAGGTATGATGAGACAAACTAATGTCTTGACACAAGGCCTTGACAAAATCTTATTTGTAGTCTTGGCACGAGGCCTTGACTATGTGGTTATGATAGTCTGGTATTATGCATTCCATCATTATGAAAGTGGTTAGTGATATTGCATGTGATTATTCGACTAGTAGAATATCCATGTGAATAAGTAAATGACATTATTTCATTTTATTTTTGTCATATTATGCTGAAGTTAAAGTTTAAAAGGCTTTTGTTTTAGTTATACATTTCCTTAAATGTTTATACTTATTTATGAAAGTTTTCGCTGTATTGCTTACCCTTACTGAGCGTTTGAGCTCACCCCTTTCTATGTTTTATTTTTCCCAGGATTCCAAGAAGTGTATTGTGATTGATATGCAGGGTTAATCCAAGGGAATAATGGAATTCATAAAGGATTTATTTATGTTGTTTTGTATGTCTTAAAGTGTAATGTAACATTCATGTATGTAATCTATTTTCCAAGACTGCTAAACTGATCGGTCTTTTGGGAATTGATTCCTTGTAATCATGCCAATGTATTAAAATAATGCACCAGCTCTGGGTAACTAGGGTCAGGGAGTCACATTAAGATCAAGTGAAGAATCGTTTCAGACATAAGGTAAGGGATTCTACCAGAACCTCCATTATTCCTTCAGGTCACTCTTTATCTCTTTTTAACCAAGTTAAATTATATTTTATTTTTATGTATATCTTATAAATGTTTTTATATTTTCTAAAATATTTTATCAATGTCCATTCGTCCTTTTTTTGGGATATACATGTTTTTAAAAGGTTACCTATTCAATTCTTCCCGATAAGCAAGCTCGATTTAAAGGAACTTCCCAAATTATTACCCATTTCAAGTGTGATACATAATATATTTTAATCCACCATTATTTTTATAAAATCACTAATTTTATCATGAAATATTTCCTTGGTTCAATTCTGGTTTTATACAAACAATTATGCATTTTTTTCATCTTAAATAATCTTGAAAGTTTTCCCTTAAACCGTACAATAATGTTTTATTTCTAAAGTTTCTTAAACACTCTTTTCAATTTAGTTTGACATCTCTTATCATGATATGTTACTATATTACTTTATAAATGTCCATTTATTATTTGATTTTGTTCTTTCATGTACACTTTTAGGTTACTCCCATTTATTATGTTTTTGACATGATTATGTTACCCAATTCATTATATGGGTAACCCTTATGTTTATGTTTGATTGCATATGTATGATTATTTATGTGTAAAGAATATTCATGAACATGTTATGATGGGTGATCCTAGATATCACTATAGTTCATTAGTTAAATTTTAGTCTCATCAGACATTATATGCAATGGTCTTGGTGGGTAGCCTTGACTCGTGCTCCTCTATGTGCAATGAGCCTTGACTCGTGATCCTCTATGTGAAAAAAGATTTGACTCATGCTAAAGTAGTGTTTTATGTTTCTTCCACATTACTATTATTCCATGATTATATTATCCCATGTTTTATTAGTTATGATTCTTTATTTTTAATCATGTTCCATGCCTTTATATATATTTATGTTATGCCTTCTAACCCATGTGCTAAGCTTTATTTTAATATTTATTCCCCTACTGGTCTTTTTATCTCATCCCTTTGTTCATGTTATCCCTGAGTTGTTCTATACAGATGTATGGGATCAAAGTAAGTTAGTATATCTTAATGGATAATAAATAAATAAATGTTTTATTAAGTCCCATGTTTTTAGTTTTATGTACCTAGTATTCCAAGACACTAGACTTTAAAATCCTTGGCTTGTAATTTTATGTTTAATTATTATTAAAATCATGTAATGACATGTTTAAAATACTAGTGTATCTATAAAAGTTATATTATACACACCATATAAAATAAATTTGGTTCATGACATTACAATATGCCTCAATGAAATGAAATTGAGATGAAATCTCTTACCTTACGTTTCCTTTTGGTTGAATGTACTTTAACCTCATGTTTAGTGGTTTTAAACATGTTATTAAATTATAATAGAACCATATTAATATTTATAATATCATATATCATCCTTTTATAACATCTTATAACCCGTTCGTTAATAATCTTCCATTATTCTCATTGTTTCGGGTGTTAATTGACTTGTTTTTTCATGCATGTTTCATTATGAAAGACCTGGTTCTTGCGATTATTATATAGTTTTATCATCTATAGAATAATAATAATGCCAAAATAATCATATTTATGAATAAAATATACTTTAAAACCAATCATGAAATATTTTTATGAAAAATGGACTATGTTACAATCATGGAGACGGTAGGTCGTACGTACGCATGAGTAACATTTCCATATTTCAATGATCATTATGGAAAGGAGGTAAGTAATGTTTTTTCTTTATATAATGATAATAATATCATAAATACCATATTACACACACACACACACACACATATATATATATATCATACATGTGGTGTGGTGATGAAAAGAGAGTCACATCACTTCATGAAGATGGTAGTCCAGACGTACAGGAACGATGCCATCATCTTTAAGTGAGTGAAAAGGTAAGAAATAAAATGATATATTATCTTTAAATAATGGTAAATATTTCATGAACATCATAATTATTTAATTCCTACAACATATAATCATTAAATTTATTCTTATCACCTTCCATATAAAGAGTTAGTTAAAGATGAATCACATCGCTTCGCGAGACGGTAGTCCGCTGTACACACAAGCAACATTATTGTATCTCCTACGGTATGAAGGTAAAAAAGGTATAATTGATATAATTAATCCACAGGTATAATTATTTTATAAATATCATATATATACTTTATATTAATCATCATACCCAATCGTGAAAGGTGGTAATAGAAACATGAATGACATCGGTTCATGAGGCGGTAGTCGGCCGTACACACAAATGATGATTTTGTTACCCATTTGATGGAAGTGGAGGTAAATGTAGGTCATGAACTTATTATAAAAACATATAAGTATATGGAATGTTCTGAGGTTAATATATAATCATGCTTTAATAAGAATTTAAGTAGGTAGAGGCAGAAATAAAATAAAAAATGCTTATTGAAGAATGTTGTCTCTTCTTCGGGTATCCTCAATAGGTTTGCACCAAAATCCTTACTAGGTTGGCTTTATGAAAAAAATAATAATTCTATGATTAGGGTAGGTAATTTAGGAATTTATTTTCTTAGGTATTAGTTGAACCAAAATGGTGTGAATTTGTATAGAATAGAGGATAGATGGTGGCCTTTTATATGTGAGGTGAATGACACACTTGTAATTTTTTGAAATGATTCAATAGTACGCATGTTTTTTATCATGAAAAAAGAATCCAAAATGAGAAATTATTGAAATTATAAGAGATAGTGTTGAAATATTTCCATTAAATGGGTGTTTTATAAGTTAGTAGGTCATGTTAAACCCTTATCTTCTTAGTTTAACACCCAGTAAATCCATTTTTACTTTAATTGCATTAATTAAAATTACTAATTTTACTATTTAGTTTGCTTAGAAATTAAGTTAAAATTATTAGATAATAAAAATTATTATGATTATAAATATTTAATATATTTATAAATATTCTATTCACATAAGTGACAAAATTTAATTTAAAATTAATCTTGTAGATGAGATGAGATAACAATTTTTTTAAAGAGAAAATGTTCAAAAGTTCACAAAGTTTTTATAAGAGATAATGTTGAATTAATAATGAATTATTAATGATATTAAATTTCAAATTGGTAGTGTATTCACTATATAAAAGAAATTAGGTGCACAACATTACAATATGCCTTAATGAAATGAAATTGAGATGAAATCCATTACCCCATGTTTCCTTTTGGATGAACGTGATTTACCCTCATATATATTGGTTTTAAACATTATATTAACTTATAAAATAACCATATTAATATTTATAATATCATATATGATCCTTTTATAGTATCTCATCCCCCGTTCGTTAATAATCTTTCATTATTTTTATTGTTTTGGGTGTTAATTTCCTTGTTTGCTCACACATGTTTCGTCATGAAAGATCTATTGCTTGCACATATTATACAGTTTCAGCATATAAATAATAATAATCATGACATAATTATCACATTTATTAATCAATTATACTTTTAAAACAAATCATGAAAGATGGTTATGGAAAATGCACTATGTTGCAATCATGGAGACGGTAGGTCGTACATACACATGAATATCATTTCTATTTTTCAATGATCAATATGGAAAAGATTTAAGTAATATTTCATACTTAAAAAATGATAATAATATTATAAATAATATATTATACACACACATATATATAATCCATGTGGTTTGGTGGTGAAAAGGGAGTCACATTGCTTCGTGAGGGTGGTAGTCCACACGTACATGAATGATGTTATCATCTTTAAGTGAGTGAAAAGGTAAGAAATAAAATGATATATTATCTTTGAATAATGGTAAATATGTCATGAATATCATAATTATTTCATTTATATCACATATGATCATTAAATTTATCCTTTCCACATTCTATGTAAAGCGTTAGTAAAAGACGAATCACATCGCTTTGCGAGGCGGTAGTCCGTCGTACACACAAGAGACTTATCATGTATCCTATGGTATGAAAAGTACAAAGTTACAATTGATATAATGACTCAAGAGGTGTAATTATTTTGTAAATATCATTTATATAATTTATATCCATTATTATACCCAACCATGAGAGGTAGTAATGGAAAAATGAATGACATCGGTTCGCGAGACGATAGTCTATTGTACACATGAACGATGATTTAGTAACCCATTTTATGGAAGTGGGGATGGCTAAAAGTCATGCTCTTATTATAAAAATACATCATTATATTCAAGATACTGATGTTTTTATGTCATCATGTTTTAATAATAATTAAATAAGATTGATGAATAAATAAAATAAAAATGCTTGTTGAAGAACGTTGCCTCTTCTTCAGGCATCCTCCTTAGGTTTGCACCAAAAGCCTTAATAGGTTGGATTTATTCCCAAAATAAGGCTCATAGTATGAGGGGATGGAAGTTTTTAAGTTATTTGGTTAGGTATTGGCTAAACCAAAAGGCTGTTAAGGTGTGAACAAGAGGGAGAGGGGGTGACCTTTTATAAGTGTGGCGAGTGACACACTTGTAAGTTTTTGAAAATATTCAATCGTACCCACATTTTTATCAAACCAAAAGACTCCAAAATGGACCATTATCTAACCTAGAATATATTGGGTCAAAATATGGCCATACAATGGATTTTTTATAAGTTTTTAGGTCATTTTTAACCCTTATATTTTTTGTTTAACCCATGGTAAATCCATTTTTACCTTAACCGCGGTAATTAATTTTTACTATTTCACTATTAATTTTGGAAAAAAATAAAGTTTACATTATTATATAATAAAAATTATTCAGATTCAAAATATGGAATCCATTTTTACATATTAAATTCATAGAAGTGGAAAATTTTTATTTAAAAATAATCCTTCAGACAGGATGAGAAAGCGAGCTTTTTAAGGAGAAAATGTTCAAAAGTTTATAAAGTTTTTATATCAAAACTCAATATGAAAATGATTTAAATGGAATAAATTGAATTAATTTATATAAATTTTAACTAATATTACTTTTAAACCAATTAAAAATATAATTTATCATTATACATTATTTAAACGAAAAGACAGTTTTGAATTAAAATTTAGTATTTTTCACTATCCACCAAAAAATGAAATTTTTCAGAAAAATCCCAAAAATTAACCCTAAGATAATTTTGATATATGATTTCAAAAATTATTTTCTTTTCAGATAAATTTTCTAAAAATTGGTAAAAAATAATTTTAACTTGTGTGTGCAAAGCGTGACTAATCTATCTTTTAGAAAAATATAGTTTCCAGAAAACATTTTTTTTATTTTAAATGATTATTATTTTATTTATAATAAATAGAAAACCATATTTTTATATTTTAGTTATTACTATTCATACCCACCAATTTAATGATTGGGTATACTATATTACGATTCACTTTAACTTGGGGTTGTGTGTTTCACAAGCTATCAAAGAGATTAACACTACTAGAAATGTGACCTTTCCCAACACTTCTATACCCCCTTTCCCAATGGTTTGGCCAAACCATTGGGAAAGCCCACTTTGTGGCCACTTTTCCCAACGATTTTCCAAAACCGTTGGGAAAGGGTAGGCTTTCCCAACGGTTTGGCCAAACCGTTGGGAAAGGTCCAATTTGTGGCCACTTTTCCCAACGAGTTGGCCAAAACGTTGGGAAAGGGTAGGCTTTCCCAACGGTTTGGACAAACCATTGGGAAAGGTCACCAATATATCAACATCACTCCCCAGATTCCAGGGACCTATACCAACGGTTTTGACAACCGTTGGTATAGGTCCTTTGATTTTTTATCGGATCCTCTTAACCAGAACATTCTATAAATCAAAATTTAAAATAATTATGATAATACATATATATATTTATGAAATTATGTTCATAAAAGTCATGTTAGGTTAGTGGTTAGGTCATTCAATGATAAACTGGAGGTCCTGGGATTAAATCCCAGCGATTTTTTTTTTTGAAATACATATACCAACAGTTTTATGGAACCGTTGGTATAGATTTTCATATTACTTATACCAGCGGTTTTCAAAACCGTTGGTATAGGTCTATACCAACGGTTTTCCAAAAATCGTTGGTATAGACCTATCCCAACGGCTTACTTGCCTACAGTTCTCCAAACTGTTGGTATAGGTTAGTTTTCCAGTAGTGTAAATTTAAAGAAATATATTTTACGGGTTGTTTAAGATTGGTGTTCCATGTCGTATACGCTATCAAATAAAATGTTCTTATTTTAGAATTTTGGGGTGTTATGAAGGTATTTGGAAATACTTAAATACAATTTCTCACTGAGACCTCACAAGGACACTACCACTAAGTTTTTAGAATTAGGCGCACGATGGAAGCGTGAAAAGTAGGAAAATTAAATTTTTTTATTGTTGAATTGACAACAGAATGTCATATCTGATGATGCACACCTGGTTAACAACTAAGGATGTCATGTGAATTAAATTAAACATAAAAAACCAAAATCAAAATCGTACCTCATTTGATTTTGACTGAACACATACTTGCTCGTTGTCGGTGATTGTCACTCAAAGTAACTAAAGCCAAAACCCTCTAGATCATCAAAAAATGCTCCAAAAGCTTGTTTGATCATCGATATTTGTAATTCAGGTGCTAGAGTGGAGAAACATATTGCCTTTTGACATCGTCATGATCACCGGAACACTGATACTTCAATCCAAGAAGCCCTTCTTGGATCATGGTTCCTCAAACGCTCAATTCTCTCTCAAAAACTTGAAAGAGATGGGAGAGAGCCTCTCAAATTAGAGGGAATGAATATTCCCTTTAATTTAGGCCAGTTAGTGTTTTTATAGTTAGTTTTAAACTTATAAAAACTACACTTGATCCCTTTAATAAGTCAAACCTTCTAAAAACAAACCTAAATAATATTTATAGCCTTGAAAAACATGTCATAATGGTCATAAATATTTTACCACGTAATTGTAACATATAAACTGTGTTACGTGATAAAATACGAGTCATTAAATTTACTCACCTCTCACATAAAATATTTAATAAAATTTGATTAATAATATATGTTCATTAAATATTTTTCATGCATTCACTTCATAACTTGTGAATTTCGTTAGTAAATTAATTTAACCCCCATTATTTTAAACTTGAATAATAATTTATTTATTTATTTATTATGATCAATTAAACTCAAACATATCCTGACCCCCGACATGGGTCCCACCACATCCTAAACTCTAATTCATTGGAATTGGTCAATCTTATTAATATTCTTTATGTGTGACTCTATAGGATCTTACCTCGATAGCAGTGAGACATACTCACAGACCAATAGTGGTATCTAGCAACAAATCATACCCCCTAAGGAGATAAGGTTTAGTCATAGCAATAACAACCTTCTACAAACACATGTCATGTAATACAATATTTTTATCTCATGATATCTCATAAAGTATAATGCACATTTCATGAAATCATCCTTTCTTACATTATAGTTTTATGTCCTTACTAGAAAAAATTACCTTATAACACCCCCGGTCTGAGGTATATACTACTCATTTATGTGTTTTTTAGTTTGGTTTTATTGGGCTTAGTCTCAATAAGTTTCTGAAATATTTTTATAAGTTTTGGAAGTGTTTAAGATTTTGTATGATTGGAGAACCGTGAAACATATTGAGATAGTCTAAGATATAGTGACACACAGTTAGGGGAAACTGTGTGGATTCCCCTAGGAACCACATGACATGGGACAAAGATGTTTTGCATGGTTGGCGCATGGTTTGGTAAACTATGCGGCCTAACCATGCAACACGACTAATTAAATCCTAACATTGTATTTTTAACCTGAAAACTCTTATAAAACCCCCATTCTTCCTCCATTGTACTAGGATCTTGAAACAGAGGGATCCTCTAGGTGTTTTTGGTGATTCTCTTTGATCTAGAGTCTGATTTCAATGGATCTTGGTGTGTTGTATCTAGAGAATCAAGGTATGTTGGTCACTTATCCATTTCCTTCTAGATTTCTCTATTTTCTCTCAGAAAAAACCCTAGATCAGAACTATTATGCCCAAATCTATGGGCTAGGTCATGTTTTTATGTGGGTTTTCTGGGAATTATTAAAGGAATGAGAAAGACTATATCTACCTTGTTTGTCGTGTTTTCTCCGATGACAATTTCTATTGAGAGGTAGGTGGATTTTATCTCTCTATCCCTCTCCACTTCTTCTAGAACTTAAAGGATTTTAATTTCTAAAACCACTGATTATGATTTTTTGGAAAATACCCTAATGAAAGATTGTTAAAAGCACTTTTTATATGGTTTTAGAAAGATACACACAACATGTTCGCTTAATAATTTCAAAGAAAAATTGTTTAAATAAAGCATGTTTTGAAGATATTTTTGCATACACGGGTTGGCATGTGTTCATGATTACATTACGAGGGCCTTATTGGATTCATAATTAGTTATCTGTGCCAATTTGGGCATGCAATTTTGTGACTAAGTGGTGAATTAATATGGAAGACGAGTTACCACTCATGATTATTGAGACCATCATCTTGGATGCATGTGTGAATATATAGAATGGGTATTCTATGAGTAATGAATAAACATGTTTCTTAAAAAATATTGATTTATGAACCACTTTGATCATGGAAATCATGTTAATTGTTCTTTTGATATAAATTGTTTTGTTATACCTTCTTCCTGATTTTATATGAAATACTCTTGATAATTGTTTTCATACTCCTGCTTATTTATTTAAATTATTCTAACTTGTTTTGGTCTTAGTGGTGTGTGTGGGAAGCCTCTAGTGTATTTCCTACTGAGTTAATATACCCACCCCTGCATATGCACTTTGGTGTGTATGTAGATGTTGTTTATCATGATACAGGTAAGGGTAAAGTTTCTTACTTCTCTAGTGGAGCATTATGATGCTATGGTCTTGGTGATGGTGGGTGGAGCTTGTAAATGTTCAGGTTGGATGGTTGGAGTGATTCCACGTTGACATCATTTTGTCAGGATGTCCTTTCATCTTTAAGGGATATTGTATCTTACTTTTGATTGCTACTCTGATTTATCTTCTGTCTTGGATTTGAGTTGACATGTTTACTCTTATGCATCATTTAGTATTATGGTTTTATTTTATTTTATTATCTTTTATGGGTTGTATATGTTAAAGGCCAAATTGACCCCCAATGATCTTGTAAGACCTTGTCACTTATTGTTAACCTTTGGTGTCGTAGGGATGTCACCTAAGGTCAATGAAACCTCTGTATCTCCCTAAGAAAATGGGTTAGGGTGGGATGTTACAAATGATAACAATTTTGTAACACCCCGACTCCAGTAACCCAAAGCTAGAGTTTACCTTATTACATTGGTATAAGATACAAGATATCACACCATGAAGGATTTATCAATTTAGCAGTATTGGAAATCTTGATACATACACGACTTCTATATTACATTAGAAGATAAAAACATAGCATGAAAAAATTTATTGCATCCATGAAAATCATTTAAAGATTTATTTTTTCATATCCTAGGGAAAGAAAATAAATAAAGAGAAATCTTAGATGCTCAATAAAGGAAAGTGTACATCATAATCTATCATAGAATAAATAAAACAAGAATAATATGACAGAGAAGATAAATAATCAAATATGTCATATAACTAATATCACAAAAGGGGAACATATCCATGGATGACATATGAACATAAATAATTGGATAGATAACAATAACTGGTTTCATAATGATAGAATACATAATGTCAGACATAATAATCTTTCCATCATGACCTTACGCCAAGACAGAATATGTAATTAGGTAGGGCATATGCCAAATATCCAAGCCATTTTGTCGCATGAGACCTACCGAAGCATCGAAGGTCTATCTAATAGTGGCCCCCACCTATTCACTTTCTAAGTATAATGCATTCATCATATGAAATAAATGAATAACAATATAATACATAACCAACATAAACATTCATATTGAAAAACTAGCATATGATATGTCAATATTTTATCCAGTAAATAAATATAACAACATGATTATAAGCCATCTAGAGAAATAAGATGGATGATATTGATTTTATCATTATTTAATATCATTTTCATATGATTTTCCATTATTTGGTGGGTATATTTTGATTGAATTTGGGCTCTTATTGAATTAATACATGTGTTTTCTCTTATTTCACAAGAAAATTAATAATCTTTGAAATTGTGTGTGAAACCTAGTCATACAGTGCCAGATATTTATTATTTTCATACACTGGATATCTCGTAGGAATTTTTTTGTGCTTGAATGCATCCTTATTTAGGAAGTATTTTTTAAAATGATGATTGAAAATGCAATTGGATGATTCCTATGGATTTATGTACCATGTTTTAATGACACATTTGGAATGAATGTGTATTTTCATTGAAAATGACATTTGATAAATGGATTCTTGAATTGTTTGTGAAAATGTTTGTTGGAATTATATTAAAGATTTAATTATGAAATTTCAAATTGATTTTGTTTAGATTAATGTTTTTGAAAGATTTAACGAGCCTAAGTTAGAAATGAATTTTTATTGAAATGGTTGTCGAATATTACATTTTTAATGGCTATCAAATATTATTTTGTAGGTAAATTAGGATGGATTAATGATGGCCGTCTGATTATGAGGAGATCCTTACTGGTCATTTGATATGCGGTGCGGGGGGGGGGGGGGGATTTTTTCTGGTTCCATCCAAGACGAGGCTTTCCACGCGACTTCCAAAGGAAGCTAGAAACGAACCCTAGCCTTTGAATCCTTGCTTGTTTTCAGTTCTAGCAACCATGGGAGATGAGGGTGAGGCCCATTGATTCAATACACAATCGATTAACAGGGAGATTTCGATGCCTGCTGGATTCTGCTGATGTTTGAGAGTTTAATCATCCCACTGGTTCATGTGCAAGCTACTATTGACTGAATCAATCTGCTAGTTCATGTGCAAGCTACTATTGACTGAATCAATCCACTGGTTCACTGCAACGTTTTGATGCCGCTGATGGATAGCTGGAGGTTGTGGGAGTTCATGTGAGCATGTTGTTGTTAGTTTTAACCCTTGTGTAGTTAGATGTTGTCAAGAAGAGCTGGTGTTTATATATCTGGAATCATAGGACTTCACGAGGCTGGTTCGATTCATGTCTGGTAGTCTCGAGTTACTGGTTTTTTAGTTTCTTTTCCTCATAACTCAAGGGGATATCAGCTGGTCTATTCATTATTGAAACTGTTCTGGAGTTGGCCCACCATAGTTGAAATTGGAGTTTCTGTTTTGGATATGTGAGTTGCGGATCCTAGAAGCACACCCAGAGTTGTTTTTTCAGGTCGCATGAAAGTTCTTCGATGTCGTATCGGTGCACATGCTAATTAAAAGATGAGAAAAGCATCTGATTCGGGTATTCAGGAATTCTGAAAAATTCCAGACCTAAATTTCACAACACACCACTGCTAACAGTGGAACTTTGGACCTAACCTTCGAGAAAGAGTGGGAGGAAGGCCAAATGGGTTCGATCTCCTCTTTATATGGGAGTAATCATCCTCATCATCTTCTTATTACTTCCTCTGGTTTTATTCTTTGAAAATGTCATGTGTGCTACTATTTTGTATTCTAATGAACATGTTATGAGAGTAATTTTCACCTGGGGAATTCAAGTTCTTTCCCCAGTTATTTCCACTTTTTGTTCATTCATCCTATTTCTGCAATGAAATTATCTATCTAGTTTACACCACACTTGATCTGGTTTTCTTTTTGAGTTCAACGTATAGTCAAGAGATAAAGGTAGAATTCCTTAGTTAATCATTTTAAGTTTCTTTGAGAAGATTTATTCTTGGATTGAGTCAAGATATGAATCTTTCAATAAAAAATATTTCATTAATTTAGAATATATTTTATCATCAGTAATTATTGAGAGATTTGTTTGGTAAAAGAATCCTAAAAAACTCACCAAGTCATGTGATGGAATGACCTTGATGATGAACGAAGCACTATTCTCTAAGTTATTATTTTAGTGTTCTCAATCAACTGAGGAGTCTACTGAAATTTCAACATAGATACACTTGATAGGGTTAGATACTCTTTTAAGCGTTGGTTTAGTTCATTGTAGTTCTATTTTAAATAATGAAATTACATTTTAAATAGGACGTATCAACTTTGTTTTCCCTGATATCATTAAAATCATCATCATCATATATTTTCCAACTCCTTAAAACTTTTTTTACACCGTTAACACACCACACACTCCCATTTAACTCTTCACCTCACACTTTCAAACATCAATGAATTTCCTATTGTTTTTAGTATATTAGAGATAAAATAAATCCCTAGAACATTCTCCCTCCTTTTCTTGGTTTCAACCCTTCACTACTATACTAGTGTAGGTTTATAAATGATATTTTGATGGTCGTGACAACCTCCAACTCATTAAAAATTTTGTTTCTGGGGAATTCTTGGTCTTAAGTTACTTTGGGATGTTTAAAAAAAACAAATATTATAAAAAACCATAAATAAAACATTAAAAAAATATGTTCTTGAAAACTACTCGCTTAAATTGTTTCACCATTGCAGTTGTCATTGAAACCAAATTGATTTGTGAATTGTTGCCAAAATTGTTTATTTTTTTTTCATTTTATATTGAAATCTACTGTGCTGTGCATGTTCACATTCAAGTAAAGTTTTGGTTGAATCATTTTACACTTAAAAATCACATCTCTAAATTTTTAAGAAAATGCATAGAATTGACGGTCAGAAACATATGCACTATAAGATTTTGTTCACCAGCTTTATTAAGAGCGATGAGGAGAGTTTTAGCGAGTCATTGGACAGGTTCAATGTTTTTTTTAGTTCAATGTCCTGATCATGGAATCAACTTGAAAGTTTTGTTACAATGTTTCTATAATGGATTAAACAGCGATGAGTGACGTGTTTTGGAAAAACTCATAAAGGGGTTTTTAGTATTAACGATGAAGATTTGTGGGAAATTTGTATTGAAATTTCTATAAAGTATTGGAATAAATCCTTATTTTTTGAGACTTCGAATGAGATAACCTATTGGAACTTGAGATTAATCAAGGGATTTTATTTTTGAAATTTTCAAAGTTTAAATTTCTAAATTCAAGAACATAATCTTGAACTTAAAACACCTTTCTGAGAAAAGTGATAAATTGACCAACTCATTCAAGAGTTCTAATGATGAAATTCTTCATGTAACTAAAACTAAAATTCAAGATTTAGAAAATCATGTTGGAAAAATTGTTCACAAACTAAAATTTTAAGAGTTCGAGATAACTAATCTTGTTGTGGCTGATAAACCCACACCTCTAAAGTCTAAAAATGATGAGAGCACTCAATTAGTTGTATAGGATACTATGATGGAGGTTGAAATATATTTTTTTGATTTCTTTTCAAACTATAACACTCCATTGACTTCTAAACTTGAAACAAGGGTAGTTGATCTTGAAGCTGGGATAAAAGCGGAAGAGTATTCAGAACTGACTTCAAATACTCGAAAATTATTTCAAAAAGAATTTGATAACCCTATTCTTGAATCTTTCCTTCCAAACTCAGCCATGTAAAATGTTGTTTTTTATGATTTAATGTTATCTAATAAGGAAGATATTTTTTTGGAATCTTTCTTAACCCCTTGAAACATCCTACATTAGGCTACCCCTTCAAGAAAGTGTAAAATCCATCAATTCTGGAAAAAATTATAAACTAGAAAGCATGCTATCTAGAACTATCAAGGGGTGTTTTCAAGAGTATTTTTTACTTTATAAGGGATTGAGTTGTTTTATTAGATGTTTAGAAGGCCATATAATTGTTTTTTCATTCAAATACATTAGGTTTTTTAACATGTGGTGGTTACTACTTAGGAAACCACACCCGCCTAGTAGCCATGGATAAATTTTTAGGAGAGTATGTTTGGGAACTTTAAAACTAGCACTACATGGGTAGAAACCCATGATTTTATTCTTTTCAATAAAATGATTTACGTGCTTTCAATAAAATTGTTCTTGTTTGTTTTTTAAAATCTCAAAGTAAATCTACCTCACTCTATGTTTTTCTTCTGAGTATGATTAGTAGTTCCTTGGATCCCGGTTGAGAGTAAGTAGTGACATCCAACTTTCCACAATGCACAGAAGTAACCCATCCACTTGATTAGAGCTTCATGTCCACTTCCTTCTCACCTTATACCTGGTGAATCAATGAAACAAGTAAGGTTGTATATGAAATTACACAGAATGACGGATGGTTCATCTACAATAAGTGGAAATCTCACTTTCATTACAAGGGAGTTTTCTTTTCATTTGATTTTTCATTTTTCTCTTACGAACTGTCCTTGCATGATGCTTCTTATTGAAAATCGTTTTTCTAGATTGATCTGTGTTTAATAATGCATGTTGTTCACTTGTGATAAATTTGTGAAATTCTATGCATCGTAGAATTTTTTTCTATGTCAAGAACTGCTTGGTATCTGGTGTGATGATAATACATGTTGATCTGCTGCCTTGTGTTGGAACCTATTGGTTATTGAATTTAAAGAAAATCGATATCATTATAATTATTTTAAAACATGTTCTTTTTTTCTAGAAATAGATCAGAGTTTTATAAAGATACACATTTTTATCCTAATATATCTTATTATACACTTTAAAAGTAATTTTTCATGTTGAATTGTCTTTATTGGAAATAATTTTGAGATGCAGTGTTAACATGAAACACATTCCCTAATTTTAAACATTTTATTTATGTTGTTTAGTGTACTCACATTTTCCCTTACTCTCCACTAGCTGTTTTTCTCTAGTAATTCTTTCATATTATTGAGATCACTTCTGTATTTTATTATTATTATTTTAATCTAACTATATATGTTTTTATTTAATTCAATTATTGAAATTAATGTTGAACATGGTATTGAATTGTCATAAACAACCAGGTTGCATTTTTTTAAGAGTAAGGGTGAAATTTTGTGGCTAAATTTAGAGGATAAAACTACATTCATTAGGGAACTATCTCTTTCACTTGTTACTTTTAATTTCTGAATTTTATTCTGAAGCAAATTTTTGTGACAAACTTCTTGATTTTGTTGGTGTCTGCTTGCTGATTTTTTTTATGTTGAAGTATTATTGTGATTTTTTGGTTATTGTTTATAAGTGGTGAATCATTACTGTAAATTGTTCTACTTACTGAGAGTTTGAGAAATTACTAAAAATTTATGGAATGCATGATGTTGTTTTTTAGCTTTATTATGAACCCTTGCACATATGTTTACTACTAAATTGCAAACCATATTGAATTAAATTATCTAAATGCATTCTTCATCTTAGAATTCAACATTAGGGAAAATGTTAGAGTTTTAAGTGTGGGGGAGATGTTCTTTTCAATGAAAAACTATTTTTCATCAAGAACTCTTCAAAATACCCTCCAATTTTTTCAAAATTTTATTTTTTGAGCTTCAATTTTCATTTTTAGTGGTGTAAAATTTTCTTGAAATTGAAGATTGTTTTTGAAACCTTGAGGAATTATTTTTTTATTCAACCATAGATTCTATCATGTAAAATATTTTCATTGCTCTCTTGAAAATACATACCTTTGGAGAAATTTTGGAAGTATGTTTTAAATTTTCAATTGAATTTGAATCCTTTGTTGGAAGTTAAACTAATAAGCTTTGCATTCGAATGGTCTAAGAAATACACTCCTAATCATAGGTTGAGATTCGTCCATTAATTTGCGTCGAGTTATTTGTGTGATAAAATATGTGTGTCTTTTCACCAAGGAAAAGAAGATAGATTTCATAGAACAGTTGAATGGAAAGCTAAGTTGGTTCAACCTCTTTCAAGTTTTAATTTCAATCATTCTTTTTTCAAAATTGGAAACCAACTTTTTTCTAAGATCATTTCCTTTTAAGAGTGCAATTGTTTTTTCTCACTTAAGAGATTTCATGGGGGAAATACTTTTGAAAGTAATTTCTTAGTGGAATTACAAATATTTCATTCTTGAGATAAATTGGATTCTGCCTAAAATGTTGAATTGATTGCTTGAGGACAAACAATGTGCTAAGTGTGGGGGGATTTGATGTGGTCATTATTTGATATCATTTGAACATGATTTTCCATTATTCTATGGGTATATTTTGATTTAAATTGGGATATAATTGAATTAATACACGTTTTTTCTCTTGTTTCACTGGAAAATTAATAATCTTTGAAATTGTGTGTGAAAACTAGTCATATGGTGCCAAATATTTCTTATTTTCATACACCGGATTACCTGTAAACATTTTTTTTATGCTTGAATGTATCCTTATTTGGATTTTTTTTCAAATGATCTTGAAAATTCAATTGGATGATTCCTATGGATTAATGTACCATGGATTAATGACATATTTGGAATGAATGTATATTTTCATTGAAAATGACATTTTCTAAATAAATTCTTGATTTTTTTTTTGTGAAAAAGTTTATTAGAATTGTATTAAATATTTAATTATGTAATTTAAAATTTATTTCTCTTAGATTAATTTTTTTAAAGATTTAACGTGCCTAAGTTGTAAATGCATTTTTATTAAAATGGTTGTAAAATATTACATTTTTATTGGATGATTCCTATGGATTAATGTACCATGGATTAATGACATATTTGGAATGAATGTATATTTTCATTGAAAATGACATTTTCTAAATAAATTCTTGATTTTTTTTGTGAAAAATTTTATTAGAATTGTATTAAATATTTAATTATGTAATTTAAAATTTATTTCTTTTAGATTAATTTTTTTAAAGATTTAACGTGCTTAAGTTGTAAATGCATTTTTATTAAAATGGTTGTAAAATATTACATTTTTATTGGTTTCCAAATATTATTTTGTTGTTAAATTAGGCTGGATTAATGAAGACCATCCGATTATGAGGAGATCTTTGTTGGTCATTTGATCACTGATTCTAGGGGGATCTGTTTTGGTGCCTTCCAAGTTGAGGCTTTTCACAATACATCCAAAGGAAGTTAGACATGAACCCTAGCCTCTAAATCCTCACATGTTTTTAGTTACAACAACCATGGGAGATGAGGGAGAGGCCCATTGATTTGATACATGATCGATTAATAGGGAGATGCCCATGCTTGCTGGATTATAATGATGATTGAGAGTTGAATTTGTTGGACCCCATTTCAGTTTAATGGGTATTTCTGAGTCCCACATCAGACTTACCCTCCTTGTAATTTGTTTTACTTATCTATAAAAGAATGTCTCCACCTCTCATTGAGGTAAGGGGAATTCACCAACAACATGGTATCAGAGGGAAATTAATCCCGAACCCTCCCTCTGTGGATTCCTGGTTCTGTCCGGCCCCGCCTCTCTCCCGTCTGCCCTAGCCATTCCTGGCGGGCCTCTCTCTTCTGCGCGCCTCCCCTCCCGGCGCCCTCACCCAGCGCTAGTCCCCTCAGGCCTTGCCCTTCCCGGTGGCCATCTCTCCTGCGCAACTCCCCTCCCGGACACAAAGACCATCGCATACTCCCCCTCAAGCTAGGCCATGGAGGCTGTGAATACCCAACCTGGTAGTGAGTGTAACACCCCAGGTAAATAAAGAATATGACATTTTCACATTTATCCATATTTGTGAATAAAATATTAATATTACTTTAAAGGGGACGCTATGCTCGATGGCGTACCCAATACACAACAACGAGTTTCTTGGGAATCTTACGTTGCACTCTAATAATAAAATAATATTATTTTAAATGGTAGTTAACGCCTAGTCGTTGTAATGACGGGAATGAACAGAACTAACTACAAAATGATTATATATGTTTGTCAAATATTTTTACTTTTTACAATAAATGTTAGAGGATTAAAAATGCGAATGAATCCAATTTTAAGCGTAAACATTATAATATTCTTTAAAAGGTCGATTAACCGCCTTTTGATGACGAACCTCTTTTAAATCCACTTTTTGACAATTTTATGTGTTATATTTGACAAAATAAAATTTTTCTTTAGAATCGGGACATCAAAATTTACTTTGTGTAAATTTTTGGTATTTTTCCGATAAAGTTCATTTTGTAATGAATAGTGAAAAATGTTGTATTTTAATTCAAAATCTCTTTTTAATCTTATTTATTTATATGATTGGATTATCTTTTGAATTGTTTTTAAAGTGAAATTAGAATATATATTTACCATTTAATCCAATAGTGGTCATTGGAATTAATTTCACTTTGAAATTGGACTTAAATTAGTGTCAATCTTTTAATAGATATTGTTTCTTAAAAACACGCTATTTGTTTTGACAGCGGGAATTAATTATTAAATTAATTAATGCAACTTATATGTTTTGAATTTTGTAAAATAGACATCATTTTGAATTCGGAATATCAAATATAGCTTAGGGTGAATTTTTGGTATTTTTCTGAAAAACTTCAATTTTTGATGAATAGTGAAACCACTAAGTGGTAGTTTAAAAACTGTTTTTTCGTTTAAATGAAACTTTACCACTTCTGTGGTTTGAATTTCAAAAATCCGACATACATGGTTGTCATTAGGATGTAAAATGTGGTTCAATGGGATTAAAATAATTTTTTTGGTGAATAGTAACTCTTAAGTTTTTAATCGCAATTAGAGGTAATTAGTGTAATTTAAGGTAATGATAATGTTATAATAATATGAAATGACCTTGACACATGTTCTACCCTTATTGGATGAGTCATGACCGACCAAGACAATCCATGAGTCAACTTGGAGACCCCATGGAGCCACTTTGGTTGGAAAATGACATTAATACCTTTTTATTTAAAGTTAAAAATTAAAATGTCACAAACATGTGTTGTTTTACAAAACAATTTTTACATGGGGTTATATAAGTCATATTTTTGACTATAAATATTCATTAGAAAGCTAAAAAGATTTCCTACATCATGATATTTTTTTATAATTTTTAGACATTAAATAAATTAATTTATTTATGACATCATGACGATGCAGCGATTACCTAATTATTTAACGATTTAAATAAAATAAAAAGATAATGTAAAATATAAGATCTAGACTTGTCAAAGACCTATTGGATGGGTATATTTCGAACCCTTATCACCTTATCCTCGAAATACATCAATGTGAGACCTTTAAAATCCGAAACTCATTTGAAAATAAAGTAACATTTTGTAACTTTCCAAGAGTGCCCCTCTTCTCCTCTTATAAAAGGCCCCCACCTCTACCACCTTACACACACCTCTCAAGCCTTTGGCTCGGCCAACTCATGTCCATTTCATCTCTCCACATCCCTATCTTCATCATTGAAGCCTCACTTTGGGCAGAATCCTTTCCAAGGAAGCCTTTGAGCTCAAATCAAAGAGAGTTACCCGATTTAAAGGTAATGTCTTCCCTTGTGTTCTTTTGTTTTATTTTGCTTCCCCAAACCCCTAAACTCTTTTTATTACTTTTTTTTGTAACAACACCAGTATCTTAAATATACTAAGATGTTGTTATAAGAAGGATTCGAGCTACACTTTCACACACCTACGTCTTATGGTTAAAGAACATACTGTTTCTGTGGATTCGAGCTACACTTTCACACACCTACGTCTAATATGTTTATGTTTTCCTTAAGCTTCTGTATTTTTCATTTATGGCATACCTTTATGGTTTCCATTATGGATAAACGCGATATCTTCATTTTAGGAAGTGCGGACTACCGCCCCCTCAAAATGATTTGATTCGTTAATGCCATATGTGGGACGTATAGAGGATGAAATTAATGGTATTACATATAATATCCTACTGGAATTATAATATACCTCTATATCATTATTATTTCATTCCATTGAATACAAAAAAAAAGAAATGAAAGTAGCGTTCATGTGTACGTACGGCTTACCGTCTCCATGAACGGTACATTTCATTTCTTATCTCCAAATGTTATGTACTATTATAAGTACATATATATGATGGATATATATGTAATATATTACATCTAAATGATGGATATCATTCTGGAATTATAATATATATATCTCTCATTTTGTTTTAATTTCATTAATATGACAAAAAATGAAAGTAGCGTTCATGCGTACGTACGGCCTACCGTCTCCATGAACAGCGCTTTTAATTTTTTATCTCCAAATGCTATGGAATAGTATAAAATGAATATATACTGGATATATATGATATTTAAAACATCAATACTATTCTGGATATGATGTACCTATAACTACATGGAAAATTCTTTTCCAACAAGTTCAATTTTTACTCATGTACCGAATATCGACAAAAACGTCTGATATGAACTCACTTTATTAACCAATTATTATAACATTATAATATGTGATATGAACTGAATAATAATCTTTAAAGTAGGTCCTTAAGAAATTATAAATTGACCAAATTTTATTATTCAGGAGATTAAAGAACGATCGAGTCATGTCGGACACGAGGTAAGGGATCCTACCTCTCTTTCTTTTTAAGTACACTCTTTTATGTCATTCCTTTTAAGCTCATCTTTCTTATGATTGAGATGTTATTTTATATTACTCTTACTGTACTTTTTATGTTCATATGATGAGAGACCCTATTTTCTCTCATTAATCCATTTTGGAAGTTTTGATTGGCGCCGTTAGGTTGCCGAATTTTCGTAAGTGATCCAACCTCTTTTTTTTAAGTACTCTCCTTTATGTCACTTCTTTTAAGCTCCTCTTTGTTATGTTTGAGGATGTTCTTTTATATTCATATTGCTGTAAATTTTATGTTAATATGATTAGAGCCCCTATTTGATCTCATCAATTCATTTTTGGATGTTTTAAGTGGTGCTGTTAGGCTGCCGAGTTTTCGTAAGGAGTTTTTCATCTCACTTTTATTCTCGTGAGATTTATGCTACATTTGCCACCATTTACTTCGAGTGGTATATGTACTGCACATTATTCTACTCTTTGTGTAATATACTTTCGTTTATGAGTATTTACATCAATGTTGTATTGTCATTCTTTCATGGGGTGTATGTTTTGAAAGATACCGAAGTCGGTAAGGGAACCTTTCACCCTCCTCTTTTTAAAAGACTTCTTTTGTTGGGTCTTTTAATTTACATATTGTAATGTTGGGATATGTTCTTCTATATCCTTATTGAAGTAAATTTAATGTACAAGTGATGAGATACCCTTTTATCTCTCATCAACTCATTTTCTGAATTTTGAAGTGACGCCGTTAGGCTGTCAAATTTTTGTAAGGGAACTTCTTAACCCAATTTTGATTCTTGGGGATAAACTTGTACTCCTTGAATATGTCGTTCTATGAATATGTGTGAATAACCTCTGATTCTTTTACACTTAATATGCACTTATATTTGGTGTATTCGTTTGTCACACATAATTATGTAATTGATTTATCCTTAATCCAAGGATACCGACTTTGTATGGGACTTCGTCTCAATCTCCTTTCATTGAGGCATATTTTGTTTTATACACAAATTTCTTTTATATGGTGTATAAACCCCTTTGAATTTTACGTTTATTTAAAAGGAATCTTTTTTATACGAAGCGTTTACTAAACGTCAAAAGGGAATGTTTTTTTTTGTCGTACGTATGCGGCGACGACTTCTCTGCCGCCGTGACCATTATTTGAGTTTCGGCTTCCTCTACAAGCCATAACTTTTTTTTAAAATTAAAAATAAATACCATGTTTTACTTTTCATTTGTTTTGGTATTGAAAACGGTTTTCATAATGTTTTTATTATATCAATGTGTTGTATTGATATCTTGTGATTGAAATGTGGAAATGTTATGTTTCCTTTATGCATGTTTTATGTGATACGATTATGTTATGGTTCTTGGACATTGTTATGAAGATGGGTGATTCCGTGATAAACTAAGGGCGGGTGACCCCGATATAGCTCTCCAATGCATTGGGTAACGCTTAGGAGTTAAACGTTAAAGTTTCTCCGAAGAGATTTAGGGAATATACTGTGATGGGTATTACAAACGTAACCAAGAGGGTTACTCCCTGCGTAAGAATGTTATGAATGCCTCAAGTTACCTTTATGCCTTATGATTTCTATGATTTATTCATAATTTGATGAGATATGTTAAAATGCTTATGTTTTATGAGTAAAGTATGATTTCATACATGGACTAATGTTTTCTTTTTGTACTTTTATATCCCTTACTGAGCTTTTTATGCTCATCCCAAGTTTTTGAAATGTTTTTCACAGGTCAAGGGAAAGGTGCATGATATGATGATAGTGTCAAGGAAGTGTCAAGAAAGAATCCATGTTTTATTTTAAATATGTTTCCGTTGATGGGAAAAAAATGAATACTATCATTTATGTAACCACTTTGTTCAAATGTGGAATGTAATTCATGATTTATGATCTAATTCTCTAAAACTATAAACCTGAAAAGATTCTCAATGTGAATTATTCATTTAATTCAATATTAAGTAAGGTTTAAGGCTGGGGCCTTATAGTGAGAGAGTCAAGGCGAGCTCCCGGGAGGCCTTTGGTGAAGAGGTCAGCAAGCTGATCCGCCGTCGGAATATGACCAAAGCTGATATGGTTATGCCCCAGATGTTGTCGAAGAAAGTGGCTGTCCACCTCGATATGCTTCTTCTGTTCATGGAAGATGGGATTCAAGACAATCTTTGTGGCTGCCTGATTGTCACACCAGATATGAGCAGAAGTCTGTGCTGGGAAGCCGAGCTCTTGGGAGGAGGTGCCGGAGCCAGATGATCTCAGTGGTGACCGTGGCCATGGCGCGGTATTCAGACTCGGCACTCGATCTGGAGATGACAGTCTGCTTCTTGCTGTGCCAGGAGATTAGGTTAACGGCGAAGAACACGGAGAATTCCGAAGTAGACTTACGGGTAGTGAGGCAACCGGCAGAGTCCGCATCACAGAAGGCCTCAACATCAAGATGAGCATGATGTGAGTACTGAAGGCCACGTGCAGGTTCTTTCTTGTTGTATTTGGCAATGCGGAGGACAACATCCCACTGAGATCTGGTTGGATGCTTAATGAACTGGCTGTCTTTGCTAACGGTACAGACAATGTCAGGTCGCGTCATGGTGAGGTAGTTAAGTTTACCCACCAGACATTGATAGCTCTCGGGATGAGGAAATGGTTCCGAGTCGGTATGGAGAGATCGTTCCTCAGGCTCAAGAGGAGTGTCCACTGTAGTCGCTGTGCTCAAACCTGCATCCTTCAAGATATCAAGAGTATATTTGCGTTGGCAGAGAGAGATAATGTTCGCAGAACGAGAGATCTCGATGCCAAGAAAGTAGGTGAGGGGACCCAGATCTTTGGTGTGAAAGTGGTGGTGGAGGTGTGCCTTGAGGTCGGCGATTCCTGTGGAGTCGCTCCCTGTGATGATGATATCATCAACATAGACCACGAACATGATACGACCATGCGTCCTCGTACGGAAGAAGACGGTGTGATCTTTCATACTGCGAGAGAGGCCAAATGCTGTGACGACTGTGCTGAAGCGGCCGAACCAAGCCCGAGGAGACTGCTTGAGGCCATAGAGGGAGCGACGAAGGCGACAAACATGGGAGTCGGCACCAAATGCAGAAAAGCCAGGGGGCTGTCGCAGGTAGACCTCTTCGTCAAGAAAGCCATGGAGAAAGGCATTCTTTGTTGGATTGGTATTGCCCGATCCGGTTGGGCCGAATGCTTGTGGCCTGCAATTGTCGCGGGTCGAGCCGATCGACTACTGTAGCATCTCTGACTACTGTAGCGGAGTTGACCGACCGACATCGACAGACACTGTAGCAGTGTGGACTTCAGAGTCAACCTCACTGTAGCACTTTTGACTTCTAGCCAGCAGCCACTGTAGCGCTTTTGACAAAGTTGGCCGTCGTTCACTGTAGCGATGCAGACTTACCTTTTCGGGATAGTGATCGTCTTCTTTATTTTATAGCCCATTTTCGGGATAGGGTTACCACTGGAAAAACCTCTGTAATTTGTTACTCCCGAATATTGAAATTCTGCCTCTCCCGTGGACGTAGGGATTATTCCCGAACCACGTAAATCGCTGTGTTCTTATTGCTTTCTTTCTTTCTTTCGTTTTCTCGTTTCTGTCGTTGCGACTCCCGACGATTCCGCAACAACTGGTATCAGAGGGTGAGTTCGGAATTCTCCAACGATGGCTCTGGATGAAGGCAAAGTGAAGATCGATCGCTTCGATGGAACTGATTTCAGTTTTTGGAGGATGCAAATCGAGGATTATCTTTATCAGAAAAAGATGCACTTGCCACTTCTAGGTGTGAAGCCAGCGGACATGGAGAAGTCGGAGTGAGAACTATTAAATCGACAGGTTCTGGGTGTTGTGCGCCTGACGTTGGCAAAAAACGTGGCGTTCAACATCAGAGAGGAGAAGACGACGATGGACCTGATGAAAGCCCTCACAAACATGTACGAGAAGCCTTTTGCGACAAACAAGGTGCATTTGATACGACGATTGTTCAACCTGAAAATGGTTGAAGGGAGACCTGTTGTAGATCATATCAACGAATTCAATACCATCATAAGTCAGTTGTCATTGGTGGACATTTATCTTGGTGATGAGGTATGTGCTCTGGTTTTACTATCTTCGTTACTAGAGAGTTGGGAAGCAACTATAACAGCTGTGAGCAGCACTTCGGAGAATACGAAGATGACTCTGAAAGATATACGAGACCTAATCTTTAGTGAGGATTTTCGAAGAAGAGAATCAGGCAGATTCTCTGGTTCTGCTTTGAACGTTGAAAGAAGAGGAAGGTACCCACAGCGTGACAATCGCAGAGGACGATCGAAGTCAAGAGGAAAGAGCAGAGACAAGGCAAAGGGGCCTGGTCCTACCTGCTGGACATGCGGGAAGAAAGGACATGTCAAGGAGTGCAGAGATAACCGGAAGGGACCTGAAACCAGTGGAGCAAACACGACAGCTGAAGGAACTGATGACGTGCTGCTGTTGAGTATAGACATCCCAATGGAGTCTTGGATTTTAGACTCTGGGGCGTCTTTCCATTCTATATCAGAGAAGGGATTTCTGGAAAATTACGTTTCTGGAAATTTTGGCAAGGTACATATTGCTGATGATGAGCCCTTGCAGATTGTGGGGAAATGAGATGCACGGATCAAGACCAACAGTGGGAGTTTGCTGGTTCTGGAAAACGTGAGGTATATCCCTGACTTGAGAAGAAACCTTATTTCTGTTGGACAACTTGATGATGCAGGGTTGAGTACCACATTCACTAGTGGTGCATGGAAGATCACCCGAGGAGCTATGGTCATAGCTCGGGGAGCAAAGAATGGAACCCTATACAACATGACAGAAACTTGCATAGACATGGCTGCATCACTCAAAGTTATAGGAGATTCACAACCGTGGCACAACAGGCTAGGCCACATGAGTGAGAAGGGGATGAAGGTGCTGACAACAGAAGGGTTGCTACCGGAGCTGAAGTCAGTGGAAGTTGGCCTATGTGAAGATTGTATCTTCAGAAAACAGAATAAGGTGTCTTTTGCAAAAGGAGGCAGAACACCAAAGGCTGGGAAGCTGGACCTGGTGCACACAGATGTTTGGGAACCTACACCGGTACATTCCCTTGGAGGGTCACAATACTACGTGACATTCATCGATGACTCAACAAGGAAGGTGTGAGTTTACTTTCTGAAAAGTAAATCTGATGTGTTTAAAATGTTTCAGAAGTGGAAGGTCATGGTGGAGAATGAGTCAGGAGCAAAGCTGAAATGTTTGAGGTCTGACAACGGTGGAAAGTATGGCAGTCAGGAGTTTAGAGAATTTTGTTCTGAAAATGGAATTCGGTGGGAGAAGACAATCCCAGGAACACCACAACAAAATGGTGTGGCAGAGAGGATGAATAGGACACTGAATGAACGTGCCAGGAGCATTAAGTTGAATTCGGGGTTACCCAAGACCTTTTGGGCTGATGCAGTGAATATGGCAGCATATCTTATAAACAGGAGTCCCTCTGTGCCAATGGGAGAATGTCTACCCGAGGAACTTTGGCCTGGTAAGGTGGTAAGACTCACATTTACGAGTCTTTGGCAGTTTAACATATGTTCATGTTGATGCTAATGCAAGGGACAAGCTTGATGCCAAGTCCAAAAAATGTTTCTTTATTGGCTATGGTGGTGAGGAGTTTGAGTATCGCTTTTGGGATGATCTCAACATGATGGTCATCAGGAGCCAAAACGTGGTATTCAATGAAGGTGTCATGTACAAAGATCGCCACGTAGCTGAAGATGAAAATGGGAACATTGAATCAGAGTGCAAAGAGCAAGTGGAGCTTGAAGGTGTGTCTGAGCATGAGAGATCCGAACCGGTGAAACCTACCACTCCAGTGGAGTTGAGGAGATCAACAAGGGTGAGAAAGCCTGTGCAGAGGTATTCACCATCCTTGAACTATTTATTATTGACTGATAGTGGAGAACCAGAATGCTTTGAAGAAGCAATGCAGCTGAAGGAGTCGAGCAAGTGGGAGCTGGCTATAAAGGAGGAGATTTCCTCATTGCATGATAACAACACTTGGGAGCTGACACCTCTGCCAAGAGGAAAGAAAGCATTGCAGAATAAGTGGGTCTACCGGGTCAAGGAAGAACATGATGGCAAGAGGAGGTTCAAGGCAAGGCTGGTGGTGAAAGGCTTTCAACAGAAGGAGGGAGTTGATTTCACTGAAATCTTCTCACCTGTAGTGAAGCTTACCACCATCCGGGTGGTTCTCAGCATTGTGGCGTCAGAAGACTTGCATCTTGAGCAGCTTGATGTCAAGACTGCTTTCCTTAATGGAGATCTGGAGGAGGACATCTACATGCAGCAGCCAAAGGGATATGTAGTGTCTGGAAAGGAAGACCTGGTGTGCAAACTCCAGAAGAGCTTATATGGACTGAATTAGGCACCGAGGCAGTGGAACAAGAAGTTTGATTCATTTATGTCTAAAAATGAATATAAACGATGTGACATGGATCAGTGTTGCTACATCAAGTCCTTTGGTGATGAATACATTATATTGCTTCTGTATGTGGACGACATGCTCATTGCAGGATCTTGTATGCAGAGAATTAATGAGCTGAAATAGCAGTTGGCTGAGGAGTTTGAGATGAAAGATCTTGGAGAAACTGGCAAAATTCTGGGGATGAAGATCAAGAGAGACTGCAGAGCTGGAACGTTGATGTTGTCACAGGCTGATTACATTGGAAAGGTTCTGAGAAGATTCAGTATGATGAAAGCAAAGACAGTCTCTATTCCCCTGGCGAGCCATTTCAAACTATCAAAGGAGCAATCACCGAAGACGACAAAAGAGGTTGAGTAAATGGCAAGAGTTCCATACGCATCAGCTGTTGGAAGCCTGATGTATGCCATGGTCTGTACTCGACCTGACATTGCTCATGCAGTGGGAGTTGTGAGCAGGTATATGGCTAACCCTGGAAAGCAACATTGGGAAGCTGTGAAGTGGATACTGAGGTATTTGAAGGGCAGCAAGGAGGTATCTCTGTGCTTTGGGAAAGAAAATTCATTGCAGGGGTATGTGGATGCTGACCTTGAAGGCGATGTCGATAGCAGGAGTACCACGGGTTATGTTTTTACCTGTGGAGGAACTGTGGTAAGTTGGATATCACAATTACAGAAGGTGGTGGCTTTATCCACCACAGATGCAGAATATATTGCTGTAACAGAAGCTGAGAAAAAGATGATTTGGCTGAAGAACTTCTTGGATGAATTGGGAAGAAAGCGAGAGGAGAATGTATTGCACTATGACAGTCAGAGTGCTATAAATCTTGCCAAGAACCTAGTGTTTCATGCCCGGACGAAGCACATTTAGCTGAAGTACCATTTCATCAGAGGGTTGATACAGGATGGGTTGCTGACTTTGCAGAAGATTTGTGGAACGAACAATCCGACAGACATGTTGACAAAGCCTATTGTGATACAGAAGTTGAGGCACTGCTGTGCCTCTGTTGGTTTCCACTGATGAACGGAGGATGAGAGACAGAATAATGGAGGACATGTTGGGAGCACAAGAGGAAAACAGTTTGTATTTCATGAATCTGCGAATGGAAAGCACGCTACTGGTGAGTGAAGAAGAGGAAGAACTTAGATTAAGTAAGTTGTCTTCATCAGTTGCATCGAAGTATAACAATGCAGTGGATCAGGCTACAAGTGGGAGATTGTTGGATTGGTGTTGGCCAATCCGGTTGGGCTGAATGCTTGTGGCCCGCAATTGTCGCGGGTTGAGTTGACCGACCGACACCGACATATACTGTAGTAGTGTGGACTTCGGAGTCAACTTCACTGTAGCACTTTTGACTTCCATCCGGCAGCCACTGTAGCGCTTTTGACAAAGTCGGCCGTCGTTCACTGTAGCGACGCGGACTTACCTTTTCGAAACAGTGATCGTCTTCTTCATTTTATAGCCCATTTTCGGGCTAGGGTTACCACTGAAAAAACCTCTGTAATTTGTTACTCCCGAATAGTGAAATTCTGCCTCTCTTGTGGAAGTAGGGATTATTCCCGAACCACGTAAATCGTTGTGTCCTTATTGCTTTCTTTCTTTCATTTTCTCGTTTCTGTCGTTGTGTCTCTCGACGATTCCACAACAAGTTGATGAAGCGGCCAGTGATGATGAGCAGCCAGAGATATGAACAGGCGAACAGAGGCCATCTTGGCTACCGGAGAGAAAGTCTCAAAGTAATCGATGCCATATGTCTGAGCAAAGCCCTTCGCCACAAGCCGGACTTTGAGGCGACAAAGAGAGCCATCGGGATTGAGACGGATCGTATATATCCATTTGCAGCCGACCGCCTGTTTGTCCTCAGGAAGGGGGACCAGATCCCATGTATGATTGTCCTCCAGAGCCTGCAGTTTATCTCGCATAGCCTGTAGCCACCCCGGGTGTGACTTGGCGTCGCCAACTGTGCGGGGAATAGAGATCGCCTCCAGTGCTGACAAACCTTTGTAAGAAGATGTAAATAAAGGATTAATCTGACACGATCGAGTACCTTTCCGGAGTGCAATTGGCAAGTCCTCGGGTGCTGTGACAGGAGCATCTGACGAAGTGGGAACAATGTTGTCCTCGGCCTGCACAAGGCTAGTTCGTCCGAGCATGCTGCTACTAGTTTGAACCCTTGTGAAGTTGGATGTTGTTGGTAAGAATTGGTGCCTATAGATCTAGAATCGTCGGACTACACAAGGCTAGTTCGGTTTGTGTTTTGTTGTATCGAGTTGCTGGTTCTATAGTTTATTTTCCTTGAAACCAATGGGGAGATCGACTAGTTTGTTTGTTGCTATCACTATTCTGGAGTTGGCCCATTAAAGTTTAAATTGGAGTTGTTTTGTGATTTGCGAGTTATGGATCCTAGATGTTGTGGATCCTAGAAGCACACATGAAGCTAGTTTTGCAGGTCTCATGCAAGTTTGTTGATGTCGTATCACATGCGGACAACTTGGGTAGTTATGAATTGAAAAATTGAAAGCTGACACATGGTTCAAATTAAGTTGCATATGATGATTAAAAAAGGATAAAGTCATTAGATTTGAGTATTCAAGAATTTTGAAAAATTCTAGACCTAACTTCCACAACACACCACTACTAACCTGGGAGCTCTGTACCTAACCTTCAAGAAGGAGTGGGAGGTAGACCAGAGGGGTTCAAGATTCTCTTCAATGGGGAGTTATCTCCCTCATCATCCTTTTCTTATTTCCTATGGTTTTATTCTTTGAAGATGTTCAATGTGCTATTATTTTATATAACAATAAACATGATATTAGAGTAATTTTCACCTAGGGAATTCAAGTTCTTGCACCTTTTTTCCACTTTTTTTCATTCATCATATTTTATTGTAGATGGGTGAATTCCCCTTACCTCAATGTGAGGTGAGGATATTCTTTTATAGATTAGGAAACCAATATACAAGACGGGTAAGTCCGATGTGGGACTCACCCATTTACACTTAAATGGGTTCCAACACTCCCCCTCAAGCTGGACATGCCCAGATTGGATAGAGTCCCACATAAAAAGAATAACAAGACAATCTCAAACTCCCCCTCAAGCTGGGCCATGGAGGCTGTGAACACCCAGTCTGGAAGTGAGAGACTCAAGACGAGCTCCGGGAAGACCTTTGGTGAAGAGATCGGCAAGCTGATCGGCCGTCGGGATATGGCCGAAACCGATATGGTGTTGCTCCAGATGGTGGCGGAGAAAGTGACAGTCCACCTCGATATGCTTCGTCCGTTCATGGAAGACGGGATTCGAGGCAATCTTCGTGGCGGCCTGATTGTCACACCAGATATGAGCAGGAGTCGATGCCGGGAAACTGAGCTCCTGGAGAAGATGACGAAGCCAGAGGATCTCAGTAGTGACAGTGGCCATGGCGCGATACTCGGCCTCGACACTAGAACGGGAGACCACAGTCTGCTTCTTGCTGCGCCAAGAGATGAGATTACCGGCGAAGAATACGGCGAATCCCAAAGTAGACTTGCGGGTAGCGAGGCAACTGACATAGTCCGCATCACAAAAAGCCTCAACATCCATGTGAGCATGATGGGAGTACCGAAGGCCGCGTGCAGGGTCTTTCTTGATGTACTTGGCAATGCGGAGGACAGCATCCCACTGAGAGCAGGTGGGATGCTCCATGAACTGACTGACTTTGCCAACGGCACAGGCAATGTCGGGACGCGTCATGGTGAGGTAGTTGAGTTTACCAACCAAGCGCCGATAGCTCTCAGGATGAGGAAAGAGTTCCGAGTCGGAATGAAGGGAGCGTTCCCTAGGCTCAAGGGGAGTGTCAACTGTGGTGGCGGTGCTCAACCCGGCATCCTGCAATATATCAAGAGCATACTTGCGCTGGCAGAGAGAGATAGTGTCCGCAGTTCGGGAGACCTCGATGCCAAGAAAGTACGTGAGGGGACCAAGATCCTTGGTGTGAAAGTTCTGGTGAAGATGCATCTTGAGGCTGGCGATGCCTCTGGAGTCGCTCCCTGTGATGATGATGTCATCAACATAAACTACAAGCAAGATACAGCCGTGTGCCGTCGTACGGAAGAAGACGGTGTGATCTTTCATACTCCGAGAGAGGCCAAAGGCGGTGACGACAGTGCTGAAGCGGCCAAACCAGGCGCGGGGAGACTGTTTGAGGCCGTAGAGGGAGCGACGGAGACGACAGACATGGGAGGCGGCACCAGAGGCAGAGAAACCAGGGGGCTGCTGCAGGTAGACCTCCTCGTCAAGAAAGCCATGGAGAAAAGCATTCTTAACGTCGAGTTGATGAAGTGACCAGTGATGATGAGCAGCCAGAGAGATGAAGAGGCGGACCGAGGCCATCTTGGCGACTGGAGGGAAGGTCTCAAAGTAGTCGACGCCATATGTCTGAGCAAATCCCTTGGCGACAAGCCGGGCTTTGAGACGGCAGAGAGAGCCATCGGGATTGAGACGGATCGTGAAAATCCATTTACAGCCGACCGCCTGTTTGTTTGCCGGAAGGGGAACAAGATCCCAAGTACGGTTGGCATCCAGAGCCTGCAATTCATCTCTCATTGCGGCTAGCCACCCGGGGTGAGATTTGGCTTCACCGACCGTTCGAGGAAGCGACACGGTCTCCAGAGCTGACAATCCCCTGTAAGAAGATACAAAGAGAGGAGTATTCTGACACGAGCGAGTACCTTTCCGGAGCGCAATCGGCACATCTTCGGGAGCTGTGTCAGGAACATCAGGCGAAGCGGGAACAATGGTTTCCTCGGCCGGGACGGGAGGTACAGTGGAAGGACGACGAGAGTAGGTCTGTCCAAAGAGATGACCGGTCGGAGGAGACACCAGAGGCGGGTGAACCATGAGCGGAAGACAGTCATCGATGGTAGTGTCAGGAGAAGGAGAGGGGAGAGTGAAAGGAGAGCTCTCGACAAACGAAACGTCGGCAGAGGTGATATACCGGCGGAAGTCTGGAGAGAAGCATCGGTACCCGCGCTGAGTGCGGGAATACCCGAGAAAAATACAGCGAAGAGATTTGGGTGATAGTTTGGAGAGATTTGGGCGAGTGTCCCGGACATAACAGAGACATCCGAAGACACGGAGTGGAAGGGAGTGAGGAGGGAGAGAGGAAAATAGGGTATGAAAAGGAGTCTCCCCCTGAAGGATGGAGGAGGGAAGACGATTGAGAAGGTAAGTAGCAGTGAGGATGTCATCCCCCCAGAAAAGAAGAGGTACCTGGCGGTGAAAGAGGAGGGCACGAGCGGTTTCCAAGATATGTCGGTGTTTCCGCTCGGCCACCCCATTTTGCTGAGGGGTATCAGGACAGGAGGTCTGATGGATGATGTCGTGGACCCTCATAAACTGCTGAAAATGAGTGGATAAGTATTCTCGCCCATTGTCAGATCGGAGACATTTCACAGGGAGAGAAAACTGTGTCTGGATTTCCTGAAAAAATGTCTGAAAGGTTGAGAGAACCTCTGTTCGATCTCGAAGAAGGTAAAGCCAGGTCATGCGGGAGTAATCATCAATAAAGGTGATATAATAACTGTACCCTGACTGGCTAGGAACCCTGCAAGGACCCCATACATCGGAATGAACAAGAGCGAAAGGAGCCGCTGCACGTGGTTCCGGGCGAGGAGCATACGTCGTTCGATGATGTTTGACAAACTTGCAGGATTCACAATGGAAGGAGAGGTGATAACTGAATTGGGGGCAAAGTTTATGGAGGGTGGAAGGCGGTGGATGGCCAAGGCGGTAATGGAGGTCAAGGGCTCGGGCTGTGGTGGATGAGCAAGCAAGGGATGATGGGGTATCAAACAGGTAAACCCCATCCCGAAGATAACCTCGACCAATTTCCCGATTCGTCTTCCGCTCCTGAAAAACAACACCAGATGAGCTAAAAGTAGCAACACAATTCAAATCTGTGGTGGGTTTGCTGACAGAGATAAGATTAAAGGGACTTTGAGGAACATGAGCGACCGACGTCAGGGGAAGAGACGGGGTCAAGGAACATGTGCCATATCCGGTAATAGGGATTGTTGAGCCATTAGCAACAGTAATGGCAGAGGCACCGGTGTACGGATGATAGGTAGTGAACATACCAAAGTCTCCTGTGAGATGTTCTGACGCACCGGAGTCAAACATCCAAGCTGTCTGTCGATGAGAAACACAGGCGGTGGAGTTGCCAGTCTGAGCAAGTGGGGCGAGAGAAGAAGATGGTGGCGCAGTCGCTCGATAAGATTTTACCAAAGCAATCTCCTCCGGCGAGAGTGTTGTCCTGTAACGGGTACTGGATGAAGGAGGACCGCTGCGTGGTAGAGCCGATGATGGAGGATGGGAGAGCTGCTCGGCTGAGTGCATAGGTGCTCGGGAAGACCGACAATGGAAGTGAGGTTGCGGCCCTGCCAGAATGTTGTCGTCCGGAGGTGATGCCGGAGGGCCGCGGGCGGACACGCCCGCCATTAACGCAGGGGGCTGGGCCGACGGCGCAGGAAGGCCGCAGGGTAGCTGCTGGGAAGCCGCTGGGAGACGGGCTGGGGAGCGCCGGATCGGGCGGGAGCCGCTGCTGGGAAGAGAGCCGCTGCGGAGGGCGGTTGCAGGAGGAGGGCCGCCGGAGGAGGGCCGCCGGAGGAGGAGCCGGCGGGAAGGAGCAGCGGTTCACCGGAGGGCAGCAGTGCGAAGGGAGGGTCGCGCTCGGGAGAAGGGAGTGCGCCAGACGGGAGGCTGCCGCTCGGGAGGGATGACCGGCAGGAGGCGCTGCGGGATCTGGCGGCGAGAGCGAGGGCGCCGTCGGGGCGAGGGAGCCGCGAGGGCGAGGGCGCGGGCGCCGGGCGAAGGCTTGCTGGGACGAGGGCGCACCGCGGGAGGACGGCGGACGCCGGGCGCCGGGCGAAGGCCCGCTGGGCGAGGTGACGCGCCTGGAGGGAGGCCCGCCGGGAGGAGAGGTGCGCCGGGAGGGAGCGTCGCTGGGAGGAGATCCGTCGGGAGGGCCGTCGCGCGCAGTGGAGGTCTGGCGACGGGATGTGCCGCGACGAGAGAGGAGGAGATCCGCCGGGATGAGTCGCGGGAGCCGGGAGCCGCGGGACAGAGGGCCGCGGGAGGGAGGAGTCGCGACGGGGCGACGGGCTTGAGGCAGAGAGGGGGCCGCCGGGAAGGGACAGGCCGGAGAGGAGCCGGGAATCCGCAGGGGAGGGAGGGTTCGGGATAAAAATCCCTCTGATACCATGTAGATGGGTGAATTCCCCTTACCTCAATGTGAGGTGAGGATATTCTTTTATAGATTAGGAAACCAATATACAAGATGGGTAAGTCCGATGTGGGACTCACCCATTTACACTTAAATGGGTTCCAACATTTATCAATGAAATGTTCTGTCTAGTTCAAACTTCACTTGATATGTTTTGATTTTTGAGTACAAACTAGAGTCAATTGATGAAGGTTTAATTATTTATTTAATCATTTTAAGTTTCTTTAAAATGGGTTCTTCTTGGATTGAGTCGAGAGATGAATCTTTCAATAAAAAATCTTTTATTTATTTAGAAGTTGTTTTATCATAAAAAATTATCAATAGATTTTTTTTGGTAAAAGAATTTGTAAAAACTCACCAAGTCATGTGATGGAATGACTAAGACAATATTCTATAAGTTGTTCTTGTTTTAGTACTCTCACTCAAATGAGGGGAGTATATTGAAACTTCGATATGGATACACTTGAGAGGGTTAGAAACTCTTTTATGTGTTGGTTTAGTTAATTTCAGTTCGCTTTTAAAGAATGAAATTACATTTTAAACATGATGTATCGACTTTATATTCCTTAGTATCATTAAAATCAACAACATCATCTATTTTCAAACTCCTTAAAACTTTTGTTTGACGCCGTTAACACACCACACACTCCCATTTAATTTTGTACCTCACACTTTCAAACATCAAAAAATTTCCTATTGTTTTCAGTAGTTTAGAGATAAAATAAATTTCTAGAACATTCACCCTATTTCCCTTGGGTTTGAACCTTCACTACTATACTAGTATAGGTTTATAAATGATTTTTTGATGGTCGTGATGACCCCAACCCCATCAAAATTTGGAATTGTTTCCAGGGAAGTCATGACATTGAGCTAATTTGGGTTTTAAAAAAATATTAAAAAAATCAAAATAAAACATTAAAAAAATAAAAAAATTGTTATTGAAAACCGCTTGTTTAAATTGTTTCATCATTGCAGTTGTATTTGAAACCTGATTTATTTGTGAATTGTTGCTGAAATTGCTTATATTTTTCATTTTATATTGAAATATATTGTGATGTACATGTGATTATTCAAGTAAAGGTTTTGTTGAATCATTTTATACTTAAATCATAGATCTTAATTTTTAAGAAAATGAATAGAATTTCCAGTCATAAACATATACACTATAAGATTTTGATCACCAGATTTAGTAAGAGTGATGAGGAGAGTTTTAGTGAGACATGGGATAGGTTCAATGATTTTTTAGTTCAATGTACTGATCTTGGAATCACCTTGAAAGTTTTGTTACAATGTTTCTATAATGGAATAAATGATATTGAGTGTCGTGTTTTGGACAAACTCACAATAATGAAGAGTTGTGGGAAATTGTGTTGAATTTTCTAGAAAGGATTGGAATAAATTCTCATTTTTAGAGAATTTTAATGAGAACCTATTGGAACTTAAGATCAATGGAGGGAAAATGTTTTCTGAATTTGTCAAAGTTGAAATTTTAAAATTCAAGAATAGAATCTTGAACTTAAAATTGATTTTTGAAAAAATGATAAATTGACCAAATCATTTAGGTTCTCTAATGATGAAATTATTCATGAAACTGAAACTGACATTCAAGATTTATAAAATCAAGTTGGCCAAATTGTTGACAAACCAGAATTTGAATAGGTTTAGATAAGTGATCTTGTTGTGGCTAAAAAACACACATTTCTAAAGCCTAAAAATGATGAGATCACCCAACTGGTTGTTGAGTTTGTTATGATGGAGGTTGGAATAAACATCTTTGATTTCTTTTCACACTATAACACTCTATTGACTACTAGACTTGAAACAAATTTAGTTGATCTTGAAGCTGGGATAAAAGCAGAAGAATATTTAGAACTGACTTCAAATACTCAAAAATTACTTCAAACATAATTTGATAACCCTCTTCTTGAATCTGTCCTTAAAAAATCATCCATACACTATGTTGTTTTTGAGGATTTAATGTTCTCTAATGAGTAAGTGAGTGTTATTAATCTGTCCCAACCCCTTGAAATATCCTACATTAGGTTTCTCCTTCAATAAAGTGTGAAATTCATCAATCTTAAAAAAATTCTAAACTGGATAGCATGTTTTATAGTTCTATCAAGGGGTGTTTTCAAGGGTATTTTTCTCTTTCTAGGGGATTGGGTTGTTTTATTAGATGTTTAGAAGCCCATAGAATTTATTTTTCATTCAATGGAATTACGGTTGTCAACATGTGGTGGTTCTTACTTAGGAAACCACACCTGCCTAGTGACCGTAGATACATTTTTAGGAGAGTCTGGCTGGGGAATTTTAAAACTAGCACCACATGGGAGACAACCCATGATTTTATTTCTTTTAATAAAAAGATTTTTGAAATTCAATAAATTGTTCTTGTTTGATTTTTAAAATCTCAAAATAAATATGCCTCACTCCATGTTTTTCTTCTGAGTTTGATGAGTAGTTCCTTGGCTCCCAGTTGAGAGTAAGAAGTGACATCCAATGTTCCACAATTCACAACAACAACCCATCCACTTTATTGGAGCTTCATGGCTACTACCTTATCACTTTAGACCTGGTAAATCAATGAAACGAGTAAGGTTGTATGAAAAATTACAAACAATGGTGGATGGTTCATCTACAAGTAGTGAATATATCATTTTCATTATAAAGGATTTTTCTTTTCATTTGATTTTTCATTTTGATCTTAAGAATTGTCCTTATATGCTGCTAATTATTGAAAATCCCTTTTCTACCTTGACCCTTGTTTGATAATTCATGCTGATTACTTACGGTAAATTTGTGATATTCTATTCATGTTAAATATAATTCTTAGAATTTGTTTGGTATGTCAAGAACTGCTTGGTATATGGTGTGATGATAATACATGTTGGTTTGCTGCCTTGTTTTTGAACTTCCTGATTATTGAATTTAAAGGAAACTAATATCGTTGTAATTCTTTTAAAACATGTTTTGTTATCTAGATTTAGAGTTGAGTTTTATATCGATACACATTTTATCCTGATATCTCTTGTTACACACTCTAAAATTAAGTTTTCATGATGAATTTTCTTTACTAGAAATACTTTTGTGATGTAGTGTTAACATGCAACCCATTCCATCATTTTAAACATTTTCTTTATATGGTTTAGTGTACTCAAATTTTACCTCTCTCTCAAATGGTTTTTCTTATCTATTAATTCTTTCATGTTATTCATTAGTCTTTTTTCAAGCTGCTTGCTGAATTTTAGCTTCAAATAGTGAATTGGATGCTGATTTACTTGTCAATTTTGGTACATGAGAGTGTAATGGAATTAAGAAAGCTGTGAGGGTCCCAGATCGATGGAGTAAAGTAGGATTGAAGTGCATAGACAACAAGGATGGAGGCTAATCAAGTAGGCCTGATCATACGGGTCCCATGAACAATCAATTCCAGGCTACTACTGAGATCTTCTTAAACAACATGGAGATTATTGAGATCACTTCCCTCTCTTATTATTATTATTTTAATCTAATTGCATATGTTTTTATTGAACTCCAATACTAAAATTTATATTGAATTTGGTCTTGAATTGTAGGAAACAACCAAGTTGCATTTTTTAAGAGGAAGGTTGAAATTTTATGGCTTAATTCAGAGGATAAAACTATATTCATCAAGGGAGTTTCTCTTTCACTTGTTAATTTTAATTTATGAATTTTAATTTACAGTGTGGCCGGTACCACTCAAAGGGTCTCTCTTCTGTTTAAAATGAACAAATTTTTAAGTAAACACAACTGACCTACGGAAATCCAACCAAATGCATTCGGATTGTCTTGATCCTTTAGGAGAATGATCCAAGGGTCCTTTTTGAAATGTAAAAGTAATACCCACCTCAATCTGAGGTACGGTGTGGCCGGTACCACTCAATGGGTCTCTCTTTTATTTAAAATGGACAGATTTTTAAGTGAAAACAACAACTGACCTACGGAAATCCAACCAAATGAATTAATATTGTATTTATCCTTTATTATAATGATACACAAGTCCTTTTTTATGTGTACGAGTTATAACTGCCTCAATACAAGGCATAGTGTGGCCGGTACCACTCAAAGGGTCTCTCTTCTGTTTAAAATGGACAAATTTTTAAGTGAAAACAACAACTGACCTACGGAAATCCGACCAAACGAATTCAGATTGTCTTGATCCTTTAGGAGAACGATACAAGGGTCCTTTTTGACATGTAAGAGTAATCTCCACCTCAATATGAGGCACGGTGTGGCCGGTACCACTCAACAGGTCTCTCTTTTGTTTAAAATGGACAAATTTTTAATTGAAAACAACAACTGACCTACGGAAATCTGAACAAATGCATTTGGATTGTATTTATACTTTAGGAGAAAGATACACGGGTCCTTTGTGACGTGAAAGATTCATCCTTGCATCAATCTGAGGCACAGTGTGGCCAGTACCACTCAAAGGGTCTCTTTTTTTTAAATGAACAAATTTTTAAGTGAAAACAACAAATGACCTACAGAAATCCAACCAAACACATTCTGATTGTATTGATCCTTTAAAATAATGATCCACTGGTACTTTTTGATGTTAATGAGTCATCCCCACCTCAATCTGAGGCACAGTGTGGCCTGGACTACTCAAAGGGTCTCTCTTTTGTTTAAAATGGACACAATTTTAAGTGAAAACAACAACTAACCTATAGAAATCAGACCAAACGCATTTGTATTGTCTTAATATTTTAAGAGAATGATCCAAAGGTCCTTTTTGACGTGTAGGAGTCATCACTTACTCAATAAGAGGCATGGTATGGCCGGTATCACTCAAAGGGTCTCTCTTTTGTTTAAATTGGACACAATTTTAAGTGAAAACAACAACTGACCTACGGAAATCCAAACAAACGCATTTTAATTGTATTGATCCTTTATGATAATGATAAATGGGTCCTTTTTGAAATTTAAGATTCATCCCTACCTCAATACGAGGTACGTTATGTCCGGTATCACTCAAAGAGTCGCTCTTTTGTTTAAAATGGACACAATTTTAAGTGAAAACAACAACTGACCTACGGAAATCTGACCAAATGAATTCGGATTGTATTGATCCTTTAGGAGAATGATCCATGGGTACTTTTTGATGTGTAAGAGTCATACCCACATCAATACAAGGCACGGTGTGGCCGGTACCACTCAAAGGGTCTCTCTTCTGTTTAAAATGGACAAATTTTTAAGTGAAAACAACAACTGACCTACGGAAATCCGACCAAACGCATTAGGATTGTCTTGATATTTTATGATAACGATCCAAAGGTCATTTTTGAAGTGTAAAAGTAATCTCTGCCTCAATATGAGGCACGTTGTGGCCGGTACCACTCAATGGGTCTCTCTTTTGTTTAAAATTGACAGATTTTTAAGTGAAAATAACAACTGACCTACGTAAATCCAACCAAACGCATTAGGATTGTATTGATCCTTTGGGAAAAAAATAAAAGGGTCATTTTTGACATTTAAAAGTCATATCTATCTCAATATTAGGCATGATGTGGCCGGTACCACTCAAAGGGTCACTCTTCTGTTTAAAATGGACAAAATTTTAAGTGAAAACAACAACTGACCTACGGAAATCTGACCAAACGCATTCGGATTGTCTTTATATTTTATGAAAACGATATACGGGTCCTTTTTAACTTGTAAAAGTAATCCCCGCCTCAATCCAAGGCACGGTGTGGCTGGTACCACTCAACGGGTCTCTCTTTTGTTTAAAATGGAAAATTTTTTAATTGAAAACAACAACTGACCTACAGAAATCCGACCAAACACATTCAGATTGTATTTATCCTTTAGGATAACGATTCATGGGTCCTTTTTGATATGCATGATTCATCCCCACCTCAATCTGAGGCACAGTGTGGCCGGTACCACTCAAAGGGTTTATCTTTTGTTTAAAATGGACAAATGTTTAAGTGAAAACAACAAATGACCTACGAAAATCTGACCAAACGCATTCATATTGTATTGCTACTTTAGGAGAACTATCCACGAGTCCTTTTTGATGTTTAAGATTCATATCCTCCTCAATCCTAGTCATGGTGTGGCCTGGACCACTCAAAGGGTCTCTCTTTTGTTTAAAATGGACACAATTTTAAGTGAAAACAACAACTGACCTACGTAAATCTGACCAAACGCATTCGGATTGTCTCGATCTTTTAGGATAATTATCCATATGTTCTTTTTGAAATTTATGAGTCATAACCTCCTCAATCTGAGGCACGGTGTGGCCGGTAGCACTCAAAGGGCCTCTCTTTTGTTTAAATTGGACACAATTTTAAGTGAAAACAACAACTGACCTATAGAAATCCGAACAAACACATTAGAATTGTATTTATACTTTATGATAATGATAAATGGGTACTTTTTGACATGTAAGATTCATCCCCACCTCAATCCGAGTCACAGTGTGGTCGGTACCACTCAAAGGGTCTCTCTTTTGTTTAAAATGGACAAATTTTTAAATGAAAACAAAAACTGACCTATGGAAATCTGACCAAATTCATTAGGATTGTATTTATACTTTAGGATAATGATACAAGAGTCCTTTTTGACGTGTAAGAGTCATCTACACCTCAATCCGAGGAGCGATGCGGCCGGTATTACACAAAGGGTCTCTCTTTTGTTTAAAATGGACACAATTTTAAGTGAAAACAACAACTGACCTATGGAAATCTGACCAAAATAATTATTATTGTATTTATACTTTAGGAGAACGATAAATGGGTCCTTTTTGATGTTTAAGAGTCATCCCCGCCTCAATCCGAGGCACGGTGTGTCCGGTATCACTCAAAGGGTCTCTCTTTTGTTTAAATTGGACACAATTTTAAGTGAAAACAACAACTGGCCTATGGAAATCTGACCAAATGAATTATGATTGTCTTGATACTTTATGAGAACGATCAATGGGTTATTTTTGATGTGTAAGAGTCATCCCTGCCTCAATCTGAGGCACGGTGTGGCCGGTACCACTCAAAGGGTCTCTCTTTTGTTTAAAATAGACAAATTTTTAAGTGAAAACAACAACTAACCTACACAAATCTGACCAAACGCATTCGAATTGTCTTGATACTTTAGGATAATGATACATGGGTTTTTTTATGTGTAAAAGTCATCCCCACCTCAATCAGAGGCACGGTGTGGCCGGTACCACTCAAAGGATCTCTCTTTTGTTTAAAATGGACAAATTTTTAAGTGAAAGCAACAACTGACCTACGGAAATCCAACCAAATGCATTCGGATTGTGTTTATACTTTAAGATAATGATCCAAGGGTTCATTGGGGACGTGTAAGAGTCATACCCGCCTCAATTTGTGGCACAGTGTGGCCGGTATCACTCAAAGGGTCTCTCTTTTGTTTAAAATAGACAAAATTTTAAGTGAAAACAACAACTGACCTACGGAAATCCAACCAAACGCATTAGGATTGTACTGATCCTTTAGGAGAATGATACACGGGTCCTTTTTGACATTTAAGAGTCATCCCCGCCTCAATTAGAGGTACGGTGTGGCCGGTATCACTCAAAGAGTCTCTCTTTTGTTTAAAATGGACACAATTTTAAGTGAAAACAACAATTGACCTATGGAAATCTGACCAAATGCATTGGGATTGTATTGATCTTTTATGAGAATTATCCAAGGGTCCTTTTTGACGTTTATGAGTCATCCTCTCCTCAATATGAGGCATAGTGTGGCCGGTATCACTCAAATGGTCTCTCTTTTGTTTAAATTGGACACAATTTTAAGTGAAAACAACAACTGACCTACGGAAATCCAACCAAACACATTTGTATTATCTTGATCCTTTATTAGAACGATAAATGGGTCCTTTATGACGTTTAAGAGTCATACCCGCCTTAATTAGAGGCACGGTGTGGCCGGTACCACTCAAAGGGTCTCTCTTTTGTTTAAAATGGACAAATTTTTAAGTGAAAACAACAACTGACCTATAGAAATCTGACCAAACGCATTTGGATTGTCTTGATCCTTTAGGATAAAGATCCAAGGGTTCTTTCTGATATTTATGAGTCATCCTCTCCTCAATCCGAGGCATGGTGTGGCCGGTATCACTCAAAGCATCTCTCTTTTGTTTAAAATGGACACAATTTTAAGTGAAAACAACAACTGACCTACAGAAATCCGAACAAATGCATTAGGATTGTATTGATACTTTAGGAGAAAGATACAAGAGTAATTTTTGATGTGTAAGAGTCATCCCCGCCTCAATTCGAGACATGGTGTGGCCGGTATCACTCAAAGGGTCTCTCTTTTGTTTAAATTGTACACAATTTTAAGTGAAAACAACAACTGACCTACGGAAATCCAACCAAACGCATTCGTATTGTCTTGATACTTTATGAGAACGATCCATGGGTCTTTTGTGATGTGTAAGAGTCATCCCTTCCTCAATATGATTCACGGTGTGTCTGGTACCTCTCAAAGGGTCTTTCTTTTTTTTTAAATTGACAAATTTTTAAGTGAAAACAACAACTGACCTACGGAAATTTGACCAAACGCATTCGGATTGTCTTGATCCTTTAGGAGAACGATCCAAGAGTCCTTTTTAATGTTTACGATTCATCCCCGACTCAATCCAAGGCATTTTGTGGCCGGTACCACTCAAAGGGTCTCTCTTTTGTTTAAAATGGACAAATTTTTAAGTGAAAACAACAACTGACCTATGGAAATCCGATCAAACGCATTCAGATTGTGTTGATACTTTAATAAAACAATCCATAGGTGAATTGGGGACATGTAAGAGTCATCCTTTCCTCAATATGAGGGACAGTGTGGCCGGTATCACTCTAAGGGTCTCTCTTTTGTTTTAAATGGACAAATTTTTAAGTGAAAACAACAACTGACCTACGAAAATCTGACCAAACGCATTTGGATTGTATTGATTATTTAGTAGAATGATCCATGGGTACTTTGTGACTTGTAAGAGTCATCCCTGTCTCAATATGAAGCACGGTGTGGCCGGTATCACTCGAAGGGTCTCTCTTTTGTTTAAAATGGACACAATTTTAAGTGAAAACAACAACTGATCTACGAAAATATGACCAAACGCATTCAGATTGTATTGATCCTTTAGGAGAATGATCCAAGGGTCCTTTGTGAGGTGTAAAAGTCATCCCCTCCTCAATCTGAAGCACGATGTGGATGGTATCACTCAAAGGGTCTCTATTTTGTTTAAATTGGACACAATTTTAAGTGAAAACAACAACTAACCTACAGAAATCCAACCAAACGCATTCGTATTGTCTTGATCATTTATGATAATGATCCATGGGTCTTTTGTGACGTGTAAGAGTTAACCCCACAAACCCCCTGGACCACCCCACCTCCCCTAGACACTAACCCACCCCCTGGACACCCCCCACCCCCTGGACACCCCCACCCCTGGACACACCCATGGATAGACCCCCCCACCTTGGACACCCCCACCCCCCGAACACCCCCCACCGCCCTGGACAACCACCACCCCCTGGACGACACCCCGCCCCTCCTTGACACCACCCCACCACCTGCATACGCCCACCCCCTAGACCCCCCCCCCCACCCATGGACGACCACCCCCACCCTCCTAGACACCCATCCCACCCCCCTTGGACAACCCCACCAACCCCCTGGAACCCCCAGACCAGACATCCCCCCACCCCTAGAAATCCCCCCCCGACACCCTGGACACCAGCCCACCCCCATGGACACCCCATAGACAGCCCCCCCCCCCCACCTGGACACCCCCCTCCTTGGACACCACCCCACCCCCCCTTAGATAGCCCTACCAACACCCTGGACCCCCTCCCCCACCCCCTGGACACCCCCACCCCCCTGGACACCCCAATCCCCCCGGACTCCCCCATCCCACCCTCATGGACACCAGCCCACCCCCCTTGGACAGCCCCACCAACCCCCTGGACCGCCCCACCCCCCGGACACCCCACCCACCCCCTGGAAAGCCCCCCCCCCCCCCCCCCCCCCGACACCCTGGACACCAGCCCAACCCCCCTGGACACCCCCATGGACAGCCCCCCCCCCCCCTCACCTGGACACCCCCCTCCTAGACACCACCCCACCACCTAGACACCCCCACCCCCTAGACACCACCACCCTCCTTGGACAGCCCCCCAACCTCCTGGACCCCCCCCCCCCAAACCCCCCTGGACACCCCCATCCCCTCGGACACCCCCTACCCCCCTTGGACAGCCACCCAAAACCCCTGAACAATCCCCCCAACCCCTTGAATTCTGAATAGAATTATTTATGTATTTAATTAACTTATGAATTATGTGTTAATGGTGTATGGGTATACTTGGTGTAATTATCTTATGATTTATGTGTTAATTTTTTATGGGTAAACTTATTGAGATGCTGAATTATTTGCAGGTGCTGTTTGGGTGTGTTGTTGCAGAATTTTTTTTTGTAGCAGACAGGGCATTTATCAGCGCTGATAAAGCCCGTTTTGAGTGCTGATAAAGCTCTTTTTTGTAGTAGTGGAGTTCCACCTTAGGTGTCAATAAGAGTTGATATTAATATTTCCACCAAGGATGCAGTGGTCAGATCAACTTTTGACGTAGGCCACAAGTATCTGGACATTATTCTAATTAATTTTATTAAGAATTTCATGGTTGAACATAAGCTATTTCAGTGTCCTTTTTCCATAGTGGAGTACCGATCGTTTGATAAGATGGGTGCTATATAGAAGTTCTATAGGAGCACTTAGCAGCTGATCATTGGAAGTGGATCATGGTAGGAACGAGCTACTGGGAGATTCTCTCCTACCCCTAAGTAGATAGGATGATGGAGATATCTGTCACTCAGGTTGGGGTAGGGGACATGGAACCCCAACATAGGAGTAGTGGTATCACTATAATGGAGAACTATAAGGGAGTCAATATAGAGATTAGGGAAGAGGGTAATGTAATATTCATATTGTGGAGTATACTCATACCAATCGATATATTTAACCGTCTACTTTTATATGTACAATTCTTATTTCATATGGAATTTCTATAATTTAATTAATATTGTTGGTTTTATTCATTTTCTTATTCAAAATTATCCAATTCCATTGGTCAGGATATGTAAACCTTAGAATGTGGTTTTGAAAATTGAAACATCGTTAGGGGTGTGAGTCCACACTAATTATCTTATTCCTTTAGTGATTGGATAAATTTATTCTTGCAATATAGTAGTCCAAGGCTGATGGTTTGGCACACCAAGAGTCATATATAATGGACTCAATACCTTTGAATTCATATGTGATATATATTCCTCTACCTTCAATCAATAACATATGGGGGCTGCACAAAGGAATTCCGACTCTGAGAATATATAATGGATTCAACACCTTTAAAATTTAATTTATAGACTCAATACCTTTTTTCATGGTGTTAAAAATGGTCTATGTGGTAAAATTATAATCCTTGTGTCATTTAATGTGTATACAAGTGAATCTTAGGGATTATGAAATTATAATCTGGGTTTAGTGGGATATTACCACATAGATCGTTTTTAACATTAGCCTAAGATCCATGTAAGAACCTGGTTCTTAGTTATGAGGTACGGGCTTCTTCTTTTCTCTTTTCCTTAAGTGTTTTTGAGAAAATATGGAAAATGGGGGAAAATAAAAAATTTGGAAATTACACGTCGTGTACTTTGTCCACACGCCGTGTACTTTTGGCCATGTGGAATGAGTACACAAGGCGTGTGGCCGTGTCGACGATGAAGGGTGTAGGAACCAACTACATGTCGTGTAGTGGTCCCTTACACGCCGTGTAGTTAGTCGGCAGGAAAATAGTAAGGCGGTGGCCAGTTGTGTGATAGAACCCACCATGTACTCAAGGAGACACGTCGTGTAGTCATGTCGGCAGATGAACAGTGCCACGCTGGCGGGAAGCCGCCAGATGAACAATTTAAAAATGGGAAGTACATGTCGTGTACTCGGAAGTACACGCCGTGTACTTTGTTTTTTCGCTTAAAATGGGCAGTAGCCTCCCCTGTTCACAAGGAAGGCTTAGAACGGGAAGAGGGAGCTCAGGAGAGGAGGCTGAAGCTTCGGAGATCCTCCGGGCATTCGTCAGGAATTCGTTTTCGCCTCGGACGATCTCATTGGAACCACACGGGTAAGCCCTCCACTCTTCTTTCACTGTTCTTTCCAATTCTTCCCCTAACGGGAGTTATTTACATTTAAACATGGAATTCTTTTCACCTCAGATCTACGTTGTTCTAGGATGAATCGAGGATCGTCGTTCGCGTATATCATTCGTGGGTGTATAAGGTAGGTGGCTTGGTGTTTATCTTCCAACTGTTGTGTGTTTTGTGCATTTTTGTGCCACGAACCCATGTTGGGGTGTTGTGTGGTTGAGGGCGTTGCTATTTTAAATACCTAGAATTGTATAGGTAATTAATTGTGATGACAAAATGCTATTTGAGATCGTTGCTTGGATCCAGGACCACCCCAGGGGTGTGTTCCTCTATTTAGCCGTTTGGCCAGGATACCCGAGGGTATGCCTTTAAAGTAATGATTGTAGAATTTTCTTGAGAGGAATTTCTTGTGAATGTTTCTTTACATGTTGGTCATGGCCCAGTTACTTGCGCCTAAGGGCAGTGTTTTACTTAGCCCGTGGGCATTGTTTTGCTTAGCCCGAGGGCAGTTGTTATCCTAGCCTAAGGACATCTTCTTCCGTGCCTGTGGGTAGCTGATTATGTGCCTGTAAACGACACTTACTATGCCTGAGGGCAATATCCGTGTGCCTGTGGGTAGATTCTTGTGTTGGATACTATTTATCTGAGGGTAGGGGTTTACGTGTTTGAGGACATTAGTTGTTTACTTAGAATATTCACTGTGGTGATATTTTAAATTAAAATGATTAAATGGATATTAAAATGGAAATATAACTGGTTAAGTTAGTTACTTTTTAGTACTGCTTACTTTATTGCATTTTACTGCTGCACACTATTGTTGTATATTTTACATACAGTTGAGCACAAGCCTTTGGTGGGTGCCTACTGAGATATATTTCTCACACCCTGTTTGGGTCACGTTTTTCGGCCCAAACAGATTAAATTTCTATAGGTGTAGATAAGGGAAATATTCCCTATACAGGTACTTGATTGTTGTTGGGGTGTAGGAGAGCATGGGACCGAGCATTGGCTCGCGATACCACTGGCTGTTCTATTTTTCTTTTCTGTACTTGTATGTCAGTTGTATTTTATTGTAGTGTAACACGTTCTAGTTGTTTTATAGAATAGTAACATGTTGCATCCTCACATATATATGACTGATGGTTTCCCTTTTTGTTATCAATTCTTCATTTTAGTTATATATACTGTTGTTGCTTCCGCTGTTATTGTATGGTTTATTTCATTCTGCTGCGTTACACTTCAAATGAGGGCATAGTTTCCCCACTATCAGACCTGGGCCCTCACTGCTAGTCGGCAGCCTCTGGCGTTTGGGGAAATGCACTTGAGGTCATGTGGTGAACCGAGTTCGGGGCACCGTTGAGTGGCACCTGGAACCGGGACGTTACAATCCATTATTGATTTCATTGTTATAAACATCTCAGTAATGTGAGACATATGCATAAATAACATTAGCCACCATAGCTCTGTCATTGGACACCTTAGTTGTGGTGTCCCCCCCCCGGTCTGTTACATTGCTTACCGTATCTTAGGGGAAGCTTGACTCAATACCTTAATCTTAGGATAATAATTTTACATAGAAAAAAATCCATAGCAGTGGAATTAATCCATGGGTTCTTTTTATAATGAATAAATTTAATTTTTCTTATTAAAACATATTTTACTTAAAGTGAATTCAAGGATGGAGACATGAATTCAAATGGAATCAAACTGAATCAATTAGAACCCAAATGAATGAAACTGTCTAAGCTAATATAAAAAAAAACAAGAAAAACTAAATCTAATGAAAATGTCCCAAACAAACTTGTATCAAACAAAACCAAACTAAGCTGAAACTAGAGATAAATTGGTTATATACCATTAATAGGAAGAGTAATTGTTAATTAATAGGAATATACTATCTGATAGTATCATTTTGAAACTTGGATCTATTTCCCCATTTCTTTTAGGAACATGATTTGACCCATGGGGCGTTGTGGTTCTTATATATTGGGTAGTGACATGTATATAGTCACAAGAGACATGTATGTTGTTTTTTAGTTTTTATTTTATTTTCTTTATCGCATCATCCACTTAGGACTTTTACTGCTTTCTACGGACAGAGGTTAGTTATATTCTACGAAGGGGGCTAGAAGGGCACTGGAGGCGGTTGCGCAGTTTTCTTTGTAGGGGAGGGAGATTGGGGTAGTGGAGAGATTCCTTAATTTGTTTCATTTTTGTTTGCCTTTATGCAATGATCCTTATGTTTATTTTCTTTTCCTTCAGCATGGACGTTCGACGTACGGATGGGTCATGCCAAAATTTTATTTATTTTCTGATGTTGTTTTTATTATTTGTTTGTGGGAGAAATTGTTCCCAAGTGGTGTTTCCTTGATGCTCGGACACTTGCATGAGCTCGTGGGCTCCTTACTTGGAGATATTTTTCTTCTCCTTATCCTACTACCTTGGTATGAAATTAGATATTTTCTAAAATTCCATTATATTATTTCTCTATCTTTACATTAGGGAAATTTTAGAAGGCCTTTTATTCCATCTTCATTAATTCCACTTAATCTAGAAAAACATAAGGGATCATGAGCTATCTTCTATAAGTATTTAGTATTCTTATATCCATGTTTTGAATACCACTTTGATAAATAGAACAGAACACCAAACACAACCATAATAGATAACTTTTGATATACTCAGAACAACCTAGTACTAGTGTTATATTCTCAGTGAACATCTTTCTAGAAACTTAATAAACTATCTGAATAGAGAAACCCAATAGTGTTTCAACCATACTCTACTTTAGATTATTGGTAAAATAATCACTAGATGGATTCATAATTAAGATCAGATACTATTTGATGGGGAAATACAGGACATCAAGCAGTGGAAGACAAAACTCCCAATTAACACATCCCCCACAAATCAGTATCTAGAATTGGAAAGTCTAAGCACCCCAAACACCGCATATATTTTCCATCCTTTTGGTTTTAGTCATCCCATAACCTTACTTCTATGACAAGTGAACAAGAAAGATAGGCATGAAACAAACACAGGAAAAACATAATCACAACACACATAAGATTATGTGTCTATGACCCCACTCCTTTCAGAACCTTCACTTTCAAAATTCTACCACCAAGATTCCACAATCCTAGATATGTACAATACATTGAACTATAGAGATATAATTATAAATCACATCCATCCATAATTTTTATCTTTTATAAATTTTGATATAAATCAAACTAGAGTACTCACATTGAAATCATCACTCAGTGAAACAACAACATGTGCAATCCTTTTCTTCCACTACATTTCATCCTGGTTCTGATCATGATACCTCTCTTTTTTTAAAGAACCTTATGATACTTTTCTAAGAAACATTCCTGGGACTTAGGGGGGGCTGCAGTGGAGTGGGGATGGGGGTTCAGTGGATTAGGGGATGGGGGATTTAGTGGAGTGGGGGGGCTTCAGTGGAGTGGGGGATGTGGGGGGGGGCTTTAGTAGAGTGGGGACTGGGTGGGGGCTGCAGAGTAGGGGATGGGGGGGCTGCAGTGGAGTGGGGATTGGGTGGGGGCTGCAGGGGACCGGGGGTGCAGAGTAGGGGATGGGGGGATGGAGTGGAGTGGGGACTGGGTGGGGGGCTGCAGAGTAGGGGATGGGGGGATGCAGTGGAGTGGGGGTTGGGGGGTTGCAGTGGGGATGGGAGGGGGATTTAGTGGAGTGGGGGCTGGGGGTTGCAGTTGGGATGGGGGTGCAGTGGGGATGGTGGGGCTATAGTGGAGTGGGGGGGGGGCTGCAGTGGAGTGGAGGATGTGGGGGGGGGTTGCAGTAGAGTGGGGACTGGGTGGGGGATGTAGGGGACCAAGGGGTGCTATAGAGTGGGGGATGGTGGGGCTGCAGTGGAGTGGGGGATGGGGGGGTTGTAGTGGATTGGGGGGGAGTGGGGGGTGCAGTGGAGTGGGGGATGCGGGGGGGGGGGACTGCAGTGGAGTGGGGGGTCAGTTGAGTGGGGGGGGGATGCAGTGGGGGATGGGGGGATGAAGTGGAGTGGGGTATGGGGGGGCTGTAGTGGAAACCTTCAACTACTTTCTAAATATAATACCTTCACACTTCCCATCCTTAACTTTTTTAGCCACAACCATGGAACAGTGTGAAAATTTCCATGCCCCATCTATGGATATTGTATAAAAATATACACCATCTATTTCCAAGGAAAATTAAGTCTTCTGTAATTGTGGTATGCACCACACACCCTCAAACATACTTATATTTCCCATCTGCAAGGATATGTCACCTTTTTCTATAATTTTTAGAGCAATATGATTTATAAAATTAACTTTTTCATATCTTTTTGAAGTATAGTTCTTCATAATTCCCCTATTATATGTTAATTCAAATGAAGCTCAAGAGTCTATAACTAAGACTCAAGATAATTAGAGATACGCAACAAAACACCACTCTTATCTTCTAATATAAGATTAATAAATCTACATTTGAAAGTGTATCTTCCATAATTTAATCTACACTCATTTAAATCCTTTTTAGGTGTCCTTTATTCCCATAATTCCAACACATGGGACCATCTTCCTTTGAGCTACTCCCACTCCAACATGTTCTAATTTCCCTTTTCTTTAACATTTCTATGTTATGAAACTCTTCTCTTCCTTCCACACTATATGCATTTCCAGAAGATGCCTCCTTTTGATGAAGTTATTTATTCTATATCAGGTCTTAATGTTTGAAAAAACCTAGTTATTTTTTTTCTTGAATTACTCATTGCGGTTTCCATCATGTCCCAAGGTTTTAAAAGGTTCAGACTCAAATTCCTACTCTTTTCCATGATTGGTTAGTCACCCCAATTGCATATTATCCACTATAAACCCAAGTGTTTACACTAAGGACCTCTCAATCCTATAAAAATAGAGACCTACTATGCTCATACTCTAGATTCCCACCAATGAATGCATCTTCCCACTAACCAATAAAAAGGTATGATTAAAATAAAATAAGATCTCCCTAATCTTCAAGTTTCTTATGCACCACTTGATGTAGATATCCTTGCATGAACAAACTGGATAACCCAATATACTCATGAACATAATATTCAAGATCTTTAGTAGCTTATAGGCATTATTAGATCTACTCGTCTCAAATACTCACATCATTTATTCAACTATCTTGGTCTCTCAACCCCTTGAACACTCATGAATCGAGATATCCTCTTTCTTTCTTGAATCTTGACTTCAATCTCTTCTTTCATTTTTGTGAATTTTTGTGAACTTGGAATTATTATTTTTTTTTATTTTGAGTTATTTCCATTTTATTTATGGTTTTTTTATGATGGATCATGGTATATTGTGTGTGTTTTCATTGTCTAGGGTTAATTTGAAATGGAAATTTTTAAATGGGAAAGTTTAAAAATAAATTGATTCTTATAGGAAACTTGGGAGACTTTTATAATGATATTTGTATTTGGAAAAGTGTCTAAAATGTTTTGGATTTAAAATGATAACCTGTTTTTGGAAAAATTTTCAATTCCGTTAGAAAAAGGGATAGTGTTAATTATTTTCAAGGTTTTAAAGTGATATAAATAAAGCATAATTATAATATTTTAAAGGATTTAAGCTGAATGTAATTTTAAAATAGATGCTTTTGAACTTTGTTGGATTGGTGTAGCTTGATCCAATTAGGCCGAATGCTTGTGGCCCGCAACTTTTGTGGGTCGAGCTTCACGGTGAGCTCGTTGGGGGTTGCAGGGGACAACGCGCCCCTGATCTGGGGGTTCGGGGGCTGAAGGTCCCCGAACCAAATTTGTGGTTACTGTAGCAACTTTGAATATTGTAGCAACTCTAACCATTGTAGCAACTCTGACCATTATACCAAAGGTATTTCATGTTTCTTCTATTCCTGAGTGTGGTGGTGGAATCTCCAATAAGGGAAAAAGTAAGTGCTATGTCAGACCCTATAAGTGGTGGTTTAAAAACTATATATTTTTTTCTCATCGGTTTCTTCTAGGATAAAATACTTTGTTTTATATTAGTGCCAAAAATTGGGATATAAGAAACTTTCTTATTAGGATCACTGGAGGTATTTCTTGTTAGACTACCAGATGGAGTCTAAACAATGTGAATATATTGGGTTACATGAATCAATTTAGACTACCAGATGGAGTCTTTGGGATACTGAATCCATTGAGGTGATCCATATTTGTTTTGTTATAGTGGTTAATATCTTAACTATTTATAATGAAATTTTGGTTATACTGGGAAAATAGGAAGGCTGTTGTGTACTGGATGGAAGCCTGGTGTGTATTGGCTATTGCAGGAAGGAAGGCTGTTGTGTACCGGCTGGAAGTCTGGTGTGTACTGGCTGTTGCAGGAAGGAAGACTACTGTGTACTGGTTGCCTGGTGTGCATTGGTTGCTACAGGAAGCCTGCTGGGTGTGTACTGTCCTGCTGTATGTGTATACCAACGGTTTCTGCAGGAAGCCTGTTGGGTGTGTACTGTCTTGTTGTGTGTGTACTATCCTACTGTGTGTGTACTGGTTGCTGCAGGAAGCCTGTTGGGTGTGTACTGTCTTGTTGTGTGTGTATACCAACAGTTCAAATGAACTGTTGGTATTAAGTATGTAAGGATTTATACCAACGGTTCAACTGAATCGTTGGTATTTAGTGGTATTAAGAAGGTATACCAACAGTTCTTTGAACCGTTGGTATTAAGTAAATAAGAAGTGTATACCAACGGTTCCACTGAACCGTTGGTATTTAGTAGTATTTAAGCATCCACAATGGTTTAAAACCATTGGGATAAAGGTATGAGGCCAATCTATCCCAACGGTTTCTAACCGTTGGGATAGGGATTACCCAACGGTTCAAGTTGAACCGTTGGTATATATCAATTTTAGGATCACTATACCAATGGTTCAACCTGAACCATTGGTATAGGGCTACTGCGACGCACAACACCCCAACGGTTCATAAAACCGTTGGGATAGGTTATCCCAATGGTTTTGGGGCCCATCCAAATAGTTTACAACCGTTGGTATAGTATACTTTTACAGTAGTGTATTTCTTATGAGGAGAATCCAGTGAAGATCTTGTATCATAGAGATAAAGTTTTACGCAACAAGACTACTCACCTATTCAAAGTACTTTAGCAGAACCAAAAGTAAAAAGAGTCAAGATGAGAACCATAGAAAGCAATGAAAGAGAAGTACCCACACCTGTTTTCAACTTAGAATATAAAACGAAATTTCGAGGGAAAAATTTCATAAGGGGGGAATAATGTAATGACCCAAAGTTTTATCTATAGAAATTCCCTTATTATAATTATGTTATATGGTATAAATACATAATAGAACACAATACAAGTTTTATAAATGACGAATGGATGAAATAAGAAAGCATTTTTAGAAGTTAAGGAACCTATATTGATTAAATAGTAACTTGACCCTTGGAATAGTAATGTGAACCTTATGAATAGTAAACCGGGAAATTGAATAGTAACCTCACCAATGAAAGTATGAATAAAATTTATCCATCTTATAAGTGATAATATGATATAATTATATCATAGTATAAGTAAATAAATATTTTAAAAATTATTAATTAAGTGTTGGTATTTTTGTAAGTCATAAATATTTAATTACAATTTTATGACTAATTTAATAATTTAAAAGAAAATGTAATCATTCATAAAATTAATATTTTTATGTCTTGTGATTATAAGATAATTTTATGAGACCTTAGTTAATTTTTCAAAGTGATATAAAATCATTTATAACTTTAAATTATGTATTTTTCGAGTAAATTATGATTTTAATTAAAAATTAAATTTTTCATATTATGAAAATTATTTTCATAAAATGGAGTTAATTTTTGAATTCTAAATGTCGAAAAATGGTTAGGGTGAATTTTTGAGATTTTTCTGAAATACTTGAATTTTGTGAATAGTGAAATACGATAATTTACAAAATAAGCTAATTACATAAATTATTGAGTCATAGATGATGTTCTGCTAAGGTAAGCACCCTTAGTTCAAAATCACATGCACTAATTACTATTTTTGGTCACAAGAACCAATAATATTTCTTGTCTTGGGAAAAATAATAAAATAATGATTAAAATAATGGAAAAACCCTCATCTCCTCCACTATAAATACCACCCCCTCACCCCCTCTTCTCCTCAAACTTATCAAGAATTGATCCTTGTATATATTATTCCCAATACTCTTCTCAAACCTCTCCCCCAAGTCTAAGAGATTTTGGTCTTAACAAAATACCGAAAACCAATCTTTTAAGGAGGCTCTCAAGAGGAAGGAATCAAGAGGTAAAACCCTCTTCCGTTTTCTTTCAATTTTTTTCAAGTTCCTTTACTTTCTTTTATATACTCACCTCTACTCATCCAAAAGGTATGAAAACTCTAGTAACTTAAAAATATAATATAAATTTGTTATTATAATGTAATAATTCATCATCATCTCTTCTTTCCTCTCCTTTTATACTTGAAATGAAAACACCGTCTAAGATGTGTTAATTTATCACATTCAAGGATGATAGGTTTTCAATTTCTATTACCATATTCAATTATGGTCATGAAACCATTTTTATGGTTGAAATAGATTATTATATATGTAATATATCCTATTTAATGTTTTGGAATCATTTTTTTACAGATTTTATTAATTTATAAAACAAAATGACTTCGTTGTGATAAAAAAAGCCAAATTAATCAAAACGATTATCATTAATGATTTATCTAATGAATCATAAAAAATGGTATTTTAATATTTATAAGTTCATTAATAACATATAAGTTCATTTATGGATAACTATCCCCATTTTACATGATTTTACATTCACATATACAAGTAAACTGGTCATGAAAACCAAGGAAATCAACGTTCTCAAACGATGAAATTGAATCTATTAACCCATAAAAAAGGCCATAAAGGAACTTAATAAAGTTATAATAAATAAAATAAATGTATAAATTTTTCTTTAATTATTAATTAATTAATCTAATTTTATTATTCAGGACATTAAGTGTAACACCCCAAGATTTCAAAGTATGTTATTTATTCAAAATAATTCAATAACTTGCACTACACGCGACACCGAGTTCAAGCGCACCACAACTTACCAATCTAGCCGTTCAAAATCAGTTATGAATAGTATTAACTAAATTTTGAACTATATATAATCCTTATAATTTTAGAATCCATATTATGAGTTTCTTAGACAAAATGTAAGAACTAATTCATTTTTTTCAGATAAAAGAAGTATTTTTCAAAAAATACACTTTTACCGCCTTTTAATGGTGAACCCTTTTTATATCCAATATTTGAAACTTTTATATATTCAATTTGACAAAATAAACTACTTCTTTAGAATAGGTACATAAGAATTTAGTTTCAATAAATTTTTGGTGTTTTTCTGATAACTTTCATATTTGGGTGAATAGTGAAAAATACTATATTTTAACTGAAAACAACTTTTTTAATCAAAATAATTTATAGTGTTAAATTATGAATTTTAATGGTTTGGAAGTATAAATAGATTATATTTTTACCATTTAATCCAATGCTGGTAATTTTAAGTCATTGCACTTTGACATTAGATATAAAGAAGTGTCGATATTTTGATATATATTGTTTCTTAAAAATACGCCTTTTGGTTTTGACAACGGGAATTAATTTTAAATTAATAAATGCAGCTTCTATTTTTTGAATTTGATAATATATATTTCATTATTGAATTCGAAATATCAAAATTAGCTTAGGGTAAATTTTTGGTATTTTTCTGAAAACTTTTAATTTTTGATGAATAGTGAAAAACACTGAGTTATAGTTTAAAACCGAATTTTTATTTAAATATTTATTTATTTTATTTAAATTTATTTTAGGTAAAATTAGATACATAATACTTATATAAGTTCAATGTAATTCATTAGAGTCAGTTTATAATAATTTTAGATATATAAAAATTTTATTGAACTTTTCACCGTCTTTTACCCACCTCATAGGAGAATTTGTAAATTCACATAAAACTTAATTTTACCACTTTTATGAGTTGAATTTAAAAAATCCGAGAGACACAGTTAATATCAAGGAGTAAAATGTGGTTCAATAAGATAAAAATAATTTTTGGTGAATAGTAACTTTTTACTTTTATTTATCGCAGTTAAAAGTAAATAGGGTAATTAAGGGTAAAAATGATATTAATATTACCCTAACACATGTCCCAATTCTATTGGATAAGTTTAATTCGACCGAAAACAACCTTAGAAATAAAATATGACCATTTAGGTCCACTTGGATTAGATTAGGACATTTATTATTATTTAATTCAAAGAAGAGTTAAAAGAGTTAAAATCAAAGTTTAATAACTAAAACATTTTTAATATAGGGTTATACATAAGATAAATTCAACTATAAATATTAATTAGAAATCTTAAAATATTTACTACATAATGGTATTTTATTTATAATTTTTAGAGATTAAATAATTAAATTTATTAATGACACAATGATGATGCAGTAATTACCTTATTAATGAAAGAATCAAATAAATGGTATTATAAATGTTAAAATAAATATAATTTCAAAGTTTTTATGACATCCACGAATTTTCTATGTGAATATTACATGTTAGGATTTACTCGATGTATTTTTTTTGAAGTAATAATTCTGTTATTATTTTAACAAAAAACAAATACCAAATAGTTTCAAAATTGACATAAAATAGTTTTTAAAATAAATATTATATTATTAATTTATATAATGGTATTAAAAATATAAGTTTAGTCCAAAAGACTTATATAATAATATATATGACATTAATAAACCAATTTGGTTTCAATTGTCAGTATATAGTAAGTTTATTAACCATATAGTGTAAGAATACAAGAAGACACGGTCAAAGTTAAATTATTTAACTTAGAGTTAAATCTAAATGATAAGGTTAAAATGGTAACCTAAATTTGTCTAAAACATATTGGTTGAGTGTTTTTCGACCCATACCCACCTTATACATTAAATAATACATTTTGGATCCATTATAAACTGAATATGAATTTATTATAAAATAATATTTTAAGTTTTTCCTAAGGTGCCCCTCGCCCCTCTTATAAAAGGGCACTCCCCCTTCACTCTAATTCAAACCTTCTAAACCATTTGGCTCATCCAACCCCTAACCAAATACTCTCTCAACTATCCTCAATTCATTCTAGAGGCCCTCATTTAGTCATAAATCCAACTTAAGGAACCCTTTTGATCAAATCAAAAGGAAGAACCCGAAGAAGAGGTAATAATTTCACCACCATCTTTCAAGTTCTTTTCTTCTTCCACTTCTTCTTTCTTTGTTATTTACATTATAAAATAATAAATCCAGTATCTTCTATATACTGTGATGTTATTATAAATATTTCACAACTTTATTCATTATTCTATCCATCTTATGAATGATAATGTCACCGTGCGTGCATACGTACGGCTTACCGTCTCCACGTCGTGGTGTAATTTGTTATTCAACACTATGTTATTTGGATGGATATAATGATGAGTAATATGTATATAAATAATTAAAATAACATGATAATGTCTCTGTAAAATTAATATACCATCCAATTCCACACCTTGAAGGAAATGATATTGTCGCTCGTTCGTATGTACGGATTACCGTCTCCACGACGCGATGAGATTTATTTCCACGTTCACCATTCATCGACAATTATAAAAATATATATATTACTAATAAGTATGTAATATATGACATAATAATGCTACTGGAGATATATATATTTATATATATGTGTGTGTGTGTGTGTGTGTACTTACATATATCTTATTCACTTAGTTCCATTCAACACGATATGAAAACGGAAACAACGTTTATGCGTACGTACGGACTACCGTCTCCATAAACAGTGTTTTTCATTTCATATATATGTCTATTATAAATACCTATATTCTAAATATATATGATATATAAATCATGTTTTATATTCTGGAAGTATTTAAATCTTTTTCTAAGTGATACAATCAAGAGTAGCAAGTTAAAACACGTACGATAAAGAAAGTGATTATTACCTGAAATGTTAATTTAACATGGAAATTATTATTAAATGGGTAGTATAAAGTCATAAAATGAATCATGTATGATATCATAAATATTAATATGGTTTTGGTATAATTTAATAACATACTATAATCTTTATACAGGAGGTTAAACGTACCCTCGACTAAAGGAAAGTGCAAGGTAAGGAGTTTTCATCTCACTCCTTATTCCCGTGAGATTCATGACATATTGTCACTATTACCTTTTGTGTGGTGTATTTACTACCCATAATTGTATTCCTTGTGTAATACACTTTAATATATGTGTATTTACATATTCATTGTATGATACTTCTTTCTTGGGGTGTATATTTCGTAAGTTACCAAATTAGTAAGGGTTAATTTCACAATCTCTTTATTATCCGAGGTTGTTTTTACGTAAGTATCTACTATGACATATTTAGTATCCATGTCCATGTTTTATGAATGAGTTTTCAAATGGATTCTTTTAAGGGACATTTTACTAAAACATCATTTCAAATGTTTTAAATATTTATTCTTCTAAATCTTTCTCATTAATGTCCATGTCTTCAAAATGGTTTTTAAGGATTTATTTATATGGACATGAATGTTTTTAAAATTTTAATTCTTTTAAAAAGTTTCAAATTGGTATGGGACACTTTGATTCAAAAATGTCTTTAAATGAAATCTTTTCCAAATTGTGTGACTTTTAAATGTTTTCATGAAAAAAGAGATATTTCTCTCAAATATATGAAAATCCAGTGCAAATGTATACGTATTTAACGTAAGCTTAAAAATGTTTTCAGAAAACCTGACTCTCGAGTGTGGTAGACAGGAAGGGATTGGGCGTGGACCCATCATGTCATATAATTAGTCGAGCAGTCTCATAATTAGTTTTTTTCTTCAGAAAATTGCATAATGTTTTCAGAAAAACACTGGAGTATATTTGAGCAATTTTAAACGTAAGTATCTTCTAAAAAAATTGCATCAGTAGGTATGATGAGACAAACTAATGTCTTGACACAAGGCCTTGACAAAATCTTATTTGTAGTCTTGGCACGAGGCCTTGACTATGTGGTTATGATAGTCTGGTATTATGCATTCCATCATTATGAAAGTGGTTAGTGATATTGCATGTGATTATTCGACTAGTAGAATATCCATGTGAATAAGTAAATGACATTATTTCATTTTATTTTTGTCATATTATGCTGAAGTTAAAGTTTAAAAGGCTTTTGTTTTAGTTATACATTTCCTTAAATGTTTATACTTATTTATGAAAGTTTTCGCTGTATTGCTTACCCTTACTGAGCGTTTGAGCTCACCCCTTTCTATGTTTTATTTTTCCCAGGATTCCAAGAAGTGTATTGTGATTGATATGCAGGGTTAATCCAAGGGAATAATGGAATTCATAAAGGATTTATTTATGTTGTTTTGTATGTCTTAAAGTGTAATGTAACATTCATGTATGTAATCTATTTTCCAAGACTGCTAAACTGATCGGTCTTTTGGGAATTGATTCCTTGTAATCATGCCAATGTATTAAAATAATGCACCAGCTCTGGGTAACTAGGGTCAGGGAGTCACATTAAGATTAAGTGAAGAATCGTTTCAGACATAAGGTAAGGGATTCTACCAGAACCTCCATTATTCCTTCAGGTCACTCTTTATCTCTTTTTAACCAAGTTAAATTATATTTTATTTTTATGTATATCTTATAAATGTTTTTATATTTTCTAAAATATTTTATCAATGTCCATTCGTCCTTTTTTTGGGATATACATGTTTTTAAAAGGTTACCTATTCAATTCTTCCCGATAAGCAAGCTCGATTTAAAGGAACTTCCCAAATTATTACCCATTTCAAGTGTGATACATAATATATTTTAATCCACCATTATTTTTATAAAATCACTAATTTTATCATGAAATATTTCCTTGGTTCAATTCTGGTTTTATACAAACAATTATGCATTTTTTTCATCTTAAATAATCTTGAAAGTTTTCCCTTAAACCGTACAATAATGTTTTATTTCTAAAGTTTCTTAAACACTCTTTTCAATTTAGTTTGACATCTCTTATCATGATATGTTACTATATTACTTTATAAATGTCCATTTATTATTTGATTTTGTTCTTTCATGTACACTTTTAGGTTACTCCCATTTATTATGTTTTTGACATGATTATGTTACCCAATTCATTATATGGGTAACCCTTATGTTTATGTTTGATTGCATATGTATGATTATTTATGTGTAAAGAATATTCATGAACATGTTATGATGGGTGATCCTAGATATCACTATAGTTCATTAGTTAAATTTTAGTCTCATCAGACATTATATGCAATGGTCTTGGTGGGTAGCCTTGACTCGTGCTCCTCTATGTGCAATGAGCCTTGACTCGTGATCCTCTATGTGAAAAAAGATTTGACTCATGCTAAAGTAGTGTTTTATGTTTCTTCCACATTACTATTATTCCATGATTATATTATCCCATGTTTTATTAGTTATGATTCTTTATTTTTAATCATGTTCCATGCCTTTATATATATTTATGTTATGCCTTCTAACCCATGTGCTAAGCTTTATTTTAATATTTATTCCCCTACTGGTCTTTTTATCTCATCCCTTTGTTCATGTTATCCCTGAGTTGTTCTATACAGATGTATGGGATCAAAGTAAGTTAGTATATCTTAATGGATAATAAATAAATAAATGTTTTATTAAGTCCCATGTTTTTAGTTTTATGTACCTAGTATTCCAAGACACTAGACTTTAAAATCCTTGGCTTGTAATTTTATGTTTAATTATTATTAAAATCATGTAATGACATGTTTAAAATACTAGTGTATCTATAAAAGTTATATTATACACACCATATAAAATAAATTTGGTTCATGACATTACAATATGCCTCAATGAAATGAAATTGAGATGAAATCTCTTACCTTACGTTTCCTTTTGGTTGAATGTACTTTAACCTCATGTTTAGTGGTTTTAAACATGTTATTAAATTATAATAGAACCATATTAATATTTATAATATCATATATCATCCTTTTATAACATCTTATAACCCGTTCGTTAATAATCTTCCATTATTCTCATTGTTTCGGGTGTTAATTGACTTGTTTTTTCATGCATGTTTCATTATGAAAGACCTGGTTCTTGCGATTATTATATAGTTTTATCATCTATAGAATAATAATAATGCCAAAATAATCATATTTATGAATAAAATATACTTTAAAACCAATCATGAAATATTTTTATGAAAAATGGACTATGTTACAATCATGGAGACGGTAGGTCGTACGTACGCATGAGTAACATTTCCATATTTCAATGATCATTATGGAAAGGCGGTAAGTAATGTTTTTTCTTTATATAATGATAATAATATCATAAATACCATATTACACACACACACACACACATATATATATATATATCATACATGTGGTGTGGTGATGAAAAGAGAGTCACATCACTTCATGAAGATGGTAGTCCAGACGTACAGGAACGATGCCATCATCTTTAAGTGAGTGAAAAGGTAAGAAATAAAATGATATATTATCTTTAAATAATGGTAAATATTTCATGAATATCATAATTATTTAATTCCTACAACATATAATCATTAAATTTATTCTTATCACCTTCCATATAAAGAGTTAGTTAAAGATGAATCACATCGCTTCGCGAGACGGTAGTCCGCTGTACACACAAGCGACATTATTGTATCTCCTACGGTATGAAGGTAAAAAAGGTATAATTGATATAATTAATCCACAGGTATAATTATTTTATAAATATCATATATATACTTTATATTAATCATCATACCCAATCGTGAAAGGTGGTAATAGAAACATGAATGACATCGGTTCATGAGGCGGTAGTCGGCCGTACACACAAATGATGATTTTGTTACCCATTTGATGGAAGTGGAGGTAAATGTAGGTCATGAACTTATTATAAAAAAATATAAGTATATGGAATGTTCTGAGGTTAATATATAATCATGCTTTAATAAGAATTTAAGTAGGTAGAGGCAGAAATAAAATAAAAAATGCTTATTGAAGAATGTTGTCTCTTCTTCGGGTATCCTCAATAGGTTTGCACCAAAATCCTTACTAGGTTGGCTTTATGACAAAAATAATAATTCTATGATTAGGGTAGGTAATTTAGGAATTTATTTTCTTAGGTATTAGTTGAACCAAAATGGTGTGAATTTGTATAGAATAGAGGATAGATGGTGGCCTTTTATATGTGAGGTGAATGACACACTTGTAATTTTTTGAAATGATTCAATAGTACGCATGTTTTTTATCATGAAAAAAGAATCCAAAATGAGAAATTATTGAAATTATAAGAGATAGTGTTGAAATATTTCCATTAAATTGGTGTTTTATAAGTTAGTAGGTCATGTTAAACCCTTATCTTCTTAGTTTAACACCCAGTAAATCCATTTTTACTTTAATTGCATTAATTAAAATTACTAATTTTACTATTTAGTTTGCTTAGAAATTAAGTTAAAATTATTAGATAATAAAAATTATTATGATTATAAATATTTAATATATTTATAAATATTCTATTCACATAAGTGACAAAATTTAATTTAAAATTAATCTTGTAGATGAGATGAGATAACAATTTTTTTAAAGAGAAAATGTTCAAAAGTTCACAAAGTTTTTATAAGAGATAATGTTGAATTAATAATGAATTATTAATGATATTAAATTTCAAATTGGTAGTGTATTCACTATATAAAAGAAATTAGGTGCACAACATTACAATATGCCTTAATGAAATGAAATTGAGATGAAATCCATTACCCCATGTTTCCTTTTGGATGAACGTGATTTACCCTCATATATATTGGTTTTAAACATTATATTAACTTATAAAATAACCATATTAATATTTATAATATCATATATGATCCTTTTATAGTATCTCATCCCCCGTTCGTTAATAATCTTTCATTATTTTTATTGTTTTGGGTGTTAATTTCCTTGTTTGCTCACACATGTTTCGTCATGAAAGATCTATTGCTTGCACATATTATACAGTTTCAGCATATAAATAATAATAATCATGACATAATTATCACATTTATTAATCAATTATACTTTTAAAACAAATCATGAAAGATGGTTATGGAAAATGCACTATGTTGCAATCATGGAGACGGTAGGTCGTACATACACATGAATATCATTTCTATTTTTCAATGATCAATATGGAAAAGATTTAAGTAATATTTCATACTTAAAAAATGATAATAATATTATAAATAATATATTATACACACACATATATATAATCCATGTGGTTTGGTGGTGAAAAGGGAGTCACATTGCTTCGTGAGGGTGGTAGTCCACACGTACATGAATGATGTTATCATCTTTAAGTGAGTGAAAAGGTAAGAAATAAAATGATATATTATCTTTGAATAATGGTAAATATGTCATGAATATCATAATTATTTCATTTATATCACATATGATCATTAAATTTATCCTTTCCACATTCTATGTAAAGCGTTAGTAAAAGACGAATCACATCGCTTTGCGAGGCGGTAGTCCGTCGTACACACAAGAGACTTATCATGTATCCTATGGTATGAAAAGTACAAAGTTACAATTGATATAATGACTCAAGAGGTGTAATTATTTTGTAAATATCATTTATATAATTTATATCCATTATTATACCCAACCATGAGAGGTAGTAATGGAAAAATGAATGACATCGGTTCGCGAGACGATAGTCTATTGTACACATGAACGATGATTTAGTAACCCATTTTATGGAAGTGGGGATGGCTACAAGTCATGCTCTTATTATAAAAATACATCAGTATATGCAAGATACTGATGTTTTTATGTCATCATGTTTTAATAATAATTAAATAAGATTGATGAATAAATAAAATAAAAATGCTTGTTGAAGAACGTTGCCTCTTCTTCAGGCATCCTCCTTAGGTTTGCACCAAAAGCCTTAATAGGTTGGATTTATTCCCAAAATAAGGCTCATAGTATGAGGGGATGGAAGTTTTTAAGTTATTTGGTTAGGTATTGGCTAAACCAAAAGGCTGTTAAGGTGTGAACAAGAGGGAGAGGGGGTGACCTTTTATAAGTGTGGCGAGTGACACACTTGTAAGTTTTTGAAAATATTCAATCGTACCCACATTTTTATCAAACCAAAAGACTCCAAAATGGACCATTATCTAACCTAGAATATATTGGGTCAAAATATGGCCATACAATGGATTTTTTATAAGTTTTTAGGTCATTTTTAACCCTTATATTTTTTGTTTAACCCATGGTAAATCCATTTTTACCTTAACCGCGGTAATTAATTTTTACTATTTCACTATTAATTTTGGAAAAAAATAAAGTTTACATTATTATATAATAAAAATTATTCAGATTCAAAATATGGAATCCATTTTTACATATTAAATTCATAGAAGTGGAAAATTTTTATTTAAAAATAATCCTTCAGACAGGATGAGAAAGCGAGCTTTTTAAGGAGAAAATGTTCAAAAGTTTATAAAGTTTTTATATCAAAACTCAATATGAAAATGATTTAAATGGAATAAATTGAATTAATTTATATAAATTTTAACTAATATTACTTTTAAACCAATTAAAAATATAATTTATCATTATACATTATTTAAACGAAAAGACAGTTTTGAATTAAAATTTAGTATTTTTCACTATCCACCAAAAAATGAAATTTTTCAGAAAAATCCCAAAAATTAACCCTAAGATAATTTTGATATATGATTTCAAAAATTATTTTCTTTTCAGATAAATTTTCTAAAAATTGGTAAAAAATAATTTTAACTTGTGTGTGCAAAGCGTGACTAATCTATCTTTTAGAAAAATATAGTTTTCAGAAAACATTTTTTTTTATTTTAAATGATTATTATTTTATTTATAATAAATAGAAAACCATATTTTTATATTTTAGTTATTACTATTCATACCCACCAATTTAATGATTGGGTATACTATATTACGATTCACTTTAACTTGGGGTTGTGTGTTTCACAAGCTATCAAAGAGATTAACACTACTAGAAATGTGACCTTTCCCAACACTTCTATACCCCCTTTCCCAATGGTTTGGCCAAACCATTGGGAAAGCCCACTTTGTGGCCACTTTTCCCAACGATTTTCCAAAACCGTTGGGAAAGGGTAGGCTTTCCCAACGGTTTGGCCAAACCGTTGGGAAAGGTCCAATTTGTGGCCACTTTTCCCAACGAGTTGGCCAAAACGTTGGGAAAGGGTAGGCTTTCCCAACGGTTTGGACAAACCATTGGGAAAGGTCACCAATATATCAACATCACTCCCCAGATTCCAGGGACCTATACCAACGGTTTTGACAACCGTTGGTATAGGTCCTTTGATTTTTTATCGGATCCTCTTAACCAGAACATTCTATAAATCAAAATTTAAAATAATTATGATAATACATATATATATTTATGAAATTATGTTCATAAAAGTCATGTTAGGTTAGTGGTTAGGTCATTCAATGATAAACTGGAGGTCCTGGGATTAAATCCCAGAGATTTTTTTTTTTGAAATACATATACCAACAGTTTTATGGAACCGTTGGTATAGATTTTCATATTACTTATACCAGCGGTTTTCAAAACCGTTGGTATAGGTCTATACCAACGGTTTTCCAAAAATCGTTGGTATAGACCTATCCCAACGGCTTACTTGCCTACAGTTCTCCAAACTGTTGGTATAGGTTAGTTTTCCAGTAGTGTAAATTTAAAGAAATATATTTTACGGGTTGTTTAAGATTGGTGTTCCATGTCGTATACGCTATCAAATAAAATGTTCTTATTTTAGAATTTTGGGGTGTTATGAAGGTATTTGGAAATACTTAAATACAATTTCTCACTGAGACCTCACAAGGACACTACCACTAAGTTTTTAGAATTAGGCGCACGATGGAAGCGTGAAAAGTAGGAAAATTAAATTTTTTTATTGTTGAATTGACAACAGAATGTCATATCTGATGATGCACACCTGGTTAACAACTAAGGATGTCATGTGAATTAAATTAAACATAAAAAACCAAAATCAAAATCGTACCTCATTTGATTTTGACTGAACACATACTTGCTCGTTGTCGGTGATTGTCACTCAAAGTAACTAAAGCCAAAACCCTCTAGATCATCAAAAAATGCTCCAAAAGCTTGTTTGATCATCGATATTTGTAATTCAGGTGCTAGAGTGGAGAAACATATTGCCTTTTGACATCGTCATGATCACCGGAACACTGATACTTCAATCCAAGAAGCCCTTCTTGGATCATGGTTCCTCAAACGCTCAATTCTCTCTCAAAAACTTGAAAGAGATGGGAGAGAGCCTCTCAAATTAGAGGGAATGAATATTCCCTTTAATTTAGGCCAGTTAGTGTTTTTATAGTTAGTTTTAAACTTATAAAAACTACACTTGATCCCTTTAATAAGTCAAACCTTCTAAAAACAAACCTAAATAATATTTATAGCCTTGAAAAACATGTCATAATGGTCATAAATATTTTACCACGTAATTGTAACATATAAACTGTGTTACGTGATAAAATACGAGTCATTAAATTTACTCACCTCTCACATAAAATATTTAATAAAATTTGATTAATAATATATGTTCATTAAATATTTTTCATGCATTCACTTCATAACTTGTGAATTTCGTTAGTAAATTAATTTAACCCCCATTATTTTAAACTTGAATAATAATTTATTTATTTATTTATTATGATCAATTAAACTCAAACATATCCTGACCCCCGACATGGGTCCCACCACATCCTAAACTCTAATTCATTGGAATTGGTCAATCTTATTAATATTCTTTATGTGTGACTCTATAGGATCTTACCTCGATAGCAGTGAGACATACTCACAGACCAATAGTGGTATCTAGCAACAAATCATACCCCCTAAGGAGATAAGGTTTAGTCATAGCAATAACAACCTTCTACAAACACATGTCATGTAATACAATATTTTTATCTCATGATATCTCATAAAGTATAATGCACATTTCATGAAATCATCCTTTCTTACATTATAGTTTTATGTCCTTACTAGAAAAAATTACCTTATAACACCCCCGGTCTGAGGTATATACTACTCATTTATGTGTTTTTTAGTTTGGTTTTATTGGGCTTAGTCTCAATAAGTTTCTGAAATATTTTTATAAGTTTTGGAAGTGTTTAAGATTTTGTATGATTGGAGAACCGTGAAACATATTGAGATAGTCTAAGATATAGTGACACACAGTTAGGGGAAACTGTGTGGATTCCCCTAGGAACCACATGACATGGGACAAAGATGTTTTGCATGGTTGGCGCATGGTTTGGTAAACTATGCGGCCTAACCATGCAACACGACTAATTAAATCCTAACATTGTATTTTTAACCTGAAAACTCTTATAAAACCCCCATTCTTCCTCCATTGTACTAGGATCTTGAAACAGAGGGATCCTCTAGGTGTTTTTGGTGATTCTCTTTGATCTAGAGTCTGATTTCAATGGATCTTGGTGTGTTGTATCTAGAGAATCAAGGTATGTTGGTCACTTATCCATTTCCTTCTAGATTTCTCTATTTTCTCTCAGAAAAAACCCTAGATCAGAACTATTATGCCCAAATCTATGGGCTAGGTCATGTTTTTATGTGGGTTTTCTGGGAATTATTAAAGGAATGAGAAAGACTATATCTACCTTGTTTGTCGTGTTTTCTCCGATGACAATTTCTATTGAGAGGTAGGTGGATTTTATCTCTCTATCCCTCTCCACTTCTTCTAGAACTTAAAGGATTTTAATTTCTAAAACCACTGATTATGATTTTTTGGAAAATACCCTAATGAAAGATTGTTAAAAGCACTTTTTATATGGTTTTAGAAAGATACACACAACATGTTCGCTTAATAATTTCAAAGAAAAATTGTTTAAATAAAGCATGTTTTGAAGATATTTTTGCATACACGGGTTGGCATGTGTTCATGATTACATTACGAGGGCCTTATTGGATTCATAATTAGTTATCTGTGCCAATTTGGGCATGCAATTTTGTGACTAAGTGGTGAATTAATATGGAAGACGAGTTACCACTCATGATTATTGAGACCATCATCTTGGATGCATGTGTGAATATATAGAATGGGTATTCTATGAGTAATGAATAAACATGTTTCTTAAAAAATATTGATTTATGAACCACTTTGATCATGGAAATCATGTTAATTGTTCTTTTGATATAAATTGTTTTGTTATACCTTCTTCCTGATTTTATATGAAATACTCTTGATAATTGTTTTCATACTCCTGCTTATTTATTTAAATTATTCTAACTTGTTTTGGTCTTAGTGGTGTGTGTGGGAAGCCTCTAGTGTATTTCCTACTGAGTTAATATACCCACCCCTGCATATGCACTTTGGTGTGTATGTAGATGTTGTTTATCATGATACAGGTAAGGGTAAAGTTTCTTACTTCTCTAGTGGAGCATTATGATGCTATGGTCTTGGTGATGGTGGGTGGAGCTTGTAAATGTTCAGGTTGGATGGTTGGAGTGATTCCACGTTGACATCATTTTGTCAGGATGTCCTTTCATCTTTAAGGGATATTGTATCTTACTTTTGATTGCTACTCTGATTTATCTTCTGTCTTGGATTTGAGTTGACATGTTTACTCTTATGCATCATTTAGTATTATGGTTTTATTTTATTTTATTATCTTTTATGGGTTGTATATGTTAAAGGCCAAATTGACCCCCAATGATCTTGTAAGACCTTGTCACTTATTGTTAACCTTTGGTGTCGTAGGGATGTCACCTAAGGTCAATGAAACCTCTGTATCTCCCTAAGAAAATGGGTTAGGGTGGGATGTTACAAATGATAACAATTTTGTAACACCCCGACTCCAGTAACCCAAAGCTAGAGTTTACCTTATTACATTGGTATAAGATACAAGATATCACACCATGAAGGATTTATCAATTTAGCAGTATTGGAAATCTTGATACATACACGACTTCTATATTACATTAGAAGATAAAAACATAGCATGAAAAAATTTATTGCATCCATGAAAATCATTTAAAGATTTATTTTTTCATATCCTAGGGAAAGAAAATAAATAAAGAGAAATCTTAGATGCTCAATAAAGGAAAGTGTACATCATAATCTATCATAGAATAAATAAAACAAGAATAATATGACAGAGAAGATAAATAATCAAATATGTCATATAACTAATATCACAAAAGGGGAACATATCCATGGATGACATATGAACATAAATAATTGGATAGATAATAATAACTGGTTTCATAATGATAGAATACATAATGTCAGACATAATAATATTTCCATCATGACCTTACGCCAAGACAGAATATGTAATTAGGTAGGGCATATGCCAAATATCCAAGCCATTTTGTCGCATGAGACCTACCGAAGCATCGAAGGTCTATCTAATAGTGGCCCCCACCTATTCACTTTCTAAGTATAATGCATTCATCATATGAAATAAATGAATAACAATATAATACATAACCAACATAAACATTCATATTGAAAAACTAGCATATGATATGTCAATATTTTATCCAGTAAATAAATATAACAACATGATTATAAGCCATCTAGAGAAATAAGATGGATGATATTGATTTTATCATTATTTAATATCATTTTCATATGATTTTCCATTATTTGGTGGGTATATTTTGATTGAATTTGGGCTCTTATTGAATTAATACATGTGTTTTCTCTTATTTCACAAGAAAATTAATAATCTTTGAAATTGTGTGTGAAACCTAGTCATACAGTGCCAGATATTTATTATTTTCATACACTGGATATCTCGTAGGAATTTTTTTGTGCTTGAATGCATCCTTATTTAGGAAGTATTTTTTAAAATGATGATTGAAAATGCAATTGGATGATTCCTATGGATTTATGTACCATGTTTTAATGACACATTTGGAATGAATGTGTATTTTCATTGAAAATGACATTTGATAAATGGATTCTTGAATTGTTTGTGAAAATGTTTGTTGGAATTATATTAAAGATTTAATTATGAAATTTCAAATTGATTTTGTTTAGATTAATGTTTTTGAAAGATTTAACGAGCCTAAGTTAGAAATGAATTTTTATTGAAATGGTTGTCGAATATTACATTTTTAATGGCTATCAAATATTATTTTGTAGGTAAATTAGGATGGATTAATGATGGCCGTCTGATTATGAGGAGATCCTTACTGGTCATTTGATATGCGGTGCGGGGGGGGGGGGGGGATTTTTTCTGGTTCCATCCAAGACGAGGCTTTTCACGCGACTTCCAAAGGAAGCTAGAAACGAACCCTAGCCTTTGAATCCTTGCTTGTTTTCAGTTCTAGCAACCATGGGAGATGAGGGTGAGGCCCATTGATTCAATACACAATCGATTAACAGGGAGATTTCGATGCCTGCTGGATTCTGCTGATGTTTGAGAGTTTAATCATCCCACTGGTTCATGTGCAAGCTACTATTGACTGAATCAATCTGCTAGTTCATGTGCAAGCTACTATTGACTGAATCAATCCACTGGTTCACTGCAACGTTTTGATGCCGCTGATGGATAGCTGGAGGTTGTGGGAGTTCATGTGAGCATGTTGTTGTTAGTTTTAACCCTTGTGTAGTTAGATGTTGTCAAGAAGAGCTGGTGTTTATATATCTGGAATCATAGGACTTCACGAGGCTGGTTCGATTCATGTCTGGTAGTCTCGAGTTACTGGTTTTTTAGTTTCTTTTCCTCATAACTCAAGGGGATATCAGCTGGTCTATTCATTATTGAAACTGTTCTGGAGTTGGCCCACCATAGTTGAAATTGGAGTTTCTGTTTTGGATATGTGAGTTGCGGATCCTAGAAGCACACCCAGAGTTGTTTTTTCAGGTCGCATGAAAGTTCTTCGATGTCGTATCGGTGCACATGCTAATTAAAAGATGAGAAAAGCATCTGATTCGGGTATTCAGGAATTCTGAAAAATTCCAGACCTAAATTTCACAACACACCACTGCTAACAGTGGAACTTTGGACCTAACCTTCGAGAAAGAGTGGGAGGAAGGCCAAATGGGTTCGATCTCCTCTTTATATGGGAGTAATCATCCTCATCATCTTCTTATTACTTCCTCTGGTTTTATTCTTTGAAAATGTCATGTGTGCTACTATTTTGTATTCTAATGAACATGTTATGAGAGTAATTTTCACCTGGGGAATTCAAGTTCTTTCCCCAGTTATTTCCACTTTTTGTTCATTCATCCTATTTCTGCAATGAAATTATCTATCTAGTTTACACCACACTTGATCTGGTTTTCTTTTTGAGTTCAACGTATAGTCAAGAGATAAAGGTAGAATTCCTTAGTTAATCATTTTAAGTTTCTTTGAGAAGATTTATTCTTGGATTGAGTCAAGATATGAATCTTTCAATAAAAAATATTTCATTAATTTAGAATATATTTTATCATCAGTAATTATTGAGAGATTTGTTTGGTAAAAGAATCCTAAAAAACTCACCAAGTCATGTGATGGAATGACCTTGATGATGAACGAAGCACTATTCTCTAAGTTATTATTTTAGTGTTCTCAATCAACTGAGGAGTCTACTGAAATTTCAACATAGATACACTTGATAGGGTTAGATACTCTTTTAAGCGTTGGTTTAGTTCATTGTAGTTCTATTTTAAATAATGAAATTACATTTTAAATAGGACGTATCAACTTTGTTTTCCCTGATATCATTAAAATCATCATCATCATATATTTTCCAACTCCTTAAAACTTTTTTTACACCGTTAACACACCACACACTCCCATTTAACTCTTCACCTCACACTTTCAAACATCAATGAATTTCCTATTGTTTTTAGTATATTAGAGATAAAATAAATCCCTAGAACATTCTCCCTCCTTTTCTTGGTTTCAACCCTTCACTACTATACTAGTGTAGGTTTATAAATGATATTTTGATGGTCGTGACAACCTCCAACTCATTAAAAATTTTGTTTCTGGGGAATTCTTGGTCTTAAGTTACTTTGGGATGTTTAAAAAAAACAAATATTATAAAAAACCATAAATAAAACATTAAAAAAATATGTTCTTGAAAACTACTCGCTTAAATTGTTTCACCATTGCAGTTGTCATTGAAACCAAATTGATTTGTGAATTGTTGCCAAAATTGTTTATTTTTTTTTCATTTTATATTGAAATCTACTGTGCTGTGCATGTTCACATTCAAGTAAAGTTTTGGTTGAATCATTTTACACTTAAAAATCACATCTCTAAATTTTTAAGAAAATGCATAGAATTGACGGTCAGAAACATATGCACTATAAGATTTTGTTCACCAGCTTTATTAAGAGCGATGAGGAGAGTTTTAGCGAGTCATTGGACAGGTTCAATGTTTTTTTTAGTTCAATGTCCTGATCATGGAATCAACTTGAAAGTTTTGTTACAATGTTTCTATAATGGATTAAACAGCGATGAGTGACGTGTTTTGGAAAAACTCATAAAGGGGTTTTTAGTATTAACGATGAAGATTTGTGGGAAATTTGTATTGAAATTTCTATAAAGTATTGGAATAAATCCTTATTTTTTGAGACTTCGAATGAGATAACCTATTGGAACTTGAGATTAATCAAGGGATTTTATTTTTGAAATTTTCAAAGTTTAAATTTCTAAATTCAAGAACATAATCTTGAACTTAAAACACCTTTCTGAGAAAAGTGATAAATTGACCAACTCATTCAAGAGTTCTAATGATGAAATTCTTCATGTAACTAAAACTAAAATTCAAGATTTAGAAAATCATGTTGGAAAAATTGTTCACAAACTAAAATTTTAAGAGTTCGAGATAACTAATCTTGTTGTGGCTGATAAACCCACACCTCTAAAGTCTAAAAATGATGAGAGCACTCAATTAGTTGTATAGGATACTATGATGGAGGTTGAAATATATTTTTTTGATTTCTTTTCAAACTATAACACTCCATTGACTTCTAAACTTGAAACAAGGGTAGTTGATCTTGAAGCTGGGATAAAAGCGGAAGAGTATTCAGAACTGACTTCAAATACTCGAAAATTATTTCAAAAAGAATTTGATAACCCTATTCTTGAATCTTTCCTTCCAAACTCAGCCATGTAAAATGTTGTTTTTTATGATTTAATGTTATCTAATAAGGAAGATATTTTTTTGGAATCTTTCTTAACCCCTTGAAACATCCTACATTAGGCTACCCCTTCAAGAAAGTGTAAAATCCATCAATTCTGGAAAAAATTATAAACTAGAAAGCATGCTATCTAGAACTATCAAGGGGTGTTTTCAAGAGTATTTTTTACTTTATAAGGGATTGAGTTGTTTTATTAGATGTTTAGAAGGCCATATAATTGTTTTTTCATTCAAATACATTAGGTTTTTTAACATGTGGTGGTTACTACTTAGGAAACCACACCCGCCTAGTAGCCATGGATAAATTTTTAGGAGAGTATGTTTGGGAACTTTAAAACTAGCACTACATGGGTAGAAACCCATGATTTTATTCTTTTCAATAAAATGATTTACGTGCTTTCAATAAAATTGTTCTTGTTTGTTTTTTAAAATCTCAAAGTAAATCTACCTCACTCTATGTTTTTCTTCTGAGTATGATTAGTAGTTCCTTGGATCCCGGTTGAGAGTAAGTAGTGACATCCAACTTTCCACAATGCACAGAAGTAACCCATCCACTTGATTAGAGCTTCATGTCCACTTCCTTCTCACCTTATACCTGGTGAATCAATGAAACAAGTAAGGTTGTATATGAAATTACACAGAATGACGGATGGTTCATCTACAATAAGTGGAAATCTCACTTTCATTACAAGGGAGTTTTCTTTTCATTTGATTTTTCATTTTTCTCTTACGAACTGTCCTTGCATGATGCTTCTTATTGAAAATCGTTTTTCTAGATTGATCTGTGTTTAATAATGCATGTTGTTCACTTGTGATAAATTTGTGAAATTCTATGCATCGTAGAATTTTTTTCTATGTCAAGAACTGCTTGGTATCTGGTGTGATGATAATACATGTTGATCTGCTGCCTTGTGTTGGAACCTATTGGTTATTGAATTTAAAGAAAATCGATATCATTATAATTATTTTAAAACATGTTCTTTTTTTCTAGAAATAGATCAGAGTTTTATAAAGATACACATTTTTATCCTAATATATCTTATTATACACTTTAAAAGTAATTTTTCATGTTGAATTGTCTTTATTGGAAATAATTTTGAGATGCAGTGTTAACATGAAACACATTCCCTAATTTTAAACATTTTATTTATGTTGTTTAGTGTACTCACATTTTCCCTTACTCTCCACTAGCTGTTTTTCTCTAGTAATTCTTTCATATTATTGAGATCACTTCTGTATTTTATTATTATTATTTTAATCTAACTATATATGTTTTTATTTAATTCAATTATTGAAATTAATGTTGAACATGGTATTGAATTGTCATAAACAACCAGGTTGCATTTTTTTAAGAGTAAGGGTGAAATTTTGTGGCTAAATTTAGAGGATAAAACTACATTCATTAGGGAACTATCTCTTTCACTTGTTACTTTTAATTTCTGAATTTTATTCTGAAGCAAATTTTTGTGACAAACTTCTTGATTTTGTTGGTGTCTGCTTGCTGATTTTTTTTATGTTGAAGTATTATTGTGATTTTTTGGTTATTGTTTATAAGTGGTGAATCATTACTGTAAATTGTTCTACTTACTGAGAGTTTGAGAAATTACTAAAAATTTATGGAATGCATGATGTTGTTTTTTAGCTTTATTATGAACCCTTGCACATATGTTTACTACTAAATTGCAAACCATATTGAATTAAATTATCTAAATGCATTCTTCATCTTAGAATTCAACATTAGGGAAAATGTTAGAGTTTTAAGTGTGGGGGAGATGTTCTTTTCAATGAAAAACTATTTTTCATCAAGAACTCTTCAAAATACCCTCCAATTTTTTCAAAATTTTATTTTTTGAGCTTCAATTTTCATTTTTAGTGGTGTAAAATTTTCTTGAAATTGAAGATTGTTTTTGAAACCTTGAGGAATTATTTTTTTATTCAACCATAGATTCTATCATGTAAAATATTTTCATTGCTCTCTTGAAAATACATACCTTTGGAGAAATTTTGGAAGTATGTTTTAAATTTTCAATTGAATTTGAATCCTTTGTTGGAAGTTAAACTAATAAGCTTTGCATTCGAATGGTCTAAGAAATACACTCCTAATCATAGGTTGAGATTCGTCCATTAATTTGCGTCGAGTTATTTGTGTGATAAAATATGTGTGTCTTTTCACCAAGGAAAAGAAGATAGATTTCATAGAACAGTTGAATGGAAAGCTAAGTTGGTTCAACCTCTTTCAAGTTTTAATTTCAATCATTCTTTTTTCAAAATTGGAAACCAACTTTTTTCTAAGATCATTTCCTTTTAAGAGTGCAATTGTTTTTTCTCACTTAAGAGATTTCATGGGGGAAATACTTTTGAAAGTAATTTCTTAGTGGAATTACAAATATTTCATTCTTGAGATAAATTGGATTCTGCCTAAAATGTTGAATTGATTGCTTGAGGACAAACAATGTGCTAAGTGTGGGGGGATTTGATGTGGTCATTATTTGATATCATTTGAACATGATTTTCCATTATTCTATGGGTATATTTTGATTTAAATTGGGATATAATTGAATTAATACACGTTTTTTCTCTTGTTTCACTGGAAAATTAATAATCTTTGAAATTGTGTGTGAAAACTAGTCATATGGTGCCAAATATTTCTTATTTTCATACACCGGATTACCTGTAAACATTTTTTTTATGCTTGAATGTATCCTTATTTGGATTTTTTTTCAAATGATCTTGAAAATTCAATTGGATGATTCCTATGGATTAATGTACCATGGATTAATGACATATTTGGAATGAATGTATATTTTCATTGAAAATGACATTTTCTAAATAAATTCTTGATTTTTTTTTTGTGAAAAAGTTTATTAGAATTGTATTAAATATTTAATTATGTAATTTAAAATTTATTTCTCTTAGATTAATTTTTTTAAAGATTTAACGTGCCTAAGTTGTAAATGCATTTTTATTAAAATGGTTGTAAAATATTACATTTTTATTGGATGATTCCTATGGATTAATGTACCATGGATTAATGACATATTTGGAATGAATGTATATTTTCATTGAAAATGACATTTTCTAAATAAATTCTTGATTTTTTTTGTGAAAAATTTTATTAGAATTGTATTAAATATTTAATTATGTAATTTAAAATTTATTTCTTTTAGATTAATTTTTTTAAAGATTTAACGTGCTTAAGTTGTAAATGCATTTTTATTAAAATGGTTGTAAAATATTACATTTTTATTGGTTTCCAAATATTATTTTGTTGTTAAATTAGGCTGGATTAATGAAGACCATCCGATTATGAGGAGATCTTTGTTGGTCATTTGATCACTGATTCTAGGGGGATCTGTTTTGGTGCCTTCCAAGTTGAGGCTTTTCACAATACATCCAAAGGAAGTTAGACATGAACCCTAGCCTCTAAATCCTCACATGTTTTTAGTTACAACAACCATGGGAGATGAGGGAGAGGCCCATTGATTTGATACATGATCGATTAATAGGGAGATGCCCATGCTTGCTGGATTATAATGATGATTGAGAGTTGAATTTGTTGGACCCCATTTCAGTTTAATGGGTATTTCTGAGTCCCACATCAGACTTACCCTCCTTGTAATTTGTTTTACTTATCTATAAAAGAATGTCTCCACCTCTCATTGAGGTAAGGGGAATTCACCAACAACATGGTATCAGAGGGAAATTAATCCCGAACCCTCCCTCTGTGGATTCCTGGTTCTGTCCGGCCCCGCCTCTCTCCCGTCTGCCCTAGCCATTCCTGGCGGGCCTCTCTCTTCTGCGCGCCTCCCCTCCCGGCGCCCTCACCCAGCGCTAGTCCCCTCAGGCCTTGCCCTTCCCGGTGGCCATCTCTCCTGCGCAACTCCCCTCCCGGACACAAAGACCATCGCATACTCCCCCTCAAGCTAGGCCATGGAGGCTGTGAATACCCAACCTGGTAGTGAGTGTAACACCCCAGGTAAATAAAGAATATGACATTTTCACATTTATCCATATTTGTGAATAAAATATTAATATTACTTTAAAGGGGACGCTATGCTCGATGGCGTACCCAATACACAACAACGAGTTTCTTGGGAATCTTACGTTGCACTCTAATAATAAAATAATATTATTTTAAATGGTAGTTAACGCCTAGTCGTTGTAATGACGGGAATGAACAGAACTAACTACAAAATGATTATATATGTTTGTCAAATATTTTTACTTTTTACAATAAATGTTAGAGGATTAAAAATGCGAATGAATCCAATTTTAAGCGTAAACATTATAATATTCTTTAAAAGGTCGATTAACCGCCTTTTGATGACGAACCTCTTTTAAATCCACTTTTTGACAATTTTATGTGTTATATTTGACAAAATAAAATTTTTCTTTAGAATCGGGACATCAAAATTTACTTTGTGTAAATTTTTGGTATTTTTCCGATAAAGTTCATTTTGTAATGAATAGTGAAAAATGTTGTATTTTAATTCAAAATCTCTTTTTAATCTTATTTATTTATATGATTGGATTATCTTTTGAATTGTTTTTAAAGTGAAATTAGAATATATATTTACCATTTAATCCAATAGTGGTCATTGGAATTAATTTCACTTTGAAATTGGACTTAAATTAGTGTCAATCTTTTAATAGATATTGTTTCTTAAAAACACGCTATTTGTTTTGACAGCGGGAATTAATTATTAAATTAATTAATGCAACTTATATGTTTTGAATTTTGTAAAATAGACATCATTTTGAATTCGGAATATCAAATATAGCTTAGGGTGAATTTTTGGTATTTTTCTGAAAAACTTCAATTTTTGATGAATAGTGAAACCACTAAGTGGTAGTTTAAAAACTGTTTTTTCGTTTAAATGAAACTTTACCACTTCTGTGGTTTGAATTTCAAAAATCCGACATACATGGTTGTCATTAGGATGTAAAATGTGGTTCAATGGGATTAAAATAATTTTTTTGGTGAATAGTAACTCTTAAGTTTTTAATCGCAATTAGAGGTAATTAGTGTAATTTAAGGTAATGATAATGTTATAATAATATGAAATGACCTTGACACATGTTCTACCCTTATTGGATGAGTCATGACCGACCAAGACAATCCATGAGTCAACTTGGAGACCCCATGGAGCCACTTTGGTTGGAAAATGACATTAATACCTTTTTATTTAAAGTTAAAAATTAAAATGTCACAAACATGTGTTGTTTTACAAAACAATTTTTACATGGGGTTATATAAGTCATATTTTTGACTATAAATATTCATTAGAAAGCTAAAAAGATTTCCTACATCATGATATTTTTTTATAATTTTTAGACATTAAATAAATTAATTTATTTATGACATCATGACGATGCAGCGATTACCTAATTATTTAACGATTTAAATAAAATAAAAAGATAATGTAAAATATAAGATCTAGACTTGTCAAAGACCTATTGGATGGGTATATTTCGAACCCTTATCACCTTATCCTCGAAATACATCAATGTGAGACCTTTAAAATCCGAAACTCATTTGAAAATAAAGTAACATTTTGTAACTTTCCAAGAGTGCCCCTCTTCTCCTCTTATAAAAGGCCCCCACCTCTACCACCTTACACACACCTCTCAAGCCTTTGGCTCGGCCAACTCATGTCCATTTCATCTCTCCACATCCCTATCTTCATCATTGAAGCCTCACTTTGGGCAGAATCCTTTCCAAGGAAGCCTTTGAGCTCAAATCAAAGAGAGTTACCCGATTTAAAGGTAATGTCTTCCCTTGTGTTCTTTTGTTTTATTTTGCTTCCCCAAACCCCTAAACTCTTTTTATTACTTTTTTTTGTAACAACACCAGTATCTTAAATATACTAAGATGTTGTTATAAGAAGGATTCGAGCTACACTTTCACACACCTACGTCTTATGGTTAAAGAACATACTGTTTCTGTGGATTCGAGCTACACTTTCACACACCTACGTCTAATATGTTTATGTTTTCCTTAAGCTTCTGTATTTTTCATTTATGGCATACCTTTATGGTTTCCATTATGGATAAACGCGATATCTTCATTTTAGGAAGTGCGGACTACCGCCCCCTCAAAATGATTTGATTCGTTAATGCCATATGTGGGACGTATAGAGGATGAAATTAATGGTATTACATATAATATCCTACTGGAATTATAATATACCTCTATATCATTATTATTTCATTCCATTGAATACAAAAAAAAAGAAATGAAAGTAGCGTTCATGTGTACGTACGGCTTACCGTCTCCATGAACGGTACATTTCATTTCTTATCTCCAAATGTTATGTACTATTATAAGTACATATATATGATGGATATATATGTAATATATTACATCTAAATGATGGATATCATTCTGGAATTATAATATATATATCTCTCATTTTGTTTTAATTTCATTAATATGACAAAAAATGAAAGTAGCGTTCATGCGTACGTACGGCCTACCGTCTCCATGAACAGCGCTTTTAATTTTTTATCTCCAAATGCTATGGAATAGTATAAAATGAATATATACTGGATATATATGATATTTAAAACATCAATACTATTCTGGATATGATGTACCTATAACTACATGGAAAATTCTTTTCCAACAAGTTCAATTTTTACTCATGTACCGAATATCGACAAAAACGTCTGATATGAACTCACTTTATTAACCAATTATTATAACATTATAATATGTGATATGAACTGAATAATAATCTTTAAAGTAGGTCCTTAAGAAATTATAAATTGACCAAATTTTATTATTCAGGAGATTAAAGAACGATCGAGTCATGTCGGACACGAGGTAAGGGATCCTACCTCTCTTTCTTTTTAAGTACACTCTTTTATGTCATTCCTTTTAAGCTCATCTTTCTTATGATTGAGATGTTATTTTATATTACTCTTACTGTACTTTTTATGTTCATATGATGAGAGACCCTATTTTCTCTCATTAATCCATTTTGGAAGTTTTGATTGGCGCCGTTAGGTTGCCGAATTTTCGTAAGTGATCCAACCTCTTTTTTTTAAGTACTCTCCTTTATGTCACTTCTTTTAAGCTCCTCTTTGTTATGTTTGAGGATGTTCTTTTATATTCATATTGCTGTAAATTTTATGTTAATATTATTAGAGCCCCTATTTGATCTCATCAATTCATTTTTGGATGTTTTAAGTGGTGCTGTTAGGCTGCCGAGTTTTCGTAAGGAGTTTTTCATCTCACTTTTATTCTCGTGAGATTTATGCTACATTTGCCACCATTTACTTCGAGTGGTATATGTACTGCACATTATTCTACTCTTTGTGTAATATACTTTCGTTTATGAGTATTTACATCAATGTTGTATTGTCATTCTTTCATGGGGTGTATGTTTTGAAAGATACCGAAGTCGGTAAGGGAACCTTTCACCCTCCTCTTTTTAAAAGACTTCTTTTGTTGGGTCTTTTAATTTACATATTGTAATGTTGGGATATGTTCTTCTATATCCTTATTGAAGTAAATTTAATGTACAAGTGATGAGATACCCTTTTATCTCTCATCAACTCATTTTCTGAATTTTGAAGTGACGCCGTTAGGCTGTCAAATTTTTGTAAGGGAACTTCTTAACCCAATTTTGATTCTTGGGGATAAACTTGTACTCCTTGAATATGTCGTTCTATGAATATGTGTGAATAACCTCTGATTCTTTTACACTTAATATGCACTTATATTTGGTGTATTCGTTTGTCACACATAATTATGTAATTGATTTATCCTTAATCCAAGGATACCGACTTTGTATGGGACTTCGTCTCAATCTCCTTTCATTGAGGCATATTTTGTTTTATACACAAATTTCTTTTATATGGTGTATAAACCCCTTTGAATTTTACGTTTATTTAAAAGGAATCTTTTTTATACGAAGCGTTTACTAAACGTCAAAAGGGAATGTTTTTTTTTTGTCGTACGTATGCGGCGACGACTTCTCTGCCGCCGTGACCATTATTTGAGTTTCGGCTTCCTCTACAAGCCATAACTTTTTTTTAAAATTAAAAATAAATACCATGTTTTACTTTTCATTTGTTTTGGTATTGAAAACGGTTTTCATAATGTTTTTATTATATCAATGTGTTGTATTGATATCTTGTGATTGAAATGTGGAAATGTTATGTTTCCTTTATGCATGTTTTATGTGATACGATTATGTTATGGTTCTTGGACATTGTTATGAAGATGGGTGATTCCGTGATAAACTAAGGGCGGGTGACCCCGATATAGCTCTCCAATGCATTGGGTAACGCTTAGGAGTTAAACGTTAAAGTTTCTCCGAAGAGATTTAGGGAATATACTGTGATGGGTATTACAAACGTAACCAAGAGGGTTACTCCCTGCGTAAGAATGTTATGAATGCCTCAAGTTACCTTTATGCCTTATGATTTCTATGATTTATTCATAATTTGATGAGATATGTTAAAATGCTTATGTTTTATGAGTAAAGTATGATTTCATACATGGACTAATGTTTTCTTTTTGTACTTTTATATCCCTTACTGAGCTTTTTATGCTCATCCCAAGTTTTTGAAATGTTTTTCACAGGTCAAGGGAAAGGTGCATGATATGATGATAGTGTCAAGGAAGTGTCAAGAAAGAATCCATGTTTTATTTTAAATATGTTTCCGTTGATGGGAAAAAAATGAATACTATCATTTATGTAACCACTTTGTTCAAATGTGGAATGTAATTCATGATTTATGATCTAATTCTCTAAAACTATAAACCTGAAAAGATTCTCAATGTGAATTATTCATTTAATTCAATATTAAGTAAGGTTTAAGGCTGGGGCCTTATAGTGAGAGAGTCAAGGCGAGCTCCCGGGAGGCCTTTGGTGAAGAGGTCAGCAAGCTGATCCGCCGTCGGAATATGACCAAAGCTGATATGGTTATGCCCCAGATGTTGTCGAAGAAAGTGGCTGTCCACCTCGATATGCTTCTTCTGTTCATGGAAGATGGGATTCAAGACAATCTTTGTGGCTGCCTGATTGTCACACCAGATATGAGCAGAAGTCTGTGCTGGGAAGCCGAGCTCTTGGGAGGAGGTGCCGGAGCCAGATGATCTCAGTGGTGACCGTGGCCATGGCGCGGTATTCAGACTCGGCACTCGATCTGGAGATGACAGTCTGCTTCTTGCTGTGCCAGGAGATTAGGTTAACGGCGAAGAACACGGAGAATTCCGAAGTAGACTTACGGGTAGTGAGGCAACCGGCAGAGTCCGCATCACAGAAGGCCTCAACATCAAGATGAGCATGATGTGAGTACTGAAGGCCACGTGCAGGTTCTTTCTTGTTGTATTTGGCAATGCGGAGGACAACATCCCACTGAGATCTGGTTGGATGCTTAATGAACTGGCTGTCTTTGCTAACGGTACAGACAATGTCAGGTCGCGTCATGGTGAGGTAGTTAAGTTTACCCACCAGACATTGATAGCTCTCGGGATGAGGAAATGGTTCCGAGTCGGTATGGAGAGATCGTTCCTCAGGCTCAAGAGGAGTGTCCACTGTAGTCGCTGTGCTCAAACCTGCATCCTTCAAGATATCAAGAGTATATTTGCGTTGGCAGAGAGAGATAATGTTCGCAGAACGAGAGATCTCGATGCCAAGAAAGTAGGTGAGGGGACCCAGATCTTTGGTGTGAAAGTGGTGGTGGAGGTGTGCCTTGAGGTCGGCGATTCCTGTGGAGTCGCTCCCTGTGATGATGATATCATCAACATAGACCACGAACATGATACGACCATGCGTCCTCGTACGGAAGAAGACGGTGTGATCTTTCATACTGCGAGAGAGGCCAAATGCTGTGACGACTGTGCTGAAGCGGCCGAACCAAGCCCGAGGAGACTGCTTGAGGCCATAGAGGGAGCGACGAAGGCGACAAACATGGGAGTCGGCACCAAATGCAGAAAAGCCAGGGGGCTGTCGCAGGTAGACCTCTTCGTCAAGAAAGCCATGGAGAAAGGCATTCTTTGTTGGATTGGTATTGCCCGATCCGGTTGGGCCGAATGCTTGTGGCCTGCAATTGTCGCGGGTCGAGCTGATCGACTACTGTAGCATCTCTGACTACTGTAGCGGAGTTGACCGACCGACATCGACAGACACTGTAGCAGTGTGGACTTCAGAGTCAACCTCACTGTAGCACTTTTGACTTCTAGCCAGCAGCCACTGTAGCGCTTTTGACAAAGTTGGCCGTCGTTCACTGTAGCGATGCAGACTTACCTTTTCGGGATAGTGATCGTCTTCTTTATTTTATAGCCCATTTTCGGGATAGGGTTACCACTGGAAAAACCTCTGTAATTTGTTACTCCCGAATATTGAAATTCTGCCTCTCCCGTGGACGTAGGGATTATTCCCGAACCACGTAAATCGCTGTGTTCTTATTGCTTTCTTTCTTTCTTTCGTTTTCTCGTTTCTGTCGTTGCGACTCCCGACGATTCCGCAACAACTGGTATCAGAGGGTGAGTTCGGAATTCTCCAACGATGGCTCTGGATGAAGGCAAAGTGAAGATCGATCGCTTCGATGGAACTGATTTCAGTTTTTGGAGGATGCAAATCGAGGATTATCTTTATCAGAAAAAGATGCACTTGCCACTTCTAGGTGTGAAGCCAGCGGACATGGAGAAGTCGGAGTGAGAACTATTAAATCGACAGGTTCTGGGTGTTGTGCGCCTGACGTTGGCAAAAAACGTGGCGTTCAACATCAGAGAGGAGAAGACGACGATGGACCTGATGAAAGCCCTCACAAACATGTACGAGAAGCCTTTTGCGACAAACAAGGTGCATTTGATACGACGATTGTTCAACCTGAAAATGGTTGAAGGGAGACCTGTTGTAGATCATATCAACGAATTCAATACCATCATAAGTCAGTTGTCATTGGTGGACATTTATCTTGGTGATGAGGTATGTGCTCTGGTTTTACTATCTTCGTTACTAGAGAGTTGGGAAGCAACTATAACAGCTGTGAGCAGCACTTCGGAGAATACGAAGATGACTCTGAAAGATATACGAGACCTAATCTTTAGTGAGGATTTTCGAAGAAGAGAATCAGGCAGATTCTCTGGTTCTGCTTTGAACGTTGAAAGAAGAGGAAGGTACCCACAGCGTGACAATCGCAGAGGACGATCGAAGTCAAGAGGAAAGAGCAGAGACAAGGCAAAGGGGCCTGGTCCTACCTGCTGGACATGCGGGAAGAAAGGACATGTCAAGGAGTGCAGAGATAACCGGAAGGGACCTGAAACCAGTGGAGCAAACACGACAGCTGAAGGAACTGATGACGTGCTGCTGTTGAGTATAGACATCCCAATGGAGTCTTGGATTTTAGACTCTGGGGCGTCTTTCCATTCTATATCAGAGAAGGGATTTCTGGAAAATTACGTTTCTGGAAATTTTGGCAAGGTACATATTGCTGATGATGAGCCCTTGCAGATTGTGGGGAAATGAGATGCACGGATCAAGACCAACAGTGGGAGTTTGCTGGTTCTGGAAAACGTGAGGTATATCCCTGACTTGAGAAGAAACCTTATTTCTGTTGGACAACTTGATGATGCAGGGTTGAGTACCACATTCACTAGTGGTGCATGGAAGATCACCCGAGGAGCTATGGTCATAGCTCGGGGAGCAAAGAATGGAACCCTATACAACATGACAGAAACTTGCATAGACATGGCTGCATCACTCAAAGTTATAGGAGATTCACAACCGTGGCACAACAGGCTAGGCCACATGAGTGAGAAGGGGATGAAGGTGCTGACAACAGAAGGGTTGCTACCGGAGCTGAAGTCAGTGGAAGTTGGCCTATGTGAAGATTGTATCTTCAGAAAACAGAATAAGGTGTCTTTTGCAAAAGGAGGCAGAACACCAAAGGCTGGGAAGCTGGACCTGGTGCACACAGATGTTTGGGAACCTACACCGGTACATTCCCTTGGAGGGTCACAATACTACGTGACATTCATCGATGACTCAACAAGGAAGGTGTGAGTTTACTTTCTGAAAAGTAAATCTGATGTGTTTAAAATGTTTCAGAAGTGGAAGGTCATGGTGGAGAATGAGTCAGGAGCAAAGCTGAAATGTTTGAGGTCTGACAACGGTGGAAAGTATGGCAGTCAGGAGTTTAGAGAATTTTGTTCTGAAAATGGAATTCGGTGGGAGAAGACAATCCCAGGAACACCACAACAAAATGGTGTGGCAGAGAGGATGAATAGGACACTGAATGAACGTGCCAGGAGCATTAAGTTGAATTCGGGGTTACCCAAGACCTTTTGGGCTGATGCAGTGAATATGGCAGCATATCTTATAAACAGGAGTCCCTCTGTGCCAATGGGAGAATGTCTACCCGAGGAACTTTGGCCTGGTAAGGTGGTAAGACTCACATTTACGAGTCTTTGGCAGTTTAACATATGTTCATGTTGATGCTAATGCAAGGGACAAGCTTGATGCCAAGTCCAAAAAATGTTTCTTTATTGGCTATGGTGGTGAGGAGTTTGAGTATCGCTTTTGGGATGATCTCAACATGATGGTCATCAGGAGCCAAAACGTGGTATTCAATGAAGGTGTCATGTACAAAGATCGCCACGTAGCTGAAGATGAAAATGGGAACATTGAATCAGAGTGCAAAGAGCAAGTGGAGCTTGAAGGTGTGTCTGAGCATGAGAGATCCGAACCGGTGAAACCTACCACTCCAGTGGAGTTGAGGAGATCAACAAGGGTGAGAAAGCCTGTGCAGAGGTATTCACCATCCTTGAACTATTTATTATTGACTGATAGTGGAGAACCAGAATGCTTTGAAGAAGCAATGCAGCTGAAGGAGTCGAGCAAGTGGGAGCTGGCTATAAAGGAGGAGATTTCCTCATTGCATGATAACAACACTTGGGAGCTGACACCTCTGCCAAGAGGAAAGAAAGCATTGCAGAATAAGTGGGTCTACCGGGTCAAGGAAGAACATGATGGCAAGAGGAGGTTCAAGGCAAGGCTGGTGGTGAAAGGCTTTCAACAGAAGGAGGGAGTTGATTTCACTGAAATCTTCTCACCTGTAGTGAAGCTTACCACCATCCGGGTGGTTCTCAGCATTGTGGCGTCAGAAGACTTGCATCTTGAGCAGCTTGATGTCAAGACTGCTTTCCTTAATGGAGATCTGGAGGAGGACATCTACATGCAGCAGCCAAAGGGATATGTAGTGTCTGGAAAGGAAGACCTGGTGTGCAAACTCCAGAAGAGCTTATATGGACTGAATTAGGCACCGAGGCAGTGGAACAAGAAGTTTGATTCATTTATGTCTAAAAATGAATATAAACGATGTGACATGGATCAGTGTTGCTACATCAAGTCCTTTGGTGATGAATACATTATATTGCTTCTGTATGTGGACGACATGCTCATTGCAGGATCTTGTATGCAGAGAATTAATGAGCTGAAATAGCAGTTGGCTGAGGAGTTTGAGATGAAAGATCTTGGAGAAACTGGCAAAATTCTGGGGATGAAGATCAAGAGAGACTGCAGAGCTGGAACGTTGATGTTGTCACAGGCTGATTACATTGGAAAGGTTCTGAGAAGATTCAGTATGATGAAAGCAAAGACAGTCTCTATTCCCCTGGCGAGCCATTTCAAACTATCAAAGGAGCAATCACCGAAGACGACAAAAGAGGTTGAGTAAATGGCAAGAGTTCCATACGCATCAGCTGTTGGAAGCCTGATGTATGCCATGGTCTGTACTCGACCTGACATTGCTCATGCAGTGGGAGTTGTGAGCAGGTATATGGCTAACCCTGGAAAGCAACATTGGGAAGCTGTGAAGTGGATACTGAGGTATTTGAAGGGCAGCAAGGAGGTATCTCTGTGCTTTGGGAAAGAAAATTCATTGCAGGGGTATGTGGATGCTGACCTTGAAGGCGATGTCGACAGCAGGAGTACCACGGGTTATGTTTTTACCTGTGGAGGAACTGTGGTAAGTTGGATATCACAATTACAGAAGGTGGTGGCTTTATCCACCACAGATGCAGAATATATTGCTGTAACAGAAGCTGAGAAAAAGATGATTTGGCTGAAGAACTTCTTGGATGAATTGGGAAGAAAGCGAGAGGAGAATGTATTGCACTATGACAGTCAGAGTGCTATAAATCTTGCCAAGAACCTAGTGTTTCATGCCCGGACGAAGCACATTTAGCTGAAGTACCATTTCATCAGAGGGTTGATACAGGATGGGTTGCTGACTTTGCAGAAGATTTGTGGAACGAACAATCCGACAGACATGTTGACAAAGCCTATTGTGATACAGAAGTTGAGGCACTGCTGTGCCTCTGTTGGTTTCCACTGATGAACGGAGGATGAGAGACAGAATAATGGAGGACATGTTGGGAGCACAAGAGGAAAACAGTTTGTATTTCATGAATCTGCGAATGGAAAGCACGCTACTGGTGAGTGAAGAAGAGGAAGAACTTAGATTAAGTAAGTTGTCTTCATCAGTTGCATCGAAGTATAACAATGCAGTGGATCAGGCTACAAGTGGGAGATTGTTGGATTGGTGTTGGCCAATCCGGTTGGGCTGAATGCTTGTGGCCCGCAATTGTCGCGGGTTGAGTTGACCGACCGACACCGACATATACTGTAGTAGTGTGGACTTCGGAGTCAACTTCACTGTAGCACTTTTGACTTCCATCCGGCAGCCACTGTAGCGCTTTTGACAAAGTCGGCCGTCGTTCACTGTAGCGACGCGGACTTACCTTTTCGAAACAGTGATCGTCTTCTTCATTTTATAGCCCATTTTCGGGCTAGGGTTACCACTGAAAAAACCTCTGTAATTTGTTACTCCCGAATAGTGAAATTCTGCCTCTCTTGTGGAAGTAGGGATTATTCCCGAACCACGTAAATCGTTGTGTCCTTATTGCTTTCTTTCTTTCATTTTCTCGTTTCTGTCGTTGTGTCTCTCGACGATTCCACAACAAGTTGATGAAGCGGCCAGTGATGATGAGCAGCCAGAGATATGAACAGGCGAACAGAGGCCATCTTGGCTACCGGAGAGAAAGTCTCAAAGTAATCGATGCCATATGTCTGAGCAAAGCCCTTCGCCACAAGCCGGACTTTGAGGCGACAAAGAGAGCCATCGGGATTGAGACGGATCGTATATATCCATTTGCAGCCGACCGCCTGTTTGTCCTCAGGAAGGGGGACCAGATCCCATGTATGATTGTCCTCCAGAGCCTGCAGTTTATCTCGCATAGCCTGTAGCCACCCCGGGTGTGACTTGGCGTCGCCAACTGTGCGGGGAATAGAGATCGCCTCCAGTGCTGACAAACCTTTGTAAGAAGATGTAAATAAAGGATTAATCTGACACGATCGAGTACCTTTCCGGAGTGCAATTGGCAAGTCCTCGGGTGCTGTGACAGGAGCATCTGACGAAGTGGGAACAATGTTGTCCTCGGCCTGCACAAGGCTAGTTCGTCCGAGCATGCTGCTACTAGTTTGAACCCTTGTGAAGTTGGATGTTGTTGGTAAGAATTGGTGCCTATAGATCTAGAATCGTCGGACTACACAAGGCTAGTTCGGTTTGTGTTTTGTTGTATCGAGTTGCTGGTTCTATAGTTTATTTTCCTTGAAACCAATGGGGAGATCGACTAGTTTGTTTGTTGCTATCACTATTCTGGAGTTGGCCCATTAAAGTTTAAATTGGAGTTGTTTTGTGATTTGCGAGTTATGGATCCTAGATGTTGTGGATCCTAGAAGCACACATGAAGCTAGTTTTGCAGGTCTCATGCAAGTTTGTTGATGTCGTATCACATGCGGACAACTTGGGTAGTTATGAATTGAAAAATTGAAAGCTGACACATGGTTCAAATTAAGTTGCATATGATGATTAAAAAAGGATAAAGTCATTAGATTTGAGTATTCAAGAATTTTGAAAAATTCTAGACCTAACTTCCACAACACACCACTACTAACCTGGGAGCTCTGTACCTAACCTTCAAGAAGGAGTGGGAGGTAGACCAGAGGGGTTCAAGATTCTCTTCAATGGGGAGTTATCTCCCTCATCATCCTTTTCTTATTTCCTATGGTTTTATTCTTTGAAGATGTTCAATGTGCTATTATTTTATATAACAATAAACATGATATTAGAGTAATTTTCACCTAGGGAATTCAAGTTCTTGCACCTTTTTTCCACTTTTTTTCATTCATCATATTTTATTGTAGATGGGTGAATTCCCCTTACCTCAATGTGAGGTGAGGATATTCTTTTATAGATTAGGAAACCAATATACAAGACGGGTAAGTCCGATGTGGGACTCACCCATTTACACTTAAATGGGTTCCAACACTCCCCCTCAAGCTGGACATGCCCAGATTGGATAGAGTCCCACATAAAAAGAATAACAAGACAATCTCAAACTCCCCCTCAAGCTGGGCCATGGAGGCTGTGAACACCCAGTCTGGAAGTGAGAGACTCAAGACGAGCTCCGGGAAGACCTTTGGTGAAGAGATCGGCAAGCTGATCGGCCGTCGGGATATGGCCGAAACCGATATGGTGTTGCTCCAGATGGTGGCGGAGAAAGTGACAGTCCACCTCGATATGCTTCGTCCGTTCATGGAAGACGGGATTCGAGGCAATCTTCGTGGCGGCCTGATTGTCACACCAGATATGAGCAGGAGTCGATGCCGGGAAACTGAGCTCCTGGAGAAGATGACGAAGCCAGAGGATCTCAGTAGTGACAGTGGCCATGGCGCGATACTCGGCCTCGACACTAGAACGGGAGACCACAGTCTGCTTCTTGCTGCGCCAAGAGATGAGATTACCGGCGAAGAATACGGCGAATCCCAAAGTAGACTTGCGGGTAGCGAGGCAACTGGCATAGTCCGCATCACAAAAAGCCTCAACATCCATGTGAGCATGATGGGAGTACCGAAGGCCGCGTGCAGGGTCTTTCTTGATGTACTTGGCAATGCGGAGGACAGCATCCCACTGAGAGCAGGTGGGATGCTCCATGAACTGACTGACTTTGCCAACGGCACAGGCAATGTCGGGACGCGTCATGGTGAGGTAGTTGAGTTTACCAACCAAGCGCCGATAGCTCTCAGGATGAGGAAAGAGTTCCGAGTCGGAATGAAGGGAGCGTTCCCTAGGCTCAAGGGGAGTGTCAACTGTGGTGGCGGTGCTCAACCCGGCATCCTGCAATATATCAAGAGCATACTTGCGCTGGCAGAGAGAGATAGTGTCCGCAGTTCGGGAGACCTCGATGCCAAGAAAGTACGTGAGGGGACCAAGATCCTTGGTGTGAAAGTTCTGGTGAAGATGCATCTTGAGGCTGGCGATGCCTCTGGAGTCGCTCCCTGTGATGATGATGTCATCAACATAAACTACAAGCAAGATACAGCCGTGTGCCGTCGTACGGAAGAAGACGGTGTGATCTTTCATACTCCGAGAGAGGCCAAAGGCGGTGACGACAGTGCTGAAGCGGCCAAACCAGGCGCGGGGAGACTGTTTGAGGCCGTAGAGGGAGCGACGGAGACGACAGACATGGGAGGCGGCACCAGAGGCAGAGAAACCAGGGGGCTGCTGCAGGTAGACCTCCTCGTCAAGAAAGCCATGGAGAAAAGCATTCTTAACGTCGAGTTGATGAAGTGACCAGTGATGATGAGCAGCCAGAGAGATGAAGAGGCGGACCGAGGCCATCTTGGCGACTGGAGGGAAGGTCTCAAAGTAGTCGACGCCATATGTCTGAGCAAATCCCTTGGCGACAAGCCGGGCTTTGAGACGGCAGAGAGAGCCATCGGGATTGAGACGGATCGTGAAAATCCATTTACAGCCGACCGCCTGTTTGTTTGCCGGAAGGGGAACAAGATCCCAAGTACGGTTGGCATCCAGAGCCTGCAATTCATCTCTCATTGCGGCTAGCCACCCGGGGTGAGATTTGGCTTCACCGACCGTTCGAGGAAGCGACACGGTCTCCAGAGCTGACAATCCCCTGTAAGAAGATACAAAGAGAGGAGTATTCTGACACGAGCGAGTACCTTTCCGGAGCGCAATCGGCACATCTTCGGGAGCTGTGTCAGGAACATCAGGCGAAGCGGGAACAATGGTTTCCTCGGCCGGGACGGGAGGTACAGTGGAAGGACGACGAGAGTAGGTCTGTCCAAAGAGATGACCGGTCGGAGGAGACACCAGAGGCGGGTGAACCATGAGCGGAAGACAGTCATCGATGGTAGTGTCAGGAGAAGGAGAGGGGAGAGTGAAAGGAGAGCTCTCGACAAACGAAACGTCGGCAGAGGTGATATACCGGCGGAAGTCTGGAGAGAAGCATCGGTACCCGCGCTGAGTGCGGGAATACCCGAGAAAAATACAGCGAAGAGATTTGGGTGATAGTTTGGAGAGATTTGGGCGAGTGTCCCGGACATAACAGAGACATCCGAAGACACGGAGTGGAAGGGAGTGAGGAGGGAGAGAGGAAAATAGGGTATGAAAAGGAGTCTCCCCCTGAAGGATGGAGGAGGGAAGACGATTGAGAAGGTAAGTAGCAGTGAGGATGTCATCCCCCCAGAAAAGAAGAGGTACCTGGCGGTGAAAGAGGAGGGCACGAGCGGTTTCCAAGATATGTCGGTGTTTCCGCTCGGCCACCCCATTTTGCTGAGGGGTATCAGGACAGGAGGTCTGATGGATGATGTCGTGGACCCTCATAAACTGCTGAAAATGAGTGGATAAGTATTCTCGCCCATTGTCAGATCGGAGACATTTCACAGGGAGAGAAAACTGTGTCTGGATTTCCTGAAAAAATGTCTGAAAGGTTGAGAGAACCTCTGTTCGATCTCGAAGAAGGTAAAGCCAGGTCATGCGGGAGTAATCATCAATAAAGGTGATATAATAACTGTACCCTGACTGGCTAGGAACCCTGCAAGGACCCCATACATCGGAATGAACAAGAGCGAAAGGAGCCGCTGCACGTGGTTCCGGGCGAGGAGCATACGTCGTTCGATGATGTTTGACAAACTTGCAGGATTCACAATGGAAGGAGAGGTGATAACTGAATTGGGGGCAAAGTTTATGGAGGGTGGAAGGCGGTGGATGGCCAAGGCGGTAATGGAGGTCAAGGGCTCGGGCTGTGGTGGATGAGCAAGCAAGGGATGATGGGGTATCAAACAGGTAAACCCCATCCCGAAGATAACCTCGACCAATTTCCCGATTCGTCTTCCGCTCCTGAAAAACAACACCAGATGAGCTAAAAGTAGCAACACAATTCAAATCTGTGGTGGGTTTGCTGACAGAGATAAGATTAAAGGGACTTTGAGGAACATGAGCGACCGACGTCAGGGGAAGAGACGGGGTCAAGGAACATGTGCCATATCCGGTAATAGGGATTGTTGAGCCATTAGCAACAGTAATGGCAGAGGCACCGGTGTACGGATGATAGGTAGTGAACATACCAAAGTCTCCTGTGAGATGTTCTGACGCACCGGAGTCAAACATCCAAGCTGTCTGTCGATGAGAAACACAGGCGGTGGAGTTGCCAGTCTGAGCAAGTGGGGCGAGAGAAGAAGATGGTGGCGCAGTCGCTCGATAAGATTTTACCAAAGCAATCTCCTCCGGCGAGAGTGTTGTCCTGTAACGGGTACTGGATGAAGGAGGACCGCTGCGTGGTAGAGCCGATGATGGAGGATGGGAGAGCTGCTCGGCTGAGTGCATAGGTGCTCGGGAAGACCGACAATGGAAGTGAGGTTGCGGCCCTGCCAGAATGTTGTCGTCCGGAGGTGATGCCGGAGGGCCGCGGGCGGACACGCCCGCCATTAACGCAGGGGGCTGGGCCGACGGCGCAGGAAGGCCGCAGGGTAGCTGCTGGGAAGCCGCTGGGAGACGGGCTGGGGAGCGCCGGATCGGGCGGGAGCCGCTGCTGGGAAGAGAGCCGCTGCGGAGGGCGGTTGCAGGAGGAGGGCCGCCGGAGGAGGGCCGCCGGAGGAGGAGCCGGCGGGAAGGAGCAGCGGTTCACCGGAGGGCAGCAGTGCGAAGGGAGGGTCGCGCTCGGGAGAAGGGAGTGCGCCAGACGGGAGGCTGCCGCTCGGGAGGGATGACCGGCAGGAGGCGCTGCGGGATCTGGCGGCGAGAGCGAGGGCGCCGTCGGGGCGAGGGAGCCGCGAGGGCGAGGGCGCGGGCGCCGGGCGAAGGCTTGCTGGGACGAGGGCGCACCGCGGGAGGACGGCGGACGCCGGGCGCCGGGCGAAGGCCCGCTGGGCGAGGTGACGCGCCTGGAGGGAGGCCCGCCGGGAGGAGAGGTGCGCCGGGAGGGAGCGTCGCTGGGAGGAGATCCGTCGGGAGGGCCGTCGCGCGCAGTGGAGGTCTGGCGACGGGATGTGCCGCGACGAGAGAGGAGGAGATCCGCCGGGATGAGTCGCGGGAGCCGGGAGCCGCGGGACAGAGGGCCGCGGGAGGGAGGAGTCGCGACGGGGCGACGGGCTTGAGGCAGAGAGGGGGCCGCCGGGAAGGGACAGGCCGGAGAGGAGCCGGGAATCCGCAGGGGAGGGAGGGTTCGGGATAAAAATCCCTCTGATACCATGTAGATGGGTGAATTCCCCTTACCTCAATGTGAGGTGAGGATATTCTTTTATAGATTAGGAAACCAATATACAAGATGGGTAAGTCCGATGTGGGACTCACCCATTTACACTTAAATGGGTTCCAACATTTATCAATGAAATGTTCTGTCTAGTTCAAACTTCACTTGATATGTTTTGATTTTTGAGTACAAACTAGAGTCAATTGATGAAGGTTTAATTATTTATTTAATCATTTTAAGTTTCTTTAAAATGGGTTCTTCTTGGATTGAGTCGAGAGATGAATCTTTCAATAAAAAATCTTTTATTTATTTAGAAGTTGTTTTATCATAAAAAATTATCAATAGATTTTTTTTGGTAAAAGAATTTGTAAAAACTCACCAAGTCATGTGATGGAATGACTAAGACAATATTCTATAAGTTGTTCTTGTTTTAGTACTCTCACTCAAATGAGGGGAGTATATTGAAACTTCGATATGGATACACTTGAGAGGGTTAGAAACTCTTTTATGTGTTGGTTTAGTTAATTTCAGTTCGCTTTTAAAGAATGAAATTACATTTTAAACATGATGTATCGACTTTATATTCCTTAGTATCATTAAAATCAACAACATCATCTATTTTCAAACTCCTTAAAACTTTTGTTTGACGCCGTTAACACACCACACACTCCCATTTAATTTTGTACCTCACACTTTCAAACATCAAAAAATTTCCTATTGTTTTCAGTAGTTTAGAGATAAAATAAATTTCTAGAACATTCACCCTATTTCCCTTGGGTTTGAACCTTCACTACTATACTAGTATAGGTTTATAAATGATTTTTTGATGGTCGTGATGACCCCAACCCCATCAAAATTTGGAATTGTTTCCAGGGAAGTCATGACATTGAGCTAATTTGGGTTTTAAAAAAATATTAAAAAAATCAAAATAAAACATTAAAAAAATAAAAAAATTGTTATTGAAAACCGCTTGTTTAAATTGTTTCATCATTGCAGTTGTATTTGAAACCTGATTTATTTGTGAATTGTTGCTGAAATTGCTTATATTTTTCATTTTATATTGAAATATATTGTGATGTACATGTGATTATTCAAGTAAAGGTTTTGTTGAATCATTTTATACTTAAATCATAGATCTTAATTTTTAAGAAAATGAATAGAATTTCCAGTCATAAACATATACACTATAAGATTTTGATCACCAGATTTAGTAAGAGTGATGAGGAGAGTTTTAGTGAGACATGGGATAGGTTCAATGATTTTTTAGTTCAATGTACTGATCTTGGAATCACCTTGAAAGTTTTGTTACAATGTTTCTATAATGGAATAAATGATATTGAGTGTCGTGTTTTGGACAAACTCACAATAATGAAGAGTTGTGGGAAATTGTGTTGAATTTTCTAGAAAGGATTGGAATAAATTCTCATTTTTAGAGAATTTTAATGAGAACCTATTGGAACTTAAGATCAATGGAGGGAAAATGTTTTCTGAATTTGTCAAAGTTGAAATTTTAAAATTCAAGAATAGAATCTTGAACTTAAAATTGATTTTTGAAAAAATGATAAATTGACCAAATCATTTAGGTTCTCTAATGATGAAATTATTCATGAAACTGAAACTGACATTCAAGATTTATAAAATCAAGTTGGCCAAATTGTTGACAAACCAGAATTTGAATAGGTTTAGATAAGTGATCTTGTTGTGGCTAAAAAACACACATTTCTAAAGCCTAAAAATGATGAGATCACCCAACTGGTTGTTGAGTTTGTTATGATGGAGGTTGGAATAAACATCTTTGATTTCTTTTCACACTATAACACTCTATTGACTACTAGACTTGAAACAAATTTAGTTGATCTTGAAGCTGGGATAAAAGCAGAAGAATATTTAGAACTGACTTCAAATACTCAAAAATTACTTCAAACATAATTTGATAACCCTCTTCTTGAATCTGTCCTTAAAAAATCATCCATACACTATGTTGTTTTTGAGGATTTAATGTTCTCTAATGAGTAAGTGAGTGTTATTAATCTGTCCCAACCCCTTGAAATATCCTACATTAGGTTTCTCCTTCAATAAAGTGTGAAATTCATCAATCTTAAAAAAATTCTAAACTGGATAGCATGTTTTATAGTTCTATCAAGGGGTGTTTTCAAGGGTATTTTTCTCTTTCTAGGGGATTGGGTTGTTTTATTAGATGTTTAGAAGCCCATAGAATTTATTTTTCATTCAATGGAATTACGGTTGTCAACATGTGGTGGTTCTTACTTAGGAAACCACACCTGCCTAGTGACCGTAGATACATTTTTAGGAGAGTCTGGCTGGGGAATTTTAAAACTAGCACCACATGGGAGACAACCCATGATTTTATTTCTTTTAATAAAAAGATTTTTGAAATTCAATAAATTGTTCTTGTTTGATTTTTAAAATCTCAAAATAAATATGCCTCACTCCATGTTTTTCTTCTGAGTTTGATGAGTAGTTCCTTGGCTCCCAGTTGAGAGTAAGAAGTGACATCCAATGTTCCACAATTCACAACAACAACCCATCCACTTTATTGGAGCTTCATGGCTACTACCTTATCACTTTAGACCTGGTAAATCAATGAAACGAGTAAGGTTGTATGAAAAATTACAAACAATGGTGGATGGTTCATCTACAAGTAGTGAATATATCATTTTCATTATAAAGGATTTTTCTTTTCATTTGATTTTTCATTTTGATCTTAAGAATTGTCCTTATATGCTGCTAATTATTGAAAATCCCTTTTCTACCTTGACCCTTGTTTGATAATTCATGCTGATTACTTACGGTAAATTTGTGATATTCTATTCATGTTAAATATAATTCTTAGAATTTGTTTGGTATGTCAAGAACTGCTTGGTATATGGTGTGATGATAATACATGTTGGTTTGCTGCCTTGTTTTTGAACTTCCTGATTATTGAATTTAAAGGAAACTAATATCGTTGTAATTCTTTTAAAACATGTTTTGTTATCTAGATTTAGAGTTGAGTTTTATATCGATACACATTTTATCCTGATATCTCTTGTTACACACTCTAAAATTAAGTTTTCATGATGAATTTTCTTTACTAGAAATACTTTTGTGATGTAGTGTTAACATGCAACCCATTCCATCATTTTAAACATTTTCTTTATATGGTTTAGTGTACTCAAATTTTACCTCTCTCTCAAATGGTTTTTCTTATCTATTAATTCTTTCATGTTATTCATTAGTCTTTTTTCAAGCTGCTTGCTGAATTTTAGCTTCAAATAGTGAATTGGATGCTGATTTACTTGTCAATTTTGGTACATGAGAGTGTAATGGAATTAAGAAAGCTGTGAGGGTCCCAGATCGATGGAGTAAAGTAGGATTGAAGTGCATAGACAACAAGGATGGAGGCTAATCAAGTAGGCCTGATCATACGGGTCCCATGAACAATCAATTCCAGGCTACTACTGAGATCTTCTTAAACAACATGGAGATTATTGAGATCACTTCCCTCTCTTATTATTATTATTTTAATCTAATTGCATATGTTTTTATTGAACTCCAATACTAAAATTTATATTGAATTTGGTCTTGAATTGTAGGAAACAACCAAGTTGCATTTTTTAAGAGGAAGGTTGAAATTTTATGGCTTAATTCAGAGGATAAAACTATATTCATCAAGGGAGTTTCTCTTTCACTTGTTAATTTTAATTTATGAATTTTAATTTACAGTGTGGCCGGTACCACTCAAAGGGTCTCTCTTCTGTTTAAAATGAACAAATTTTTAAGTAAACACAACTGACCTACGGAAATCCAACCAAATGCATTCGGATTGTCTTGATCCTTTAGGAGAATGATCCAAGGGTCCTTTTTGAAATGTAAAAGTAATACCCACCTCAATCTGAGGTATGGTGTGGCCGGTACCACTCAATGGGTCTCTCTTTTATTTAAAATGGACAGATTTTTAAGTGAAAACAACAACTGACCTACGGAAATCCAACCAAATGAATTAATATTGTATTTATCCTTTATTATAATGATACACAAGTCCTTTTTTATGTGTACGAGTTATAACTGCCTCAATACAAGGCATAGTGTGGCCGGTACCACTCAAAGGGTCTCTCTTCTGTTTAAAATGGACAAATTTTTAAGTGAAAACAACAACTGACCTACGGAAATCCGACCAAACGAATTCAGATTGTCTTGATCCTTTAGGAGAACGATACAAGGGTCCTTTTTGACATGTAAGAGTAATCTCCACCTCAATATGAGGCACGGTGTGGCCGGTACCACTCAACAGGTCTCTCTTTTGTTTAAAATGGACAAATTTTTAATTGAAAACAACAACTGACCTACGGAAATCTGAACAAATGCATTTGGATTGTATTTATACTTTAGGAGAAAGATACACGGGTCCTTTGTGACGTGAAAGATTCATCCTTGCATCAATCTGAGGCACAGTGTGGCCAGTACCACTCAAAGGGTCTCTTTTTTTTAAATGAACAAATTTTTAAGTGAAAACAACAAATGACCTACAGAAATCCAACCAAACACATTCTGATTGTATTGATCCTTTAAAATAATGATCCACTGGTACTTTTTGATGTTAATGAGTCATCCCCACCTCAATCTGAGGCACAGTGTGGCCTGGACTACTCAAAGGGTCTCTCTTTTGTTTAAAATGGACACAATTTTAAGTGAAAACAACAACTAACCTATAGAAATCAGACCAAACGCATTTGTATTGTCTTAATATTTTAAGAGAATGATCCAAAGGTCCTTTTTGACGTGTAGGAGTCATCACTTACTCAATAAGAGGCATGGTATGGCCGGTATCACTCAAAGGGTCTCTCTTTTGTTTAAATTGGACACAATTTTAAGTGAAAACAACAACTGACCTACGGAAATCCAAACAAACGCATTTTAATTGTATTGATCCTTTATGATAATGATAAATGGGTCCTTTTTGAAATTTAAGATTCATCCCTACCTCAATACGAGGTACGTTATGTCCGGTATCACTCAAAGAGTCGCTCTTTTGTTTAAAATGGACACAATTTTAAGTGAAAACAACAACTGACCTACGGAAATCTGACCAAATGAATTCGGATTGTATTGATCCTTTAGGAGAATGATCCATGGGTACTTTTTGATGTGTAAGAGTCATACCCACATCAATACAAGGCACGGTGTGGCCGGTACCACTCAAAGGGTCTCTCTTCTGTTTAAAATGGACAAATTTTTAAGTGAAAACAACAACTGACCTACGGAAATCCGACCAAACGCATTAGGATTGTCTTGATATTTTATGATAACGATCCAAAGGTCATTTTTGAAGTGTAAAAGTAATCTCTGCCTCAATATGAGGCACGTTGTGGCCGGTACCACTCAATGGGTCTCTCTTTTGTTTAAAATTGACAGATTTTTAAGTGAAAATAACAACTGACCTACGTAAATCCAACCAAACGCATTAGGATTGTATTGATCCTTTGGGAAAAAAATAAAAGGGTCATTTTTGACATTTAAAAGTCATATCTATCTCAATATTAGGCATGATGTGGCCGGTACCACTCAAAGGGTCACTCTTCTGTTTAAAATGGACAAAATTTTAAGTGAAAACAACAACTGACCTACGGAAATCTGACCAAACGCATTCGGATTGTCTTTATATTTTATGAAAACGATATACGGGTCCTTTTTAACTTGTAAAAGTAATCCCCGCCTCAATCCAAGGCACGGTGTGGCTGGTACCACTCAACGGGTCTCTCTTTTGTTTAAAATGGAAAATTTTTTAATTGAAAACAACAACTGACCTACAGAAATCCGACCAAACACATTCAGATTGTATTTATCCTTTAGGATAACGATTCATGGGTCCTTTTTGATATGCATGATTCATCCCCACCTCAATCTGAGGCACAGTGTGGCCGGTACCACTCAAAGGGTTTATCTTTTGTTTAAAATGGACAAATGTTTAAGTGAAAACAACAAATGACCTACGAAAATCTGACCAAACGCATTCATATTGTATTGCTACTTTAGGAGAACTATCCACGAGTCCTTTTTGATGTTTAAGATTCATATCCTCCTCAATCCTAGTCATGGTGTGGCCTGGACCACTCAAAGGGTCTCTCTTTTGTTTAAAATGGACACAATTTTAAGTGAAAACAACAACTGACCTACGTAAATCTGACCAAACGCATTCGGATTGTCTCGATCTTTTAGGATAATTATCCATATGTTCTTTTTGAAATTTATGAGTCATAACCTCCTCAATCTGAGGCACGGTGTGGCCGGTAGCACTCAAAGGGCCTCTCTTTTGTTTAAATTGGACACAATTTTAAGTGAAAACAACAACTGACCTATAGAAATCCGAACAAACACATTAGAATTGTATTTATACTTTATGATAATGATAAATGGGTACTTTTTGACATGTAAGATTCATCCCCACCTCAATCCGAGTCACAGTGTGGTCGGTACCACTCAAAGGGTCTCTCTTTTGTTTAAAATGGACAAATTTTTAAATGAAAACAAAAACTGACCTATGGAAATCTGACCAAATTCATTAGGATTGTATTTATACTTTAGGATAATGATACAAGAGTCCTTTTTGACGTGTAAGAGTCATCTACACCTCAATCCGAGGAGCGATGCGGCCGGTATTACACAAAGGGTCTCTCTTTTGTTTAAAATGGACACAATTTTAAGTGAAAACAACAACTGACCTATGGAAATCTGACCAAAATAATTATTATTGTATTTATACTTTAGGAGAACGATAAATGGGTCCTTTTTGATGTTTAAGAGTCATCCCCGCCTCAATCCGAGGCACGGTGTGTCCGGTATCACTCAAAGGGTCTCTCTTTTGTTTAAATTGGACACAATTTTAAGTGAAAACAACAACTGGCCTATGGAAATCTGACCAAATGAATTATGATTGTCTTGATACTTTATGAGAACGATCAATGGGTTATTTTTGATGTGTAAGAGTCATCCCTGCCTCAATCTGAGGCACGGTGTGGCCGGTACCACTCAAAGGGTCTCTCTTTTGTTTAAAATAGACAAATTTTTAAGTGAAAACAACAACTAACCTACACAAATCTGACCAAACGCATTCGAATTGTCTTGATACTTTAGGATAATGATACATGGGTTTTTTTATGTGTAAAAGTCATCCCCACCTCAATCAGAGGCACGGTGTGGCCGGTACCACTCAAAGGATCTCTCTTTTGTTTAAAATGGACAAATTTTTAAGTGAAAGCAACAACTGACCTACGGAAATCCAACCAAATGCATTCGGATTGTGTTTATACTTTAAGATAATGATCCAAGGGTTCATTGGGGACGTGTAAGAGTCATACCCGCCTCAATTTGTGGCACAGTGTGGCCGGTATCACTCAAAGGGTCTCTCTTTTGTTTAAAATAGACAAAATTTTAAGTGAAAACAACAACTGACCTACGGAAATCCAACCAAACGCATTAGGATTGTACTGATCCTTTAGGATAATGATACACGGGTCCTTTTTGACATTTAAGAGTCATCCCCGCCTCAATTAGAGGTACGGTGTGGCCGGTATCACTCAAAGAGTCTCTCTTTTGTTTAAAATGGACACAATTTTAAGTGAAAACAACAATTGACCTATGGAAATCTGACCAAATGCATTGGGATTGTATTGATCTTTTATGAGAATTATCCAAGGGTCCTTTTTGACGTTTATGAGTCATCCTCTCCTCAATATGAGGCATAGTGTGGCCGGTATCACTCAAATGGTCTCTCTTTTGTTTAAATTGGACACAATTTTAAGTGAAAACAACAACTGACCTACGGAAATCCAACCAAACACATTTGTATTATCTTGATCCTTTATTAGAACGATAAATGGGTCCTTTATGACGTTTAAGAGTCATACCCGCCTTAATTAGAGGCACGGTGTGGCCGGTACCACTCAAAGGGTCTCTCTTTTGTTTAAAATGGACAAATTTTTAAGTGAAAACAACAACTGACCTATAGAAATCTGACCAAACGCATTTGGATTGTCTTGATCCTTTAGGATAAAGATCCAAGGGTTCTTTCTGATATTTATGAGTCATCCTCTCCTCAATCCGAGGCATGGTGTGGCCGGTATCACTCAAAGCATCTCTCTTTTGTTTAAAATGGACACAATTTTAAGTGAAAACAACAACTGACCTACAGAAATCCGAACAAATGCATTAGGATTGTATTGATACTTTAGGAGAAAGATACAAGAGTAATTTTTGATGTGTAAGAGTCATCCCCGCCTCAATTCGAGACATGGTGTGGCCGGTATCACTCAAAGGGTCTCTCTTTTGTTTAAATTGTACACAATTTTAAGTGAAAACAACAACTGACCTACGGAAATCCAACCAAACGCATTCGTATTGTCTTGATACTTTATGAGAACGATCCATGGGTCTTTTGTGATGTGTAAGAGTCATCCCTTCCTCAATATGATTCACGGTGTGTCTGGTACCTCTCAAAGGGTCTTTCTTTTTTTTTAAATTGACAAATTTTTAAGTGAAAACAACAACTGACCTACGGAAATTTGACCAAACGCATTCGGATTGTCTTGATCCTTTAGGAGAACGATCCAAGAGTCCTTTTTAATGTTTACGATTCATCCCCGACTCAATCCAAGGCATTTTGTGGCCGGTACCACTCAAAGGGTCTCTCTTTTGTTTAAAATGGACAAATTTTTAAGTGAAAACAACAACTGACCTATGGAAATCCGATCAAACGCATTCAGATTGTGTTGATACTTTAATAAAACAATCCATAGGTGAATTGGGGACATGTAAGAGTCATCCTTTCCTCAATATGAGGGACAGTGTGGCCGGTATCACTCTAAGGGTCTCTCTTTTGTTTTAAATGGACAAATTTTTAAGTGAAAACAACAACTGACCTACGAAAATCTGACCAAACGCATTTGGATTGTATTGATTATTTAGTAGAATGATCCATGGGTACTTTGTGACTTGTAAGAGTCATCCCTGTCTCAATATGAAGCACGGTGTGGCCGGTATCACTCGAAGGGTCTCTCTTTTGTTTAAAATGGACACAATTTTAAGTGAAAACAACAACTGATCTACGAAAATATGACCAAACGCATTCAGATTGTATTGATCCTTTAGGAGAATGATCCAAGGGTCCTTTGTGAGGTGTAAAAGTCATCCCCTCCTCAATCTGAAGCACGATGTGGATGGTATCACTCAAAGGGTCTCTATTTTGTTTAAATTGGACACAATTTTAAGTGAAAACAACAACTAACCTACAGAAATCCAACCAAACGCATTCGTATTGTCTTGATCATTTATGATAATGATCCATGGGTCTTTTGTGACGTGTAAGAGTTAACCCCACAAACCCCCTGGACCACCCCACCTCCCCTAGACACTAACCCACCCCCTGGACACCCCCCACCCCCTGGACACCCCCACCCCTGGACACACCCATGGATAGACCCCCCCACCTTGGACACCCCCACCCCCCGAACACCCCCCACCGCCCTGGACAACCACCACCCCCTGGACGACACCCCGCCCCTCCTTGACACCACCCCACCACCTGCATACGCCCACCCCCTAGACCCCCCCCCCCCCACCCATGGACGACCACCCCCACCCTCCTAGACACCATCCCACCCCCCTTGGACAACCCCACCAACCCCCTGGAACCCCCAGACCAGACATCCCCCCACCCCTAGAAATCCCCCCCCGACACCCTGGACACCAGCCCACCCCCATGGACACCCCATAGACAGCCCCCCCCCCCCACCTGGACACCCCCCTCCTTGGACACCACCCCACCCCCCCTTAGATAGCCCTACCAACACCCTGGACCCCCTCCCCCACCCCCTGGACACCCCCACCCCCCTGGACACCCCAATCCCCCCGGACTCCCCCATCCCACCCTCATGGACACCAGCCCACCCCCCTTGGACAGCCCCACCAACCCCCTGGACCGCCCCACCCCCCGGACACCCCACCCACCCCCTGGAAAGCCCCCCCCCCCCCCCGACACCCTGGACACCAGCCCAACCCCCCTGGACACCCCCATGGACAGCCCCCCCCCCCCTCACCTGGACACCCCCCTCCTAGACACCACCCCACCACCTAGACACCCCCACCCCCTAGACACCACCACCCTCCTTGGACAGCCCCCCAACCTCCTGGACCCCCCCCCCCCAAACCCCCCTGGACACCCCCATCCCCTCGGACACCCCCTACCCCCCTTGGACAGCCACCCAAAACCCCTGAACAATCCCCCCAACCCCTTGAATTCTGAATAGAATTATTTATGTATTTAATTAACTTATGAATTATGTGTTAATGGTGTATGGGTATACTTGGTGTAATTATCTTATGATTTATGTGTTAATTTTTTATGGGTAAACTTATTGAGATGCTGAATTATTTGCAGGTGCTGTTTGGGTGTGTTGTTGCAGAATTTTTTTTTGTAGCAGACAGGGCATTTATCAGCGCTGATAAAGCCCGTTTTGAGTGCTGATAAAGCTCTTTTTTGTAGTAGTGGAGTTCCACCTTAGGTGTCAATAAGAGTTGATATTAATATTTCCACCAAGGATGCAGTGGTCAGATCAACTTTTGACGTAGGCCACAAGTATCTGGACATTATTCTAATTAATTTTATTAAGAATTTCATGGTTGAACATAAGCTATTTCAGTGTCCTTTTTCCATAGTGGAGTACCGATCGTTTGATAAGATGGGTGCTATATAGAAGTTCTATAGGAGCACTTAGCAGCTGATCATTGGAAGTGGATCATGGTAGGAACGAGCTACTGGGAGATTCTCTCCTACCCCTAAGTAGATAGGATGATGGAGATATCTGTCACTCAGGTTGGGGTAGGGGACATGGAACCCCAACATAGGAGTAGTGGTATCACTATAATGGAGAACTATAAGGGAGTCAATATAGAGATTAGGGAAGAGGGTAATGTAATATTCATATTGTGGAGTATACTCATACCAATCGATATATTTAACCGTCTACTTTTATATGTACAATTCTTATTTCATATGGAATTTCTATAATTTAATTAATATTGTTGGTTTTATTCATTTTCTTATTCAAAATTATCCAATTCCATTGGTCAGGATATGTAAACCTTAGAATGTGGTTTTGAAAATTGAAACATCGTTAGGGGTGTGAGTCCACACTAATTATCTTATTCCTTTAGTGATTGGATAAATTTATTCTTGCAATATAGTAGTCCAAGGCTGATGGTTTGGCACACCAAGAGTCATATATAATGGACTCAATACCTTTGAATTCATATGTGATATATATTCCTCTACCTTCAATCAATAACATATGGGGGCTGCACAAAGGAATTCCGACTCTGAGAATATATAATGGATTCAACACCTTTAAAATTTAATTTATAGACTCAATACCTTTTTTCATGGTGTTAAAAATGGTCTATGTGGTAAAATTATAATCCTTGTGTCATTTAATGTGTATACAAGTGAATCTTAGGGATTATGAAATTATAATCTGGGTTTAGTGGGATATTACCACATAGATCGTTTTTAACATTAGCCTAAGATCCATGTAAGAACCTGGTTCTTAGTTATGAGGTACGGGCTTCTTCTTTTCTCTTTTCCTTAAGTGTTTTTGAGAAAATATGGAAAATGGGGGAAAATAAAAAATTTGGAAATTACACGTCGTGTACTTTGTCCACACGCCGTGTACTTTTGGCCATGTGGAATGAGTACACAAGGCGTGTGGCCGTGTCGACGATGAAGGGTGTAGGAACCAACTACATGTCGTGTAGTGGTCCCTTACACGCCGTGTAGTTAGTCGGCAGGAAAATAGTAAGGCGGTGGCCAGTTGTGTGATAGAACCCACCATGTACTCAAGGAGACACGTCGTGTAGTCATGTCGGCAGATGAACAGTGCCACGCTGGCGGGAAGCCGCCAGATGAACAATTTAAAAATGGGAAGTACATGTCGTGTACTCGGAAGTACACGCCGTGTACTTTGTTTTTTCGCTTAAAATGGGCAGTAGCCTCCCCTGTTCACAAGGAAGGCTTAGAACGGGAAGAGGGAGCTCAGGAGAGGAGGCTGAAGCTTCGGAGATCCTCCGGGCATTCGTCAGGAATTCGTTTTCGCCTCGGACGATCTCATTGGAACCACACGGGTAAGCCCTCCACTCTTCTTTCACTGTTCTTTCCAATTCTTCCCCTAACGGGAGTTATTTACATTTAAACATGGAATTCTTTTCACCTCAGATCTACGTTGTTCTAGGATGAATCGAGGATCGTCGTTCGCGTATATCATTCGTGGGTGTATAAGGTAGGTGGCTTGGTGTTTATCTTCCAACTGTTGTGTGTTTTGTGCATTTTTGTGCCACGAACCCATGTTGGGGTGTTGTGTGGTTGAGGGCGTTGCTATTTTAAATACCTAGAATTGTATAGGTAATTAATTGTGATGACAAAATGCTATTTGAGATCGTTGCTTGGATCCAGGACCACCCCAGGGGTGTGTTCCTCTATTTAGCCGTTTGGCCAGGATACCCGAGGGTATGCCTTTAAAGTAATGATTGTAGAATTTTCTTGAGAGGAATTTCTTGTGAATGTTTCTTTACATGTTGGTCATGGCCCAGTTACTTGCGCCTAAGGGCAGTGTTTTACTTAGCCCGTGGGCATTGTTTTGCTTAGCCCGAGGGCAGTTGTTATCCTAGCCTAAGGACATCTTCTTCCGTGCCTGTGGGTAGCTGATTATGTGCCTGTAAACGACACTTACTATGCCTGAGGGCAATATCCGTGTGCCTGTGGGTAGATTCTTGTGTTGGATACTATTTATCTGAGGGTAGGGGTTTACGTGTTTGAGGACATTAGTTGTTTACTTAGAATATTCACTGTGGTGATATTTTAAATTAAAATGATTAAATGGATATTAAAATGGAAATATAACTGGTTAAGTTAGTTACTTTTTAGTACTGCTTACTTTATTGCATTTTACTGCTGCACACTATTGTTGTATATTTTACATACAGTTGAGCACAAGCCTTTGGTGGGTGCCTACTGAGATATATTTCTCACACCCTGTTTGGGTCACGTTTTTCGGCCCAAACAGATTAAATTTCTATAGGTGTAGATAAGGGAAATATTCCCTATACAGGTACTTGATTGTTGTTGGGGTGTAGGAGAGCATGGGACCGAGCATTGGCTCGCGATGCCACTGGCTGTTCTATTTTTCTTTTCTGTACTTGTATGTCAGTTGTATTTTATTGTAGTGTAACACGTTCTAGTTGTTTTATAGAATAGTAACATGTTGCATCCTCACATATATATGACTGATGGTTTCCCTTTTTGTTATCAATTCTTCATTTTAGTTATATATACTGTTGTTGCTTCCGCTGTTATTGTATGGTTTATTTCATTCTGCTGCGTTACACTTCAAATGAGGGCATAGTTTCCCCACTATCAGACCTGGGCCCTCACTGCTAGTCGGCAGCCTCTGGCGTTTGGGGAAATGCACTTGAGGTCATGTGGTGAACCGAGTTCGGGGCACCGTTGAGTGGCACCTGGAACCGGGACGTTACAATCCATTATTGATTTCATTGTTATAAACATCTCAGTAATGTGAGACATATGCATAAATAACATTAGCCACCATAGCTCTGTCATTGGACACCTTAGTTGTGGTGTCCCCCCCCCGGTCTGTTACATTGCTTACCGTATCTTAGGGGAAGCTTGACTCAATACCTTAATCTTAGGATAATAATTTTACATAGAAAAAAATCCATAGCAGTGGAATTAATCCATGGGTTCTTTTTATAATGAATAAATTTAATTTTTCTTATTAAAACATATTTTACTTAAAGTGAATTCAAGGATGGAGACATGAATTCAAATGGAATCAAACTGAATCAATTAGAACCCAAATGAATGAAACTGTCTAAGCTAATATAAAAAAAAACAAGAAAAACTAAATCTAATGAAAATGTCCCAAACAAACTTGTATCAAACAAAACCAAACTAAGCTGAAACTAGAGATAAATTGGTTATATACCATTAATAGGAAGAGTAATTGTTAATTAATAGGAATATACTATCTGATAGTATCATTTTGAAACTTGGATCTATTTCCCCATTTCTTTTAGGAACATGATTTGACCCATGGGGCGTTGTGGTTCTTATATATTGGGTAGTGACATGTATATAGTCACAAGAGACATGTATGTTGTTTTTTAGTTTTTATTTTATTTTCTTTATCGCATCATCCACTTAGGACTTTTACTGCTTTCTACGGACAGAGGTTAGTTATATTCTACGAAGGGGGCTAGAAGGGCACTGGAGGCGGTTGCGCAGTTTTCTTTGTAGGGGAGGGAGATTGGGGTAGTGGAGAGATTCCTTAATTTGTTTCATTTTTGTTTGCCTTTATGCAATGATCCTTATGTTTATTTTCTTTTCCTTCAGCATGGACGTTCGACGTACGGATGGGTCATGCCAAAATTTTATTTATTTTCTGATGTTGTTTTTATTATTTGTTTGTGGGAGAAATTGTTCCCAAGTGGTGTTTCCTTGATGCTCGGACACTTGCATGAGCTCGTGGGCTCCTTACTTGGAGATATTTTTCTTCTCCTTATCCTACTACCTTGGTATGAAATTAGATATTTTCTAAAATTCCATTATATTATTTCTCTATCTTTACATTAGGGAAATTTTAGAAGGCCTTTTATTCCATCTTCATTAATTCCACTTAATCTAGAAAAACATAAGGGATCATGAGCTATCTTCTATAAGTATTTAGTATTCTTATATCCATGTTTTGAATACCACTTTGATAAATAGAACAGAACACCAAACACAACCATAATAGATAACTTTTGATATACTCAGAACAACCTAGTACTAGTGTTATATTCTCAGTGAACATCTTTCTAGAAACTTAATAAACTATCTGAATAGAGAAACCCAATAGTGTTTCAACCATACTCTACTTTAGATTATTGGTAAAATAATCACTAGATGGATTCATAATTAAGATCAGATACTATTTGATGGGGAAATACAGGACATCAAGCAGTGGAAGACAAAACTCCCAATTAACACATCCCCCACAAATCAGTATCTAGAATTGGAAAGTCTAAGCACCCCAAACACCGCATATATTTTCCATCCTTTTGGTTTTAGTCATCCCATAACCTTACTTCTATGACAAGTGAACAAGAAAGATAGGCATGAAACAAACACAGGAAAAACATAATCACAACACACATAAGATTATGTGTCTATGACCCCACTCCTTTCAGAACCTTCACTTTCAAAATTCTACCACCAAGATTCCACAATCCTAGATATGTACAATACATTGAACTATAGAGATATAATTATAAATCACATCCATCCATAATTTTTATCTTTTATAAATTTTGATATAAATCAAACTAGAGTACTCACATTGAAATCATCACTCAGTGAAACAACAACATGTGCAATCCTTTTCTTCCACTACATTTCATCCTGGTTCTGATCATGATACCTCTCTTTTTTTAAAGAACCTTATGATACTTTTCTAAGAAACATTCCTGGGACTTAGGGGGGGCTGCAGTGGAGTGGGGATGGGGGTTCAGTGGATTAGGGGATGGGGGATTTAGTGGAGTGGGGGGGCTTCAGTGGAGTGGGGGATGTGGGGGGGGGCTTTAGTAGAGTGGGGACTGGGTGGGGGCTGCAGAGTAGGGGATGGGGGGGCTGCAGTGGAGTGGGGATTGGGTGGGGGCTGCAGGGGACCGGGGGTGCAGAGTAGGGGATGGGGGGATGGAGTGGAGTGGGGACTGGGTGGGGGGCTGCAGAGTAGGGGATGGGGGGATGCAGTGGAGTGGGGGTTGGGGGGTTGCAGTGGGGATGGGAGGGGGATTTAGTGGAGTGGGGGCTGGGGGTTGCAGTTGGGATGGGGGTGCAGTGGGGATGGTGGGGCTATAGTGGAGTGGGGGGGGGGGCTGCAGTGGAGTGGAGGATGTGGGGGGGGGTTGCAGTAGAGTGGGGACTGGGTGGGGGATGTAGGGGACCAAGGGGTGCTATAGAGTGGGGGATGGTGGGGCTGCAGTGGAGTGGGGGATGGGGGGGTTGTAGTGGATTGGGGGGGAGTGGGGGGTGCAGTGGAGTGGGGGATGCGGGGGGGGGGGACTGCAGTGGAGTGGGGGGTCAGTTGAGTGGGGGGGGGATGCAGTGGGGGATGGGGGGATGAAGTGGAGTGGGGTATGGGGGGGCTGTAGTGGAAACCTTCAACTACTTTCTAAATATAATACCTTCACACTTCCCATCCTTAACTTTTTTAGCCACAACCATGGAACAGTGTGAAAATTTCCATGCCCCATCTATGGATATTGTATAAAAATATACACCATCTATTTCCAAGGAAAATTAAGTCTTCTGTAATTGTGGTATGCACCACACACCCTCAAACATACTTATATTTCCCATCTGCAAGGATATGTCACCTTTTTCTATAATTTTTAGAGCAATATGATTTATAAAATTAACTTTTTCATATCTTTTTGAAGTATAGTTCTTCATAATTCCCCTATTATATGTTAATTCAAATGAAGCTCAAGAGTCTATAACTAAGACTCAAGATAATTAGAGATACGCAACAAAACACCACTCTTATCTTCTAATATAAGATTAATAAATCTACATTTGAAAGTGTATCTTCCATAATTTAATCTACACTCATTTAAATCCTTTTTAGGTGTCCTTTATTCCCATAATTCCAACACATGGGACCATCTTCCTTTGAGCTACTCCCACTCCAACATGTTCTAATTTCCCTTTTCTTTAACATTTCTATGTTATGAAACTCTTCTCTTCCTTCCACACTATATGCATTTCCAGAAGATGCCTCCTTTTGATGAAGTTATTTATTCTATATCAGGTCTTAATGTTTGAAAAAACCTAGTTATTTTTTTTCTTGAATTACTCATTGCGGTTTCCATCATGTCCCAAGGTTTTAAAAGGTTCAGACTCAAATTCCTACTCTTTTCCATGATTGGTTAGTCACCCCAATTGCATATTATCCACTATAAACCCAAGTGTTTACACTAAGGACCTCTCAATCCTATAAAAATAGAGACCTACTATGCTCATACTCTAGATTCCCACCAATGAATGCATCTTCCCACTAACCAATAAAAAGGTATGATTAAAATAAAATAAGATCTCCCTAATCTTCAAGTTTCTTATGCACCACTTGATGTAGATATCCTTGCATGAACAAACTGGATAACCCAATATACTCATGAACATAATATTCAAGATCTTTAGTAGCTTATAGGCATTATTAGATCTACTCGTCTCAAATACTCACATCATTTATTCAACTATCTTGGTCTCTCAACCCCTTGAACACTCATGAATCGAGATATCCTCTTTCTTTCTTGAATCTTGACTTCAATCTCTTCTTTCATTTTTGTGAATTTTTGTGAACTTGGAATTATTATTTTTTTTTATTTTGAGTTATTTCCATTTTATTTATGGTTTTTTTATGATGGATCATGGTATATTGTGTGTGTTTTCATTGTCTAGGGTTAATTTGAAATGGAAATTTTTAAATGGGAAAGTTTAAAAATAAATTGATTCTTATAGGAAACTTGGGAGACTTTTATAATGATATTTGTATTTGGAAAAGTGTCTAAAATGTTTTGGATTTAAAATGATAACCTGTTTTTGGAAAAATTTTCAATTCCGTTAGAAAAAGGGATAGTGTTAATTATTTTCAAGGTTTTAAAGTGATATAAATAAAGCATAATTATAATATTTTAAAGGATTTAAGCTGAATGTAATTTTAAAATAGATGCTTTTGAACTTTGTTGGATTGGTGTAGCTTGATCCAATTAGGCCGAATGCTTGTGGCCCACAACTTTTGTGGGTCGAGCTTCACGGTGAGCTCGTTGGGGGTTGCAGGGGACAACGCGCCCCTGATCTGGGGGTTCGGGGGCTGAAGGTCCCCGAACCAAATTTGTGGTTACTGTAGCAACTTTGAATATTGTAGCAACTCTAACCATTGTAGCAACTCTGACCATTATACCAAAGGTATTTCATGTTTCTTCTATTCCTGAGTGTGGTGGTGGAATCTCCAATAAGGGAAAAAGTAAGTGCTATGTCAGACCCTATAAGTGGTGGTTTAAAAACTATATATTTTTTTCTCATCGGTTTCTTCTAGGATAAAATACTTTGTTTTATATTAGTGCCAAAAATTGGGATATAAGAAACTTTCTTATTAGGATCACTGGAGGTATTTCTTGTTAGACTACCAGATGGAGTCTAAACAATGTGAATATATTGGGTTACATGAATCAATTTAGACTACCAGATGGAGTCTTTGGGATACTGAATCCATTGAGGTGATCCATATTTGTTTTGTTATAGTGGTTAATATCTTAACTATTTATAATGAAATTTTGGTTATACTGGGAAAATAGGAAGGATGTTGTGTACTGGATGGAAGCCTGGTGTGTATTGGCTATTGCAGGAAGGAAGGCTGTTGTGTACCGGCTGGAAGTCTGGTGTGTACTGGCTGTTGCAGGAAGGAAGACTACTGTGTACTGGTTGCCTGGTGTGCATTGGTTGCTACAGGAAGCCTGCTGGGTGTGTACTGTCCTGCTGTATGTGTATACCAACGGTTTCTGCAGGAAGCCTGTTGGGTGTGTACTGTCTTGTTGTGTGTGTACTATCCTACTGTGTGTGTACTGGTTGCTGCAGGAAGCCTGTTGGGTGTGTACTGTCTTGTTGTGTGTGTATACCAACAGTTCAAATGAACTGTTGGTATTAAGTATGTAAGGATTTATACCAACGGTTCAACTGAATCGTTGGTATTTAGTGGTATTAAGAAGGTATACCAACAGTTCTTTGAACCGTTGGTATTAAGTAAATAAGAAGTGTATACCAACGGTTCCACTGAACCGTTGGTATTTAGTAGTATTTAAGCATCCACAATGGTTTAAAACCATTGGGATAAAGGTATGAGGCCAATCTATCCCAACGGTTTCTAACCGTTGGGATAGGGATTACCCAACGGTTCAAGTTGAACCGTTGGTATATATCAATTTTAGGATCACTATACCAATGGTTCAACCTGAACCATTGGTATAGGGCTACTGCGACGCACAACACCCCAACGGTTCATAAAACCGTTGGGATAGGTTATCCCAATGGTTTTGGGGCCCATCCAAATAGTTTACAACCGTTGGTATAGTATACTTTTACAGTAGTGTATTTCTTATGAGGAGAATCCAGTGAAGATCTTGTATCATAGAGATAAAGTTTTACGCAACAAGACTACTCACCTATTCAAAGTACTTTAGCAGAACCAAAAGTAAAAAGAGTCAAGATGAGAACCATAGAAAGCAATGAAAGAGAAGTACCCACACCTGTTTTCAACTTAGAATATAAAACGAAATTTCGAGGGAAAAATTTCATAAGGGGGGAATAATGTAATGACCCAAAGTTTTATCTATAGAAATTCCCTTATTATAATTATGTTATATGGTATAAATACATAATAGAACACAATACAAGTTTTATAAATGACGAATGGATGAAATAAGAAAGCATTTTTAGAAGTTAAGGAACCTATATTGATTAAATAGTAACTTGACCCTTGGAATAGTAATGTGAACCTTATGAATAGTAAACCGGGAAATTGAATAGTAACCTCACCAATGAAAGTATGAATAAAATTTATCCATCTTATAAGTGATAATATGATATAATTATATCATAGTATAAGTAAATAAATATTTTAAAAATTATTAATTAAGTGTTGGTATTTTTGTAAGTCATAAATATTTAATTACAATTTTATGACTAATTTAATAATTTAAAAGAAAATGTAATCATTCATAAAATTAATATTTTTATGTCTTGTGATTATAAGATAATTTTATGAGACCTTAGTTAATTTTTCAAAGTGATATAAAATCATTTATAACTTTAAATTATGTATTTTTCGAGTAAATTATGATTTTAATTAAAAATTAAATTTTTCATATTATGAAAATTATTTTCATAAAATGGAGTTAATTTTTGAATTCTAAATGTCGAAAAATGGTTAGGGTGAATTTTTGAGATTTTTCTGAAATACTTGAATTTTGTGAATAGTGAAATACGATAATTTACAAAATAAGCTAATTACATAAATTATTGAGTCATAGATGATGTTCTGCTAAGGTAAGCACCCTTAGTTCAAAATCACATGCACTAATTACTATTTTTGGTCACAAGAACCAATAATATTTCTTGTCTTGGGAAAAATAATAAAATAATGATTAAAATAATGGAAAAACCCTCATCTCCTCCACTATAAATACCACCCCCTCACCCCCTCTTCTCCTCAAACTTATCAAGAATTGATCCTTGTATATATTATTCCCAATACTCTTCTCAAACCTCTCCCCCAAGTCTAAGAGATTTTGGTCTTAACAAAATACCGAAAACCAATCTTTTAAGGAGGCTCTCAAGAGGAAGGAATCAAGAGGTAAAACCCTCTTCCGTTTTCTTTCAATTTTTTTCAAGTTCCTTTACTTTCTTTTATATACTCACCTCTACTCATCCAAAAGGTATGAAAACTCTAGTAACTTAAAAATATAATATAAATTTGTTATTATAATGTAATAATTCATCATCATCTCTTCTTTCCTCTCCTTTTATACTTGAAATGAAAACACCGTCTAAGATGTGTTAATTTATCACATTCAAGGATGATAGGTTTTCAATTTCTATTACCATATTCAATTATGGTCATGAAACCATTTTTATGGTTGAAATAGATTATTATATATGTAATATATCCTATTTAATGTTTTGGAATCATTTTTTTACAGATTTTATTAATTTATAAAACAAAATGACTTCGTTGTGATAAAAAAAGCCAAATTAATCAAAACGATTATCATTAATGATTTATCTAATGAATCATAAAAAATGGTATTTTAATATTTATAAGTTCATTAATAACATATAAGTTCATTTATGGATAACTATCCCCATTTTACATGATTTTACATTCACATATACAAGTAAACTGGTCATGAAAACCAAGGAAATCAACGTTCTCAAACGATGAAATTGAATCTATTAACCCATAAAAAAGGCCATAAAGGAACTTAATAAAGTTATAATAAATAAAATAAATGTATAAATTTTTCTTTAATTATTAATTAATTAATCTAATTTTATTATTCAGGACATTAAGTGTAACACCCCAAGATTTCAAAGTATGTTATTTATTCAAAATAATTCAATAACTTGCACTACACGCGACACCGAGTTCAAGCGCACCACAACTTACCAATCTAGCCGTTCAAAATCAGTTATGAATAGTATTAACTAAATTTTGAACTATATATAATCCTTATAATTTTAGAATCCATATTATGAGTTTCTTAGACAAAATGTAAGAACTAATTCATTTTTTTCAGATAAAAGAAGTATTTTTCAAAAAATACACTTTTACCGCCTTTTAATGGTGAACCCTTTTTATATCCAATATTTGAAACTTTTATATATTCAATTTGACAAAATAAACTACTTCTTTAGAATAGGTACATAAGAATTTAGTTTCAATAAATTTTTGGTGTTTTTCTGATAACTTTCATATTTGGGTGAATAGTGAAAAATACTATATTTTAACTGAAAACAACTTTTTTAATCAAAATAATTTATAGTGTTAAATTATGAATTTTAATGGTTTGGAAGTATAAATAGATTATATTTTTACCATTTAATCCAATGCTGGTAATTTTAAGTCATTGCACTTTGACATTAGATATAAAGAAGTGTCGATATTTTGATATATATTGTTTCTTAAAAATACGCCTTTTGGTTTTGACAACGGGAATTAATTTTAAATTAATAAATGCAGCTTCTATTTTTTGAATTTGATAATATATATTTCATTATTGAATTCGAAATATCAAAATTAGCTTAGGGTAAATTTTTGGTATTTTTCTGAAAACTTTTAATTTTTGATGAATAGTGAAAAACACTGAGTTATAGTTTAAAACCGAATTTTTATTTAAATATTTATTTATTTTATTTAAATTTATTTTAGGTAAAATTAGATACATAATACTTATATAAGTTCAATGTAATTCATTAGAGTCAGTTTATAATAATTTTAGATATATAAAAATTTTATTGAACTTTTCACCGTCTTTTACCCACCTCATAGGAGAATTTGTAAATTCACATAAAACTTAATTTTACCACTTTTATGAGTTGAATTTAAAAAATCCGAGAGACACAGTTAATATCAAGGAGTAAAATGTGGTTCAATAAGATAAAAATAATTTTTGGTGAATAGTAACTTTTTACTTTTATTTATCGCAGTTAAAAGTAAATAGGGTAATTAAGGGTAAAAATGATATTAATATTACCCTAACACATGTCCCAATTCTATTGGATAAGTTTAATTCGACCGAAAACAACCTTAGAAATAAAATATGACCATTTAGGTCCACTTGGATTAGATTAGGACATTTATTATTATTTAATTCAAAGAAGAGTTAAAAGAGTTAAAATCAAAGTTTAATAACTAAAACATTTTTAATATAGGGTTATACATAAGATAAATTCAACTATAAATATTAATTAGAAATCTTAAAATATTTACTACATAATGGTATTTTATTTATAATTTTTAGAGATTAAATAATTAAATTTATTAATGACACAATGATGATGCAGTAATTACCTTATTAATGAAAGAATCAAATAAATGGTATTATAAATGTTAAAATAAATATAATTTCAAAGTTTTTATGACATCCACGAATTTTCTATGTGAATATTACATGTTAGGATTTACTCGATGTATTTTTTTTGAAGTAATAATTCTGTTATTATTTTAACAAAAAACAAATACCAAATAGTTTCAAAATTGACATAAAATAGTTTTTAAAATAAATATTATATTATTAATTTATATAATGGTATTAAAAATATAAGTTTAGTCCAAAAGACTTATATAATAATATATATGACATTAATAAACCAATTTGGTTTCAATTGTCAGTATATAGTAAGTTTATTAACCATATAGTGTAAGAATACAAGAAGACACGGTCAAAGTTAAATTATTTAACTTAGAGTTAAATCTAAATGATAAGGTTAAAATGGTAACCTAAATTTGTCTAAAACATATTGGTTGAGTGTTTTTCGACCCATACCCACCTTATACATTAAATAATACATTTTGGATCCATTATAAACTGAATATGAATTTATTATAAAATAATATTTTAAGTTTTTCCTAAGGTGCCCCTCGCCCCTCTTATAAAAGGGCACTCCCCCTTCACTCTAATTCAAACCTTCTAAACCATTTGGCTCATCCAACCCCTACCCAAATACTCTCTCAACTATCCTCAATTCATTCTAGAGGCCCTCATTTAGTCATAAATCCAACTTAAGGAACCCTTTTGATCAAATCAAAAGGAAGAACCCGAAGAAGAGGTAATAATTTCACCACCATCTTTCAAGTTCTTTTCTTCTTCCACTTCTTCTTTCTTTGTTATTTACATTATAAAATAATAAATCCAGTATCTTCTATATACTGTGATGTTATTATAAATATTTCACAACTTTATTCATTATTCTATCCATCTTATGAATGATAATGTCACCGTGCGTGCATACGTACGGCTTACCGTCTCCACGTCGTGGTGTAATTTGTTATTCAACACTATGTTATTTGGATGGATATAATGATGAGTAATATGTATATAAATAATTAAAATAACATGATAATGTCTCTGTAAAATTAATATACCATCCAATTCCACACCTTGAAGGAAATGATATTGTCGCTCGTTCGTATGTACGGATTACCGTCTCCACGACGCGATGAGATTTATTTCCACGTTCACCATTCATCGACAATTATAAAAATATATATATTACTAATAAGTATGTAATATATGACATAATAATGCTACTGGAGATATATATATTTATATATATGTGTGTGTGTGTGTGTGTGTACTTACATATATCTTATTCACTTAGTTCCATTCAACACGATATGAAAACGGAAACAACGTTTATGCGTACGTACGGACTACCGTCTCCATAAACAGTGTTTTTCATTTCATATATATGTCTATTATAAATACCTATATTCTAAATATATATGATATATAAATCATGTTTTATATTCTGGAAGTATTTAAATCTTTTTCTAAGTGATACAATCAAGAGTAGCAAGTTAAAACACGTACGATAAAGAAAGTGATTATTACCTGAAATGTTAATTTAACATGGAAATTATTATTAAATGGGTAGTATAAAGTCATAAAATGAATCATGTATGATATCATAAATATTAATATGGTTTTGGTATAATTTAATAACATACTATAATCTTTATACAGGAGGTTAAACGTACCCTCGACTAAAGGAAAGTGCAAGGTAAGGAGTTTTCATCTCACTCCTTATTCCCGTGAGATTCATGACATATTGTCACTATTACCTTTTGTGTGGTGTATTTACTACCCATAATTGTATTCCTTGTGTAATACACTTTAATATATGTGTATTTACATATTCATTGTATGATACTTCTTTCTTGGGGTGTATATTTCGTAAGTTACCAAATTAGTAAGGGTTAATTTCACAATCTCTTTATTATCCGAGGTTGTTTTTACGTAAGTATCTACTATGACATATTTAGTATCCATGTCCATGTTTTATGAATGAGTTTTCAAATGGATTCTTTTAAGGGACATTTTACTAAAACATCATTTCAAATGTTTTAAATATTTATTCTTCTAAATCTTTCTCATTAATGTCCATGTCTTCAAAATGGTTTTTAAGGATTTATTTATATGGACATGAATGTTTTTAAAATTTTAATTCTTTTAAAAAGTTTCAAATTGGTATGGGACACTTTGATTCAAAAATGTCTTTAAATGAAATCTTTTCCAAATTGTGTGACTTTTAAATGTTTTCATGAAAAAAGAGATATTTCTCTCAAATATATGAAAATCCAGTGCAAATGTATACGTATTTAACGTAAGCTTAAAAATGTTTTCAGAAAACCTGACTCTCGAGTGTGGTAGACAGGAAGGGATTGGGCGTGGACCCATCATGTCATATAATTAGTCGAGCAGTCTCATAATTAGTTTTTTTCTTCAGAAAATTGCATAATGTTTTCAGAAAAACACTGGAGTATATTTGAGCAATTTTAAACGTAAGTATCTTCTAAAAAAATTGCATCAGTAGGTATGATGAGACAAACTAATGTCTTGACACAAGGCCTTGACAAAATCTTATTTGTAGTCTTGGCACGAGGCCTTGACTATGTGGTTATGATAGTCTGGTATTATGCATTCCATCATTATGAAAGTGGTTAGTGATATTGCATGTGATTATTCGACTAGTAGAATATCCATGTGAATAAGTAAATGACATTATTTCATTTTATTTTTGTCATATTATGCTGAAGTTAAAGTTTAAAAGGCTTTTGTTTTAGTTATACATTTCCTTAAATGTTTATACTTATTTATGAAAGTTTTCGCTGTATTGCTTACCCTTACTGAGCGTTTGAGCTCACCCCTTTCTATGTTTTATTTTTCCCAGGATTCCAAGAAGTGTATTGTGATTGATATGCAGGGTTAATCCAAGGGAATAATGGAATTCATAAAGGATTTATTTATGTTGTTTTGTATGTCTTAAAGTGTAATGTAACATTCATGTATGTAATCTATTTTCCAAGACTGCTAAACTGATCGGTCTTTTGGGAATTGATTCCTTGTAATCATGCCAATGTATTAAAATAATGCACCAGCTCTGGGTAACTAGGGTCAGGGAGTCACATTAAGATTAAGTGAAGAATCGTTTCAGACATAAGGTAAGGGATTCTACCAGAACCTCCATTATTCCTTCAGGTCACTCTTTATCTCTTTTTAACCAAGTTAAATTATATTTTATTTTTATGTATATCTTATAAATGTTTTTATATTTTCTAAAATATTTTATCAATGTCCATTCGTCCTTTTTTTGGGATATACATGTTTTTAAAAGGTTACCTATTCAATTCTTCCCGATAAGCAAGCTCGATTTAAAGGAACTTCCCAAATTATTACCCATTTCAAGTGTGATACATAATATATTTTAATCCACCATTATTTTTATAAAATCACTAATTTTATCATGAAATATTTCCTTGGTTCAATTCTGGTTTTATACAAACAATTATGCATTTTTTTCATCTTAAATAATCTTGAAAGTTTTCCCTTAAACCGTACAATAATGTTTTATTTCTAAAGTTTCTTAAACACTCTTTTCAATTTAGTTTGACATCTCTTATCATGATATGTTACTATATTACTTTATAAATGTCCATTTATTATTTGATTTTGTTCTTTCATGTACACTTTTAGGTTACTCCCATTTATTATGTTTTTGACATGATTATGTTACCCAATTCATTATATGGGTAACCCTTATGTTTATGTTTGATTGCATATGTATGATTATTTATGTGTAAAGAATATTCATGAACATGTTATGATGGGTGATCCTAGATATCACTATAGTTCATTAGTTAAATTTTAGTCTCATCAGACATTATATGCAATGGTCTTGGTGGGTAGCCTTGACTCGTGCTCCTCTATGTGCAATGAGCCTTGACTCGTGATCCTCTATGTGAAAAAAGATTTGACTCATGCTAAAGTAGTGTTTTATGTTTCTTCCACATTACTATTATTCCATGATTATATTATCCCATGTTTTATTAGTTATGATTCTTTATTTTTAATCATGTTCCATGCCTTTATATATATTTATGTTATGCCTTCTAACCCATGTGCTAAGCTTTATTTTAATATTTATTCCCCTACTGGTCTTTTTATCTCATCCCTTTGTTCATGTTATCCCTGAGTTGTTCTATACAGATGTATGGGATCAAAGTAAGTTAGTATATCTTAATGGATAATAAATAAATAAATGTTTTATTAAGTCCCATGTTTTTAGTTTTATGTACCTAGTATTCCAAGACACTAGACTTTAAAATCCTTGGCTTGTAATTTTATGTTTAATTATTATTAAAATCATGTAATGACATGTTTAAAATACTAGTGTATCTATAAAAGTTATATTATACACACCATATAAAATAAATTTGGTTCATGACATTACAATATGCCTCAATGAAATGAAATTGAGATGAAATCTCTTACCTTACGTTTCCTTTTGGTTGAATGTACTTTAACCTCATGTTTAGTGGTTTTAAACATGTTATTAAATTATAATAGAACCATATTAATATTTATAATATCATATATCATCCTTTTATAACATCTTATAACCCGTTCGTTAATAATCTTCCATTATTCTCATTGTTTCGGGTGTTAATTGACTTGTTTTTTCATGCATGTTTCATTATGAAAGACCTGGTTCTTGCGATTATTATATAGTTTTATCATCTATAGAATAATAATAATGCCAAAATAATCATATTTATGAATAAAATATACTTTAAAACCAATCATGAAATATTTTTATGAAAAATGGACTATGTTACAATCATGGAGACGGTAGGTCGTACGTACGCATGAGTAACATTTCCATATTTCAATGATCATTATGGAAAGGCGGTAAGTAATGTTTTTTCTTTATATAATGATAATAATATCATAAATACCATATTACACACACACACACACACATATATATATATATATCATACATGTGGTGTGGTGATGAAAAGAGAGTCACATCACTTCATGAAGATGGTAGTCCAGACGTACAGGAACGATGCCATCATCTTTAAGTGAGTGAAAAGGTAAGAAATAAAATGATATATTATCTTTAAATAATGGTAAATATTTCATGAATATCATAATTATTTAATTCCTACAACATATAATCATTAAATTTATTCTTATCACCTTCCATATAAAGAGTTAGTTAAAGATGAATCACATCGCTTCGCGAGACGGTAGTCCGCTGTACACACAAGCGACATTATTGTATCTCCTACGGTATGAAGGTAAAAAAGGTATAATTGATATAATTAATCCACAGGTATAATTATTTTATAAATATCATATATATACTTTATATTAATCATCATACCCAATCGTGAAAGGTGGTAATAGAAACATGAATGACATCGGTTCATGAGGCGGTAGTCGGCCGTACACACAAATGATGATTTTGTTACCCATTTGATGGAAGTGGAGGTAAATGTAGGTCATGAACTTATTATAAAAAAATATAAGTATATGGAATGTTCTGAGGTTAATATATAATCATGCTTTAATAAGAATTTAAGTAGGTAGAGGCAGAAATAAAATAAAAAATGCTTATTGAAGAATGTTGTCTCTTCTTCGGGTATCCTCAATAGGTTTGCACCAAAATCCTTACTAGGTTGGCTTTATGACAAAAATAATAATTCTATGATTAGGGTAGGTAATTTAGGAATTTATTTTCTTAGGTATTAGTTGAACCAAAATGGTGTGAATTTGTATAGAATAGAGGATAGATGGTGGCCTTTTATATGTGAGGTGAATGACACACTTGTAATTTTTTGAAATGATTCAATAGTACGCATGTTTTTTATCATGAAAAAAGAATCCAAAATGAGAAATTATTGAAATTATAAGAGATAGTGTTGAAATATTTCCATTAAATTGGTGTTTTATAAGTTAGTAGGTCATGTTAAACCCTTATCTTCTTAGTTTAACACCCAGTAAATCCATTTTTACTTTAATTGCATTAATTAAAATTACTAATTTTACTATTTAGTTTGCTTAGAAATTAAGTTAAAATTATTAGATAATAAAAATTATTATGATTATAAATATTTAATATATTTATAAATATTCTATTCACATAAGTGACAAAATTTAATTTAAAATTAATCTTGTAGATGAGATGAGATAACAATTTTTTTAAAGAGAAAATGTTCAAAAGTTCACAAAGTTTTTATAAGAGATAATGTTGAATTAATAATGAATTATTAATGATATTAAATTTCAAATTGGTAGTGTATTCACTATATAAAAGAAATTAGGTGCACAACATTACAATATGCCTTAATGAAATGAAATTGAGATGAAATCCATTACCCCATGTTTCCTTTTGGATGAACGTGATTTACCCTCATATATATTGGTTTTAAACATTATATTAACTTATAAAATAACCATATTAATATTTATAATATCATATATGATCCTTTTATAGTATCTCATCCCCCGTTCGTTAATAATCTTTCATTATTTTTATTGTTTTGGGTGTTAATTTCCTTGTTTGCTCACACATGTTTCGTCATGAAAGATCTATTGCTTGCACATATTATACAGTTTCAGCATATAAATAATAATAATCATGACATAATTATCACATTTATTAATCAATTATACTTTTAAAACAAATCATGAAAGATGGTTATGGAAAATGCACTATGTTGCAATCATGGAGACGGTAGGTCGTACATACACATGAATATCATTTCTATTTTTCAATGATCAATATGGAAAAGATTTAAGTAATATTTCATACTTAAAAAATGATAATAATATTATAAATAATATATTATACACACACATATATATAATCCATGTGGTTTGGTGGTGAAAAGGGAGTCACATTGCTTCGTGAGGGTGGTAGTCCACACGTACATGAATGATGTTATCATCTTTAAGTGAGTGAAAAGGTAAGAAATAAAATGATATATTATCTTTGAATAATGGTAAATATGTCATGAATATCATAATTATTTCATTTATATCACATATGATCATTAAATTTATCCTTTCCACATTCTATGTAAAGCGTTAGTAAAAGACGAATCACATCGCTTTGCGAGGCGGTAGTCCGTCGTACACACAAGAGACTTATCATGTATCCTATGGTATGAAAAGTACAAAGTTACAATTGATATAATGACTCAAGAGGTGTAATTATTTTGTAAATATCATTTATATAATTTATATCCATTATTATACCCAACCATGAGAGGTAGTAATGGAAAAATGAATGACATCGGTTCGCGAGACGATAGTCTATTGTACACATGAACGATGATTTAGTAACCCATTTTATGGAAGTGGGGATGGCTACAAGTCATGCTCTTATTATAAAAATACATCAGTATATGCAAGATACTGATGTTTTTATGTCATCATGTTTTAATAATAATTAAATAAGATTGATGAATAAATAAAATAAAAATGCTTGTTGAAGAACGTTGCCTCTTCTTCAGGCATCCTCCTTAGGTTTGCACCAAAAGCCTTAATAGGTTGGATTTATTCCCAAAATAAGGCTCATAGTATGAGGGGATGGAAGTTTTTAAGTTATTTGGTTAGGTATTGGCTAAACCAAAAGGCTGTTAAGGTGTGAACAAGAGGGAGAGGGGGTGACCTTTTATAAGTGTGGCGAGTGACACACTTGTAAGTTTTTGAAAATATTCAATCGTACCCACATTTTTATCAAACCAAAAGACTCCAAAATGGACCATTATCTAACCTAGAATATATTGGGTCAAAATATGGCCATACAATGGATTTTTTATAAGTTTTTAGGTCATTTTTAACCCTTATATTTTTTGTTTAACCCATGGTAAATCCATTTTTACCTTAACCGCGGTAATTAATTTTTACTATTTCACTATTAATTTTGGAAAAAAATAAAGTTTACATTATTATATAATAAAAATTATTCAGATTCAAAATATGGAATCCATTTTTACATATTAAATTCATAGAAGTGGAAAATTTTTATTTAAAAATAATCCTTCAGACAGGATGAGAAAGCGAGCTTTTTAAGGAGAAAATGTTCAAAAGTTTATAAAGTTTTTATATCAAAACTCAATATGAAAATGATTTAAATGGAATAAATTGAATTAATTTATATAAATTTTAACTAATATTACTTTTAAACCAATTAAAAATATAATTTATCATTATACATTATTTAAACGAAAAGACAGTTTTGAATTAAAATTTAGTATTTTTCACTATCCACCAAAAAATGAAATTTTTCAGAAAAATCCCAAAAATTAACCCTAAGATAATTTTGATATATGATTTCAAAAATTATTTTCTTTTCAGATAAATTTTCTAAAAATTGGTAAAAAATAATTTTAACTTGTGTGTGCAAAGCGTGACTAATCTATCTTTTAGAAAAATATAGTTTTCAGAAAACATTTTTTTTTATTTTAAATGATTATTATTTTATTTATAATAAATAGAAAACCATATTTTTATATTTTAGTTATTACTATTCATACCCACCAATTTAATGATTGGGTATACTATATTACGATTCACTTTAACTTGGGGTTGTGTGTTTCACAAGCTATCAAAGAGATTAACACTACTAGAAATGTGACCTTTCCCAACACTTCTATACCCCCTTTCCCAATGGTTTGGCCAAACCATTGGGAAAGCCCACTTTGTGGCCACTTTTCCCAACGATTTTCCAAAACCGTTGGGAAAGGGTAGGCTTTCCCAACGGTTTGGCCAAACCGTTGGGAAAGGTCCAATTTGTGGCCACTTTTCCCAACGAGTTGGCCAAAACGTTGGGAAAGGGTAGGCTTTCCCAACGGTTTGGACAAACCATTGGGAAAGGTCACCAATATATCAACATCACTCCCCAGATTCCAGGGACCTATACCAACGGTTTTGACAACCGTTGGTATAGGTCCTTTGATTTTTTATCGGATCCTCTTAACCAGAACATTCTATAAATCAAAATTTAAAATAATTATGATAATACATATATATATTTATGAAATTATGTTCATAAAAGTCATGTTAGGTTAGTGGTTAGGTCATTCAATGATAAACTGGAGGTCCTGGGATTAAATCCCAGCGATTTTTTTTTTTGAAATACATATACCAACAGTTTTATGGAACCGTTGGTATAGATTTTCATATTACTTATACCAGCGGTTTTCAAAACCGTTGGTATAGGTCTATACCAACGGTTTTCCAAAAATCGTTGGTATAGACCTATCCCAACGGCTTACTTGCCTACAGTTCTCCAAACTGTTGGTATAGGTTAGTTTTCCAGTAGTGTAAATTTAAAGAAATATATTTTACGGGTTGTTTAAGATTGGTGTTCCATGTCGTATACGCTATCAAATAAAATGTTCTTATTTTAGAATTTTGGGGTGTTATGAAGGTATTTGGAAATACTTAAATACAATTTCTCACTGAGACCTCACAAGGACACTACCACTAAGTTTTTAGAATTAGGCGCACGATGGAAGCGTGAAAAGTAGGAAAATTAAATTTTTTTATTGTTGAATTGACAACAGAATGTCATATCTGATGATGCACACCTGGTTAACAACTAAGGATGTCATGTGAATTAAATTAAACATAAAAAACCAAAATCAAAATCGTACCTCATTTGATTTTGACTGAACACATACTTGCTCGTTGTCGGTGATTGTCACTCAAAGTAACTAAAGCCAAAACCCTCTAGATCATCAAAAAATGCTCCAAAAGCTTGTTTGATCATCGATATTTGTAATTCAGGTGCTAGAGTGGAGAAACATATTGCCTTTTGACATCGTCATGATCACCGGAACACTGATACTTCAATCCAAGAAGCCCTTCTTGGATCATGGTTCCTCAAACGCTCAATTCTCTCTCAAAAACTTGAAAGAGATGGGAGAGAGCCTCTCAAATTAGAGGGAATGAATATTCCCTTTAATTTAGGCCAGTTAGTGTTTTTATAGTTAGTTTTAAACTTATAAAAACTACACTTGATCCCTTTAATAAGTCAAACCTTCTAAAAACAAACCTAAATAATATTTATAGCCTTGAAAAACATGTCATAATGGTCATAAATATTTTACCACGTAATTGTAACATATAAACTGTGTTACGTGATAAAATACGAGTCATTAAATTTACTCACCTCTCACATAAAATATTTAATAAAATTTGATTAATAATATATGTTCATTAAATATTTTTCATGCATTCACTTCATAACTTGTGAATTTCGTTAGTAAATTAATTTAACCCCCATTATTTTAAACTTGAATAATAATTTATTTATTTATTTATTATGATCAATTAAACTCAAACATATCCTGACCCCCGACATGGGTCCCACCACATCCTAAACTCTAATTCATTGGAATTGGTCAATCTTATTAATATTCTTTATGTGTGACTCTATAGGATCTTACCTCGATAGCAGTGAGACATACTCACAGACCAATAGTGGTATCTAGCAACAAATCATACCCCCTAAGGAGATAAGGTTTAGTCATAGCAATAACAACCTTCTACAAACACATGTCATGTAATACAATATTTTTATCTCATGATATCTCATAAAGTATAATGCACATTTCATGAAATCATCCTTTCTTACATTATAGTTTTATGTCCTTACTAGAAAAAATTACCTTATAACACCCCCGGTCTGAGGTATATACTACTCATTTATGTGTTTTTTAGTTTGGTTTTATTGGGCTTAGTCTCAATAAGTTTCTGAAATATTTTTATAAGTTTTGGAAGTGTTTAAGATTTTGTATGATTGGAGAACCGTGAAACATATTGAGATAGTCTAAGATATAGTGACACACAGTTAGGGGAAACTGTGTGGATTCCCCTAGGAACCACATGACATGGGACAAAGATGTTTTGCATGGTTGGCGCATGGTTTGGTAAACTATGCGGCCTAACCATGCAACACGACTAATTAAATCCTAACATTGTATTTTTAACCTGAAAACTCTTATAAAACCCCCATTCTTCCTCCATTGTACTAGGATCTTGAAACAGAGGGATCCTCTAGGTGTTTTTGGTGATTCTCTTTGATCTAGAGTCTGATTTCAATGGATCTTGGTGTGTTGTATCTAGAGAATCAAGGTATGTTGGTCACTTATCCATTTCCTTCTAGATTTCTCTATTTTCTCTCAGAAAAAACCCTAGATCAGAACTATTATGCCCAAATCTATGGGCTAGGTCATGTTTTTATGTGGGTTTTCTGGGAATTATTAAAGGAATGAGAAAGACTATATCTACCTTGTTTGTCGTGTTTTCTCCGATGACAATTTCTATTGAGAGGTAGGTGGATTTTATCTCTCTATCCCTCTCCACTTCTTCTAGAACTTAAAGGATTTTAATTTCTAAAACCACTGATTATGATTTTTTGGAAAATACCCTAATGAAAGATTGTTAAAAGCACTTTTTATATGGTTTTAGAAAGATACACACAACATGTTCGCTTAATAATTTCAAAGAAAAATTGTTTAAATAAAGCATGTTTTGAAGATATTTTTGCATACACGGGTTGGCATGTGTTCATGATTACATTACGAGGGCCTTATTGGATTCATAATTAGTTATCTGTGCCAATTTGGGCATGCAATTTTGTGACTAAGTGGTGAATTAATATGGAAGACGAGTTACCACTCATGATTATTGAGACCATCATCTTGGATGCATGTGTGAATATATAGAATGGGTATTCTATGAGTAATGAATAAACATGTTTCTTAAAAAATATTGATTTATGAACCACTTTGATCATGGAAATCATGTTAATTGTTCTTTTGATATAAATTGTTTTGTTATACCTTCTTCCTGATTTTATATGAAATACTCTTGATAATTGTTTTCATACTCCTGCTTATTTATTTAAATTATTCTAACTTGTTTTGGTCTTAGTGGTGTGTGTGGGAAGCCTCTAGTGTATTTCCTACTGAGTTAATATACCCACCCCTGCATATGCACTTTGGTGTGTATGTAGATGTTGTTTATCATGATACAGGTAAGGGTAAAGTTTCTTACTTCTCTAGTGGAGCATTATGATGCTATGGTCTTGGTGATGGTGGGTGGAGCTTGTAAATGTTCAGGTTGGATGGTTGGAGTGATTCCACGTTGACATCATTTTGTCAGGATGTCCTTTCATCTTTAAGGGATATTGTATCTTACTTTTGATTGCTACTCTGATTTATCTTCTGTCTTGGATTTGAGTTGACATGTTTACTCTTATGCATCATTTAGTATTATGGTTTTATTTTATTTTATTATCTTTTATGGGTTGTATATGTTAAAGGCCAAATTGACCCCCAATGATCTTGTAAGACCTTGTCACTTATTGTTAACCTTTGGTGTCGTAGGGATGTCACCTAAGGTCAATGAAACCTCTGTATCTCCCTAAGAAAATGGGTTAGGGTGGGATGTTACAAATGATAACAATTTTGTAACACCCCGACTCCAGTAACCCAAAGCTAGAGTTTACCTTATTACATTGGTATAAGATACAAGATATCACACCATGAAGGATTTATCAATTTAGCAGTATTGGAAATCTTGATACATACACGACTTCTATATTACATTAGAAGATAAAAACATAGCATGAAAAAATTTATTGCATCCATGAAAATCATTTAAAGATTTATTTTTTCATATCCTAGGGAAAGAAAATAAATAAAGAGAAATCTTAGATGCTCAATAAAGGAAAGTGTACATCATAATCTATCATAGAATAAATAAAACAAGAATAATATGACAGAGAAGATAAATAATCAAATATGTCATATAACTAATATCACAAAAGGGGAACATATCCATGGATGACATATGAACATAAATAATTGGATAGATAATAATAACTGGTTTCATAATGATAGAATACATAATGTCAGACATAATAATATTTCCATCATGACCTTACGCCAAGACAGAATATGTAATTAGGTAGGGCATATGCCAAATATCCAAGCCATTTTGTCGCATGAGACCTACCGAAGCATCGAAGGTCTATCTAATAGTGGCCCCCACCTATTCACTTTCTAAGTATAATGCATTCATCATATGAAATAAATGAATAACAATATAATACATAACCAACATAAACATTCATATTGAAAAACTAGCATATGATATGTCAATATTTTATCCAGTAAATAAATATAACAACATGATTATAAGCCATCTAGAGAAATAAGATGGATGATATTGATTTTATCATTATTTAATATCATTTTCATATGATTTTCCATTATTTGGTGGGTATATTTTGATTGAATTTGGGCTCTTATTGAATTAATACATGTGTTTTCTCTTATTTCACAAGAAAATTAATAATCTTTGAAATTGTGTGTGAAACCTAGTCATACAGTGCCAGATATTTATTATTTTCATACACTGGATATCTCGTAGGAATTTTTTTGTGCTTGAATGCATCCTTATTTAGGAAGTATTTTTTAAAATGATGATTGAAAATGCAATTGGATGATTCCTATGGATTTATGTACCATGTTTTAATGACACATTTGGAATGAATGTGTATTTTCATTGAAAATGACATTTGATAAATGGATTCTTGAATTGTTTGTGAAAATGTTTGTTGGAATTATATTAAAGATTTAATTATGAAATTTCAAATTGATTTTGTTTAGATTAATGTTTTTGAAAGATTTAACGAGCCTAAGTTAGAAATGAATTTTTATTGAAATGGTTGTCGAATATTACATTTTTAATGGCTATCAAATATTATTTTGTAGGTAAATTAGGATGGATTAATGATGGCCGTCTGATTATGAGGAGATCCTTACTGGTCATTTGATATGCGGTGCGGGGGGGGGGGGGGGATTTTTTCTGGTTCCATCCAAGACGAGGCTTTTCACGCGACTTCCAAAGGAAGCTAGAAACGAACCCTAGCCTTTGAATCCTTGCTTGTTTTCAGTTCTAGCAACCATGGGAGATGAGGGTGAGGCCCATTGATTCAATACACAATCGATTAACAGGGAGATTTCGATGCCTGCTGGATTCTGCTGATGTTTGAGAGTTTAATCATCCCACTGGTTCATGTGCAAGCTACTATTGACTGAATCAATCTGCTAGTTCATGTGCAAGCTACTATTGACTGAATCAATCCACTGGTTCACTGCAACGTTTTGATGCCGCTGATGGATAGCTGGAGGTTGTGGGAGTTCATGTGAGCATGTTGTTGTTAGTTTTAACCCTTGTGTAGTTAGATGTTGTCAAGAAGAGCTGGTGTTTATATATCTGGAATCATAGGACTTCACGAGGCTGGTTCGATTCATGTCTGGTAGTCTCGAGTTACTGGTTTTTTAGTTTCTTTTCCTCATAACTCAAGGGGATATCAGCTGGTCTATTCATTATTGAAACTGTTCTGGAGTTGGCCCACCATAGTTGAAATTGGAGTTTCTGTTTTGGATATGTGAGTTGCGGATCCTAGAAGCACACCCAGAGTTGTTTTTTCAGGTCGCATGAAAGTTCTTCGATGTCGTATCGGTGCACATGCTAATTAAAAGATGAGAAAAGCATCTGATTCGGGTATTCAGGAATTCTGAAAAATTCCAGACCTAAATTTCACAACACACCACTGCTAACAGTGGAACTTTGGACCTAACCTTCGAGAAAGAGTGGGAGGAAGGCCAAATGGGTTCGATCTCCTCTTTATATGGGAGTAATCATCCTCATCATCTTCTTATTACTTCCTCTGGTTTTATTCTTTGAAAATGTCATGTGTGCTACTATTTTGTATTCTAATGAACATGTTATGAGAGTAATTTTCACCTGGGGAATTCAAGTTCTTTCCCCAGTTATTTCCACTTTTTGTTCATTCATCCTATTTCTGCAATGAAATTATCTATCTAGTTTACACCACACTTGATCTGGTTTTCTTTTTGAGTTCAACGTATAGTCAAGAGATAAAGGTAGAATTCCTTAGTTAATCATTTTAAGTTTCTTTGAGAAGATTTATTCTTGGATTGAGTCAAGATATGAATCTTTCAATAAAAAATATTTCATTAATTTAGAATATATTTTATCATCAGTAATTATTGAGAGATTTGTTTGGTAAAAGAATCCTAAAAAACTCACCAAGTCATGTGATGGAATGACCTTGATGATGAACGAAGCACTATTCTCTAAGTTATTATTTTAGTGTTCTCAATCAACTGAGGAGTCTACTGAAATTTCAACATAGATACACTTGATAGGGTTAGATACTCTTTTAAGCGTTGGTTTAGTTCATTGTAGTTCTATTTTAAATAATGAAATTACATTTTAAATAGGACGTATCAACTTTGTTTTCCCTGATATCATTAAAATCATCATCATCATATATTTTCCAACTCCTTAAAACTTTTTTTACACCGTTAACACACCACACACTCCCATTTAACTCTTCACCTCACACTTTCAAACATCAATGAATTTCCTATTGTTTTTAGTATATTAGAGATAAAATAAATCCCTAGAACATTCTCCCTCCTTTTCTTGGTTTCAACCCTTCACTACTATACTAGTGTAGGTTTATAAATGATATTTTGATGGTCGTGACAACCTCCAACTCATTAAAAATTTTGTTTCTGGGGAATTCTTGGTCTTAAGTTACTTTGGGATGTTTAAAAAAAACAAATATTATAAAAAACCATAAATAAAACATTAAAAAAATATGTTCTTGAAAACTACTCGCTTAAATTGTTTCACCATTGCAGTTGTCATTGAAACCAAATTGATTTGTGAATTGTTGCCAAAATTGTTTATTTTTTTTTCATTTTATATTGAAATCTACTGTGCTGTGCATGTTCACATTCAAGTAAAGTTTTGGTTGAATCATTTTACACTTAAAAATCACATCTCTAAATTTTTAAGAAAATGCATAGAATTGACGGTCAGAAACATATGCACTATAAGATTTTGTTCACCAGCTTTATTAAGAGCGATGAGGAGAGTTTTAGCGAGTCATTGGACAGGTTCAATGTTTTTTTTAGTTCAATGTCCTGATCATGGAATCAACTTGAAAGTTTTGTTACAATGTTTCTATAATGGATTAAACAGCGATGAGTGACGTGTTTTGGAAAAACTCATAAAGGGGTTTTTAGTATTAACGATGAAGATTTGTGGGAAATTTGTATTGAAATTTCTATAAAGTATTGGAATAAATCCTTATTTTTTGAGACTTCGAATGAGATAACCTATTGGAACTTGAGATTAATCAAGGGATTTTATTTTTGAAATTTTCAAAGTTTAAATTTCTAAATTCAAGAACATAATCTTGAACTTAAAACACCTTTCTGAGAAAAGTGATAAATTGACCAACTCATTCAAGAGTTCTAATGATGAAATTCTTCATGTAACTAAAACTAAAATTCAAGATTTAGAAAATCATGTTGGAAAAATTGTTCACAAACTAAAATTTTAAGAGTTCGAGATAACTAATCTTGTTGTGGCTGATAAACCCACACCTCTAAAGTCTAAAAATGATGAGAGCACTCAATTAGTTGTATAGGATACTATGATGGAGGTTGAAATATATTTTTTTGATTTCTTTTCAAACTATAACACTCCATTGACTTCTAAACTTGAAACAAGGGTAGTTGATCTTGAAGCTGGGATAAAAGCGGAAGAGTATTCAGAACTGACTTCAAATACTCGAAAATTATTTCAAAAAGAATTTGATAACCCTATTCTTGAATCTTTCCTTCCAAACTCAGCCATGTAAAATGTTGTTTTTTATGATTTAATGTTATCTAATAAGGAAGATATTTTTTTGGAATCTTTCTTAACCCCTTGAAACATCCTACATTAGGCTACCCCTTCAAGAAAGTGTAAAATCCATCAATTCTGGAAAAAATTATAAACTAGAAAGCATGCTATCTAGAACTATCAAGGGGTGTTTTCAAGAGTATTTTTTACTTTATAAGGGATTGAGTTGTTTTATTAGATGTTTAGAAGGCCATATAATTGTTTTTTCATTCAAATACATTAGGTTTTTTAACATGTGGTGGTTACTACTTAGGAAACCACACCCGCCTAGTAGCCATGGATAAATTTTTAGGAGAGTATGTTTGGGAACTTTAAAACTAGCACTACATGGGTAGAAACCCATGATTTTATTCTTTTCAATAAAATGATTTACGTGCTTTCAATAAAATTGTTCTTGTTTGTTTTTTAAAATCTCAAAGTAAATCTACCTCACTCTATGTTTTTCTTCTGAGTATGATTAGTAGTTCCTTGGATCCCGGTTGAGAGTAAGTAGTGACATCCAACTTTCCACAATGCACAGAAGTAACCCATCCACTTGATTAGAGCTTCATGTCCACTTCCTTCTCACCTTATACCTGGTGAATCAATGAAACAAGTAAGGTTGTATATGAAATTACACAGAATGACGGATGGTTCATCTACAATAAGTGGAAATCTCACTTTCATTACAAGGGAGTTTTCTTTTCATTTGATTTTTCATTTTTCTCTTACGAACTGTCCTTGCATGATGCTTCTTATTGAAAATCGTTTTTCTAGATTGATCTGTGTTTAATAATGCATGTTGTTCACTTGTGATAAATTTGTGAAATTCTATGCATCGTAGAATTTTTTTCTATGTCAAGAACTGCTTGGTATCTGGTGTGATGATAATACATGTTGATCTGCTGCCTTGTGTTGGAACCTATTGGTTATTGAATTTAAAGAAAATCGATATCATTATAATTATTTTAAAACATGTTCTTTTTTTCTAGAAATAGATCAGAGTTTTATAAAGATACACATTTTTATCCTAATATATCTTATTATACACTTTAAAAGTAATTTTTCATGTTGAATTGTCTTTATTGGAAATAATTTTGAGATGCAGTGTTAACATGAAACACATTCCCTAATTTTAAACATTTTATTTATGTTGTTTAGTGTACTCACATTTTCCCTTACTCTCCACTAGCTGTTTTTCTCTAGTAATTCTTTCATATTATTGAGATCACTTCTGTATTTTATTATTATTATTTTAATCTAACTATATATGTTTTTATTTAATTCAATTATTGAAATTAATGTTGAACATGGTATTGAATTGTCATAAACAACCAGGTTGCATTTTTTTAAGAGTAAGGGTGAAATTTTGTGGCTAAATTTAGAGGATAAAACTACATTCATTAGGGAACTATCTCTTTCACTTGTTACTTTTAATTTCTGAATTTTATTCTGAAGCAATTTTTTGTGACAAACTTCTTGATTTTGTTGGTGTCTGCTTGCTGATTTTTTTTATGTTGAAGTATTATTGTGATTTTTTGGTTATTGTTTATAAGTGGTGAATCATTACTGTAAATTGTTCTACTTACTGAGAGTTTGAGAAATTACTAAAAATTTATGGAATGCATGATGTTGTTTTTTAGCTTTATTATGAACCCTTGCACATATGTTTACTACTAAATTGCAAACCATATTGAATTAAATTATCTAAATGCATTCTTCATCTTAGAATTCAACATTAGGGAAAATGTTAGAGTTTTAAGTGTGGGGGAGATGTTCTTTTCAATGAAAAACTATTTTTCATCAAGAACTCTTCAAAATACCCTCCAATTTTTTCAAAATTTTATTTTTTGAGCTTCAATTTTCATTTTTAGTGGTGTAAAATTTTCTTGAAATTGAAGATTGTTTTTGAAACCTTGAGGAATTATTTTTTTATTCAACCATAGATTCTATCATGTAAAATATTTTCATTGCTCTCTTGAAAATACATACCTTTGGAGAAATTTTGGAAGTATGTTTTAAATTTTCAATTGAATTTGAATCCTTTGTTGGAAGTTAAACTAATAAGCTTTGCATTCGAATGGTCTAAGAAATACACTCCTAATCATAGGTTGAGATTCGTCCATTAATTTGCGTCGAGTTATTTGTGTGATAAAATATGTGTGTCTTTTCACCAAGGAAAAGAAGATAGATTTCATAGAACAGTTGAATGGAAAGCTAAGTTGGTTCAACCTCTTTCAAGTTTTAATTTCAATCATTCTTTTTTCAAAATTGGAAACCAACTTTTTTCTAAGATCATTTCCTTTTAAGAGTGCAATTGTTTTTTCTCACTTAAGAGATTTCATGGGGGAAATACTTTTGAAAGTAATTTCTTAGTGGAATTACAAATATTTCATTCTTGAGATAAATTGGATTCTGCCTAAAATGTTGAATTGATTGCTTGAGGACAAACAATGTGCTAAGTGTGGGGGGATTTGATGTGGTCATTATTTGATATCATTTGAACATGATTTTCCATTATTCTATGGGTATATTTTGATTTAAATTGGGATATAATTGAATTAATACACGTTTTTTCTCTTGTTTCACTGGAAAATTAATAATCTTTGAAATTGTGTGTGAAAACTAGTCATATGGTGCCAAATATTTCTTATTTTCATACACCGGATTACCTGTAAACATTTTTTTTATGCTTGAATGTATCCTTATTTGGATTTTTTTTCAAATGATCTTGAAAATTCAATTGGATGATTCCTATGGATTAATGTACCATGGATTAATGACATATTTGGAATGAATGTATATTTTCATTGAAAATGACATTTTCTAAATAAATTCTTGATTTTTTTTTTGTGAAAAAGTTTATTAGAATTGTATTAAATATTTAATTATGTAATTTAAAATTTATTTCTCTTAGATTAATTTTTTTAAAGATTTAACGTGCCTAAGTTGTAAATGCATTTTTATTAAAATGGTTGTAAAATATTACATTTTTATTGGATGATTCCTATGGATTAATGTACCATGGATTAATGACATATTTGGAATGAATGTATATTTTCATTGAAAATGACATTTTCTAAATAAATTCTTGATTTTTTTTGTGAAAAATTTTATTAGAATTGTATTAAATATTTAATTATGTAATTTAAAATTTATTTCTTTTAGATTAATTTTTTTAAAGATTTAACGTGCTTAAGTTGTAAATGCATTTTTATTAAAATGGTTGTAAAATATTACATTTTTATTGGTTTCCAAATATTATTTTGTTGTTAAATTAGGCTGGATTAATGAAGACCATCCGATTATGAGGAGATCTTTGTTGGTCATTTGATCACTGATTCTAGGGGGATCTGTTTTGGTGCCTTCCAAGTTGAGGCTTTTCACAATACATCCAAAGGAAGTTAGACATGAACCCTAGCCTCTAAATCCTCACATGTTTTTAGTTACAACAACCATGGGAGATGAGGGAGAGGCCCATTGATTTGATACATGATCGATTAATAGGGAGATGCCCATGCTTGCTGGATTATAATGATGATTGAGAGTTGAATTTGTTGGACCCCATTTCAGTTTAATGGGTATTTCTGAGTCCCACATCAGACTTACCCTCCTTGTAATTTGTTTTACTTATCTATAAAAGAATGTCTCCACCTCTCATTGAGGTAAGGGGAATTCACCAACAACATGGTATCAGAGGGAAATTAATCCCGAACCCTCCCTCTGTGGATTCCTGGTTCTGTCCGGCCCCGCCTCTCTCCCGTCTGCCCTAGCCATTCCTGGCGGGCCTCTCTCTTCTGCGCGCCTCCCCTCCCGGCGCCCTCACCCAGCGCTAGTCCCCTCAGGCCTTGCCCTTCCCGGTGGCCATCTCTCCTGCGCAACTCCCCTCCCGGACACAAAGACCATCGCATACTCCCCCTCAAGCTAGGCCATGGAGGCTGTGAATACCCAACCTGGTAGTGAGTGTAACACCCCAGGTAAATAAAGAATATGACATTTTCACATTTATCCATATTTGTGAATAAAATATTAATATTACTTTAAAGGGGACGCTATGCTCGATGGCGTACCCAATACACAACAACGAGTTTCTTGGGAATCTTACGTTGCACTCTAATAATAAAATAATATTATTTTAAATGGTAGTTAACGCCTAGTCGTTGTAATGACGGGAATGAACAGAACTAACTACAAAATGATTATATATGTTTGTCAAATATTTTTACTTTTTACAATAAATGTTAGAGGATTAAAAATGCGAATGAATCCAATTTTAAGCGTAAACATTATAATATTCTTTAAAAGGTCGATTAACCGCCTTTTGATGACGAACCTCTTTTAAATCCACTTTTTGACAATTTTATGTGTTATATTTGACAAAATAAAATTTTTCTTTAGAATCGGGACATCAAAATTTACTTTGTGTAAATTTTTGGTATTTTTCCGATAAAGTTCATTTTGTAATGAATAGTGAAAAATGTTGTATTTTAATTCAAAATCTCTTTTTAATCTTATTTATTTATATGATTGGATTATCTTTTGAATTGTTTTTAAAGTGAAATTAGAATATATATTTACCATTTAATCCAATAGTGGTCATTGGAATTAATTTCACTTTGAAATTGGACTTAAATTAGTGTCAATCTTTTAATAGATATTGTTTCTTAAAAACACGCTATTTGTTTTGACAGCGGGAATTAATTATTAAATTAATTAATGCAACTTATATGTTTTGAATTTTGTAAAATAGACATCATTTTGAATTCGGAATATCAAATATAGCTTAGGGTGAATTTTTGGTATTTTTCTGAAAAACTTCAATTTTTGATGAATAGTGAAACCACTAAGTGGTAGTTTAAAAACTGTTTTTTCGTTTAAATGAAACTTTACCACTTCTGTGGTTTGAATTTCAAAAATCCGACATACATGGTTGTCATTAGGATGTAAAATGTGGTTCAATGGGATTAAAATAATTTTTTTGGTGAATAGTAACTCTTAAGTTTTTAATCGCAATTAGAGGTAATTAGTGTAATTTAAGGTAATGATAATGTTATAATAATATGAAATGACCTTGACACATGTTCTACCCTTATTGGATGAGTCATGACCGACCAAGACAATCCATGAGTCAACTTGGAGACCCCATGGAGCCACTTTGGTTGGAAAATGACATTAATACCTTTTTATTTAAAGTTAAAAATTAAAATGTCACAAACATGTGTTGTTTTACAAAACAATTTTTACATGGGGTTATATAAGTCATATTTTTGACTATAAATATTCATTAGAAAGCTAAAAAGATTTCCTACATCATGATATTTTTTTATAATTTTTAGACATTAAATAAATTAATTTATTTATGACATCATGACGATGCAGCGATTACCTAATTATTTAACGATTTAAATAAAATAAAAAGATAATGTAAAATATAAGATCTAGACTTGTCAAAGACCTATTGGATGGGTATATTTCGAACCCTTATCACCTTATCCTCGAAATACATCAATGTGAGACCTTTAAAATCCGAAACTCATTTGAAAATAAAGTAACATTTTGTAACTTTCCAAGAGTGCCCCTCTTCTCCTCTTATAAAAGGCCCCCACCTCTACCACCTTACACACACCTCTCAAGCCTTTGGCTCGGCCAACTCATGTCCATTTCATCTCTCCACATCCCTATCTTCATCATTGAAGCCTCACTTTGGGCAGAATCCTTTCCAAGGAAGCCTTTGAGCTCAAATCAAAGAGAGTTACCCGATTTAAAGGTAATGTCTTCCCTTGTGTTCTTTTGTTTTATTTTGCTTCCCCAAACCCCTAAACTCTTTTTATTACTTTTTTTTGTAACAACACCAGTATCTTAAATATACTAAGATGTTGTTATAAGAAGGATTCGAGCTACACTTTCACACACCTACGTCTTATGGTTAAAGAACATACTGTTTCTGTGGATTCGAGCTACACTTTCACACACCTACGTCTAATATGTTTATGTTTTCCTTAAGCTTCTGTATTTTTCATTTATGGCATACCTTTATGGTTTCCATTATGGATAAACGCGATATCTTCATTTTAGGAAGTGCGGACTACCGCCCCCTCAAAATGATTTGATTCGTTAATGCCATATGTGGGACGTATAGAGGATGAAATTAATGGTATTACATATAATATCCTACTGGAATTATAATATACCTCTATATCATTATTATTTCATTCCATTGAATACAAAAAAAAAGAAATGAAAGTAGCGTTCATGTGTACGTACGGCTTACCGTCTCCATGAACGGTACATTTCATTTCTTATCTCCAAATGTTATGTACTATTATAAGTACATATATATGATGGATATATATGTAATATATTACATCTAAATGATGGATATCATTCTGGAATTATAATATATATATCTCTCATTTTGTTTTAATTTCATTAATATGACAAAAAATGAAAGTAGCGTTCATGCGTACGTACGGCCTACCGTCTCCATGAACAGCGCTTTTAATTTTTTATCTCCAAATGCTATGGAATAGTATAAAATGAATATATACTGGATATATATGATATTTAAAACATCAATACTATTCTGGATATGATGTACCTATAACTACATGGAAAATTCTTTTCCAACAAGTTCAATTTTTACTCATGTACCGAATATCGACAAAAACGTCTGATATGAACTCACTTTATTAACCAATTATTATAACATTATAATATGTGATATGAACTGAATAATAATCTTTAAAGTAGGTCCTTAAGAAATTATAAATTGACCAAATTTTATTATTCAGGAGATTAAAGAACGATCGAGTCATGTCGGACACGAGGTAAGGGATCCTACCTCTCTTTCTTTTTAAGTACACTCTTTTATGTCATTCCTTTTAAGCTCATCTTTCTTATGATTGAGATGTTATTTTATATTACTCTTACTGTACTTTTTATGTTCATATGATGAGAGACCCTATTTTCTCTCATTAATCCATTTTGGAAGTTTTGATTGGCGCCGTTAGGTTGCCGAATTTTCGTAAGTGATCCAACCTCTTTTTTTTAAGTACTCTCCTTTATGTCACTTCTTTTAAGCTCCTCTTTGTTATGTTTGAGGATGTTCTTTTATATTCATATTGCTGTAAATTTTATGTTAATATGATTAGAGCCCCTATTTGATCTCATCAATTCATTTTTGGATGTTTTAAGTGGTGCTGTTAGGCTGCCGAGTTTTCGTAAGGAGTTTTTCATCTCACTTTTATTCTCGTGAGATTTATGCTACATTTGCCACCATTTACTTCGAGTGGTATATGTACTGCACATTATTCTACTCTTTGTGTAATATACTTTCGTTTATGAGTATTTACATCAATGTTGTATTGTCATTCTTTCATGGGGTGTATGTTTTGAAAGATACCGAAGTCGGTAAGGGAACCTTTCACCCTCCTCTTTTTAAAAGACTTCTTTTGTTGGGTCTTTTAATTTACATATTGTAATGTTGGGATATGTTCTTCTATATCCTTATTGAAGTAAATTTAATGTACAAGTGATGAGATACCCTTTTATCTCTCATCAACTCATTTTCTGAATTTTGAAGTGACGCCGTTAGGCTGTCAAATTTTTGTAAGGGAACTTCTTAACCCAATTTTGATTCTTGGGGATAAACTTGTACTCCTTGAATATGTCGTTCTATGAATATGTGTGAATAACCTCTGATTCTTTTACACTTAATATGCACTTATATTTGGTGTATTCGTTTGTCACACATAATTATGTAATTGATTTATCCTTAATCCAAGGATACCGACTTTGTATGGGACTTCGTCTCAATCTCCTTTCATTGAGGCATATTTTGTTTTATACACAAATTTCTTTTATATGGTGTATAAACCCCTTTGAATTTTACGTTTATTTAAAAGGAATCTTTTTTATACGAAGCGTTTACTAAACGTCAAAAGGGAATGTTTTTTTTTGTCGTACGTATGCGGCGACGACTTCTCCGCCGCCGTGACCATTATTTGAGTTTCGGCTTCCTCTACAAGCCATAACTTTTTTTTAAAATTAAAAATAAATACCATGTTTTACTTTTCATTTGTTTTGGTATTGAAAACGGTTTTCATAATGTTTTTATTATATCAATGTGTTGTATTGATATCTTGTGATTGAAATGTGGAAATGTTATGTTTCCTTTATGCATGTTTTATGTGATACGATTATGTTATGGTTCTTGGACATTGTTATGAAGATGGGTGATTCCGTGATAAACTAAGGGCGGGTGACCCCGATATAGCTCTCCAATGCATTGGGTAACGCTTAGGAGTTAAACGTTAAAGTTTCTCCGAAGAGATTTAGGGAATATACTGTGATGGGTATTACAAACGTAACCAAGAGGGTTACTCCCTGCGTAAGAATGTTATGAATGCCTCAAGTTACCTTTATGCCTTATGATTTCTATGATTTATTCATAATTTGATGAGATATGTTAAAATGCTTATGTTTTATGAGTAAAGTATGATTTCATACATGGACTAATGTTTTCTTTTTGTACTTTTATATCCCTTACTGAGCTTTTTATGCTCATCCCAAGTTTTTGAAATGTTTTTCACAGGTCAAGGGAAAGGTGCATGATATGATGATAGTGTCAAGGAAGTGTCAAGAAAGAATCCATGTTTTATTTTAAATATGTTTCCGTTGATGGGAAAAAAATGAATACTATCATTTATGTAACCACTTTGTTCAAATGTGGAATGTAATTCATGATTTATGATCTAATTCTCTAAAACTATAAACCTGAAAAGATTCTCAATGTGAATTATTCATTTAATTCAATATTAAGTAAGGTTTAAGGCTGGGGCCTTATAGTGAGAGAGTCAAGGCGAGCTCCCGGGAGGCCTTTGGTGAAGAGGTCAGCAAGCTGATCCGCCGTCGGAATATGACCAAAGCTGATATGGTTATGCCCCAGATGTTGTCGAAGAAAGTGGCTGTCCACCTCGATATGCTTCTTCTGTTCATGGAAGATGGGATTCAAGACAATCTTTGTGGCTGCCTGATTGTCACACCAGATATGAGCAGAAGTCTGTGCTGGGAAGCCGAGCTCTTGGGAGGAGGTGCCGGAGCCAGATGATCTCAGTGGTGACCGTGGCCATGGCGCGGTATTCAGACTCGGCACTCGATCTGGAGATGACAGTCTGCTTCTTGCTGTGCCAGGAGATTAGGTTAACGGCGAAGAACACGGAGAATTCCGAAGTAGACTTACGGGTAGTGAGGCAACCGGCAGAGTCCGCATCACAGAAGGCCTCAACATCAAGATGAGCATGATGTGAGTACTGAAGGCCACGTGCAGGTTCTTTCTTGTTGTATTTGGCAATGCGGAGGACAACATCCCACTGAGATCTGGTTGGATGCTTAATGAACTGGCTGTCTTTGCTAACGGTACAGACAATGTCAGGTCGCGTCATGGTGAGGTAGTTAAGTTTACCCACCAGACATTGATAGCTCTCGGGATGAGGAAATGGTTCCGAGTCGGTATGGAGAGATCGTTCCTCAGGCTCAAGAGGAGTGTCCACTGTAGTCGCTGTGCTCAAACCTGCATCCTTCAAGATATCAAGAGTATATTTGCGTTGGCAGAGAGAGATAATGTTCGCAGAACGAGAGATCTCGATGCCAAGAAAGTAGGTGAGGGGACCCAGATCTTTGGTGTGAAAGTGGTGGTGGAGGTGTGCCTTGAGGTCGGCGATTCCTGTGGAGTCGCTCCCTGTGATGATGATATCATCAACATAGACCACGAACATGATACGACCATGCGTCCTCGTACGGAAGAAGACGGTGTGATCTTTCATACTGCGAGAGAGGCCAAATGCTGTGACGACTGTGCTGAAGCGGCCGAACCAAGCCCGAGGAGACTGCTTGAGGCCATAGAGGGAGCGACGAAGGCGACAAACATGGGAGTCGGCACCAAATGCAGAAAAGCCAGGGGGCTGTCGCAGGTAGACCTCTTCGTCAAGAAAGCCATGGAGAAAGGCATTCTTTGTTGGATTGGTATTGCCCGATCCGGTTGGGCCGAATGCTTGTGGCCTGCAATTGTCGCGGGTCGAGCTGATCGACTACTGTAGCATCTCTGACTACTGTAGCGGAGTTGACCGACCGACATCGACAGACACTGTAGCAGTGTGGACTTCAGAGTCAACCTCACTGTAGCACTTTTGACTTCTAGCCAGCAGCCACTGTAGCGCTTTTGACAAAGTTGGCCGTCGTTCACTGTAGCGATGCAGACTTACCTTTTCGGGATAGTGATCGTCTTCTTTATTTTATAGCCCATTTTCGGGATAGGGTTACCACTGGAAAAACCTCTGTAATTTGTTACTCCCGAATATTGAAATTCTGCCTCTCCCGTGGACGTAGGGATTATTCCCGAACCACGTAAATCGCTGTGTTCTTATTGCTTTCTTTCTTTCTTTCGTTTTCTCGTTTCTGTCGTTGCGACTCCCGACGATTCCGCAACAACTGGTATCAGAGGGTGAGTTCGGAATTCTCCAACGATGGCTCTGGATGAAGGCAAAGTGAAGATCGATCGCTTCGATGGAACTGATTTCAGTTTTTGGAGGATGCAAATCGAGGATTATCTTTATCAGAAAAAGATGCACTTGCCACTTCTAGGTGTGAAGCCAGCGGACATGGAGAAGTCGGAGTGAGAACTATTAAATCGACAGGTTCTGGGTGTTGTGCGCCTGACGTTGGCAAAAAACGTGGCGTTCAACATCAGAGAGGAGAAGACGACGATGGACCTGATGAAAGCCCTCACAAACATGTACGAGAAGCCTTTTGCGACAAACAAGGTGCATTTGATACGACGATTGTTCAACCTGAAAATGGTTGAAGGGAGACCTGTTGTAGATCATATCAACGAATTCAATACCATCATAAGTCAGTTGTCATTGGTGGACATTTATCTTGGTGATGAGGTATGTGCTCTGGTTTTACTATCTTCGTTACTAGAGAGTTGGGAAGCAACTATAACAGCTGTGAGCAGCACTTCGGAGAATACGAAGATGACTCTGAAAGATATACGAGACCTAATCTTTAGTGAGGATTTTCGAAGAAGAGAATCAGGCAGATTCTCTGGTTCTGCTTTGAACGTTGAAAGAAGAGGAAGGTACCCACAGCGTGACAATCGCAGAGGACGATCGAAGTCAAGAGGAAAGAGCAGAGACAAGGCAAAGGGGCCTGGTCCTACCTGCTGGACATGCGGGAAGAAAGGACATGTCAAGGAGTGCAGAGATAACCGGAAGGGACCTGAAACCAGTGGAGCAAACACGACAGCTGAAGGAACTGATGACGTGCTGCTGTTGAGTATAGACATCCCAATGGAGTCTTGGATTTTAGACTCTGGGGCGTCTTTCCATTCTATATCAGAGAAGGGATTTCTGGAAAATTACGTTTCTGGAAATTTTGGCAAGGTACATATTGCTGATGATGAGCCCTTGCAGATTGTGGGGAAATGAGATGCACGGATCAAGACCAACAGTGGGAGTTTGCTGGTTCTGGAAAACGTGAGGTATATCCCTGACTTGAGAAGAAACCTTATTTCTGTTGGACAACTTGATGATGCAGGGTTGAGTACCACATTCACTAGTGGTGCATGGAAGATCACCCGAGGAGCTATGGTCATAGCTCGGGGAGCAAAGAATGGAACCCTATACAACATGACAGAAACTTGCATAGACATGGCTGCATCACTCAAAGTTATAGGAGATTCACAACCGTGGCACAACAGGCTAGGCCACATGAGTGAGAAGGGGATGAAGGTGCTGACAACAGAAGGGTTGCTACCGGAGCTGAAGTCAGTGGAAGTTGGCCTATGTGAAGATTGTATCTTCAGAAAACAGAATAAGGTGTCTTTTGCAAAAGGAGGCAGAACACCAAAGGCTGGGAAGCTGGACCTGGTGCACACAGATGTTTGGGAACCTACACCGGTACATTCCCTTGGAGGGTCACAATACTACGTGACATTCATCGATGACTCAACAAGGAAGGTGTGAGTTTACTTTCTGAAAAGTAAATCTGATGTGTTTAAAATGTTTCAGAAGTGGAAGGTCATGGTGGAGAATGAGTCAGGAGCAAAGCTGAAATGTTTGAGGTCTGACAACGGTGGAAAGTATGGCAGTCAGGAGTTTAGAGAATTTTGTTCTGAAAATGGAATTCGGTGGGAGAAGACAATCCCAGGAACACCACAACAAAATGGTGTGGCAGAGAGGATGAATAGGACACTGAATGAACGTGCCAGGAGCATTAAGTTGAATTCGGGGTTACCCAAGACCTTTTGGGCTGATGCAGTGAATATGGCAGCATATCTTATAAACAGGAGTCCCTCTGTGCCAATGGGAGAATGTCTACCCGAGGAACTTTGGCCTGGTAAGGTGGTAAGACTCACATTTACGAGTCTTTGGCAGTTTAACATATGTTCATGTTGATGCTAATGCAAGGGACAAGCTTGATGCCAAGTCCAAAAAATGTTTCTTTATTGGCTATGGTGGTGAGGAGTTTGAGTATCGCTTTTGGGATGATCTCAACATGATGGTCATCAGGAGCCAAAACGTGGTATTCAATGAAGGTGTCATGTACAAAGATCGCCACGTAGCTGAAGATGAAAATGGGAACATTGAATCAGAGTGCAAAGAGCAAGTGGAGCTTGAAGGTGTGTCTGAGCATGAGAGATCCGAACCGGTGAAACCTACCACTCCAGTGGAGTTGAGGAGATCAACAAGGGTGAGAAAGCCTGTGCAGAGGTATTCACCATCCTTGAACTATTTATTATTGACTGATAGTGGAGAACCAGAATGCTTTGAAGAAGCAATGCAGCTGAAGGAGTCGAGCAAGTGGGAGCTGGCTATAAAGGAGGAGATTTCCTCATTGCATGATAACAACACTTGGGAGCTGACACCTCTGCCAAGAGGAAAGAAAGCATTGCAGAATAAGTGGGTCTACCGGGTCAAGGAAGAACATGATGGCAAGAGGAGGTTCAAGGCAAGGCTGGTGGTGAAAGGCTTTCAACAGAAGGAGGGAGTTGATTTCACTGAAATCTTCTCACCTGTAGTGAAGCTTACCACCATCCGGGTGGTTCTCAGCATTGTGGCGTCAGAAGACTTGCATCTTGAGCAGCTTGATGTCAAGACTGCTTTCCTTAATGGAGATCTGGAGGAGGACATCTACATGCAGCAGCCAAAGGGATATGTAGTGTCTGGAAAGGAAGACCTGGTGTGCAAACTCCAGAAGAGCTTATATGGACTGAATTAGGCACCGAGGCAGTGGAACAAGAAGTTTGATTCATTTATGTCTAAAAATGAATATAAACGATGTGACATGGATCAGTGTTGCTACATCAAGTCCTTTGGTGATGAATACATTATATTGCTTCTGTATGTGGACGACATGCTCATTGCAGGATCTTGTATGCAGAGAATTAATGAGCTGAAATAGCAGTTGGCTGAGGAGTTTGAGATGAAAGATCTTGGAGAAACTGGCAAAATTCTGGGGATGAAGATCAAGAGAGACTGCAGAGCTGGAACGTTGATGTTGTCACAGGCTGATTACATTGGAAAGGTTCTGAGAAGATTCAGTATGATGAAAGCAAAGACAGTCTCTATTCCCCTGGCGAGCCATTTCAAACTATCAAAGGAGCAATCACCGAAGACGACAAAAGAGGTTGAGTAAATGGCAAGAGTTCCATACGCATCAGCTGTTGGAAGCCTGATGTATGCCATGGTCTGTACTCGACCTGACATTGCTCATGCAGTGGGAGTTGTGAGCAGGTATATGGCTAACCCTGGAAAGCAACATTGGGAAGCTGTGAAGTGGATACTGAGGTATTTGAAGGGCAGCAAGGAGGTATCTCTGTGCTTTGGGAAAGAAAATTCATTGCAGGGGTATGTGGATGCTGACCTTGAAGGCGATGTCGACAGCAGGAGTACCACGGGTTATGTTTTTACCTGTGGAGGAACTGTGGTAAGTTGGATATCACAATTACAGAAGGTGGTGGCTTTATCCACCACAGATGCAGAATATATTGCTGTAACAGAAGCTGAGAAAAAGATGATTTGGCTGAAGAACTTCTTGGATGAATTGGGAAGAAAGCGAGAGGAGAATGTATTGCACTATGACAGTCAGAGTGCTATAAATCTTGCCAAGAACCTAGTGTTTCATGCCCGGACGAAGCACATTTAGCTGAAGTACCATTTCATCAGAGGGTTGATACAGGATGGGTTGCTGACTTTGCAGAAGATTTGTGGAACGAACAATCCGACAGACATGTTGACAAAGCCTATTGTGATACAGAAGTTGAGGCACTGCTGTGCCTCTGTTGGTTTCCACTGATGAACGGAGGATGAGAGACAGAATAATGGAGGACATGTTGGGAGCACAAGAGGAAAACAGTTTGTATTTCATGAATCTGCGAATAGAAAGCACGCTACTGGTGAGTGAAGAAGAGGAAGAACTTAGATTAAGTAAGTTGTCTTCATCAGTTGCATCGAAGTATAACAATGCAGTGGATCAGGCTACAAGTGGGAGATTGTTGGATTGGTGTTGGCCAATCCGGTTGGGCTGAATGCTTGTGGCCCGCAATTGTCGCGGGTTGAGTTGACCGACCGACACCGACATATACTGTAGTAGTGTGGACTTCGGAGTCAACTTCACTGTAGCACTTTTGACTTCCATCCGGCAGCCACTGTAGCGCTTTTGACAAAGTCGGCCGTCGTTCACTGTAGCGACGCGGACTTACCTTTTCGAAACAGTGATCGTCTTCTTCATTTTATAGCCCATTTTCGGGCTAGGGTTACCACTGAAAAAACCTCTGTAATTTGTTACTCCCGAATAGTGAAATTCTGCCTCTCTTGTGGAAGTAGGGATTATTCCCGAACCACGTAAATCGTTGTGTCCTTATTGCTTTCTTTCTTTCATTTTCTCGTTTCTGTCGTTGTGTCTCTCGACGATTCCACAACAAGTTGATGAAGCGGCCAGTGATGATGAGCAGCCAGAGATATGAACAGGCGAACAGAGGCCATCTTGGCTACCGGAGAGAAAGTCTCAAAGTAATCGATGCCATATGTCTGAGCAAAGCCCTTCGCCACAAGCCGGACTTTGAGGCGACAAAGAGAGCCATCGGGATTGAGACGGATCGTATATATCCATTTGCAGCCGACCGCCTGTTTGTCCTCAGGAAGGGGGACCAGATCCCATGTATGATTGTCCTCCAGAGCCTGCAGTTTATCTCGCATAGCCTGTAGCCACCCCGGGTGTGACTTGGCGTCGCCAACTGTGCGGGGAATAGAGATCGCCTCCAGTGCTGACAAACCTTTGTAAGAAGATGTAAATAAAGGATTAATCTGACACGATCGAGTACCTTTCCGGAGTGCAATTGGCAAGTCCTCGGGTGCTGTGACAGGAGCATCTGACGAAGTGGGAACAATGTTGTCCTCGGCCTGCACAAGGCTAGTTCGTCCGAGCATGCTGCTACTAGTTTGAACCCTTGTGAAGTTGGATGTTGTTGGTAAGAATTGGTGCCTATAGATCTAGAATCGTCGGACTACACAAGGCTAGTTCGGTTTGTGTTTTGTTGTATCGAGTTGCTGGTTCTATAGTTTATTTTCCTTGAAACCAATGGGGAGATCGACTAGTTTGTTTGTTGCTATCACTATTCTGGAGTTGGCCCATTAAAGTTTAAATTGGAGTTGTTTTGTGATTTGCGAGTTATGGATCCTAGATGTTGTGGATCCTAGAAGCACACATGAAGCTAGTTTTGCAGGTCTCATGCAAGTTTGTTGATGTCGTATCACATGCGGACAACTTGGGTAGTTATGAATTGAAAAATTGAAAGCTGACACATGGTTCAAATTAAGTTGCATATGATGATTAAAAAAGGATAAAGTCATTAGATTTGAGTATTCAAGAATTTTGAAAAATTCTAGACCTAACTTCCACAACACACCACTACTAACCTGGGAGCTCTGTACCTAACCTTCAAGAAGGAGTGGGAGGTAGACCAGAGGGGTTCAAGATTCTCTTCAATGGGGAGTTATCTCCCTCATCATCCTTTTCTTATTTCCTATGGTTTTATTCTTTGAAGATGTTCAATGTGCTATTATTTTATATAACAATAAACATGATATTAGAGTAATTTTCACCTAGGGAATTCAAGTTCTTGCACCTTTTTTCCACTTTTTTTCATTCATCATATTTTATTGTAGATGGGTGAATTCCCCTTACCTCAATGTGAGGTGAGGATATTCTTTTATAGATTAGGAAACCAATATACAAGACGGGTAAGTCCGATGTGGGACTCACCCATTTACACTTAAATGGGTTCCAACACTCCCCCTCAAGCTGGACATGCCCAGATTGGATAGAGTCCCACATAAAAAGAATAACAAGACAATCTCAAACTCCCCCTCAAGCTGGGCCATGGAGGCTGTGAACACCCAGTCTGGAAGTGAGAGACTCAAGACGAGCTCCGGGAAGACCTTTGGTGAAGAGATCGGCAAGCTGATCGGCCGTCGGGATATGGCCGAAACCGATATGGTGTTGCTCCAGATGGTGGCGGAGAAAGTGACAGTCCACCTCGATATGCTTCGTCCGTTCATGGAAGACGGGATTCGAGGCAATCTTCGTGGCGGCCTGATTGTCACACCAGATATGAGCAGGAGTCGATGCCGGGAAACTGAGCTCCTGGAGAAGATGACGAAGCCAGAGGATCTCAGTAGTGACAGTGGCCATGGCGCGATACTCGGCCTCGACACTAGAACGGGAGACCACAGTCTGCTTCTTGCTGCGCCAAGAGATGAGATTACCGGCGAAGAATACGGCGAATCCCAAAGTAGACTTGCGGGTAGCGAGGCAACTGGCATAGTCCGCATCACAAAAAGCCTCAACATCCATGTGAGCATGATGGGAGTACCGAAGGCCGCGTGCAGGGTCTTTCTTGATGTACTTGGCAATGCGGAGGACAGCATCCCACTGAGAGCAGGTGGGATGCTCCATGAACTGACTGACTTTGCCAACGGCACAGGCAATGTCGGGACGCGTCATGGTGAGGTAGTTGAGTTTACCAACCAAGCGCCGATAGCTCTCAGGATGAGGAAAGAGTTCCGAGTCGGAATGAAGGGAGCGTTCCCTAGGCTCAAGGGGAGTGTCAACTGTGGTGGCGGTGCTCAACCCGGCATCCTGCAATATATCAAGAGCATACTTGCGCTGGCAGAGAGAGATAGTGTCCGCAGTTCGGGAGACCTCGATGCCAAGAAAGTACGTGAGGGGACCAAGATCCTTGGTGTGAAAGTTCTGGTGAAGATGCGTCTTGAGGCTGGCGATGCCTCTGGAGTCGCTCCCTGTGATGATGATGTCATCAACATAAACTACAAGCAAGATACAGCCGTGTGCCGTCGTACGGAAGAAGACGGTGTGATCTTTCATACTCCGAGAGAGGCCAAAGGCGGTGACGACAGTGCTGAAGCGGCCAAACCAGGCGCGGGGAGACTGTTTGAGGCCGTAGAGGGAGCGACGGAGACGACAGACATGGGAGGCGGCACCAGAGGCAGAGAAACCAGGGGGCTGCTGCAGGTAGACCTCCTCGTCAAGAAAGCCATGGAGAAAAGCATTCTTAACGTCGAGTTGATGAAGTGACCAGTGATGATGAGCAGCCAGAGAGATGAAGAGGCGGACCGAGGCCATCTTGGCGACTGGAGGGAAGGTCTCAAAGTAGTCGACGCCATATGTCTGAGCAAATCCCTTGGCGACAAGCCGGGCTTTGAGACGGCAGAGAGAGCCATCGGGATTGAGACGGATCGTGAAAATCCATTTACAGCCGACCGCCTGTTTGTTTGCCGGAAGGGGAACAAGATCCCAAGTACGGTTGGCATCCAGAGCCTGCAATTCATCTCTCATTGCGGCTAGCCACCCGGGGTGAGATTTGGCTTCACCGACCGTTCGAGGAAGCGACACGGTCTCCAGAGCTGACAATCCCCTGTAAGAAGATACAAAGAGAGGAGTATTCTGACACGAGCGAGTACCTTTCCGGAGCGCAATCGGCACATCTTCGGGAGCTGTGTCAGGAACATCAGGCGAAGCGGGAACAATGGTTTCCTCGGCCGGGACGGGAGGTACAGTGGAAGGACGACGAGAGTAGGTCTGTCCAAAGAGATGACCGGTCGGAGGAGACACCAGAGGCGGGTGAACCATGAGCGGAAGACAGTCATCGATGGTAGTGTCAGGAGAAGGAGAGGGGAGAGTGAAAGGAGAGCTCTCGACAAACGAAACGTCGGCAGAGGTGATATACCGGCGGAAGTCTGGAGAGAAGCATCGGTACCCGCGCTGAGTGCGGGAATACCCGAGAAAAATACAGCGAAGAGATTTGGGTGATAGTTTGGAGAGATTTGGGCGAGTGTCCCGGACATAACAGAGACATCCGAAGACACGGAGTGGAAGGGAGTGAGGAGGGAGAGAGGAAAATAGGGTATGAAAAGGAGTCTCCCCCTGAAGGATGGAGGAGGGAAGACGATTGAGAAGGTAAGTAGCAGTGAGGATGTCATCCCCCCAGAAAAGAAGAGGTACCTGGCGGTGAAAGAGGAGGGCACGAGCGGTTTCCAAGATATGTCGGTGTTTCCGCTCGGCCACCCCATTTTGCTGAGGGGTATCAGGACAGGAGGTCTGATGGATGATGTCGTGGACCCTCATAAACTGCTGAAAATGAGTGGATAAGTATTCTCGCCCATTGTCAGATCGGAGACATTTCACAGGGAGAGAAAACTGTGTCTGGATTTCCTGAAAAAATGTCTGAAAGGTTGAGAGAACCTCTGTTCGATCTCGAAGAAGGTAAAGCCAGGTCATGCGGGAGTAATCATCAATAAAGGTGATATAATAACTGTACCCTGACTGGCTAGGAACCCTGCAAGGACCCCATACATCGGAATGAACAAGAGCGAAAGGAGCCGCTGCACGTGGTTCCGGGCGAGGAGCATACGTCGTTCGATGATGTTTGACAAACTTGCAGGATTCACAATGGAAGGAGAGGTGATAACTGAATTGGGGGCAAAGTTTATGGAGGGTGGAAGGCGGTGGATGGCCAAGGCGGTAATGGAGGTCAAGGGCTCGGGCTGTGGTGGATGAGCAAGCAAGGGATGATGGGGTATCAAACAGGTAAACCCCATCCCGAAGATAACCTCGACCAATTTCCCGATTCGTCTTCCGCTCCTGAAAAACAACACCAGATGAGCTAAAAGTAGCAACACAATTCAAATCTGTGGTGGGTTTGCTGACAGAGATAAGATTAAAGGGACTTTGAGGAACATGAGCGACCGACGTCAGGGGAAGAGACGGGGTCAAGGAACATGTGCCATATCCGGTAATAGGGATTGTTGAGCCATTAGCAACAGTAATGGCAGAGGCACCGGTGTACGGATGATAGGTAGTGAACATACCAAAGTCTCCTGTGAGATGTTCTGACGCACCGGAGTCAAACATCCAAGCTGTCTGTCGATGAGAAACACAGGCGGTGGAGTTGCCAGTCTGAGCAAGTGGGGCGAGAGAAGAAGATGGTGGCGCAGTCGCTCGATAAGATTTTACCAAAGCAATCTCCTCCGGCGAGAGTGTTGTCCTGTAACGGGTACTGGATGAAGGAGGACCGCTGCGTGGTAGAGCCGATGATGGAGGATGGGAGAGCTGCTCGGCTGAGTGCATAGGTGCTCGGGAAGACCGACAATGGAAGTGAGGTTGCGGCCCTGCCAGAATGCTGTCGTCCGGAGGTGATGCCGGAGGGCCGCGGGCGGACACGCCCGCCATTAACGCAGGGGGCTGGGCCGACGGCGCAGGAAGGCCGCAGGGTAGCTGCTGGGAAGCCGCTGGGAGACGGGCTGGGGAGCGCCGGATCGGGCGGGAGCCGCTGCTGGGAAGAGAGCCGCTGCGGAGGGCGGTTGCAGGAGGAGGGCCGCCGGAGGAGGGCCGCCGGAGGAGGAGCCGGCGGGAAGGAGCAGCGGTTCACCGGAGGGCAGCAGTGCGAAGGGAGGGTCGCGCTCGGGAGAAGGGAGTGCGCCAGACGGGAGGCTGCCGCTCGGGAGGGATGACCGGCAGGAGGCGCTGCGGGATCTGGCGGCGAGAGCGAGGGCGCCGTCGGGGCGAGGGAGCCGCGAGGGCGAGGGCGCGGGCGCCGGGCGAAGGCTTGCTGGGACGAGGGCGCACCGCGGGAGGACGGCGGACGCCGGGCGCCGGGCGAAGGCCCGCTGGGCGAGGTGCCGCGCCTGGAGGGAGGCCCGCCGGGAGGAGAGGTGCGCCGGGAGGGAGCGTCGCTGGGAGGAGATCCGTCGGGAGGGCCGTCGCGCGCAGTGGAGGTCTGGCGACGGGATGTGCCGCGACGAGAGAGGAGGAGATCCGCCGGGATGAGTCGCGGGAGCCGGGAGCCGCGGGACAGAGGGCCGCGGGAGGGAGGAGTCGCGACGGGGCGACGGGCTTGAGGCAGAGAGGGGGCCGCCGGGAAGGGACAGGCCGGAGAGGAGCCGGGAATCCGCAGGGGAGGGAGGGTTCGGGATAAAAATCCCTCTGATACCATGTAGATGGGTGAATTCCCCTTACCTCAATGTGAGGTGAGGATATTCTTTTATAGATTAGGAAACCAATATACAAGATGGGTAAGTCCGATGTGGGACTCACCCATTTACACTTAAATGGGTTCCAACATTTATCAATGAAATGTTCTGTCTAGTTCAAACTTCACTTGATATGTTTTGATTTTTGAGTACAAACTAGAGTCAATTGATGAAGGTTTAATTATTTATTTAATCATTTTAAGTTTCTTTAAAATGGGTTCTTCTTGGATTGAGTCGAGAGATGAATCTTTCAATAAAAAATCTTTTATTTATTTAGAAGTTGTTTTATCATAAAAAATTATCAATAGATTTTTTTTGGTAAAAGAATTTGTAAAAACTCACCAAGTCATGTGATGGAATGACTAAGACAATATTCTATAAGTTGTTCTTGTTTTAGTACTCTCACTCAAATGAGGGGAGTATATTGAAACTTCGATATGGATACACTTGAGAGGGTTAGAAACTCTTTTATGTGTTGGTTTAGTTAATTTCAGTTCGCTTTTAAAGAATGAAATTACATTTTAAACATGATGTATCGACTTTATATTCCTTAGTATCATTAAAATCAACAACATCATCTATTTTCAAACTCCTTAAAACTTTTGTTTGACGCCGTTAACACACCACACACTCCCATTTAATTTTGTACCTCACACTTTCAAACATCAAAAAATTTCCTATTGTTTTCAGTAGTTTAGAGATAAAATAAATTTCTAGAACATTCACCCTATTTCCCTTGGGTTTGAACCTTCACTACTATACTAGTATAGGTTTATAAATGATTTTTTGATGGTCGTGATGACCCCAACCCCATCAAAATTTGGAATTGTTTCCAGGGAAGTCATGACATTGAGCTAATTTGGGTTTTAAAAAAATATTAAAAAAATCAAAATAAAACATTAAAAAAATAAAAAAATTGTTATTGAAAACCGCTTGTTTAAATTGTTTCATCATTGCAGTTGTATTTGAAACCTGATTTATTTGTGAATTGTTGCTGAAATTGCTTATATTTTTCATTTTATATTGAAATATATTGTGATGTACATGTGATTATTCAAGTAAAGGTTTTGTTGAATCATTTTATACTTAAATCATAGATCTTAATTTTTAAGAAAATGAATAGAATTTCCAGTCATAAACATATACACTATAAGATTTTGATCACCAGATTTAGTAAGAGTGATGAGGAGAGTTTTAGTGAGACATGGGATAGGTTCAATGATTTTTTAGTTCAATGTACTGATCTTGGAATCACCTTGAAAGTTTTGTTACAATGTTTCTATAATGGAATAAATGATATTGAGTGTCGTGTTTTGGACAAACTCACAATAATGAAGAGTTGTGGGAAATTGTGTTGAATTTTCTAGAAAGGATTGGAATAAATTCTCATTTTTAGAGAATTTTAATGAGAACCTATTGGAACTTAAGATCAATGGAGGGAAAATGTTTTCTGAATTTGTCAAAGTTGAAATTTTAAAATTCAAGAATAGAATCTTGAACTTAAAATTGATTTTTGAAAAAATGATAAATTGACCAAATCATTTAGGTTCTCTAATGATGAAATTATTCATGAAACTGAAACTGACATTCAAGATTTATAAAATCAAGTTGGCCAAATTGTTGACAAACCAGAATTTGAATAGGTTTAGATAAGTGATCTTGTTGTGGCTAAAAAACACACATTTCTAAAGCCTAAAAATGATGAGATCACCCAACTGGTTGTTGAGTTTGTTATGATGGAGGTTGGAATAAACATCTTTGATTTCTTTTCACACTATAACACTCTATTGACTACTAGACTTGAAACAAATTTAGTTGATCTTGAAGCTGGGATAAAAGCAGAAGAATATTTAGAACTGACTTCAAATACTCAAAAATTACTTCAAACATAATTTGATAACCCTCTTCTTGAATCTGTCCTTAAAAACTCATCCATACACTATGTTGTTTTTGAGGATTTAATGTTCTCTAATGAGTAAGTGAGTGTTATTAATCTGTCCCAACCCCTTGAAATATCCTACATTAGGTTTCTCCTTCAATAAAGTGTGAAATTCATCAATCTTAAAAAAATTCTAAACTGGATAGCATGTTTTATAGTTCTATCAAGGGGTGTTTTCAAGGGTATTTTTCTCTTTCTAGGGGATTGGGTTGTTTTATTAGATGTTTAGAAGCCCATAGAATTTATTTTTCATTCAATGGAATTACGGTTGTCAACATGTGGTGGTTCTTACTTAGGAAACCACACCTGCCTAGTGACCGTAGATACATTTTTAGGAGAGTCTGGCTGGGGAATTTTAAAACTAGCACCACATGGGAGACAACCCATGATTTTATTTCTTTTAATAAAAAGATTTTTGAAATTCAATAAATTGTTCTTGTTTGATTTTTAAAATCTCAAAATAAATATGCCTCACTCCATGTTTTTCTTCTGAGTTTGATGAGTAGTTCCTTGGCTCCCAGTTGAGAGTAAGAAGTGACATCCAATGTTCCACAATTCACAACAACAACCCATCCACTTTATTGGAGCTTCATGGCTACTACCTTATCACTTTAGACCTGGTAAATCAATGAAACGAGTAAGGTTGTATGAAAAATTACAAACAATGGTGGATGGTTCATCTACAAGTAGTGAATATATCATTTTCATTATAAAGGATTTTTCTTTTCATTTGATTTTTCATTTTGATCTTAAGAATTGTCCTTATATGCTGCTAATTATTGAAAATCCCTTTTCTACCTTGACCCTTGTTTGATAATTCATGCTGATTACTTACGGTAAATTTGTGATATTCTATTCATGTTAAATATAATTCTTAGAATTTGTTTGGTATGTCAAGAACTGCTTGGTATATGGTGTGATGATAATACATGTTGGTTTGCTGCCTTGTTTTTGAACTTCCTGATTATTGAATTTAAAGGAAACTAATATCGTTGTAATTCTTTTAAAACATGTTTTGTTATCTAGATTTAGAGTTGAGTTTTATATCGATACACATTTTATCCTGATATCTCTTGTTACACACTCTAAAATTAAGTTTTCATGATGAATTTTCTTTACTAGAAATACTTTTGTGATGTAGTGTTAACATGCAACCCATTCCATCATTTTAAACATTTTCTTTATATGGTTTAGTGTACTCAAATTTTACCTCTCTCTCAAATGGTTTTTCTTATCTATTAATTCTTTCATGTTATTCATTAGTCTTTTTTCAAGCTGCTTGCTGAATTTTAGCTTCAAATAGTGAATTGGATGCTGATTTACTTGTCAATTTTGGTACATGAGAGTGTAATGGAATTAAGAAAGCTGTGAGGGTCCCAGATCGATGGAGTAAAGTAGGATTGAAGTGCATAGACAACAAGGATGGAGGCTAATCAAGTAGGCCTGATCATACGGGTCCCATGAACAATCAATTCCAGGCTACTACTGAGATCTTCTTAAACAACATGGAGATTATTGAGATCACTTCCCTCTCTTATTATTATTATTTTAATCTAATTGCATATGTTTTTATTGAACTCCAATACTAAAATTTATATTGAATTTGGTCTTGAATTGTAGGAAACAACCAAGTTGCATTTTTTAAGAGGAAGGTTGAAATTTTATGGCTTAATTCAGAGGATAAAACTATATTCATCAAGGGAGTTTCTCTTTCACTTGTTAATTTTAATTTATGAATTTTATTCTGAAGTAATTTGTTATGTCCAGATTCTTTCTTTTATTGTTGTCTGCTTGTCGGATTTTTTTTATGTTGACGTGTTCTTGTGCATGTTTTGGTTATTGTTAAATACACTATCGAGATTATTCTAAGAATTGTGTTTGATGCTGGTTTATTCATGCCTATATTCTAAAATAAGTTCATCACATGCTGTTGTCTGGTTTATTTAAAAAATTTATGAGTTGACTATAAATAATGCATGTACACTGTTTAATAAGTGGTGAATCATTACTATAAATTGTTCTGCTTTATGAGAGTTTGAGAAATTACTAGAAATTTATGGAATGCATGCTACTGTTTTTGTGCTTTCTTATGACCCCTTGCACATGTTTTTTACTGCTAAATTTCAAACCTTATTGAACTGAATTTTCTAAATGAATTCTTCATCTTAGAATTCAACATTAGGGAAAATATTGAGTTTTAAGTGTGGGGGAGAGGTTCTTTTCTATTCCAAACTATATTTCATTGAGAACTCATCAAAATTACTTCAAGTTTTTTAAAAAATTGATTGTTTTCTAGATTCAATTTTCATTTTCAATGTTGGAAATTTTTCTTGAAATTGAAGATTGTTTTTCCACCTTGAGGGGCTATTTTTTTATTTAACCATGGGTTCAATTAAGTAAAATATTTTCATTTCTCTCTTTAAAATAAATACCTTTGGTGAAGTTTTGGAAGTACGTTTTACATTTTCAATTGAATTTGAATCCCTTGTTGGAAGTTAAACTAATAATTTTTTCATTCAAATGGTTTATGAAACACACTTCTAATCCTAGGTCGAGATTTTATTCTTTAATCTAAAACCGTTGTCTAGGTTAATTATGATTCTTTGTTATTATTTAACCTACTCATCCATTCATTTGAGTCTAATTATTTTTGTGCTAAAATATGTGTGTCTATTCACCAAGGAAAAGTAGAGAAATTTTATAGAACAATTGAATGGAAAGCTAAGTTTGTTCAACCGCTTTAAAGTTTCAATTTCAGTCATTTTTTTCAAAAATAGAAATGAAATTTGTGCCAAGATTATTTCTTTTAAGAGAAATAATTTTTTCTTAAGATATTTAATGAGGGGAAATACTTTTGAAAGTCATTTCTTAGTGGCATTACAAATATTTCATTCTTGAGATAAATTTGATTCTACTAAAAATGTTGAATTGATTGCTTGAGGACAAGCAATGTGCTAAGTATGGGGGGATTTTATGTGGTCATTATTTGATATCATTTGGGCATGCTATTCCATTATTTTATGGGTATATTTTGATTGAAATTGGGGTATAATTGAATTAATACATGTGTTTTCTCTTATTGCACTGAAAAATTAATAATCTTTGAAATTATGTTTGAAACCTAGTCATATGGTGACAAATATTTCTTATTTTCATACTTCAGATATCCTGTCATTTTTTTTGTGCTTGAATGTATCCTTATTTGGAAAATATTTTTTTAAAATAATGTTGAAAATGTAATTAGATGATTCCTATGGATTAATATACCAATGTTGAATGAAATATTTGGAATGAATGTGTATTTTCATTGAAAATGACATTTGATAAATAAATTCTTGAATTGTTTGTGAAATTTTTTGCGGGGATTGTATGAAAGATTTTATTATGTAATTTCAAATTGATTTTTTTAGATTAATGTTTTTGAAAGATTTAATGTGCCTAAGTTAGAAATTCATTTTTATTGAAATGGTTGTCAAATATTACATTTTTATTGGCTTCCAAATATTTTTTTAGGTAAATTAGGTTGGATTAATGATGGTTGTTTGATTATGAGGAGATATTTGTTGGACGTTCGATCAGTGGTGCAAGGGGGATATTTTCTAGAAATTTCCAAGCTGAGGATTTTCAAAAGTCTTTCAAAGGAAGCTAGACACAAACCTTAGTATCTGAATCATCACCTGTTTTCAATTACAGTGACCATGGGAGATGAGGGTGGGCCCTAATGATTCAATACATGATCAATTGACTGGGAAATTCCCATTCCTGCTAGATTATGCTAATGATTGAGAGTTGAATCATTCATATGGTTTGTGTGCAGGCTACTGTTGACTAATATTATTCTACTGGTTTGCTACAATGTGATGCTGCTGCTGATGGCTAGATGGAGGTTTCTGGAGTTCATTTGAGCATGCTACTATTAGTTTGAATTCTTGTGAAGTTGGATGTTTTTAAGAAGAGTTGGTGTCTATAGATCTGGAATCGCAGGAATTCACGGGGCTAGTTCAGTTCACATCTAGCAATCTCGAGTTATTGGTTCTCTGGTTTCTTTTCTTTGTAACTCAAGGAGAGACCGGATGGTCTGTTCGTTGCTAGCACTGTTCTGGAGTTATCCCACTACAATTGAAATTGGAGTTAATGTTTTATGATTTGTGAGTTGTGGATCTTGGATTTTGTGGCTCCTAGAAGCATGCTTGGAGATGGTTTTGCAGTTTTCATGTGAGTTTGTTGATGTTGTGTCACGTTTGGACAACTGGGGTAGTTATGCATTGAAAAATTGAAAGCTGACATGTGGTCTGGAGTAAGTCAGTGCACAGGCTGATTAAAAGAGGATAAAGACATCAGATTCGAGTGTTAGGGAATTCTGAAAAATTCCAAACCCAATTTCCACTACACACCACTACTAACCAAGGAGCTTTGGACCTTACCTTTGAGCATGAGTGGGAGTCAGACCAGAGGGGTTCAAGCTACTCTTCATCGGGGATTTATCTTCCTCAACATCTTCTTATTACTTCCTCTGGTTCTATTATTTTAATATATTTTGTGATCCACTATTTTTTATTCTAATGAACATAATATTAGAGTATTTTTCACCTAGGTAATTCAAGTTCTTGCACTTGTTGTTTCCACTTTTTCTTCATTCATCCTATTTCTGTAATGAAATGATCTATCTAGTTTAAATTACACTTGATCTGGTTTTCTTTTTGAGTTCAAACTAGATTCAAGAGGTGAAGGTTGAATTCTTTATTTAATCATTTTAAGTTTCTTTGAGATGAGTTCTTGGATTAGGTTGAGAGATGAAGCTTTAAATAAAAAATATTTCATTCATTTAGAATTTGTTTTGTCAACAACAATTATTGAGATATTTTGTTGGTAAAAGAATCTATAAAAGCTCACTAAGTAATTTGATGTCATGACCTCGATGATGGCCAAAACACTATTCTCTCAGTTCTTGTTTTATTACTCTCAATCAACTGAGGGGAGTCTACTACAACTTTAACATGGCTACCATTGAGAGGGTGAGGTAATATTTTAGGCATTGGTTCGCTTTATTGCAGTTCTCTTTTAAAGAATGAAATTTCATTTTAAACAGGATGAATCGACTTTGTTTTCCCTAGTATGATTAAAATCATTAGAATCATCTATTTTCTAACTCCTTAAAACTTTTTTTTGACACTGTCAACACACCACACACTCCCATTTAATTATGCACCTCACACTTTCAAACATCAATGAATTTCCTATTGTTTTCAATAGTTTAGAGATAAAATAATTCCCTAGAACATTCACCCTCATTCCCTTATGTCCGAACTTTCATTATTATACTAGTGTAGGTTTATAAATGATATTTTGATGGTTGTGATGATCACAAGCCCCATAAAAATTGGTGTTGTTTTCAAGGAAGGCTTGGAATTGAGTTACTTTGTGATATTTTAAGAAAACAAGTATTAAAAAAATCAAAATAAAACTTAAAAAAACCCGGTTCTAGAAAACTGATTTCTTAAATTGTTTCATCATTATAGTTGTCTTTGAAAATTGATTGATTTGTGAATTATTACTAAAATTGTTTATATTTTTCATTTTATATTAAAATATGTTGCATCGTGCATGTGTTCATTCAAGTAAAGCTGTTGTTAAATCATTTTACACTTAAATCACAGCTCTGAATTTTTAAGAAAATGCACAATATTATCGGTCAGAAACATAGGCACTATAGGATTTTGATCACTAGATTTATTAAGAGTGATTAGGAGAGTTTTAGTGAGGCATGGGATAGGTTCAATTATTTTTTTAGTTCAATGTCCTGATCATGGAATCACTTTGAAAATTTTCTTACAATGTTTATATAATGGATTAAATGATAATGAGTGTCGTATTTTGGATAGACTCACAAATGGATTTTTAGTATATCACAATGATTAAGAGTTGCTGGAAATTTATGTTGAATTTTATATAAAGGATTGTAATAAATTCTTATTTTTAGAGACTTTGAATGAGAACCTACCGTAACTTGTGATCAATGAAGGGGAAAAGTTTTCTGAATTTGCCAAAGTTGAAATTTTTGAATTTAATAATAAAATCTTGAACTTAAAAATGATTTATGAAAAAATTGATAAACTGAACAACTCGTTTAGGAGCTTTAATGGTGAAATTATTCATATAATTGAAATTGAAATTCAAGATTTGGAAAATCAAGTTATTCAAATTTTCCACAAAACTAGAATTTGAAGAGGTTGTGGTAAGTGATTTTGCTGTAGCTGACAAACCCACACCTCTAAAGCCTAAAAATAATGAGACACCCAACTTGTTTTGGAGTTTGTTATGATGGATATTGAAATAAACATCTTTGATTTCCTTTCAAACTATAACACTCCATTGACTACTGAAATTGAAACAAGGGTAGTTGATCATGAAGCTGGGATAAAAGAAGAAGAGTATTTAGAAATGACATCAAATGCTCGAAAATTGTTTCAAATAGAATTTGATAACCCTCTTCTTGAATTCATACTTAGAAAATTAGCCATTTATAGTGTTTTTTTTATGATTCAATGTTCTATAACGAGGAATATAATTTTTGGAATCTTGAAAAACCCCTTAAAACATCCTACATGTGGCTGCCCCTTCAAGAAAGTGTGAAATTAATCAATTCTAAAAAAAATTATAAACTTGGCAGCATGTTGTCTAGCTCTTTCGAAGTGTGAAATTAATCAATTCTAAAAAAAATTATAAACTTGGCAGCATGTTGTCTAGCTCTTTCAAGGGGTGTTTTTAAGGTTATTTTTTCACTTTATAAGGGATTGGGTTGTTTTCTTGGATGTTTAGAATCCCGTATAATTTATTTTTCATTCAAATACATTAGGGCTGTCAATAAGTGGTGGTTCCTACTTAGGAAACCACACCTTCCTAGTGACCATGGATAAATTTTTACGAGGGCTTGAATGAGTACTTTAAAACTAGCATTGCATAGGACGAACCCATGATTTTATTTCCTTTAATAAAATGATTTATGTTATTTCAATAAATTATTCTTTTTTGATTTTTAAAATCTAAAAAAACCTAGCCTCACTCCATGTTTTTCTTCTGAGTGATAAGTAGTTCCTTGGATCCCAGTTAAGTGTAAGAAGTGACATTCAACTTTCCACAGTGCACAATAACAAACCCATCCACTTGATTGGAGCTTCATGGAAACTTCCTTCTCACCTTAGACTTGGTAAATCAATGAAACAAGCCAGGTTGTTTGCAAAATTACAAATAATGATAGATGATTCATCTTTAAGAAGTGTACATCTCACTTTCATTACAAGGGAGTTTTCTTTTCATTTGACTTTTCATTTTACTCTTAAGAAATATCCTTGCATGCTGCTGTTTATTGAAAATCCTTTTTCTACCTAGATATGTGTTTGATAATTCATGACGATCACTTGTAATAAATTTGTGAAATTCTATGCATGTTAAATATAATTCTTATAATTTGTTTGGTATGTCAAGAACTGCTTGGTATCTAGTGTGATGATAATACATGTTGATCTACAGCCTTGTTTTTGAATCTGCTGGTTGTTGAATTTAAAGGAAACTGATATCATTGTGATGATTTTAAGACTCATTTTGTTTGCTAGAAATAGACTTGATTTTTATATCAATGCCCATTTTTATCTTCATATCTCTCATTACACACTTTAAAAGTAAGTTCTCATGATGAATTGTCTTCATTGGAAATGTTTTTTATATTTAGTGTTAACATACAACCCATTCCACCATTTTAGACATTTTCTTTATGTTGTTTAGTGTACTCACATTTTCCCTTTCTCACCACTGGTTGTTCTTCTCTAGTAATTATTTCATGTTATTCACTAGTGGTTTTTCAAGATGCTTGCTAAATTTTAGCTTCAAATAATGAATTAGACGTTGATTTACTTGGTACATGAGAGTGTAATGGAATTAATAAAGTTGTGAGGGTCCCAGAGCTATGAAGAAAAGTGGGATTGAAGTAATTGGTGTTGGATTGGTGTTGCCCGATCCGGTTGGGCCGAATCGACAGGCACTGTAGCGGTGCGGACTTCGGGGTCAACTTTACTGTAGCGCTTTTGACAAAGCCAGCCGCCGTTCACTGTAGCGACGCAGACCACTTTTCGAACAGTGATCGTCTTCTCCATTGTTTTATAGCCCATTTCGGGCTAGGGTTTTATGGGTGAAAATCCTCTGTAATTTTGTGCTTCCGACTCATAGTGGAATTCTGCCTCTCCCGTGGACGTAGGGATTTTTCCCGAACCACGTAAATCGTTGTGTCCTTTGTTTTCTTTCTTTCGTTTTTTTTCCTCGTTTCTGTCGTTGTGTCTCCCGACGATTCCGCAACAACTGATATAATACAGATGGAGGCTAATCAAGCTGGCCTGATCATATAGGTCCCATGAACAATAAATTCTGAGCTATGATTGAGATCATCCTGGACAACTTGTAGATTATTGAGATCACTTCCCTCTTTTACTATTATTATTTTTAATCTAATTGCATGTGTTTTTATTAAAATCCATTAATGAAATTAATGTTGAACTTGGTCTTGAATTATAGGAAACAAACAGGTTTCATTTTCTTAAGATGAATGGTGAAATTTTGTGTTGCGGAATCGCCGGGAGACACAATGACAGAAACAAGAAAAAACGAAAAGAAAGAAAGCAAAGAACACAACGATTTACGTGGTTCGGGAAAAATCCCTACGTCCACGGGAGAGACAGAATTTCACTATGATTCAGGAGCACGAAATTACAGAGGATTTCAGTAGTAAAACCCTAGCCCGAAATGGGCTACATATGAAGAAGACGGTTCACTGTTCCGAACAGTAGTCTGCGTTGCAACAGTGATCGGCGGCTCACTTTGTCAAAAGTGCTACAGTGTCTGCCGGCTGGAAGTCAAAAGTGCTACAGTGAAGTTGATCCTGAAGTCCGCACCGCTACAGTGTCTGTCAGTGTCGGTCGGTCAGTTCTGCTACAGTGGTCCACAAGCATTCGGCCCAACCAGATCAAGCAACACCAATCCAACATTTTGTGGCTAAATTCAGATGATAAAACTACATTAATTAGGGGCGTGTTTCTTTCACTTGTTACTTTTAATTTCTAAATTTTATTTTAAAGTAAATTGTTGTGACTAGCTTCTTAATTTTATTGCTATCTGCTTGCTGGATTTTTTTTTTATATTGAAGCTTTTTTGTGCATGTTTTAGTTATTGTTAAATGTACTATTGAGATTATGCTAAGAAATGTGTTTGATGCTGGTTTATTTAGGCTTACATTTTTAAAGAAGTTCATTATGTGTTGCTGTTTAGTTTATTTAAAAAAATTATATGAGTTTTCTATAAAAAATGAATGTACATTGTTTAATAAGCGGTGAATAATTACTGTAAATTGTTCTACTTGATGAGAGTTTGAGAAATTACTGAAAATTTGTGGAATGCATGATGCAGTTTTTAAGATTTCTTATGACCCCTTACACGTTTTTTGCTACTAAATTGCAAACCATCTTGAACTGAATTGTCTAAATGCATTCTTCATCTTAGAATTAAATATTGGGGAAAATGTTGAGTTTTAAGTGTGGAGAGATATTCTTTTATATTCCAAACTTTATTTCATTGAGAACTCATCAAAATACCCTCAAAATTTTTCAAAACTTTGTTTTCGAGCTTCAATTTGAATTTTTAGTGCATGAGATTTTTCTTGAAATTGAAGATTGTTTTTTCCACCTCGAGGGATTATTTTTTTATTCAACCATGGATTCAATCAAGTAAAATATTTTCATTATTCTCCTGAAATTACACACCTTTGGTGAAATTTTGGAAGTACGTTTTACATTTTCAATTGAATTTGAATCTTTTTTTAGAAGTTAAACTAATATGATTTTCATTCAAATGGTCTAAGAAACACACTCCTAATCCTAGGTCAAGCTTTTATTCTTTAAGATAAAACTATTGGATGGGTTAATTATGATTCCTTGCAATTATTTATCCCACCCATCCATTCATTTGTAATTAGTGTACTAAAATATGTGTGCATTTTCACCAAGAAAAAGAAGATAAATTTCATAGAACAATTTAATGGAAAGATAAGTTGGTTCAACCTCTTTCAAATTTTCAGTTTAAATCATTTTTTTTCATAACCGGAAACCAAATTTTTTCCAAGATCATTTCTTTTAAGAGTGAAATCATTTTTTTATTACTTGAGAGATTCCATGGGGGGAAATATTTTTGAAACTCATTTATTAGTGGAATTAAAAATATTTCATTCTTGAGATAAATTGGATTCTATTGAAAATGTTGAATTGATTGCTTGAGGACAAGAAATGTGATAAGTGTGGGGGGATTTGATGTTGTCATTATTTGATATCATTTGCACATTATTTTCCGTTATTTTATGGGTATATATTGATTTAAATTGGCCTATAATTGAATTAATACATGTGTTTTCTCTCATTGCACCATAAAATTAATCATCTTTGAAATTGTGTGTGAAACCTAGTCATATGATGCCAAATATTTCTTATTTTCATACATTGGATATCCTGTCGACATTTTTTTTCTTGAATGTATACTTATTTAGAAAATATTTTTTTCAAATGACGTTGAAAATGAAATTGGATGGTTCCTATAGATTAATGTAACCATGGTTTAATGACATATTTGGAATGAATGTGTATTTTCATTGAAAATGACATTTGATAAATGAATTTTTGAATTGTTTGTGAAGATGTTTATTGTAATTGTATTAAATGTTTAATTATGGAATTTTGAATTTATTTTTTTTTAATTTTTTTTAATTTTTTTTGAAATATTTAATTTACCTAAGTAGGAAATGCATTTTTATTTAAATGGTTTTCAAATATTACATTTTTATTGGGTGCCAAATATTATTTTGTAGGTAAATTGGGTTGGATTAACGATGACCATCAAATTATGAGGAGATATTTGTTATTCATTGGATCAGTTGTGTGAGGGGGATCTGTTTTGGTGTCATCCAAGTTGAGGCTTTTCAAAATACTTCCAAAGGAAGCTAGACATGAACTATAGCCTATGAATCCTCACCTATTTCCAATTCCAGAAACCATGGGGGAGATGAGAGTGAGGCCCACTAATTCGATATAGGATCAATTGATAGAGATTTCCATTCCTGCTAGATTTTGATGATGATTGAGAGTTGCATCATTCTGCTGGTTAATGTTCAGGCTACTATTGACTGATATTAGTCTGCTAGTTCACTGTAATGTGTTTATGCTGTTGATGGATGACTGGAGGCTGCAGGAGTTCATCCAAGCATGTTGTTTCTAATTTGAACCCTTATGAAGTTGGATGTGGGGAAGAAGATCTGGATTCTATAGATATGGAATCACAAGACTTCATGGGGATGGTTCAGTTTACGTCTGACATTTTCAATTTGCTGGTTCTGTAGTTTATTTTCCTTACAACTCAAGGGGAGATATGCCATCCTGATCATTGCTGGTACTATTCTGGTTTTGGACCAATGCATTTGAAATTGGAGTTTTTGTTTTGTGATATATGAGTTATGGATCCTAGAAGTCTTGGATCCAGGAAGCATGCTAGAAGCTTGTTTTGGAGGTCTCGTGCAAGTTTTTTAATACCATGTCACATGCAGATGACTGGGTCAGCTTTTCACTGACAAATTTAAAGGTAACACATAGACTGGATTAAGTTGGTGAACATTCTGATTAAAAGAGGATAAAGGAATCAAATTCAGGTATTCAGGATTTTTGAAAAATTCTAGACCTAACTTGCACAACACACC